>CM072511.1:108789192-109389192 GCA_036898135.1 Oncomelania hupensis
TAATAATAATAATAATAATAATAATAATAATAATAATAATAATAATAATAATAATAATAATAATAATAATAATATTTTTATTTATAAAGCGCATTATCAAAACAATAGTCTGCTCAAGGCGCATCAAACGCAGTCACACACAAAATACAATAGATAAAATACAATCAATAAATAAAATTGAAATCAAAAATTCATTAAAATTTTAAGTAAAAAATTGGATGTAAACCTCACGCACACAATAGTCACATTAAAACAATGTACTAATAGCTTAATAAGACTGACAATATATTAAAAGTTTTTTTTAAATGATGGGAAATGTAAAAACAGAAAAATTTTGCCGATAGTCCAACGACAGCCAAATAACTTAATAAGACTAACGAACCACGACATGATCAAAGGTAACAAGCGAGGCTTTACAGTCACACAGTACAAAACAGACCCCCGTGTCAGACCCAAGACGGCGATCTTCGGAAGACGCTAAGTGGTCACGGTCTCCACGGTGCCCATGGAACCCTGGGTCCTATAACGGTTTATTGATTGATTCATTGCTATTGATTAATTCGTTGCTCTTTGATTGACAGGTTGACGGCTGCAACGCGAAGTGCTATCATCCCACCCACACCGACCACACCCATCCCACCCACACAACCCACCCCCACGGTCGCAAATAAACCGCGAACAGCGATTCAGTCTTTCTGTTGTGCCAGTGTGTGTGATATATGTGTAACTCTTGACGATGCATTTTTAGCGAAAAAGATATTTTCGTATAGACAATATTTAAATGTGATGTGTTTTATGCCATTCAACCTAATTAAAAGAAAAAAACGTAAAAATACACAACATACATTTTCAAGTGTTGCGGGTGCATATGTTGACAGACCTTCTTCCGATTTGTCTATTGTTATATGCTACTCTATGACAATGATGACAGTTTAAACCTACTTTCTGTTAGTTTTCTCATTTCTTGTCTCCTTTTTAAATTTTTATATTTATCTGGAAATACTTTGAAATAGACTGGCAGGGATGTTGTTTGGGTCGGATCTTCGGCTTTTAGCCGAAATTTTAATTTAAAAAACCGATAAACTGTCCGTCATGTCGGCTCGCCGAGCCGAAGTTTTCACTGGTGAATCGGCTCGGTTTTGTCCATTTTTGCGATATTCCTGTGCTGTACGCTTGCAGTTTAAGTGAGGATTCGATAATTACTAAGGTTAAACCCAGAAACTCTGACAGTAGTGTGGTCTGTCAAGGGACAGTTAAACTTTTTATTGTTTTTGTGTGTCTAAAATTTAGGAAAATAAAATTTCTTTTCAATGTTCTTATTCTACTCTTAAAATTATGTTTTATTACAAAGCTATGCATCCACAGAACACCTTTAATATATGGAGGTGGAGGGTGCACGTTAACGTAGTGAATCTAGTAAAAAAAAACATGTGAGACTGCTTTGGAAGAGAGAGCCGAAACTTTCTGTAAAAAGCCGAAAGTTTGACGGCTGTTTCGGCCAAATCGCCGAAGAAAAAATTTCCTAGCAACATCCCTGACTGGGAATCAGGACGATCTAAATTTCGGTCTGTCGGTCCCTGGGAACCAATATCTCAAGATCTACTGAATGGATTTTCACCTAACTTCATAGAAACATTACCGAGGTTAGTTACCTGCCTTCAGTGCCATCATACTTGCTCTAACGCAAAAGTCAAAGTCATTGGGGTCTGTTTGTTGCTAAACAAGTTTTGATATATCTATATCTCAAAAGCTTCTTAATGAGTTTTGGTATACAGGTCCTCAAATCCTGGCCTATCCTTTAGTAGCAGTGCAGTTGTCACTCAGTTGGTCGGTCAGTTGCCACCAGTTTTACTTCTTTTTTTTTTCAAAACACACTTTTTGCCTTATCTTAAAATAAAATTAAAAAACACACAACTGAACCGAAATTCACCATGTGCTGTGTTGAGAAGTCATAAACGAAATAAGAAATAAACCATAACAAACTGACAAAGACAAAAAAAAAAACACACACAACTGAACGAAACAAAATAAACATCAAGAACAAGATCAACAAAGTAACAGGAAAAATGAGGAAAACCAACAGAAACAAATTCGAGCAAATTCGATACAAACCAGTCAACAAAATATACGGTAATATTAATAAATAAAATAAAATCGCCTGGCGTGTGTGAGTGCCTGCCTGCCTCGTTGTCTGCCTGCCTGCCTCTGTGTGTGTGTGTGTGTGTGTGTGTGTGTGTGTGTGTGTGTGTGCGTACACATAAGCCTTGAAATGGGTGACTGACCTTGCTTTTTATGCAGAAAATGGGTGAGTGTATCAGTCACCCAGAGTTTTCCAGCCACCCACTTTTTTCTAAGTGCGCGGGAGTGCTCTTTTAGTGCATGGGAGTGCAGTTGTAGTGCATGAGAGTGTTTTTAGTACACAGGAGTGCTCTATCCGGGACGGAAAAAATACAGTGAATTTCCGAAGAATTTTGGAACAAAATTCGACATATTTCGTCGCCCATAGGAGACGAAATAGGTCAACTTTCTAGAAAAGGGTTAGGGTAAGGGCTAGTTGCAGCGCTACAACTAACCCTTGCCCTAACCCTTTTCTGTCTAAAATCACTTTCCGATTCTTACATTCTTAGTAAAACCCAGTTTTGGTGTTTTGTGTACCTGGGTGTGTGTGTGTGTGTGTTTGTGTGTGTGGGTGTGTGTGTAGGTGGTGTGTGTGTGTGTGTGTGTGTGAGAGAGAGAGAGAGAGAGAGAGAGAGAGAGAGAGAAAGGGGTGGTTAGGAATGTCATCGTTGTCGTCGTCGCCATCATCATCATCATCATCGTGTCGTCGTCGTCGTCGTGGTCGTTATCGTCGTGGTCGATACCTGTGAGAAAAATTCTGCTGCCTAGATAAAAATCGGTATGGTTTATAACTAATTTAGAACTACATTTAAGCTGCATTTACATTCGCTCTTTCTTTCTTTATAGTTGACCTTCGGACACACGGTCAAGCTTGTAATTTCTCTTGAAGAGGTGAATAAAGATTATTATATTGCATTGTATTGTATTGTATTGTATTGTATCGTATTGTATTATATTGTGTTGTGTTGTGTTGTATTGTATTATATTGTATTGTATTGATAAGGACATAAGTATAATATTTGACGGCCATGTATCAGAGAACCTACATAATTATGTAGTAGGTCTAAGTTCTCTTGCGCTGTGTCACACTTTGGAACATTCATGTCTTATCTCTGAACTTATGCCAAAACGTAAGAGTAAAACGGTTTTTACTAAATATTTTGATTGACTTTGGCCGTCTTTTGACAGGGTTTCTGTTGATGCATACATGTAAGACCCTGTTATCATCATCATCATCATCATCATCATCATCATCATCATCAATACATATGGCGGCCGGCGTAAGGGCATCGGAAAGTATACATACACTTAAACCGGAGGTGTTTCAGATGAACGAGGTGGGGTTGGGTAGCGGGGGAATGGGGGTTTTGGAGGGGAAGGGCGGAGGGGAGATAGTATGGTGGAGGAGTGATGAGGATTGGTACACACACACACACACACACACACACACACACACACGTGCACACAAAAGATAAATTCTTTTCCACTGTAAAATACAATAACCTCCAAGTGGGCAATGACTACTTGACCGTATAAAGATTTCAGGATCTCAAAAGGTCATTGCACAATTATATTACATAAATGACTTGTTGATTATGTTAGCTTAAACTCGATTGCTGGTAGCAGTAGGGCTTCGGGTAATTATGTCAAGTGTGTCTTGGGCAAGCAGACATCCAGAAATGGATGTCTGGCGAGGTGGTATGAGGCACCTGTTCTACACATATAAAAGGCAAGACGAGTTCAGTTTTTACAGAGGGGCCGGGTAGCTCAGTTGGTAAGAGCGTCTTGCTAGTAACCGAAAGGTCGCTGGTTCGAATCCCGGATTGGTCAACGTGTGATCATATTATTTTCCCCTTTACCAACAACTGGCCCGCTGGTGTCAGTATAAATCGGTCCAATAGTCACCTATATGCGAAAGTGTCGTGTGACTATAATCTACAAACAAACAGTTTTTACATTCTTATCTTTCTATTGGCAGCGAAGGTAGAAATAATTCATTATAGAATGTTTATCCTCGTGGTTAAAAAAGATTTAAGGCCATAAGAAAGGACAATATCAAATGTGCTCGCTCCTCTGCGCAATGAATTTTTTTCTTCTGCCTACAGCATAATAATCATAACAATTAAAGAACATAAATAAAATAAAATAAAACTTTGTTTCAAAAGATAATATTCAAGAGAGACAACAACAGTGTAATGCCATCTAGAACAAAAATAAACCAAGACACTGAACAGTCAGTCTTAAAAAATTTTTTTAGTTAACTCTAAAAAAATACGAATGACAAACAAACAAGTGAGTTTGGAAATGGAAGCTGCGAATATTCTATTTAAAAAAAAAAAAAACTTACCACTGTTGTGAAGCTAACCGGAATCTTTTCGGTAGTTTGGACAATGTGGAAAAACCTCTTGTGTAATGTGTAATATGTATCTGGATTCAATGTTAATCTGCCTCTATAGTTTTACATGAAAAAAAATTTTTTTTTTAATAGAATATTCGTAGCTTCGATTTCCAAACTCACTTGTTTGTTTGTCATTCGTATTTTTTTGAGATAATTAAAAAATTTTTTTTTAAGACTGACTGTTCAGTGTCCTGGTTTATTTTTGTTCTAGACGGCATTACACTGTTGTTGTCTCTCTTGAATATTATCTTTTGAAACAAAGTTTTATTTTATTTTATTTATGTTCTTTAATTTTTATGATTCACAGAGAAAGCTACTGATATAACCCTTTTTGCAAATCCATTATTATGGACCAAATTTAAATCGATTTTCTTGATCTGTGATAAAAGTGTTACTTTGTTTATTAGGCATTTGCATGTTTTACTGCTAGACACATACTCCATCATTAGTCTCTTGCATGTTGCACTGTGTATTTTTAAATGGTAGAAGGTAAAAAAAAACCACTGCAATCAGGAATTGAAGCTCCGCCGACTGCACAATTTTCCAATCGCGTCTCTCTGTCTGTCTGTCTGTGTGTCTCTCCCTCTTTTTTGTAAGTAAACTTAAATTGGTTTAAATAAGGTGGGAGATGGGAGGGCATGTCGCGCCATATCGCGTGAGCTGGCAATTATTTTTTGTTCCTCTTTGTCCCTTTTCAAGAAAATCGCCAGCGTTCGTCTCACTCTTCTTTTTTTTTTAACTTCTTTTTTAATTTTTAAAATTTTTATTTTTTGATTATATGTTTGCCGTTCTACAATTCTTCTTCTTCTTCTTCTTCTTCTTCTTCTTCTTCTTCTTCTTCTTCTTCTTCTTCTTCTTCTTCTTCTTCTTCTTCTTCTTCTTCTTCTTCATCCCCTTGTTCCGGTCCTGATTTGGCTCAGAAGAGTCCGCTGGACCTAAAGCAACAATCAATCAATCAATCAAACTGGAACGTGTTAATAACTTTGGTATGACCTATCTTTATTTATATGTATTTTCCTTCCTTTATATACTTGCTCACATATGTGCATATACGCGCGTGCTTGTGTGCGCGTGCGTGAGCGCGGACATGCGTACGTGTGTGTTATGTTTTCCTTTTCGTTTGCATTACCCGTTTGAGCAAGGAGAGCATTTTAATATTTGCTTGGTTTCTTGATTTGCAAAGACTGATCAGATGTCGTACCAAGATCTCTTAGATTAATGTCTAGATGTCGAGCTTACAAAATACTGAAATTTCAATACTGACATTGCATTAATATGCATTTAGATAATATGCTATCGATGCTCGACTCAATTTTCTTTAAAATCTAAGTTTACAAATTTTTTTTTACAAATTGTCAAGCCAAATGCGAACCGTATTGTATTTCGCAATCTCTTCATCTGATACGAGTGTTTATCCTCTGTGTGGGGTTTGTATAAATTCTTAATTTATCTTCTTGGCAGCCGGTACTTATTTATGCGTCGGTGCACATCGGCTGAGTGGGTAGGTTGCGTATTTGCTCTCCAATCCAATTCTATTTGTTGAGTAGTTAATTTGGACCTATGGAATTTGCCGCCAAACTAATCTGTTCAGTTTTTTTACGAGCTTACTGTCTTTTGCCTTCTTAACGCTCCAACTGCTCATTTGCTGTGATTCTTGTTTGCTTCCATTTCGATCCGCTTTCCTTTTCAACGCCTTGGGCTATTTCTTCGCTCTTCGCACTTGACCTTTTTTTCCCGTTTTCATTTTCCCTCCCTCTCTCTCTCTCTCTCTCTCTCTCTCTCTCTTTCTTTCTTTCTTTCTCTCTCTCTCTCTTTGTCTCTTAAAAAAGTGCTTTTTCCTGCAAAATGAGCACTATGTTCAGGGCTGAGATTTAGCAAGCCAGGCTAAGGAGCCAGCCGGGCTCCTAACCTGGGAAGTTGAAGTTGCCAAAATATTTCTCAGGTTGCCAGACCCCTTGATTGAAAGCACGGTCATTTTTTTTAAACTGTATAACTATTGCAGCTAATAAACAAGATAAATTTCAACAACAACGCTGTTTCATTTTTTAAAACAAGCACTGTATAATTTATTCATCATCGACATCCTCCTCCTCAATGTTCCAAAACTTGAAGGAGCTTGGGTGGCACTCTTCAGCTGTTTTTTTTTTCTTCTTCGGACTTTATTATTTTTTTTAGCTGCAGGCTCCGAGACACCGCTTAAAAAGCGCCACATCGTTCGAGATTGACAAAAGACTGAGAATGGGGAATATCGAAAGTACGGCAAGTCTCGCGTGACTCATCAAGGAAGTCAGAGACTCGTTCCGATACACGCAAGGAAGCAAGAAGGCTAGGATCTCGCAGGGCAGTAGTGTTTCGCGGCGAGGGAAAGAAGAAAGTCTCGCGAGAAAAGGCTATTTTTACTTCGCAAATCCCTCGCTTTGCTAGCGTTACCTAACTTCCTAGCATGCATCGGAACGGGTCTCCGGTGCTAACTGCAGAAGCGGTTGGCGCGTGTTTTGTTTTACATTGCAAGTCAAAAGTCCGTGTACAGGTAAAGAATCTCTACCACTGGCGGTATTTTCAAGTCGCCAGCCGGGCGAATGGTACCCCAAATCGAGCTCGCCACACACTATTTTTAGGGGCCATTGGCGAGTTGGCGAACGTTAAAGCTCAGCCCTGATGTTTCCTGATAATGCTAAGTCACTTGAAGATGCCTTGAAGATCGTTGACTTGATTGACTTGAATGTTATGTTGAAATTCCGTGGTTAGATTACGAAGAAGTAGTCTTACTAGTCTATATGAAATGGACTTTAACCTAGTCTGTAAGTGGACAACAGCCATTTGGTTTACCTTAATGGATCATTCAGGTTATAAGTCTTCTGCAGCTGCTCCATCCCTCTGTGGAAACACATTATAACCCGCTGAACCCAAACCTCTCCCCAATCATTGCAAATACTGGCGGCGTGTGTAGACCTATAATAATTATCTAAAATTAACGTACTGCTGGTGCGCGCGAGAGAGAAAGCGTGCGCGTGAACCCCATGACGAAGTAGTCTTGCAGATGCTGGTGGGGTAGTCTTGTAGGCTTATGGCACAAACATCCACACGCGACCGGAAAGGATTTTGTTTTTAAATTGGAAAGCAAATGCGCCTATTCCTTTTCTTCAAAACACGTCATGACGCTGGATTGTTCCAGAGATTTCTTTGTCCACGGGAACATTTATATCTGATTGCGTTTCACTGAGCTCTTTCTCCTATCTATTTCATTACACATCTCTTCTTTTTTTTTCATTTTTTACCCCCTCTCCTCTACCGCATTCGCCAAATTTCAATCCAATCCAATGTTCACGTGTATAGGGAATAACTCCTATTTATTTTAAAAAAAAAAACATAAAAAATATTTTTTTTAAACCCAAGAAAACAACCAAATAGCGTGCAGAAGATTAACTCTTCAAATTTAATGTAAGAATTGTAGTGCTAGTATCATTCTCCACCAGCCAGTCACTTTACAATAAAGACATCCCACGCAGAGGACGCTGAGGCTGTACTCTAATTTATCGAACCCCCGTTTACAAAAACAAAATAGGATACAAACATCATTATAAATTATCAACAAAACACATACATATAAAATGCCTACATTGCTAAATAATAACATAGGAAGCCCTAGTGACCACCTGGCAGAAAGAATCCAATATTCCCAAGCTGATCCAACAGACCTCATACACAAATAAGGAGCCTTGTTCCGGAAGATTTTTTAAGAAAAAAAGGTAGGGGACTGGTCTAGCGAAGAAGAAGATAGTATAGCAGATTGATAGAACAGAGCAGGAATGAGAAAGAGCAAATGAGAAAGACAGCGGCAGTGGGAATTTAAAGCACTAAATTTCCAGAAAGTGGGGATACTATTTATACTGAAACCCCCGGCACCCCAACGGGGGGACACAAACACACACACACACGCACACACACAAACTTCATGTATTAAATGGGTGCATCATGAACAATCAGGCATTTACAGGGTGGAGAATTATCCGCGGATCCGCGGATTTCCGCGAAAGGCATTTGCATTTCCGAGAAAAAAAATATTGAGTTCCGAGTGTGAGAAGCTGAGGGGCTACACTTTACTGGGCATAGCGGCCAAAAGCGACCGAATGTCTAAACAGGCAAAACGTCCAAAAGCGTCCGTATCAACCATGTCGTTATATTCTCGCGTTGTTTGAAAGATTGCGAGACTTCCGGCAATTGACTTCCGTTTTGTTCTGTTGTGAAAACATTCGACTGCATTTCCACAAGTTTTCTCTGTGATGCATTCGTTTTTTCGATTTTTGTTTTCAAATTTTATTGTGTGTGTTTCTAAAATGGATTGTTTTGGATTCTTCAACTGATGAAGGGGAGTTTACAGGCTTCCACTTATCAGACATTAAAGTGAGAGAAATGGACTTGGAGTCGGAGGAAGAGATCGGTACTGACATTAGACAATTAGTGTCAGAAGTGTGCATGCATACGATCTTTTAGATTGGCATGAAAGTGAAGAACAGAAGGGGGCTTGTTTGGACTTTTTAAAACTTTTTTTTTTAAATACATGGAGTAATAAAAAACAAGACATGACAAGAGAAGTAGAAAAAGGTAGATAATCAAAAGAGAATTTATTTCTGTTCATTTTGCATTTTATTTCATTTAAATCTATACACTAGTCACTAATACCTAAGATGTGGTGTTTTTACTAACGTACTCCTAAATATCTCTAAAATTATAAAAATTCTTGCCTGTTTACAGCTAAAAAATAGACAACCGTGTGCCTAGTAAAAATTGGAAATGTGGAGTTTGTGTGTAACAGTGGTGGACCTCAAACTTTGTTAGGCCTACAAATCAAGATTCTTAACTTTTTTGAAAGACATGTGCATAAAACATTCTTTTTTTGTTGTTGTTGTTTCTATTCATGTTTACTTTGTGCTTTTTGCTTTCTGGAGAGGCCCTAAATTACTTTCAAAATTGCATACATTCATTTTCTTCCAGGGGGCGAATACCGGGGCTTGGCCCCTGGGCCCCGGCTGGATTTCAGAGATTTCTTGATTCAGTTGTTCTCCACCCTGCATTTAGTAAGTCGCTGGGTTTATCATTCCATCCTTCTGTTCATGCACCCAAAGATAATGGATGACCATCCATTATCTTTGATGCACCCAACACTTAGGCTTATTATTTTTGTTGTTTTCTTAACAGGTCTTTTAAACTGATCACAACCAACCAAATGATTCCAGCGGAGACAAAAATGGAAATTAAATCTTCGCGGTAAAAAACGACGACGATGAACACGCTTAAGAAAAAACGCACACGGTGGGTTAGTCCTCTGATTAATTGAACTGTTTGTGAAATAAAATTTTATCAGACAGTGGGTCCCCACAGGAAGTTCTCTCAAGGATAACACAAACAAGGTTCAAGCCCATTTGGATAGACAGGCCCATCAGTTTACACTCCAAGGTAAGGTTGCTGCTCTCCCTTGTCATCTCCATCTTCCTATACACTTGCAAAACATGAAACCTCACAACAGACCTATAACGGAGAATAGCGTACAAAGCATGGGTATGAGGTGCTACAGAAGACTTCTGGGCATTTCCTATACCCAGCACATCATCAACGACGAAGTCCGACAGACCATCACACAAGCCATTGGACAACACATGCTCACAGTGGTAAAGAAACGAAACCCCCGAGGTATGGTCACGTTACCAGAGCATCAGGTCATGCAAAGACCATCCTGCAAGGCACGGTGCAAGGAGGAAGAAGAAGAGAGACAGAAAAAGAGTTGGGAAGACAACATTCGAGAGTTGACTGGCTTGACATTGAGCGAAGCCATGAAGGCTGGTGAGAACAGAGAAAGATGGAGTACGCTGGGTAAACGATCATCTGTTGTGCCCCAACAACTTTCGAATTGCAGGATAGAATAGGACCAGATAGGATAGAATGTACGCGTTTTTATATTCCCAGACTTATCTGGAAATACTTTATAATAGTTGGAAATCAGAACGAGCCAAATGTCGGTCTGTCGATCCGTTGCAAATCACATTTCAAGAACCACTGAACGGATTTTGACCAATCTTCATAGGAACAGTCCATACGTTAGTGGCCTACCCCCAGATACATCAGATTTGTTCTACCGCAAAGGTCAAGTTGTCGGTCAGTTAGTTGGTCGGTCCATCGCTCCGAAATTTACTTTGTGTTTAAAACACAATTTTACCTTATCTCAAGAGCATCTGCCATTTCCTAAAAAAAAGTTTGATAATTTGTTTTTCCTTGCCGATAGGTAATCGTGGCCTTTAATTCTATGATGTTCGTTTGTTTCGTTAGGATAAAGCCGAGTCACAACACCTCCAAGAAAATTAAGCTTAACACTTTTGAAAATGCTTCTTTTTCGGCTGTGTGTGTGTCCCTAAATACATTGGAATGACTTACCATCTTGTTTAAATTCTTACCTGCTGATTAATATCAAAACAACGAAGTAGCAGCGAACTACAGTCGATTATTCCAACACACACTAATTTGTCCTGCACTAAAAAACACAAAAATACATTTAATACTTATTTATGTGTGACGACACGAGTTTTCAATGCACGCTAATAGTAGTTGTGCCATATTTGTATATAGAGCAGAGTTGCACATCTCTAGTGCTGCAGTGTACAAAGTTTTGTATCAGCATTCTTTACTGCGTATGTAAGATAAGTATGTGTGAGTTTCACGTGGGTTAAGCATAGCGCATAATGCATAGTCAGGGAAATTGGGGCGCTGAGCGAGACTCGAGACCTTGTACTGTGAGCCGGGTAGATTTTAGCCCAGCAGAGTCAAGTTGGGAGCTATTGCAGGCAGATGTTTTTTGGACGAAAAGTGACTTTTTAGTGTGTTATCTTAGGATAAAGGAGAGTCGGTTTTCGTAAGGGTAGTGTGTCGTGTGATTCGAACCACCCAAGGTCTTGTGCCCTCGTCAGAACAAGAATGACCAGAAAACTGTAACGGAAAGATTATTACTGCCACTTATTCAGGATAATAAGTGTAGAGTGTCTTCTTAAGGTGTGTGTCCTTCGATTAGGAACTTCCCAAGGCTCAGTGACCTCGCAAGTATTGAGATGCTCCAGGTGCAAAGCATAGCAATAGCACGTTAACGAACTTTATACTCTCACGGATAACCCTTTTTGTGTTGTATTGTGTTATATTGTATTGTGGTGTTGGTGTTGTGTATCCATGTTTCACAAGCTGAGAACTTAAAGGTGAGTGTGAACCCAGTAATTCTATTCTTTAGTGGCTATGCATTCCGATCTTGCGTACGTGAATGAATGACGGTGAATGAGGGGAGAAGGGAGAGATTTTGCTAATATTATTTTTATATGATTTTTATATGATTTTCTTGGTGAAGTATGTAGAATGAATAATGTTGTTGATGTTGTTGCTAAAATGGGGTCAATGGGTGATGAGGAAATATGTATGTTAAAATGAGAGAGAAGGGTGATGAATATGAGGGAAGGATGATGTTGTATTTAAGTTTGCCAGAGAGGGATAATTGTGAATGAAGGGAGATAATATACTATAACGTGGAGAGGGAAGATGAAGGTGAGAATGAAGATGAATTATGATCGTTTGATTGGAAGTGTGATTATATTCGTAATGTATATTTGTATAAACAACTATGTTTATGAGGGAAGAAGTAAACATTATGAGAATTGAGAATCGCATTGAATTGTTTACATGCACATATAAACAGGTCAAGATGGCGTACGGCGGAAGGAGTTATTTGTTTATGTAGCGTTTACATTCTGTATGAAATAGGTTAGTAAGACAATTTATTTGTTGACCAGATTGGGCCTACTTCTATTACTTCTACTACTACACCTACTATACTACCATACCTGCCATACTACTTGTCTACTTCTGTTGACTCCACTTGAAGTATCTGTGGGGCTGCTGTTTCTACTCCTCCATGCTGGTCGAGAGTACTGTCTGAGGGACTGTGGGACTCATCGCCGCCTGTACACTCCGTGTGCTCCGGACGACAGGGAAATAACCGCCTGGGCGTTTGCATACCACACACTAGTTCCCCTCAATCGTACTTGCATTCACTCACATAAACACACTTAATCGCCTGGATTCTGTGCAGTATACTTTATTATCTGTGTGTAGCTTCTTCATCTTTTCAAACTAGCTAAAGACAGGAATTCTGCAACTAGCGAACAGTGCTTTAGTAAGCCAGCCAACCTAAACTAATTATTCATCAAGCTTTTTCCTGGCTATATAGTGACTTAACTTGAAATTGAATTTACTCCTTACTGATTTATTCACCGTTGCCTATTGTTTATTGTTGTATATTATAATTATTACATATTGTTGTGGAATATTTCTTGTGTAGCCTACAGTTCTGGGGTTTTCAGTTTAGACAAGGGAGGTAACTGTTCAGTAAATATTGGGTTGCGGGTCTAGATAGGGGTTGAGAGTGGTTCAGACATCACATTGTCCTGTGTGTGCATGGTTGTTGTTGAATAAAAGAGTGTGGTTGTTCATCTGGCATTTTGTGTTCATTTCTTTTGTTTGAGTTTGTTTCCCTCACTCGCTGTTTGAGCTGAACGTTCACGTTACCCACTAGGGTGACGTGACATTATGCTTACGCTCTGTTCACAAGAGGAATAAATATAGTGGTGTCAAGATAATTATTGGTGTCCAGTTGTTTATGGAATCATTTGTACATAGCTGTTGGAACAATGGTTGTATACTATTACCAAATATATATTCTTGCCTTTGGTATGACTAAGTAAGTAGCCTCGGTAACCTAGGTTAACAAAATGATTGTTATTATGTAATTCTCTCCACTCCTGTTTCTTGCTTCTGCCCCGAATCATAGTACTTGCTAACATCTCCTGCTCCTCCTCCTGCTCAACCTCATCCTCCTCCTTATTATGATCATCATTGTCCCGAACCGATCAGACACATGTACACGCGCGGGCACTCACATATAAATATGCACTCTCACAAGCGCTCCTGATCGGCCGGACGTCCTTCAGTCGCTGAGACAAGAAAATGAAAGGACAAACAAAAACAAACGTAAAACATGTAACAAAAGACAAAAATTTATGATCACAATTCTAATCACACTTTATTCATTTAACTAAAACAACTAACATTCACCGACACACGCTAAACTCAATAAAAGTGATGGGATGAAAAACAATGAACGATCACAATAGCGTCAATATAAGAACAGAGAAAGTCAAAGTCACAAGGAGGAGGGAGAAGGAAAATGAATAGACAGTTGATGGGAACACCTGATGAGCGTGATGAGGTTCGATCCGGATCCACGCGGTGAGACGATCGATACTTTCCGCTTGACCGGAACTTTCCACTTCCGGTGTCAACGTGGTCAGGACCCACGCAGGTTAGTCGTCTAGAAAGAAAAGGGGTAGACGACGACTTCATCGAAGACATGCGGTCACATAGAAACGTCACAATGAAGAGTAGAGGTGACGTACGTAAAGTACAGAAAGGTACATGTAAGGTAAACCTGCAGCAGTTAATGCCGGATGTATCCAACGTACCCACCATTCCCCCTCTCACTCCTCCCCCTCTCTCCATCTAACTTAGTTGTCCTAGCTCTGTGCATCACTAACTATAGTCCTTCATGATGGCACTAGCTAACTACACAGCAATTCCACCAAAATCGTCACTATACATATTCAGTTAACATCAATATAATATCCTCACATTATTATAAACACAAGACGAAAATAGAATACGTCAAAATGAAATGGAATTATGTACTGCGTGAAGGATGACTAAATAATTGTCCTATGTATTCACGCCTCTACTCAACACCACCCAGAGGGGCCGGGTAGCTCAGTTGGTAAGAGCGTCTTGCTAGTAACCGAAAGGTCGCTTGTTCGAATCCCGGATTGATCAACGTGTGATCATATTATTTTCCCCTTTACCAACAACTGGCCCGCTGGTGTCAGTATAAATCGGTCCAGTAGTCACCTATATGCGAAAGTGTCGTGTGACTATAATCTACAAACAACAACAACAACAACAACAACAACAACAACAACACCCTTGCTTACTACCACAGCCACGCCACAACATAACAGGATACCATGAATTTATTTCGCCAATTGACATGTAATAGATACAACAATCGGAATATTATTTGGTGTTGGACAATGGCAGATTGTTTTATATTTAACATCTCTTTCTCTCTCTCTCACTCTTTCTCTCTCTCTTACACACACGCACACATACCTACATACACAAATACACACATGCATGCACAACCACACACACTCGCACAAGCATACCCAACAGATAAACAGATAAATATAGTAAAACACAAATGACTGGTCTAAAGTGACCACAAAAACATTGTAAATTATAATAGTCGCTGTAGTATATAGATATAGATGTACGAGCGTGTAGGGAGTGGGGCCGGGTAGCTCAGTTGGTAAGAGCGTCTTGCTAGTAACCGAAAGGTCGCTGGTTCGAATCCCGGATTGGTCAACGTGTGATCATATTATTTTCCCCTTTACCAACAACTGGCCCGCTGGTGTCAGTATAAATCGGTCCAGTAGTCACCTATATGCGAAAGTGTCGTGTGACTATAATCTACAAACAACAGCGTGTAGGGAGAAGCAGGGCGTGCGCACGGCAGGGGGATCAGCGGTGGGAGGAGGATGCGACGTTTAGAGATCTTACAGTTTGAGGGTAAAAGGAATCTTTAAAGCGGGAAGTGTGGGATCTGAAGGATCGAAAGCGGCGGCCAGAGGGAAGAAGTTCGAACAGGGGGTGGGCAGGGTGGGAAGGGTCAGAGAGGATCTTGTCGGCTCTGTTGAGAGAGCGGGTCGAGTAGATGGTGGCCAGAGAGGGGAGCTCACAGCCGACAATCCTGCCTGCCGTGCGCACAACCCGCTCCAGCCGGTCTTTTGTCGAACTGCGTTGCTGTTCCGAACCAGACCGTGATGGAAAATGTTAGGACGCTCTCCACCACGGCCCGGTAGCGCAACCTGACGCCACAACATAGCGCAAGCATGCGCGCACAACACAGAGTCACCGACAAAATAAAACAATAGTTTCACGTATTCAATACGGCTTATGGTGAGCAGGAACCACCGCGGAGTTGCTCCGCCACTGTGCTGGAGATTGACACAGTGCTAATGTACTACACACTACCAATACTGGCAGTACTTCTAGTCCAACTGACTTCTAGCACAAGTGACGTCAAGTCACACGAACTCGCATGCCAACAAGGCAACGGTCACAAACTAGACTTTCAACTCGCCCATTGGAACAAGCTAGGCTATTATAAGAAGAAGAAAAGGAGGCACGTCGTCATAGTCCCCTATACGCACTGTGTCCGGGGACTTAAATCTATCCACGTCGTCATGAATGACGTCAGCATGATAGATGATGTAATTTGCTGTTTCTGGAACATTATGATTTTATTACCACGTGTAAAGTAGAAAGCAGAGATGTAGAAAGGTGGCAGAGAAGAGCCGCGGCCTCCTCTAGACCCGTGGGATGGTCAGTTGAGACTGGACAAATTGCAGACCATCGACTTTTACATCAATTTTTTTCAAATTGGAAGGTGAGTTGAATTAGTTCAATTGTACTTCGCGCGCAGGTTGTACGCGATACAACCGAAATGCAAAACAAAAATTATTAGTAACGCTTACCTATTACAATTAGTTCTTATGAATTAGATTTGTTCATATTTTTTTCATTTGAATTACTACTTGGCTTCAAGATGATGACAATAACGAGGATAGTGATTTCAACGGAAATGGCGCGCTCCAGAATGATAGTGATGTCTGCTATAAATGTGATCAGCTGTCCCCGTAATTCTCGTCAGTTCACTGAATTATTTCCTTTCCTAGTTTAACATTTTGAACTCGGCTCGTTTTGCTGTCTAGCTGTCTAATCTGCTTATTTTTTGGTACTGGATACATTGGCGGCGAAGACAAAACTTGACTTGAAACATATTGGATGCTTACATAAAAATATAATTTCACCAGTACTTATGCGGGAGCTAGAAAAAAAAGAAGCTAAATCTAATCTGTTAGTGTTACTGTAAGAACCACAACCCTCTGCTTACTGCATTTGAAGCTCGACATCATGAGAAGTATTCTAGACAACTGAAAATATACACTGATGGACCTGTTCTTGAAAGAGATGAAGCAGGAGCAGCGTCTGTAATGCCGGATTTAAATACTTCTATCAGAATCATATTATTTGTGAAAAGCATACTCGATATATTCACTGCTGAATTAATTGCTATATTAATGGCTCTAAAGTAAAATGTCGAATCTTTCTGTGAGAATTTTCAGTGTGGTTTTATGTGTACATTCTATGTTAGTTTTACATGCATTGAATTCCGATAATCTTGGTGAAAGAAAATAAATATTTATTTTGGAGATTAAACATATTATTCATAGTTTGATAACTAACGATACTCAGGTGAATCTTTGCTGGATTCCCTAACATTGTGGATTCCCTATATAAGGATTGGGCTTATAGGGCTGCGAAAATTGGCATTTCAAATATTAACTCCTAAACAATACAAATACCGTTGCCTTCTAAAGAAATTCAAAACTCTATAGAAAATGTATTTGTAAAAGAGATTAAACTCAGTTTGAACTATGATAAACCTTGTGGAATTGCTAGATCAGTTTCAAGTATGGCACATAGAATACTACTAAACTCAATCAAAACCAAATATTGTAAAAATGTGAACTGCATATGTGGCGAATCTATTTCTCCGAAACATATCTTGCTTCGGTGCAGTCATATTCGTTCATGTTTGCTAACTGATGTTCATATTATCGATTCCATCGATAACATAAGCGTTGATGTTAGAGTTAGATTAGAAAAAGCTTTGATCGATTCTCATGTGGCTCGGTTTATGTAATTAGGTATTCTATGTTTATGTATGCGAATGTGTGTGATTACATGTGTGCGTGCGTCTTATCATCTCGTTAATAACACAACCAACTAAAGTGTGTGTGTGTGTGTGTGTGTGTGTGTGTGTGCGCGCGCGCGTGTGTGGGTGTGTGTGTGTAGGTGTGTGTGTGGGTGTGTGTATGTGTGTGTGTGTGTTTCCCCCCTTCTTTTTTCATTTGTGTCCAACCGAAAGATTGGAACAGAGTAGTGACAGAGAGTGGAAAATGTCCGTTGAGGCGTATATGGAAAATATAAAAATATGAAGAAAAAAAAAAGCTCAGCTGCAGCAATCCTGCACATGTGTATGAGCCTTTGAGAACAGCTGATCGCCACTTTCCTCTGTCGTGTGATGAGCTGTCTGTTTTCATGTTTGATAACTGACGCTGAAGGACTTTTAGTGAGTCTCTCAAAGTGTCGTTGAAGCGATTCTTTTGGCTTGCCTTGTTAGAGCTCGCCATGTAGCAGTTTCTTTGGGAACCGGTGGTCTGGCATGCGAACCACATGCACTGCCCAGTGAAGCTGTGACTGCTAGCAAATTCGTAAGGGTTTGATAGAGCAGGTCAAGAAAAGAAGGTTTGAAGAATTTCTGCATATAATGTCGTACTATTTTCATACTTGAAATTTTGCTCATTATACGTGTTCTAGTCAATAATGATATATGAAGAAGACTACGTTTTCTATATACATTTACCTTGACCAGTGGAACACTTTCGAATGCTTGCCATCTTGTTTTCCTTAATGTTTGTAGGCTGTCTGTCAGTATTTCTCAGATTTTGTCTTACACCCTCACTTCCCCGCCTAGTTTTAGCGTTCTCAATACGTTCAATATGTAGGGGGAAACAGTACAAAATCGCAATAATGTGTCTGACGTGTCAGTCGCCTGGCGCGCTGGGCCTTAGGGTAGCCACTATTCGCGTTTCTCAAATTACTGTCTGACCTTGTCTCTGTTGCAGACTAGCCATTAACACACACACACACACACACGCACGCACACACGCACCCACACCACACAAACACCACACACACACACATACGCGCGTCGTACAATACAAACATCAGTCACCTCTGGCAAGCTTTTCTATTTTTCGTTCAACGATCTGAAGAGGCTGTCGTCGTCGGTGTTTTTTTTTTGCTTTGTTTTTTCCTTTCTTTATTTATCTTTTTTAATCTTCTTACGGTTTTTTTTTCGGTTTTTTTTTTTAATATTTATTTTTTGTTGTTTTGGTTTTGTTCTTGTTTTTGTTGTTCAAAAAAGGTGTACGTGGACTCTGTTCATGCTTTCAACTGTTTGTGGAGGCTTGCACGTTACGCATGCTTGGACATCAGTGCTACCACTGAAAATAGGAGTCGCTCTGTGTATCTTAACAACCTCCGTGGTGCTACTGCTTACGACGTCTTTGTAAGTGCGTGATTTGGGGGAAGCGGTGTTCGGAGTCCTCGCTGCGCGGCAAGAGAGATGCTTCGTCGAACTACTCTTTACTGCCTTTGAAAAGGAACTTGCTTTGCTATCCACTAGCTCTTGCTGCGTGCGGCCCGCTGCGTCGCAGCACCTCGGTGCCGGTTGTCTGTGATGCGGAGATTCCGGCATGCGTGTGATGCAAAGATGCCGAGCCTGCTTGTTTGGTACTGGGAGTTGGAGTAGCACTCACACCTTGTCAACATCGGCGCAACTTTCCTCTGTGTTATCTGACACGTTGGTCAGCGTGCTGACATTGTTTTGGGACAGTCTTTTCCATCTGTGAAGTTTCAAGTCTTGTTCTTCTTGCTGTATGGTAAACATTTCTTTTTTATGTCTTTTAATTTTTTGTGTTGTGTTGGTTACCTTGTTGTACTGTATTGCATATAGCATTACTTAGGACTCAACTGAGTACTTAAAATCTACATATTATGGCTATCTCTTTTAACCATAGCTTTCTGTAACTTTGGTGTTTTCTACTTCAACAAGTTTTTTTCTGTCCGGAAGATTGCACAGATTTGAAATGCGCGCTTTTCACTGGTATATTGCTTGTCCATATAACATTATTTATATTGATTTGGCTTGGTGTTGTACCTCAATTTTAATTTCCTGTCGAACAGACTAAAGTAAATTTTGTTTCGTTGTTGTTGGTTGTGTTATTTTAATTTTAATCGTAATAATTGAATTAGTTAAATTATGGAAGTTTCTGCCGTTTGTATACAGCTGAGTTCAATAATTCTATTTTGGAACACAAAATATCATGTTTTGTCCACTGAGCTCGCAGTTGAATAATTTGCAGAAGCTGTAGACTTTACGCAAGCTGTAATTTGCTTTTTTAACGGCCAGGTGCGTGTACTGAGAGTTTGGAGCGCGCGTGGAGATAGTACAGCAGAGATAATCTTGTTACGTAGATATAGGCAGTGATCTCTGCAGGCAAGTCGGGAAAGCTGCCTTTACCTCTTTCGAAACTAATATAATAGCTGGATGCAATGGTGGAGGGGGGATGGCTGGGAGGGAAGACATTGCGGGACTTCCCCGTACGCGTTGAGAATAACTGCGCTCGTATTGCAGTCCCTATATTTTACAATTTTACATCAAATGGAAACCTATACCTTATCCTTTACTTATGTTTTATAGTTATTTTCGTCCATCACGTACCTCATATGCCTCCAACCCCTCAAATCCCCTATCTCTAAATAACTGATACACCCACCCACTCATCAGATTTATTGTTAATATTAAATATTGTCACGAAGCACGATCAGTTGTAGTGGAAATGGAACCTACTCCAGTTACACCGGTGGCTATCCAAGCCGTTCATTTAATCAGCTCCGCGGGTCTGACACAATCATGCAAACATTTAATTTGATAAGATATCTGCTTATCCAATAACGGGTTTTCGTGAACATTTTTCAAGTAAGAAATGGGTTCTACGTGCAGGGATTCGAATTCTTGAAATTGGAGAGATGACTCTTAATTCGAGTGCGGCATTTGAATGTAAATTGTGTCTTCCTGAATCATTTTCAAAATTGCGTTGATCGGTACAGATTTAAGAATCGGTAATTTAAATCCGCTGTAATCTTGTCGAACTTCTCTCTCTCTCTCTCTCTCTCTCTCTCTCTCTCTCTCTCTCTCTCTCTCTCTCTCTCTCTCTCTCTCTCTCTCTCTCTCTCTCTCTCTCTCTCTCTCTCTCTCTCTCTCTCTCTCTCTCTCTCTCTCTCTCTCTCTCTCTCTCTCTCTCTCTCTCTCTCTCTCTCTCTCATTTCTTTCCCTATCCTCTCCGACACTGTCGTTTTCTCACTAATCCATTAAAGTATTTTCGACCGATGCATAAACAAGAATTTTTTTGACACATAGTTTCATCTTTCCCATTGTTCCTGTTTGTTTATGTGGGGTGCGCGCGAGTGTGTGTTTGTGTGAGTGCTCGCGGGCGCGCGTGTGTATATTTGTGTTGCGTGGGTGCGTTCATGCATAGATGTGTATTTAAACGCCGGACTTTTTCAGAATGCATTAACAAATTGGACGGAACGCTTTCTTCTTCTTCTTCTTCTTCTTCTTCTTCTTCTTCTTCTTCTTCTTCTTCTTCTTCTTCTTCTTCTTCTTCATCCTCCTCCTCCTCCTCCTACTCCTGCTCTTTCTGTTATTATTATTATTATTATTATTATTATTATTATTATTTTTTATTTTTTATTTTTTTTTTTTTAATTATTATTATTATTATTATTATTATTATTATTATTATTATTATTATTATTATTATTATTATTATTTATGTAAGGTCTGCTTTGTCGTAGAATGTAGCGTTATTCCACATCTGATATGAATGTGAGAAAATGTAGTCTAGTTAGTAGTAGGGCTACCTTTGTCTAAATTTAAAACGCAACAGCGAATAGCTACAAATCTTAAATAGCTGCAGAGCTCGAATTTGATATTTACATGTAACTTGGTTTGACGTTGAAGAAATTATAAACTTCGAAATGTTGTCAGAGAAATATCAGTAGCTTTCGTCTTTATATTAAAGGTTTATAATTTATAGAATATGATTTTCTGTTAAATTTAATCAAAGTAGTGAATGCTTGTCTCATAAATTTAATTTTGAAATTGAAGTTGAAGAAAATTAATGTAAAAAAGATTGTTTTTTTTAACATTTACTGAGATAAAGTAATGCGCATTCTTTTTCAGTTTTTGCATTTTTTAAATCAAAAGTTTATATTTTTTAGTATGTAATCTTTCTTAAAATGTAAACACAAAATTGTGAACCTATAGTGTAGGCTATACATCTAGATCTAGCTCTCTTTTCAGTTTTAATTCAGGTTGACAGGGAAGACATTAAAACTAAACCCATTTCAAAAGGTCACAGAGACAAATACCTGACAATTCCGTTGGCATCGTTCACATCAAAGTTAATATTTTATCGATGGCGTTTATGCTCAAAGATACTGCACGAATTCATTTTGCTCACTGAACGGTTTTATAGTCTGTCCAGTGATCAAGCATTCATAGTCTTTGGTTTTTCCATGTCAAGTTCTCTGGTCTTACCACATTGTTTGTTTAGTGTAGTTAGTTATCAAGGTAGGTAGTTTGAAGTTCATTCTCTTATATATTCTAGATCGCCTGTAAGTTGTCATTGATCTTAGGTGTGTGTTTTCTTGTGTTCACCTGTGCACATGCTCATGTTTTTTGTTGAATGTGTTTGTGTGTGTATACGTGTGTTTGTGTGTGTGTGTGTTTGTGGGTGGGTGTGTGTGTGTGTGTGTTCATTGTGGGTGTGTATATACGCGTGTGGCGCGAATGCCTGTGTGTGTTGCTATTGCATATTATATTTTATGTTTTATATCAAGCGAAGGCGCCAACTTCTCAATGTTTTTTTGTGAATACAAATTTCTTGACTTGTCTTGACTTGCCAAGGTAGTTGTTGTTATTTTAATTTTGGATTTAAGAAATATCTGTCACCGATGCGGATTAAATTCGGTTGACCTCTCAGCGCGTTTGTTTTCAATCTAAAGTGGATATTCACACTTTTCTGCTATCCTATGCACCAACGGGAATCCCCTCTATGAAAAATACTTCCGGTTTTTTTTCTCCGCGTGTTTTAGTGAGTTATTTCCAAATATTCAAGAATAATAACATGTATCACTGGCCACCTGTATCGTACCCTCACATATTTTTATTTTTTTTGCTGCAGTTTATTATCCCTTTCTATTGCCAGTGGCGCGCCTAAACCCTACCTACCTAACATTATTTGTGAATTTTTGAAAAATATTCGGAAAAAACATAACGCCCAGATGCTGGCTCGAACCCACACCTGTCAGGCGCCATTGGTTTCTGGCTTGTGGACAAGGCAAATTAGTCCCGCCTTAGCCCACTTGGCCACAACGCTAGCCTAACATAGACAGTTACTTTTGTGTTTTGTGAAGGTTGCGACGGCGAAGCTATGGAAAACTACAAGAGTTTTCAGGTCCTGTTTCACTTTCTGTCGATGATCGACGCACCTCCGAAGTCGCCACAAATACAGGCCTCTACGATTGTTTTTTTGCATTCTTTCACTGAGCATGTACTTCCTCCACCGTTTTTATACTTATCCCACTCGTTTTCTGGCTCTAACAATCGTCGTTTTCGGCAATTTGCCATATTTAAAAGTCACGCATCAAGCTTTGATAAAAGCAAAACAAACCAAACCGGAACTTGGTTTCATATTTATATAACCTCGTTTTAATTTATAATGGCGATACCCACGAGTTTTTATGAGAGGTGCCGGAAAGTTGTGAATAGGGAGATGGAACTTGGCTTTGTTTCCACGGAATTAGAGCAAAATGTATTGGTGTGATAATATCCTGCGTAATGAGCTTTTTTATTTTTTTTTATTGAGGCATCATCGTTAACATACGATCCCACGTGCTGAATACAGGCGTTTTTCACATATTATGTAAAAAATAATTGTTATCTCTCTTTAAAAAACAATAACAAAAGCAACAATAACAAAATACGGCAATAACAGAAACATCTGTCGTTGCAACGCTTAGCAAGTTTGGTCATTAATTATTCCAAACGAAAAACAAAAGCACTTTATTTAAAATCACACCCGCGAACAGATGTACATTTGAATAAAAGAAAAGAAAAAATCTGTGGTGATAAAAATTTGTTTCTGCTTTTATCGCACACGTCTGTGTTGCCCTCGACATTATCCCCAAGGACTCAGAAGCAAAGGGGTTGCACAGATTAAAGGTTTGAACGTCCTGTTCGGCATGATCGGTCCGTTTGTCGTGTTTTAATCGGCCAAATGAAAGGGAGGTGTCGAGGAAAGCATTAATCTCCAATCTGTCAATATTCTTGACACCCATCTGATTCTTGTTACTGCAACTGCTCCTGCTGCTGCACACACTTTCTTAATGGCAGAAACAAATACCTTCCGCCCTGATAACGTTTCGCAACATGGTGTTTGGAGCGACCCGGAACGCAAGGGAAATCAAAATCAAGCAAGCCATTTTTCCTTATTTCGACTTGAATTTCTGGTTGCCAATTATCATTATATGTTTATGTCATTAATCAGTATCTCAATGATCGCGTGCTGGTATGCGTAACATAATGCTGGTTCACGAAAAATAATTATTTGACAGTTTGATGTGTAATGAGAGAGGAAATTTGAGAAGTGATTGGTTACCTGATGCTGGACGAAAATGATGCTGACAATTGTTCGGAAATATTATGTCGATGTAGGTCTGCTTCACTTTGTTTTGACGCTTGAAAATGATAAGTTTGAAAACGTGTTGTGCGCACGTTTTCTTAATCCTCATAATTTTTTTTTTAAATCCTCTCTTTTTTTTTTCTTTATATTTCCAGCTGTTTATGCTATTAAAGCAAATTATTTTTCCATCTGTGTTACGTTTAGAAATTGCATCAATATGAATCAACACAAGTAAATCCTTATCGCTATTTATTTTTGTAATTTTTTAGACTTATATAGAAATGCTGGGTATAGGAAATGCCCAGAAGTCTTCTGTAGCACCTCATCGCCATGCTTTGTATTCTTCGTTGAAGATGTGCTGTGAGGGTCCATGTTTCGCAAGCATATATGAAGATGGAGAGGACAAGGGAGCGCAGCAGCCTTATCTTGGAATGTAGACTGATGGTCCTGTATTTCCAAGTTGCTCTCAACCTCGCCAGGGCAGCAGTTGTTTGTGCGATCCTGGAGAGGACTTCCTGTCGGTACCCATTGTGTGATACAATGGCTCCAAAATATTTGAAGCTGTGCACTGTGTTGAGGGATTGGCCTTGGACTTTGATGTCCGTGTTGATGCCATTGGTGTTGTTGGTCATCATTTTGGTCTTCCATCCATAGGCTCTGGAGGTGGTGTCAAGCCTCTGTACCAGCTGTTCAAGTTCTTTTTTTTTCTCCAGCCAATCCATCAATGTCATCCGCAAAACGAAGGTTGGAGATTGCTCTTCCCCCTATGTCGACTGTGCATTCGTGATCTGCAAGGGCATCTGACATGATGCGCTCTAGGAAGATGTTGAAGAGTGTTGGAGAGAGTAGGCATCCCTGACGCACACCGATTGTTCTGAACCAGTTTCCGATGGCGCTGTTGTGGAGGACTGCACTGGTAGCCTTGTCATATAGGCTTTTGATGACTTCAATAATTTTAGGGCTGATTTTGTACACTCTCATGGATGCCCACAGAGCTGCATGCCAGACTCGGTCAAACGCCTTTTTGAAGTCTACGAACACATGATATAGATGTTGTTGATGCTGTAGGTATTTCTCGCAGACTATTCTGAGGTTGAAAATCTGTTCAGTGGTACTTCGCCCTGCCCTGAATCCCACTTGCTCTTCAGCTATGAATTGTTCAGCTTGGGGTTTCAACCTGTTGAGTATTAGTTTCAGGAGGACCTTGCTGGGATGGCTGATGAGGCTGATGGTGCGGTAATTTTCACATTCCTGAAGGTTACCTTTTTTGGGAAGAGTGATGACAAGTGACTGGGTCCATGGTGTAGGCCACTCCACACTCTGCCAGATCTTGTTACAAATAATGGTGAGTGCGTCAATCGCTGCTTCTCCTCCTGCTTGAAGTAGTTCCGCGGGTATGTTGTCCACTCCCGCTGACTTCCCCTTCTTCAGCGATTGCACTGCTGCCTCAACGTCTCGGAGAATTGGGAGGATTTCTTCTTCTTCTCTGTTCTCTGGACTTGCTAGAACTGATGGGTCTCCGTTTGGTGTATGTTTGTAAAGGTCAGAGCAGTACTCTGTCCATCTGTCCAAGACTTCTTGTCCTTCTGTAAGGCATATGCCAGACTTGCTTTGAATCGTGGAGACCTTGAGCTGTTTAACACTTGTCAGCCGCTTCACATACATACATGCTATACCCAGCACATCACCAACGACGATGTCCGACAGATCATCACACAAGTCATTGGACAACACGATGACCTGCTCACAGTGGTGAAAAAACGGAAATTCCGATGGTATGGCCACGTCACAAGATCATCAGGTCTTGTCAAACCATCTTGCAAGGAGGTAGAAGAAGAGGGAGACCGAAAAAGAGGTTGGAGGACAACAATCAAGAATGGACTGGTTTGACACCGAGCGAAACAATCAGGGTTGCTGAGGGCAGGGAAAGATGGAGTACGCTGGTTAAACGATCATCTGTGGTGCTCCTACGACCTCCGAATTATGGGTTAGGATAGGATATCTGGAAATACTTTTAAATAATCTGGGGATGGAGAGGAGGGGGGGGGAAGGAAGAGGGAAGGAGGTGGGAATTACAACGAGCCCAATTTCTGTCTGTCGGTCTTTTTGTCGGTCGGTCGTTCGGACGCCATATCTCAAGAGCCGCTGAACGAATTTTGACTAAACGTCATAGGAACATTACCTAGGTTAGGGGCCTACTTCCCGCGCTATTATATTTTCTCTGCCGCAGAGGTCAAGATCACTGGAGTCTTTTTCTGTTGTTTTTTTTAAACAAGTTTTGCTCAATATTTTAAAAACGGCTGAGGCGGTCTTGTTGCGTTTTGGTATACAGGTATTTCTAATCATAGCAGCCCGGTTGTCGGTCGGCCCGTCGCTCCGAATTCAAGTTTTTGGTTCAAAACGAACCACTGAACTGAAATTCGTCATTTTTACATTAAGGATACTTTATCTATTGCTAAGCAGGTTAGATTATTCGTATTTGTACTTTCTCTAAGGTCAGGGTCACTCTATTTCACTCATTCTCTAAACACGTTTTACGCTGTATCTAAAAATGGCGCATCCGATTTGGGTATTTATTCGCTTACCGATAATTCAGATAGTGGCATATCATTCCACGTTTTTTTGTAGGTTTTTTTTTTTTTTTTGGCTTTATTAGGATAAAGCACAAATCGCCAAGAAAAATTAACACTTTTGAAAATGCTTATTTTTCAGCTATGTTGACAGTGTCTGGAAGTACATTTGAATGGTCTGCCATCTAGTCTAGTTTGTGGTAGCAATGTAGGCGTTGCAATTGATAACTGTTTGTTCTTCGCATGGGAGAATTTGCTTTGGTGAATCAAATTGCTGTTTATTCTTTGCTCCCAAACATTTCGGGCGATAATATTGGAAACTATTCCTGTCCATTGTAAAACCGAATTTTCTTTGCAGAAAATCCTGGGCATGAAAGCAATTCCGTTGGTGTTTCGTTTTCTTTAGTTGATTCAACATGGACATGCCCTCCCATTTCGTTCGACATTCATTTTGATTAGCCTGCAGGCAGGGCCCATTAGTGCCAGATCCATTTTCATTTTGCTTTCTATCCCTAGAAGTAAACAGGCGTGCCTGAGAGGTTCGGGTTCTTAATCTTTCTTGGTTCCGTATCCATCATCACCGCCTTCGTTGTCACTATCACATTTTGTCATCATCGTCGTCGTCATCCATCATCATCATCATCCCTACATCGGTATATCGGGTTCAGTAACCGCTGAATAGCATGTGTATGTAGGTCTAAACCACTCTCTCCAGGCTTGACTTTCCCATTCAGTACATCAAGCCCTTTCTGTCTGATTCGACGGATAATTAATATCGGTATTGGTAGCTGTAGCCGCTGTGCAGAAAATATGACCGAGCATAGACTGATAGAGGGACCTTTTTAAGTCATGATATGTGTGAGGCAAATCGATTCCCCAGAAAGACTTTTTTGTGTGGTCTTTCTTATGATCACAGTAGCGTTTGCATAAAGGGAGAGTATTATATTCAATGCATTTTTCCTCTCTATCATTGAAAGGTGGTGAGGGTATTGGCTAGGCTATGCTAGTACTTTAGGTGAAACATTCAATATTGGAAAACCAAAATGTGTATGTGTGCGTGGTGGTGGAAATGTTGGAACGTTTTGTCATAGCATCGGTGGCAGGGCAACAATAATATCGATTTTAGGGTAGAAACACCACTCATAAACACCCATTTCCAGGGTAAAGAGCCTCCGTGTTTGCTGCATTGCTGCCCATCAACATGCTGAACTGCCCTGCTGATTACTGAAGATTGGGCCGATTGACAGCACCATTCGATTGACTGACTTTTGTTCGGGAAAGCCACAGTGCAGCACCATCCAAAGCAAAGCATGTCTCGCCAAATCTCATAATGTGAATAAAGTGACTCGTTCCCCCACCTTCAGAAGAATCATAACCAGCAGATTGCTGAGTGGTTTGTTTACGTATTTTTACCTCTTGCCGAATCGAACACTCTGCCCACAGTGTTATTTCCAACAGTGAAGCGAGTGTCTCTTGGAACTTCCTTCCTTCTTACAGTTCGCTAGCTGCAATTTCGAGTCTAGATTTGTTTTAACAATTTGTTTCATCTCCCCTTGTTTATTCAATAGGTCAGATTTGCTAGCTGTCAGTCAGGTGTGAACGCCAGGGTACGGCAAACGCCTCACTGTCGAAGTCAATTATATTTATTATTACAGCTGTTCGCTTTGAAGCTTTCTCACAATACTTTACGTCGCGGGCTTCCTAACAATGCTTCACTTACATTACATGGGCTGCTTAACAAGGGCTGGAGGTCGATTCTAGATCGACGCATTTGTTATTGGCTTGATTGCCTATGCATCAGTCGGTCGCCGCGATATTTGCCCCGGGTTGTGATGCAACGACCAACTCAATCAGTCAAGCCTGTGGCCTGTTCAATGCATCACAACTACTACGATGCATCATGACGGATTTTCTGCTATTAGAGACACCAGTGATTCATCATAATATATTTTCGCATGTCACAGACACCTAGTTTTCATCATGAACGCTTTTCTGCTGAAAGAGACACCAAGCTGCCTATGCTGCTCTATTCTGTTATCTAATATTCGGTAGCATGAAGTCATGAGAGGGGGCGATATTTATTCACTAACTACAATCACAAGTTTCTATGTTGTCTTAGTACGTCATAGTTAACATGTCGTCGAGTAACATGACAAATAAATAAGCAAATAAATTAAGCTAAAATGCTCAGATCATGGAGACTTTCATCAAATGTGTTTCTGTCTTCTCCTAAGCACTGCAGCGCATTTTTGTTTAAATATTACCTCGGGATAGTGATTTTAATTGTTGGTTTTTTTCTCCATGCGCTAACTATCTATTTGAGGCTGAGTGCTTCTGCATAATACACCTTTCCTGAAGACGTAGGAATCTGGTAATTAAGCATGCTCTAGTGGTTCCGCTAGAAACTACATTAGCAGCATACCAGAGGTGTCTGGGTAGTAGAGCTAGAACAGGTCATTTGAAGAAGATCTGAGAATAGCTTGGAAATGGCAACATTATACGGTTAAGTAGGCTTCGCCCTCTTCTTCTTCTTCTTCTTCTTCTTCTTCTTCTTCTTCATGCGGAAAAGATTTAGCGATAAAAGAGGCAGTGAATGCGGATTTTTTTACTGTTTTTTTGTTGCTTTCAGGTAATGGAAAAGAAATAATTCTCAAAGTGTTTTTGAAAGGCTGAAATTTTAACTGCGCTGCTGAGATCCTTGATTTCAGAACACAATTTGAGGTTTCTTTCACTCTGCAACACACGGCCTTAATCGCGCGGCTTTCTAATACCATGCTGTTTTTAAGACGCTTCTCATCCAGGTACTGCGGTTGTTTTGATTTTGACTTCCTTACGAGGAGAACTGGTCAGAAGGCAGGTGTCTTGATAACTAATTGTTGTCTTTCTCTTTAACGAACGTGGTGTCCGTTCACCCAACCATCGCCACGGGCCACTGATGTAATCAGTGGCACGTGATAGGCAAGTCACGTGGTCGCTTCCCTGACAACGGCGGTGAGAAGTGAGTTGTTGCTGGCGCTACCTTGGCAACCCTGTGGCCGCATTGCAAGGAATCGATAGTTACTAAACCTGTTTTCAGAGACATCAGACCTGACACGGGAGGTACAGCTGTGTTTGGAAATGTCGTGAAGCCTACATCTGTGTAATGTCGCTATGGTGGCAGCAAATATGGATTGAACTGGGACAAAGTGTTCCATGAAAATAATACCAACAATAACCGTTTAACTATTATGGGATTGTAAAAAAGTAAACCTAAACCCTCATTGCCGGAATTAATAGAATGCAAACAACAATCAATAAACGAAATATTATAACAACCGTGGCTGGTGGCTGTGACGCGTTCTGAAAACTTGCGGCGTATGGTAGAAATATATTGGGGGGGGGAGAGGTGGGGGGGGAGGAGGGGAAGAAGGTGTGTTTAAAATGGAAATAATGCGAGATCATCAACATTGATCGTTGCATGCGCTATTGCTGCACTTGTACTGTACAGTCTCCCATAAATTCAGCCCCAATGTACGTCGAATAATGTTGATGTTGATTTAGCCCTCTTCGGTTGCAACCATAGTGTTTTCGGTTGGTGTGACTTTATTTATTTATTTATTTATTTATTTATTTATTTATTTATTTATTTATTTGTTTGTTTGTTTATTTATTTACTAAAATACTTATTTACTTATTTACTTTTACACAAATTCCTATTGTCCCTCCTTAGCTTGGATAGATAAGGTAGATGTTAAGAATTTTGGTTACTTGTCTCACCTCATGCTCAGCATTTGGACATTTTGTTCGAATCGTGCAATGCAATCAGTTTTAAACGTTTATCTTGTAGATGGAAAGATTAGAAAACTGTTGTCATTTGTTAGTCTGATTAGTTTTCCTTTTCGTTAATCTTTTTGTCTTTTTAAATTATTATTTTAATTATTATTTTGTAAAAGAAAAAAAAAGGTTTGGGCGCTTATGGGTGACGCAAAGAACAGTATTAAAGAAAACGAAATTGTGTTCTCCCTCCTCACCACACCACTTCCCACCCACTCCTTATGTTCTTCAAAGTCCTTCTGTACCGCTATTCTTTAAATATGCCATCAAACAAGAGCAACAGCAGTAAAGTTCGCACGCTAAGCTATAAACAATTTTTCCGTACCTTGATGCTGGAAGGATGGCCATGAAAGATAAATGTGGCATGATCGTTAGTTGGGAAATCTGACGAGCCCTTGCATATTAAAGACTTCAGAAATAGCACAATGGCTCTGTGGCAACGTTAGCTTTGAGTACTGTGACACCTAAATCGACTTGAATGCACAACAATGGTGCTCGATTTATTCGAGAAATAATATCGGGGTTCGAGTTATTCTAGAAATAATGTCCGGATCAGAAAAAAACCCCTGGTCGTGATGAATTGCATTTCCTCAATTTTTGCGGCAAATGCATTATAATGTAGGGTGCCTGTTTGTTGACATGCTTATGGAAATGGCGAACGGTACGATGGTGAAGTTATAGCGTAGTAATTGAGGCACCGACTACTGCTTCGAAAGCAGAAACCACATTCCTTGAAGGTAAAAACCTGTACTTCTGAAAGAGTTTGTTGTTGTTGTAAACTTATTAGTTTCAGTGCGACAAGACTCACTGAGTGTTAAAAGGATCTATCTCGTTGAATAATTGATTGTTGATAGTAGGCAACTTTAATAGGAAATTTTCAGAGAACTTAAAAGTACACAGATAAACGATATGATAACCATCTATTGTATATAGTTTACATACTGCTTTAACAGATCCAGAGCTGCTCAAGGTGCTGGCTTATACAGAATCTAACACCAGACGACCCAGGCGCCAATTTTTGACTCACATGCATAGCAGTGTGAGTCTGTGTACTCACACCACGTTCCTCCCCCTCCCCACACTCACCCCCCCCCCCTCCACCTCACAAAATTTTTTTGTTTGTTTGCAAATCTGTGCGAGGTGAGTCCTAAATAGTCCAAAATTGAATTATATATATATACGTTCAAAAACTGTAAAGTGGCTAAGTACTCAGAACCCATTTCAGCTATCACAACCAAACTTGGTAAAATGGTGTATACACGTGAGACCTCTTAAATGATCAGTGAATGAATTACTTCATTCAAGTTCAAGGTCATAGGTTCACCACATGTTAGCAATGTGGGCAAACATGAGAGCGTACAACATCAGCCCTAAAATCATTGAAGTCATCAAAAGCCTGTTTGACAAAGCCACCAGTGCAGTCCTCCACAACAGCGCCATCGGGAACTGTTTCAGAACAACAATCGGTAGGCGTCAAGGATGCCTACTCTCTCCAACACTCTTTAACATCGTCCTCGAGCGCATCATGTCAGATGCCCTTGCAGATCACGAAGGCACAGTCAGCATAGTGGTAGAGCAATCTCCAACCTCCGTTTTGCAGATGACATTGATGGATTGGATGGAGAGGAACAAGAACTTGAACAGCTTGTACAGATGCTTGACATCACCTCCAGAGCCTATGGATGGAAATAAGTGCAGAGAAGACCAAAATGATGACCAACGACACCAATGGAATCAACATGGACATCAAAGTGCAAGGTCAATCCCTCAACACAGTGCAGAGCTTCAAATATTTAGGAGCCATTGTATCACATTACATTACATGATTATTGCTTTAGGTCCAGCGGACTCTTCCGAGCCAAATCAGGACCAGAGCCATTGTATCAGACAATGGATCCCGACATAAAGTTTTCTCCAGGACCACACAAACAACTGCTGCCCTGACAAGGTTGAAGGCAATTTGGAAAGACATGACCATCGGTCTACATTCCAAGATAAGGCTGCTGCGCTCCCTTGTCATCTCCATCTTCCAATACGCTTGCGAAACATGAACCATCACAGCAGATCTACAACGAAGAATACAAATCATGGAGATGAGGTGCTGCAGAAGACTTCTGGGCATTTCCTATACCCAGCATATCACCAATAACGAAGTCCGACAGACCATCATACAAGCCATTGGACAACATGATGACATACTCACAGTGGTGAAGAAACGGAAACTCCGATGGTATGACCACGTCACCAGAGAATCAGGCCTTGCAAAAACCACCCTGCAAGGCACTGTGCAAGGAGGCAGAAGATGATGGAGACAAAAAAAGAGGTGGGAGGACAACATTCGAGAATGGACTGGCTTGACACTGAACGAAGTCATGAGGGTTGCTGAGAACAGAGAAAGATGGAGTACGCTGGTTAAACGACATCTGTGGTGCCCCAATGACCTTTGAGTTACGGCATATGATAGGGGTGGGCAGGGGGAGGGGGGAAAAAGACCATTCTCACAAATTATTTTACTTTTTTTATAGGTTATTAATATTGAACTTATGATTTTGTGAGGCATAATAGATATCAATGAGACACACATACTTTGCAAATTTGGTTGACCTCACTTCAAGGTTAAGGTCACTGGAGGTGTCTAACTAAAGTGTATAGGTACTTTGAAGTGACCTTGACTTTAAACTATGAGAGATATAAAGTCCAAAATGATAGATTGATCTTTCATAGTTGTTCCGTATTTGCGTTGATTTTGAAGGTCAGTCATTTTAGGCCTTGCAAAAACATACAAAATATAGATCGTCGTACAGTGGAAGGGCTGTTTATTTAACCCATAGTATGGAACAACATTGAGTTATTTGATCATATATGCACGAGAGAGCAATTGATGGTCAAGGTCATTCCAAGATCAAGGTCACTGAAGGTCAAGGTCATCCCTAGGTCGCTTTCTGGGGCATAATACAACTTTTGCTGTAGTTTATTTCATAATACATGAGTGTATTTGGAGCCGGAGGTCATTTTTATCTCAAGGTCAAGAGCATAGAAAGATCAAAGTCGGTATTGGAATTTTAATGCCACCACTTCATGTAGTTTTCTTCTGGATACTCATTTTCATTTGAAATAGTGCGAGTACCATAAGGAGCATATGTGTCATATGGGCTTATCCCTTCTAGTTTGCTTTATGCGCATTATCTAACGCCCCAGACAACTGAGTGTGACGGTGGGTCTATTTTTGCTGGGCTCTGCACAATGGAATGTACTCGTCTATCGTCGATGGGGATCGCTAGTAAATCTCCCTGTGACTCAACTTAATACATTTATATGTTTAGCTCGGTCTGTGTTTAGGCTGGGGTACAGAGATAGAAAGGAAAATGGTAAAAGATCACTGTCACACTAGCTGTCACACGGCTATGACACATAGGTAGTCCAGCCACTTGTTAACAGTAAATATCACACATTTATTTCCTCTACTCTATACACGATCTTCTAAGTACGATACTAACTTAAAAGTTCAAATGTCTCTTTGAATGGTTCGCTTCTTGATAGTTCTATGCAGCTACCGAATCATCATCGGGCACTTGATGCGTTCTGCCCAAAGGGTCAGAGTTCTGGAAGAGTGGACTATTGTTGTCCGTAGCTAACAGTTTTGGTGCACTGAGTCACTTTGAACTTGGCTCAAAATTAGAAGAGCTGTGTTGTGGTTGATTCTTTGATGAGCTGAGTTGTTGTGGATTCTTCTCCTTGTTCCTTGACTGGTGGGCTCTTGTCGCGCAGTGCTTGAGAAACATTTGCAGGCCGACTTTCAGTGAAGACTTTTTCTTGTCTTTCGTCTGATCGGGCCCACAATGCCTGCTCGTCTGCAACATATGAGACGAAATTCTGCACCACTGTGTATACTAGGTGTGTGCAGAGCGTCTCACTGAAGTCCGAAGTAGCCCTCAGTGATTAGATCTCTATATATAAGTGACGAACATTCTGCTAAGTCCGTGGTCCACTGGAATCCCCAGTCTAATTTCCTATACATATATAAATATAAATCATGGCTAACTATATACATAGAGAAATAATTAATATTATACACATTCTCCGGTACAGTCACTGGTCTGCAAGAATACATATAGGCTAAACAACAGTGGGTCCATAGGGTCTACAACATGGCGTCGACCCGGTCGTGTTCGCCACGTGGTCAGGCAATGTTGGACTAACAATCCAATTCTAAACATGGCAAATTGCACACACATAATTCAACAATAATATCCATACATCGCGAAGAAACAAAAGCTAGTGCATTTACCTTTTTGACAATGTCAGGCCGTGGCTAACTTGGTTGAATCCAATTTCAACAGTTCCTGCTTTTCGTCGTCAGTGGAGAGATCTCTTAGCCAGAGCGTAGCTCTGTCTTCCTTGCAGTTTACAACACGAATGAATCTACCTAGCTGTCTGCCTAAACCGGATAGAACTGGTAAACCTAAGCGTCCTCTGTCCGGATGGGCTGTATTACTGCTCTATGTAAGCTGAAGGGGTCATTACCTACTGGGCGAGCGTCAGCATAGAGAAGTGTAGCCCACAGCAAACTTGTGTCGTCTGCTGCACAGTAACATTACTGTACTAAGGTTACAGCTGACTAAACAAGGCAAGAAGCTAGTGTGCTGTGTGTGCTGTGTAAATCTTGTCTCTTATCACACTGAGCACAATCATGATCGAGCGGAGGAAGGGAGGAAGGGACCCAGTGCTTGCTGGGTGTATTAGTGTAAGAGGTACTCACCCGTCTAGGACATGAGCATCGAGATCTTTAAGTCCGTGCCACGAAATGTATGCGTGCACACACTCGACCTCGATTTATACCATTACCTTCATCCGAAAAAGCAGGTGACCTGATAAACCTCTTATCCAAGGTATGTTTTCGCCACCTGTGTGGATCGAATCCACTGCTGTTCGTTTGGCACTGGAAACTTCGGTATTGGATACTGTTACGTTGAAACGCGAATGGTAGTATGTCTGAAACGCGCACGATAGATCTAATCGTTTCGTTTTGCAAAGTATTCAATAATGGAGTTTATTTACCTTTGATTTGAGTTTGCATTGTTGTTAGGAGAGGCTTTGCATAACGTTGATAATTTTCGTTAGTCGATATTATTGGAGAATTCTCTGGATTTGCGTATTTACTGTCGATAGAATTTTCCCGATAAATGTCGAAGTTTGAGGGAACTTCCTGGAATGTTTAGAAAGATGTATGACGTAAGTCAGTGATGACGATCTTTTATTTGATTGGCTGTAGTGCGTCATTCTAGTCTACCGTGTTCTAAATTGTTCGGGAAGAGAGAGAAGTTATATAATTATGTACCGGACTGTGTTGTTGTTGTTGATAGTGAGTTGGAAAGTAAAAGTTGAGAGTGGAAAGGCGATTGAGCGATTGTATGCAGTTGTTGATGTGTGCTGAATAAAAGTGGAAAACTTCATACGAAGACTTTTCAGATATGAAGTGGTGTTTCACCCGTCCCCTATACGCTTAATGTGTCCGGGGACGTAAATTTACTCCCCCCCCCCCAAAAAAAAAAACAAACAAAAAAACACATGAAGACTTTGACTTGTTGTTGAGTGAGCAGGCTGCGTGGATAAACGAATCTGAGCTACACTCACCAGTACTTCAGCATTGGGGCTGAATCAGATACTGATAGAAAACACCAACATCAAACGGAGTGTAACAGATACTAACGCTCTACCTCGACGCTAACACGCCAATCTTACTGTGCCACCGAACGAGATATCAAAGCCTCGGATATTCTCGACGGCTTGAAGAATCTTTTTCAGTTGTTTGATACCGAGGTCCCTTGTTAACGTTCCGTAGTTAATAGCCTTCCTTCGTCAGTCCCTTATGCATTGTTAATCGTTCTTCGTATAAACAGTGCGCCTCTCTCGTTCAGGTGACGGTGGCATGGTGCTAAACTATTGTTTAGTGGCCCAGGTGGTTGGCACACCACGCCTGTAAAACATTCTACACGTGACCTTAAATCGATGGGGTATGCATATGAATACAACTATACAGTGACCGCAACTATAATCCAGTATTGTACAGTATAAAATGAACTGTTATCAACAGTATTAATACATAAATACATACATACGTGGATACATATACACATACATACATATTCATGCATACACACACATACAAACACACACACATACATACATACATATATACACATACATACGCACACATACACATACATTCACATAAATAAATAAATAAAATAATAAATAAATAAATAAACTTGGAATAACGGTAGTAGAATAACAAATATTATACCGATCCTTTCCCTTCTTCCTGGGGTGTCTGATAGCGCAGTGGTTGGAGCACTCGCTACTGTGTCGCAAGTTAAGAACCGTCCAGTGCGGTTAGCACTTGGATGGGTGACCGCAAAACGTGAAGCGACAAATAACGCCCCCAGTTGACTCAACTGTGACTGAGTACCTACTCTCTTAAGGGTTGGGAGGTAAAACAGCGAGGGAGAGATAAGGGCATCACCCTCAGTACGCTGGCCCAAGATAAGTGTGATCTCCAACATCACGCTCCCCTAGGCTACGGCCACAAGGCTATGGGACTACCTTTATCTTTACCTTCCCTTCTTCCCTTCTTCCCATGGCCATTCCAACAATATATTCCATTGTAGCCAGCTAGCAGTCAGGCTTCTTTGTTTTTGAGCTCGTATGTGACTTTACTTTTATTTATCCAGCTACCGCCCACTGCTTCCATCCTGGATAGCAAGAGCTAAGTTTGTCCTTACTTTTTTATGTAATGAAATAGACCACACAATTGATTCTTTTCACTTCGTGTTTGCGGGTGATTGAAACGCCATCTTTTCATTGAAACTTGTTCGTCGTCCATCTACTGTCAGTTAGTTTTGTGTGTTTGTGTGTGTGCGTGTGTGTGTGTATGTGTGTGTAGAAGCAGTAGATCTATAGCTTTGAAGATGATCATCTTGACCTTAGTTTGACAGACGCATGATTGATTTGTGAAGGGTCACGGCACTAGTCGGCGTAAATCAGTTAATGGCGGGCAAATGATTGAACTATCGAAAGCGGATGTGTAGAACTGTATGCCATCTAACGATCTTGTTTGCTTTGTAAATGGGACCATTTGGTTATTCCAGTATGCTTGGTTTCCCATCCATCACTAGAATGATCCGTTTGTTTAGCTGCGCTAGCGTCCAGACAGGATTTTTATAACGAGTTGTTAAGATCCTGGTAGCAACACAGCAATTATTAGATGTGCCAGTGCGGTTTACCAGGACGCATTTCCATGAAGGTTGGTGAGGATGGACGAGAAAAGGACATTTCGGGTTAGAAGAAACCCCTAATCTCTCTGGCTGGCTGTCTCTCCTTCCCTCGCCCCTGTCTCTCTCCCTTTTTTTTTTCTCTCTCTCTCTCTCCCTCCCTCCCTCGCTTACACACACGCACACGCTCATACACACGCACGCACACGTGCACGCACGCACGCACGCGAGCACATACACGCCCACACTAGCACAGAAAGAAATGAATGAGGCATAATTATGTTTCTATTTCGACAATTATTGTCAACACGTCATCTCCTAGCGATATCATTTAAAAACATAAATAAAAAATTTGTATCCCTCTTTGGCCGTTTTTGTTTTAAAAGACCTAAGTTAAAGAAATGCTTCAAACTATCGATCAGGCTATCATCCAATCGATCAGTCAGTGAACTCGTCAGTTAAATTTGCAATTTGCAGGGTGTTTACCGAGTAAAGAAAAACACTGTTTGTTCAGCCGTGCTCAGCATGGACACAGCCATTGCGAGAGACTCTCCTAGGTTTCCTAAACGCGATTGAATTGGCAACGTCTTTTCCTCCAAGACGATTCATGGAAGATGCTATATGCGTGAATAATAAGCAGGAGTTATTTCTATCTTTATACGTCTTGCCGTTTTTCGTCTGAGCGATTTGTACCAACAGTGCGATGGGCTGATGGGTCTGTATTCTGCGTGTACTTTTGCCTTCTTTGCTGTCTTTGCCCAGCTCTTTATTTAATTCCGTCTATTTCCATTTCTTTTCCTGTTTCTGTATTCATTCTTTACTATGGCTTGTACTATAGATTATGATGGACAAAAGCTTCAATCACGAGCTATGGCAGAATTTATCGGTGAGGAGATTGACTATATCATGAGAACATAGTGATATAATTATATGCAGGAAAGAGTGCGAGTGGAGGTGAGAGACAGAGAGCACTGAAGGCCCGAAGGTGGCGAATTATTGGTGTAGCCGCTATTTTTGCAAAAATAGCATTCATTATATCTAATACGGATTGCAGTACCGTTCTATGGAAGATCCTTGCAAATAGTTCTCAGTCTCTCCAACTTTCATTCTTTCTGAGAATAGCAGCTAGACCCGCTGGTTTGTTTGAACTTGCAGGTTAACATTTGGCGATGTCTAGTGTCCTCCCTCAGAGGCTGAGGTTTCCACTTATGTCCTGCAGCGGAGACGCGGCTTTGATCAAGGGGCTTCCAGCGCCGACATCTGCAACAATTACTGTCAACCTACCCTCAGGTCTTTTGCCTACTTCTTAGTTAGGCTCGGTTGTCTGATCGCGTCACTATGCCCAAACATGTTGTAGGTGCGCATCCTTTTATAGGCTTATGTGCATTAGCGCAGTTGTTGTTCTTTGTTAACCTGATAAATAGTTTTTATTCTTCTTCTTCTTCTTCTTCTTCTTCTTCTTATTATTATTATTATTATTATTATTATTATTATTATTATTATTATTATTATTATTATTATTATTATTATTATTATTATTATTATTTATAAGGCGCTTTCCCTCGCAGAGATCAAAGCGCACACAAACACCCACACACACCATGTGTACCGCACACACACACACACACACACACACACACACACACACACACACACACACGCAAATAGCAGCAATTGAAAAAAGCGTTTCAGCTTTATGTGGCAGTACAAAGGTATGTCTTCAACTTTTTCTTAAAAGAGTTGTAGGATGTCGCATGGCGTACATCGGCTGGGAGGCTATTCCATATCAATGGTCCTTCTTTTTCAAACAGAGTATGAGAAAGCCCCTAATATTACACAGGATTCAAAACGGAGTGAGCACAGAGTTGCTTGTTCTCGGGAGTTTTTGTGTGGCTTTTATCAGATCAGGATAATGTTGAGCAGGCCGACCGGTGCCATCCGGCAAGGTCGAGCATATTTCTGATGGAACTTATTGGAAGATAAAAAGTGAGGAGAATGTCAAGGGTAATAATGATTATTGGGTTATATTGTCACTTTTCAACACTTAAGTGCATGGAAGTATGCAAGGGGATCACAGCAAGGACATTCCCACTTGTCTCGGTAATTTCTTGTACTCTTGTTGAAGTGCAACTCTTGCAGTTGTTGCACCTCGAGAGAATGGGCCATCTGCAAAGGCTTGCGCAATTGTCTCGTTAATTTCTCGCGAAACTAATCCCATCACTTTCGTACCCATTGTGTCTTTATTTCCCTTTAGCAACGATCTTTTTACCCTTAACCAAACGTTCCTGAGGGAGAGCGCGGAGAGGACGATGGATGGGAACATGGCGTGACAGGGAACACTATCATCAGGAGCTTCTGAAAGGCTCACTACACACCGTTTCTTCTCCTGCTCGCCCTCGCTCTTTACAACTTCCTGCCGCCCTCTCTGCTCGTTCTCATCCTGTCAAGTTTTGTTAGGGCATTTCAAAGCATTTTGTTGGTGGTGTCTCCGGTAGGGTTTTTACGAGTTGAACAAGAGATATGCACTCTATCACTGTCTTGGCCCAGGGGAAAGAAGCCCATTTTGATTCGGCGAACCAAGTTTAAGACTTACAAGATACGGCATTTGTTACAACGGGAATTCTATTCATCTCAGCTGAACAACTCGAAGTAGATCTGCAAGCAGTGTTTAGTTTGCCTTTATGTCACCCCAAATGTTCGTGGTAGAGCCAAAAAAATTGTTTTCAAAGTAAAGAGATTACTTTACATTACATTACATTACATGATTATTGCTTTAGGTCCAGCGGACTCTTCCGAGCCAAATCAGGACCAATGTGAAGAGATAATTTTGCAGACTGAGGTAAACATGTACATGTACACCAGCTAAGTGATTGGACTAATGAAAAAAGTAGCATCAGATTTAAGCGTGGGACGGTGCCAATTCGGAATATCTTGAACCATTGCAACGATCTTGGGTTCTTTCAGCTACAGAGTGTTTAGGCAGGGCACATATCAAATCTACATCGAGTGTGTCCCTAGTTAATAGTTCTTTATATAGACGAAACGGACATGTGCACACCCATAAACACATTAGTGCGCTCGATATGTCTGCTCTATAAATTTCCGGTCAGTATATCCCTCAATCCCACGTTCGTTCTCACATCCACACCTGTTTCTGCCCGTTTCTTGTAGAGCCATTTATTTCTTTTTTTCATTAACCTGTAGCATGGCGTGAATAAATCACTCTGCAAACTCTTCCAATGAGCAGTAAAACGATTTTTTTCCCACGTGAGGACAATTTCGTGGCTTTACGATCGCCTGATCCTCCCTGTTGTTTTTCTTTCGTTCGTTCTGGTTGATGTTTATTGCTTAGAAGACGATGTCGAATTTCAGAGAAAAGCAAGAGAATTAAAATATACAGCATGGTTCATAGGAAATCAAACGCAGTTTACTGCATGGTTCATAAACAAACCTACGAACATCCTATTTCCATGTTTTGCGAAAGCTCCAGTTACATAACAGTTGCTCACTCCTCTTTTCAACGTTCACTTATTGTGTGGATGATTTTAAGACGATTCGATGTTTTCTTGCAAAATGCCTTCATATTGGTTATATCCTTCTCCCACTATTTCTTCCTACCTCTTCCTCCCCCTCTCTTTGAAAATCGTATTTCAGTATTCAGTGTTGAGCGAATGAGGTGGATGGGAGATGTGATCAATCGTGAGCTACCGACATTGTGCTGCAATCCCTTCCAATCCCTGGATTAGCGATCCCGGATGAGTGCATCCCGTGAGACCGCTAATTAAGACATCCCTTCACGTCCTCCAAGTAAAAGCAAATCGCCCGCTCTTCTCGCCAAGATGAGGTCGGACGCTGTAATGTATTACCCCGCTCGGAATTAGAGCGAGAAAAAAAAGTGTTTTGATCACATGTAAAATGAGGAGAGAGGTAATTTGAATTGACTAGTTAACACCTAAAACTTTAGAAGCATTTTTGTCATCATCATTTGTTCATGTAGCAGCTGTTACTAGCGTTGCAACGCTGCATTTTTATTTCTTCTTCGTCCTTTTTTGCCACTAAAATGAATAATATGATTTGAAATATTACGTTGTTTTCATATATGTGCTTAATCAGAATAATCTGCGAGAAATAGCTACAGCACCAACAACATCTATATCCTGTGTTTGTAGACATCAAGAAAGCGTTTGACCGAGTCTGGCATGCAGCTCTGTGGGCAACCGTGAGCGTGTACAACATGTCCATTATTGAAGTCATAAAAGCCTGTATGACAAGGCTACCTGTGCAGTCCTCTACAACTCGGCGTGCGTCAAGGATGCCTACTCTCTCCAACACTCTTCAACATCTTCCTAGAGCGCATCATGTCATATGCCTTGCAGATCACGAAGGCACAGTCAGCATAGGGGGTAGAGCAGTCTCCAACATCCGTTGCGGATGACATTGATGGATTGGCTGGAGATAAACAAGAACTTGAACGCTGTGCAGAGTCTTGACACTACCTCTAGAGCCTTTGGAATGGAAATAAGTGCAGAGAAGACCCAAAATGATGACCAACAACACCATTGGCATCAACAAGGACATCGAATTCCAAGACCAATCCCTCAACGCAGTTCATAGCTTCAAATATTAAGGAGCCATTGTATCAGACAATGGATCCCGACATGAAGTCCTCTCCAGGATCACACAAACAACTGCTGCCCTAACAAGGTTGAAGCCCATTTGGAAAGACAGGACCATCAGTCTACACTCCAAGATCAGGTTGCTGCGCTCCCTTGTCCTCTCCATCTTCCTATACGCTTGCGAAACATGAACCCTCACAGCAGACCTACAACGAAGAATACAAAGCCTGGAGATGAGGTGCTACAGAAAACTTCTGGGCATTTCCTGTACCCAGCACGACGAAGTCCGACAGACCATAACACAAGCCATTGGACAACTCGATGACATGCTCACAGTGGTGAAGAAAATGAAACTCCGATGGTATTGCCACGTCACCAGATCATCAAGCCTTGCAAAGACCATCCTGCAATACACGGTGCAAGGGTGCAAGGAGGCAGAAGAAGAGGGAGACAGAGAAAGAGGTGGGAGGACAAGATTTGAGAATGGATTGGCTTGATATTGAGCGAAGCCATGACGGTTGCTGATGACAGAGAAAGATGGAGTACTCTCGCTAAACGGTCATCTGTGGTGCTCCAACGACTTACGGAATAGGATAGGATAGGATGTGCTTAATGCCTGACGCCTAGTTGACGATTTAAAGATGTTTTGTTGTTGTTGTTGTTGTTGTTGTTGTTGTTGTTGTTGTTGTTGCTGTTGTTGTTGTGTCTTCATCTTCATCAACTTGACGGCCACAATCAAAATGATGATTTCACTTCCGCACTAAAAGTGTTGCGTATAAAAGATTTTAAACTTTTTTTTTTAAAGAACACAATAAAATACAGATAAAATAACTGCCTATGCCAGCTAACGGTGAGGGTTTACTTTGCACGCCCCCTTGACTTGAAGATGTCAAGAGTGTCAGCTGCCATAGTTGTACAGGCAACTTATTCCAGTCTTGAATGGTGTTTGGCAGGCAGGAGTGGTACTGGGTTCTGCATTGGATTTGGCGCAGCTGCTTGAAATGGCCTCTTCTTTGTCTATCTGAGCAGAGACTAATTTGGTCTTATCATATGCGGCTAGATCATTCAGGATCTTGTGCAGCATGAAGTCTTGCTACTTTTCTACGGTGTTGGAAGGTCGAACACTTGAGTCTGCTGATCATCGCTGTGACACTGGAGGTGCTGACAACAAATCGAGCGGCTCTTCTGTGGACTGCCTCGATCTTGTTGATAGTAGAGAACTTTTGATCCGCCAGCGGAACTTGGTTAATAGTGATCCCTTTCGTTTCCGGTTATGAAATCGGGGAATCCTTACGAACGTTTCTTCGTGCCTGCGGTTCTGAAGCGGCAGCGTCTTTAGTTGAAGACGAAATTTTGTTCGCCTTTATCCAGGGGAGGTAAATGCCATCGTAGTTGCGGAGGCTGTTTTCGAAAACGCTCGAGTTTAGATTTGGTTCATCACGGGCTAAAGCAGACACTTTTCCCAGCGAAAGTTTAGTTGAAGTTTAGGATAGAGCATTGGTATTTTTTTTTCTTTTCCTTTTCTTTTAAAAACACAAATTAGAGAGTTTTTATAGCCCCAACTTGTGTTCATTGCCTACACTAGCCTACTAGCTAGCCAGTTTAGGCCTACGAACCTAGTAGTATAGGGCTCATCTAAACCAAGGGCTGTTCGTGCAGATTCATAAGAATACACCAGAAAAGTGATTTTTACCTCTTTACCATGCCTATAGAAGACACTTGAAACCTAGACATAATGCAAAACTTATGTTAAAAATCTCAATCGGAACCACAAACTACTCCGCCATTTTACATCTAAAGGCAAAAGCAGCCCAAGAACAACACCCTTTTTCGGAGCAAAGTAGGCTTACATCTATTTTAATGGACCATCCACAACAACAAATGGTAAGAGAATACACTCAAAGCATTTATTCAAGCTTACGTTTATAGCAATTGACCCGATATTTGAAAAAATAACAGAAACTTACATGCGAATCACGATACGTCAAAATAATGAAAATTCCGCATTTTCACTCAGCGAAGTTTTCTGCATAATGCAAATGAAGAAGTCATGACCTTCCGGAAGCGCAAAAGTTATGACGTAGACTGAGGGTTCTCGCTACGAAAAAGAACTACGAACCAAGTTTCTGTGCTTTCTAAAGCTCTCTATTATCCTGGGTATAGGGGTCCCACATTGTGCAGGCGTACTCAAGTATGGGTCAGACAATGGTCTTGTTTGCCGTCTCTCTCATGTTGGTGGCGCTAATCTTGAGGTTGCGGCATAAAAAGCCAAGGGTCTATTTGACTGAACACAGAAGTTGCTGATGTGCTGGTCCCAGCTGAGATCTCTGGTGATGGCGACTCCGAGGTGCTTGGCGGAGGTGACAGTGGCCAAGGTGTGGTCATGTAGCTGGTACTGGATGTCTGTGGCGGTCCTTTCTCGGGTTACGGGGAGGGTAGTACATTTCCCTGAATGGAAGCGATCTGCCAGCTCTGCTATCAGTTTTCCAGGCGTTGGAGGTCAAGTTGCAGTTGGTGTTGGTCATGGTTCGTAGCAGAGAGGCGGTAGACAGCAGTGTCGTCAGCGAACGGGCGTGTCATTGAGGTGAGTTGCTCTGGTAGGCTATTAATGTAGACTAGGAAAAGCCCTGGGCCAAAGACAGATCCTTGTGGGACTCCTGATCGCATGCTGGCATAGCCTGGCGTGGCTCCATTGACTACTACTGCCTGCCGGCGCTCCATGAGGAAGGCCTTGAACCACTTGTTGACTTTACCTTGGGCTCCTTAATGGTGTAACTTATGGAAGAGCAGACTATGACTGACGTAGCCGAACGCTTTGGCAAAGTCCATGATGACTACGTCTGCTTGGTGCTCCTGTTCACATTGTTCTCGTTCGATTCTTCAATAAAATCTAGTAATAGGGTCTCGCATGATCTTGTTTTCCGGAAGTCGTGCTGTTCTGGTATCAGGATCTCATTGCTCTCGAGGTGGTTCATCAGAGCCCTGACGATGACATGCTCCAGGATCTTACATGGCAAGCTTGTCATGGAAATCGGGCGGTAGTTGGCTAGGTCGTAATGTTCGCCTTTCTTGAAGATTGGTGCATTTCCCTCAACGCCTTGGTATGGGTGCATTTCCCTCAACGCTTTCTTCATACTCTCCCATTGATTGATTTATTGTTGCTTTAGGTCCAGCGGACTCTTCCGATCCAAATCAGGACCGGACAACCCCCGATCCGCATAAAAGATCTGCTGAAACAACCCTAGTGGGAAAATTGAATGCCCTCCACCGGCCAGTCACTCATACTCTCCCAGTCTGCCTTGTTGTACAGAGCTATCAACCGTGTAGGTTGTTTAATCTTCTGCGTCGCGATGTTGAATTCGAAGTATGGGATGTCATGGTCTGACAGGCCTGGGATTACTTCTACTCTAGATGAGGACAGTTTGTCAGGATCAGATCGAGAGTTGTCAAGTCTGGTTGGTTCATGGATGAGCTGTTTCAAGCCATGATCGTTATTGTTATTATTGCAAGTTAAAGCTTATTTTGTGTCAGCATCTATCTGTGGTTTTACCTGGAACTGGCAGCCGCTGTTGTTCGTTGTAAGTGTTACACGTTATTTATCAATAATGGATTTAGCCCATATGCTTGAATCTTGATATGTGTAACTCGAATTCGTTCATCCACGCAGGCTGTTCACTCAGCAACAAGGCAGGAGTCGTCGTATAAAGTGTTCCGACTTTATTCAACAAACATCAACAATTTGCGTACAAGATCGCTTTTCGAAATCACTACAAAGATCACTTTCACAAGCAGAAACCCAGTTTCGTTTATGAACATGACGATGGCGACTACACCGACCTATTTTACATTGAGTTGGTGGGTTTGTTTGTTTTTTTTTTTTTAAGCCAATATTGTTTTTGTTTTTTTTCCCAGTAGCAATGATACAAATTACGCAAGTGCGTGAGAATTAAAAATTGTATTGACCGGAAGAATGTATTTTAGAATTAATTTATCTATGGATCTGTAATTGATCTTCTGAATTTTGGAAATTGTAGTCAGCTACATATTTTCCAGTTATAACTTCATTGCCCAGACTACGAAGACCGCAAGATGTGTCCGTAATTACGTGCGTTTAAATATGTTAGCAATTGAGGTAATGCACGGTACCATTATGTTTACTTCCGATTTCTAACCACAGTGTATCTGCTTATTACTAAGTTTAATTATGTGAGGTTGTTTCTGATTATTACTTGCATTTGTTTTGTGGTGAAACTCTAATATCAATTAACGTTGTAAATTGAGCTTTTTTTTTTAAAATGTCGTTATACTCTGTTCATGCTGGAAGTGTCCGTCCTTTTCCCTATGTAGTTTATTACTGTTTTGACGGGCGGTCAATGACCTCTGCAGCGTTGCCAGAGAAATCCCCCATTAGAGTACTTAACAAGTTGATTTATTTGGAATCAATGCCATTACTGTGGTAAGTGTAGTGGGAAAAACATAACGAACTAGCCAGATACGACCTTACCTGTACACGGACGTGTAAAAGAATTGCGAGCAAAGTGAACAGGTTTTTTTTTTTTTTACTTTTGTGTGTTTTTCTTTTGTCCTTCATCCTCTTTTTGTTATGTCCAATTTTCAATCCCTATTTACAGTTTTTTCTTCATTATTTATATTGTTTCACTGTTTATCATATCTTCTTTCCACTTATCGTTGTCATCATCATCATCATCATCATCATCATCATCATCATCATCATCATCATCATCATCAATAGGACCTACTTCAGAGAGATAGAAGCACCAATACCACTATTATCACGCTATACAAACATGTTCGCTTATATCCATATCGAGCAATACACATTTATTTTTCTCGATTTGACAAGGCCACTCCTGCGTCGTGTATTCAGTCTTGAGATTATTTTCCTTCTTTTTTTTTATTTTTTAAAATGTGCGCATTAATTAGTTCGTTCTTCTTCAGCATCCTTATTCAGATATCTACCAATACGAGAATGCATCTGTGTAGACACCCGTCGTTTCATACATCAATATATTTATACGGAAACGTACCTAATGACTGAGCGATAGCAAGGTAGTTCCTTTGTCGCAGAGCGATCTTAGCATCCTTTACTATTGTTACCATAGTCGTGGCGGCGAAAGCAGTTTGTTTTCCACTGCTTTCCTACATTGCTACCAGACATTCTATTGCAATTTAGCAAAACTATCCTATACTATCCCCTATCCTATCGTATCCTATCCTATCCCTTAACTCGAAAGTCGTTGGGGCACCACCGATAACCGTTTAACCTGAATCTTTCTCTGTCCTCAGCAACCCTCATGGCTTCACCCAATGTCAAGCCAATCCATTCTCGAATGTTATCTTCCCATCTCTTTTTCTGTCCACCTCTTCTTCTGCCTCTATGCACCTCTTCTTCTGCATCTATGCACCCTGTCTTGCAGGGTAGTCTTTGCAAGGGCTGATGCTCTGATGATGTGGCCATACCATCAAAGTTTCCGTCTCTTCACCACTCTGAGCAAACACACGCATCATAAAAGTATTTTCGCGAGATTTCTGTACACTTTCAATCCTTCATTTGTTTCATGATTTTGTTTTTGGTGTTATTATTGGACCAGTATTAAAGCTCCTGCTTATGAAGGATAACATTCTATTTTCATTCAACTCCAGACCTCAATGCTGCTATTGCCGGTCCTTTTAATGTGTGTTCGTCCCCGGGATATTTATTTTCCCATTTCAAATGGTTATTATTGTGAAATCGTTTCTAGCAGTTCATTTAGTTTATGCATTATCTCATAGCATTCATGCCACGGTACGATACATATTATTCTGATTAACCGAGATTGCGATCGCTTAAGGGCAGAAGAGTGACATTTAAAACCGGAATCATAAGGGTAATTAAGAAATGAGCTCATTTCCTTCAGACCCTTCAGTCCTTTTCTTCCATTGTTACTTTCGTTGCTACTTCTGTCCTTCCGTGGTCTCATCTGCTTCTGTTTATATTTCTTGGGTTGTCCTCTTAAACAGCTCGTCTAGGCTGTACGCTTTTGTCTGCGTCTATTTAGCGTCTGGGGTGGCCTTCTGGTGCAGTTGGTTAATCGCCAGTTCACTAAGCCGAAGGTCGTGGGTTCGATTCCCGCAAGGAGCGAACTTATGTGACTTAGGTACAAGACTATTGAAATCACGGAGGGTTTTTCCCAGGTACTCAGGTTTCCTCTTTCCCTTCAATAATGGTATTGGATGCAGTCGATCTAAAATTGTAAAAATAAAAATTATAGTTTATTTCCATATTCTGATAGCGATATTCCTGCCTTTACACCACGTGTTTGACTGATAAATGTGTTTGTTGTTGTTGTTGTTGTTGTTGTTGTTTGTGTGTGTGTGTGTGTGTGTGTGTGTGTGAGAGAGAGAGAGAGAGAGAGAGAGAGAGAGAGAGAGAGAGAGAATGAGTGGGTGAAACGTGAGCGTGAATGTTGGTACAGATCGCCCCTCTTTGAGTTTGATTGTTGATTTGGGTAAAAGCGCGTATATAATAATAATAATAATAATAATAATAATAATTATTATTATTATTATTATTATTATTATTATTATTATTATTATTATTATTATTATTATTACAATAACAATAATAATAATAAGGATATTTATATAGCGCTTTTTCCCAATGAACAATATCAGTTCAAAGCGCAGTACTCACGCATTCATTCTAAACATCCGGCTTCATACAAAATAAAATCAGACACTTGCTAACGAATAAGAGACGAGGGAGGGAGGGAGGAAGGGAGAGCTAAGGAGGGGTGATGGGGTGAGCTAAGGAGGGGTGATGGGGTGGGTGGTGGCGGTGGTCTGAATCAAAACAAAAAAACAAAACAAAACAAATGGAGGAATGACGACGATGGTGATGGGAGGCAAGATCAGAAACATTTAAGGAAGAGATGAGTTTTCAAGTTGGATTTAAAAATAGCTATGTTTGGAGAGCTGCGAAGAGAGAGGGGAAGAGAGTTCCAAGTTAAAGGGCCAAGTACTGAGAAAGATCGACGATAATTTTTTTTTTACATTTATTTATTTATTTATTTATTTTTTAAGTTATGTCTTTCTGAACAACAATGAAAACACTCAGAACACAAAGTTGAAGTTCCTTTTCTGCAACAAATAAACTGATTTGCTCCATGTTTAGTACTGACAAGCTGTAGGTTAGCAGAATCAGTGCAATGCTAAAAGAATATGTAGTTTGGAAAGGCGCACCGTTGCAGTAAACCAAGGGCTAATCTCCTAATCTTCACCGTACCTTGCAGGGCAATAGCATCATTAAGACAATAAAACAGGGGCTTTATCTGTTGCAGAACGTAGTAGATAAACCTTTAATTTCGACTTTGGGTACAAGAGAGCTCTTTACTTGCCTACACTAAGAAGATTATTTCGGGAGAGGAAGCCGGTAGAGGAGGAGTGTGGGAGCGAGGGGGTTGTGTAGAAGGAAAGATGTGCAGAAACGACTAGTACGTTGTAGTGCAGCAAACAATAATCGGGCATGGATGTGTTGTAATCGCAATTATCTTTATATATGCCATCGTCGTCGTCGTCATCATCATCATTGTCATCATCATCATCATCATCATCATCATCATCATCATCATCATCATCATCATCATCATCATCATCATCATCATCATCGACGTCGTCGTCGTCGTCGTCGTGACATTGCTTCTCCTAATGTTGACGACGATGATGATGATAACGATGACGACGACGACGATGGTATGAATAAAGATAATTACGATTACAACACAACCATGCCCGATTTTGTTCTGCTGTATCACATCCTACTAGTCGTTTATACTCTTCAGTAATGGCCACTATAATAAGGATGGATTTTCATGTCATCAAAATCCCTTATTTTACGTTCATGAGATGGACTGGTTGGGGCTGATCTTGTCTGTTGTCGTCCCTCTTGGGATTAGGGCGGCGTGATCGGTGCGGGACACCGAGAAGAACAAACGTTGTCGTTAGACCCAAGTGACAGCTTGAGCGCCTTGGACAGTAGATCTGCCGTTTTCTATTTCACGGATTTCGCAATCGCAAATGTGTTACACTACTCTGGTCATCGTATCTTTTACAGCTTGTCGTGATCATTCGATCGCAGATAAATCAGTAATTCAAGCGACCCTCTCTATTAACAATGTTTCGTCTTTAAATAGGTCCTCTGATTCTAGTCACAAACGTATAATAGGAAAAGCTTGCCTCCACTCTTTTCTCTTGTGGAGACTGCAGTATCTGTTCCTCCTTAATCGGTGCAAATGAGGATATACCAAAGGCTTGGCCCTTGAGGACTGGGATGGGTTTGGGGAGAAGATAATGTTAAAGTAAGATGAAGAGACAGAGAGAGAGAGAGAGAGAGAGAGAGAGAGAGAGAGAGAGAGAGAGAGAGGGAGGGAGAGAGAGAGAGAGAGAGAGAGAGAGAGAGAGAGAGAGAGAGAGAGAGAGAGAGTGTGTGTACCGATCAAAAAGTAGACTGCTAAACCATAATAGTGTAATAGAGTGACTGTTTATACCTAAAATTTTGTTGTGCAATTCTTATCAGACATATTAAAAATTGATGTATACGTACCTTTTTATATTACATTTCTTTATCCCTATTTTATCAGACATGTTTATAATTACTTTTCCTGTATAATTATATTGGTGATTAGTTTTCATGATCAAATACGGAAAATACGTGGTTTAAAATATTATTTGTAGTTTTGATTGGCTAAACTAGTCGGATATGAAAAATCATATTGACTAATTTCATTTATAATAATATACTACTCAAAATAATACAAGGGCCACTTGGACATATGGGTCTCTCTTTAAATCAGAAACACTAATTCAATTTATTAGTTCATCATATTTTATTGCAATCATTTACACGGGGTGGCCTCGTGGCGCAGTGGATAAGTCGCCGGTTTCCTATGACGAAGGTCGCGGGTTCGATTCCCGCAAGGGGCGAACGTATGTGACTTAGGTACGAGACTATTGAGGTCACCGAGGGTTTTCTCCGGGCACTCCGGTTTCCTCCCTCCCTTCATTAATGGTACAGGATGCAGTCAATATAAAAATTTCAAAAATAAAAATTCAATTTTCTTCCGTCTTTTAATAACGATCTCCCTGCCTTTACACCACCTGTTTGAGTGATGTATGTGTATTTGGTGTGTGTGAGGGTAAATGAGACAGGTGAGCGTGTATGTTGGTATAGATCGCCGCTCTTTGAGCCTTGGGGAAAGGCGCGTACATAGCATCCTTTATTATTATTATTATTATTATTATTATTATTATTATTATTAACAAAAAAGATTTGAGACATCAGTCGCTTAAAATTCGAGTAAATTCAATTTAACTGGACATACCCCTCATTTACAAAATCAAAAACTTTAGAAACCAAAAATATATAGAGTCAGTATCGGGTGTGGCCACCGTTTGCATCAATGCAGTCTTGGCATCGTTGTCTCATGGACCGTATCAGGTTATGGAGGATGTTTCCTGGGATGGCCAACCACTCTTGCTGGAGAACTTGGGCCAGAACTTCAAGGTTAGCTCCTGGAGGGAGGTTTGCCCGTGTCTGTCGACCCAAGACATCCCACAGATGTTCTATGGGGTTCAAATCGGGTGATCGAGCCGGCCAATCCATCCTAATGACGTGCTGTCGCTGCAGGAAGTCATTGACGATACGCGGTCGGTGGGGTCTGGCATTATCGTCCTGTAGTATGGCACCTTCCCCAATGGCCCGCAGAGCTGGAAGAACCCTAGGTTGTAGGACGTCATCCCTGTAGCCAATACCGTTTAAGTTGCCATGAATTTGGAGCAGGGGTGTTCTGAAGTTTAATGCGAAGCCACCCCACATCATGACAGATCCACCACCAAAGCGGTCATGCTCGCGCACCGTCGCATCAGCAAAACGCTCCCGTGGACGCCTCCAAACATTCACTCAACGGTCGTTGAAAGACAAGGAGAACCGAGACTCGTCTGTAAATAGCACCCTTGACCAATGTTGCTTAGTCCACACCAAATGACGCCGAGCCCAGACCAAACGCGCTGCACGGTGAGCTGGGGTGAGCAAAGGCCGTACTGCTGGTCGTCTTGATCGCAGGTTTGCCTCGTGTAGACGGTTGCGAATTGTCTGGTCGCTGACGTTAACATTGCTGGCTGCGTGAAGCTGTCTTCTGATGGTGTTTGCTGTAGCGGACCTCATCCTCAGAGCTGACAGGGTGATGAAATGGTCTTGTCTTGCAGTGGTAACGCGGGGGCGTCCGGACCTTCTTGGTTCTTGGACGCTTCCAGTGTTGTTAAAGCGCTCCCGCAGCCTTTGGACAACGGAGTGGGACACTCCCAGCCGCGGGCCAACTTCTCTTACCCTTACCCCTACCCCTTCCTGAAGCCATGCAATAGCTCTGCCTCTATCCGCATCAGTCAATCGTCGCCTTGGGGACATGGTTAGAAAAGCAGCAAAAGCGCTGCCATTTATACCCAGAAAAAAGCGACGATTGTTGAACTGAACTCAGAAAATTCAATCCTTTCGCGTGCAAATCACTTTTTAATGTTGAAAATTTTGCTTTATTAGCAAGACAACAGTAAATTAGGGTCATTTTTTGGTAAAAATTGGGTTTGTTTTTCAAGTCAGTGCAGAAAGTTCAAAACTCACACATGTGATTATTTGTCACAATAAGATTGTCTTGAATGTTACTGTACAGGATAAGGTTTGAAATAAGCAATATAAGCGATATTATTGATAGCAGAAAAAAATAAATAAACTAAATGAAATATGAGAGTGGCCCTTCAATTATTTTGAGTAGTATATAATAAGTTTTCTGTATTTTTAATAATTGTACAGCAGAGATTATTTTTCATGAACATAATTCTGATTTTGGAAATATTATCAGAGAGGAAGCTGTCAGTCGTTTCGTAGCCTTAGTGCCCGCAGCGTCTCAGTCAGTCAACCAGTCAGTTTTGTCAGCTTGTGTATATCATAGGATGTGATAGTGTTGAATTCATTTATTGTTACTTTTCCAAGTTCAAGTTTTTGATTGTTATATTCTTGGACCTGTTTCACACCGAATCGGGTCGACTCTTTTCCTACCTGGTCTCTTGGCCTATCTCATCCCTTAGAAGCAATAAATTCCTTGCCTGAACTTACACCAAACGCCTGGTCTTCGTGGACATATGTAACCCACTTGTGTGTGTGCGAATGACATCTCTTTCTACCACCACACCCACACACCATTTTACAATAGTACTGTAATGATTTCCCAATTTTGCCAATTTACACGTAATTTTTTTTCTCTGGCTGCACTTACAAATTGCAGTCTTTATTTTGAACACAAAACTGAGAGCTACTTTTGCATGTATTGGTGATAAGATTAGAAGTAGTCTGACAAATGCAGATAATGTACCGTCGAGGCACAGCGTAACACACAGGAAAGTAAGAAAATGTTTGATTTCCCTAACAGTTCATAATACCTTATCAGTCATTTCACCATTTTACGTCCTTTTAGGTGAAATACCACTTTTTCGTAACGTCAACAATAACGATGTTGGTATTGAGTGTCGAATTTAAAAGGCCGCCTTTGGAAGAAGAAGAAGAAGAAGAAGAAGAAGAAGAAGAAGAAGAAGAAGAAGAAGAAGAAGAAGAAGAAGAAGAAAATGAATGAATGAATGAATGAATAACATTTATATAGCGCAAAACTCACAAAGACACACGCATTTACTCACAATGGACACACGGATTACATGTATATATGGAGGTAAATCTACCGACAACAAAACACAAATATTGTTATATTACACATAAGACGCCCTATAAGATGAAAGAGATGTGGGGTGAGGAGAGGGGATGCGAGTAAGTTAATCAAAAGCTAAGCGAAAAAAATATGTTTTCAGTTGGGCTTTAAATATATAAATATAATAAATAAATATAAATGAAGAAGGAGAAGAAGAAGAAGAAGAAGAAGAAGAAGAAGAAGAAGAAGAAGAATTAATTAATTAATTAATTAATTAATTAACATTGAGGTTTAACGTCTATCCCCACCATTTGCGGTAGGGCAGTCTGGGAGAATCATCCAAGGGAACAAGGGGTAGGGACCTAATACAACACTGAATCACCAGAGCAATCATATTGCTAAAATGGACAGTGAAAAATGGCCACTTTTTATGTCCACCTCCACCACGGAATTCGAACCTGGGTCATCGGTGTGCCAGGCCTACGCTCTCTTTTTAATTGCTTTTACTGACAGCAATTGCTTGTTAGAATTTCTCTTGCGAGATAATAAAGTTTTCAGACTCTGAATCTGAGACCACTTGAGCTACGGCGGTGAGAAGAAGAAGAAGAAGACGAACGGCGGTGAGAAGAAGAAGAAGAACGGCGGTGAGAAGAAGAAGAAGAACGGCGGTGAGAAGAAGAAGAAGAAGAAGAAGTAGAAGAAGAAGGAGGAGGAGAAGGGAAAGGAGGAAGAGGAGGATTAATAAGATTAATAAGAAAATGGTGGAGATCAGGTGTTAATGACGGCATTCAAGATCATGACCAAGACGAAGAAAGTGATAATGATGATTATAATAATATTACCACAGCTGTCGAGTCCATGTTTCCTGTGCCTGAGGTGTTGACATCGTTCTCTACAGTGTTGAAGTTGTTTTCTGCAGTGGTTGTCAGCACAAGGCGGAAACCATAATCAGACTTTTTTTTACAATCGATAACCCATTCTCAGTTTCTTGGAGGCGGTTGACCAACCTAGCATTGTTATATTTGCGGTAATGCCATGTCTTGAGATGAGAGTGGATGATATAATATGCGTTTCGTCTTGAGTTGATGATTAATAGACCACATCAACCACCCAATATCAGTATTTACTGTACGAAAGACGTCGAAGACGGATTAACACTGTAATTAGTTTGCGAGTTCCATGTTCTGCTAGATGTGCAGTTTGCCATATAAGTGGGCAGCAACTGATTAAATATACTTTCATTGAATACATGTCTATAATTGCCTTTGTTTTGTCTTATCTCGTTAAAAATAAATCATCATATTTGTTGGACTCATGGAAGTTTCCTTTTCTTTTTCCTTAGATATCGGTTGAATGGTTGTGTATGTATGTGTTTTTTCATGCGTTTTTAATTAAGCAATAAAAATAACAATACATTTAGATATTTTATTAATTTTAATATTTTTTTGTTGCAGGTGACGTCGGCGACCTCACGTCATGGTAAAAACTGATGGCATATGCCGTTTCTACGAAGCAAGGATAGTTGCTCAATTCTGATCTCTGCTACCTTATGTTTTGTAAACCTATCGCCAGTTTCGTTAGAACCTGCCTTGCGCTGGTTGACACACAATATCGAAACATTCAGTACAGGGTCCAGCTGAGACAATGATTTCACTTAATTAATGTCCTGTGGATTGAAGGTAAAAAGCATTAAACGGCGCAGCAACAATAAGGAAAGTATTGCACAATCTGAAACAATGCTCGGCCAAATGAGAACTGCAATAGGAAGCGGCTGTTCCGGTTATCATGTGGCTACTATTTCTCTATTTCTGACCGTTCCACTCTTGCCGTGGTAATAAATTGAGTTGTTTCGCAACGTTGTGTTGTATCAAGATTCATTCCAATCTGACGGGCGCAGAAGGCAGCAACCTCACCGTTAACAATAACTTTGGATGCTCAATACGAATATAAGCACATTCCCAAAATGGCGAATGAAACCTTATCGCCTACCAGGAAGACCAGCTCCCACGCATACATCTCGGAGGAGATGGTCAGCTCCTATCTTAAAAAGAACACAGACTTTCTGTTGCGGTGGCTGTCTGAGAATGCCACAAAGGAGATTGTGGAAGTGTTTGCTAAAAAGCTGAAGGAGAAAAACTGGGACGATGATGTGGAGGTGAAAGACACCAAAACCACGGTGAGGAAGAAAATGGTGGGTTTGCGGGAGACATCGGAGAAAACTGTGGGCGGCACCTTGGATCCCTTTTCCTCCACAGCCCGCAACTCCATCACGTCCCAAATTTTCCGCCGCTACTTGGACGGCGACCGAACGCGCAAGGCTACTGTCAGAAAGGACCGCACCACCTTGCAGAGAATGTCCGAGGAAGAGCTCTTCATGGAACTGATTCGCGACATCGCCAGCGAGCTGGACGTCAACCTGCTGTGTCACAAGATCATACAGAACGTGTCCATACTAACAAACAGCGATAGAGGCTCGCTGTTCCTGGTTCGAGGGTCGCGCGAGAACAAGCACCTGGTGTCCAAGCTGTTTGATGTGACTGAGACCTCGACGCTGGAGGACGCCATCCATACCGAGCGCAACGAGATCAAGGTCCCCTTTGGCAAGGGCATCGTTGGTCTTGTGGCACAGAGCGGTAGACCCATCAACATCAAGGACGCCTACGAGGTCAGTTGCTTACATCTTTTTGATTCACATGCGTGGAGCAATGTGAATCTAGTACTCGTCCAACATCAAAATTGTCCAGACGTTTTGCAAATCTTGGCGAGATAAGTCATAAATAGTCCAAACATGTTATCCACAAACAATTTTTGTCTGTCCGTCCGTCCGTCCGTTGTTTGTCAGTCTGTGCACAACCAAATTTGGTAGGGTGGCGTGCATCCATAAGACCCCGAAAATGATCAGTGAATTAATTACTTCAATTCAAGGCCAAGGTCACAAGGTCAACAACTGTTAGTTAAAAGATGACAATTTTTCCCAAAATGTCACTTTTTTTCCAAACTTATTAATATTGAATTTATGATTCTTTTATTTACAATAAATATCAACGAGAAACACAAACTATGCAAATTTGGTAAACCTCTCTCCAAGGCCAGGATCACTAACGCTGTCCAAAGTCGGTTTGTATAGGTATTTTAAAGTGATGATGCCCATAACTAAGAGAGCTATAAAGTCCAAACTGGTTGTATTTACAAAGAATAGATCATATTTCAAATATGATCCGTTTTTGCCTTGACTTTTGAAGGTCAAAGTCATTTTACGCCTTGCAAAAAAAACTTTTTTTAAAGAATTGATCATCGTAGAGTGGAATGGCTCCATATTGTAATCTATTATATGTAACAACATTGGTGTTTTTTTTTTATCATACGTAAGCTTCAGAGTTCACGTGAAGGTCAAGGTCATCTCAAGGTCAAGGTTACTGAAGATCAATGTCATCCCAAGGTAACTGTTTAGTGTTTTGGGCAACTTTTGCTGCAGTTTATTTGATCATACGTTATACCGGAGTGTATTTGGAGCCGGATGACAACGTCATCTCAAGGTCAAGAGCATGGAAAGGTCAAATTCGGTGTTACTTTGTATTATAATGCCACAGTTTCATTTGTTTTATTTTTTCTGGCTTCCCCGTAGGGGTGCAGGGAATTTCTGTATAAATAGTATCCCCACTTTCTGAAGATTTAGTGCTTTAAATTCCTACTGTGGCTGCCTTTCTCATTTGTTGTTTCTCATTCCTACTCTGTTCTCTCAATCTACTATATTATCTTCTTCTTTGCAAGACCAGTCACCTACCTTTTTTATTGAAAACTCTTCCGGGACAAAACTCCTTATTTGTGTGTGAAGTCTGTTGTATCAGCTTGGGAATATTGGACGCTTTTTGCCAAATGGTCACTAGGGCTTCCTATGATATTATTTAGCAATGTTTGCATTTTATATGTACGTGTTTTGTTGATATTTTATAATGATTTTGTATTCTATTTTGTTTTTGTAAACGGGGGTTCCATAAATTTGAGTAAAGCCTCAGTGTCCTCTGCGTGGGATGCCTTTATTGTACAGTGACTGGCTGGTAGAGTGCATTCAGTGTTAACACTGGGGTTGTTTCGGCAGATCTTTTAAGCTTTTATGCGGATCAGGGACGAGTCCTCTTTCAGCGAAGTTGTGGTCTTGATTTTTTGGTCCTGATTGGGCTCTTTGTGGTCCGCTGGACCCTGTAAGCAATGAATAACTAACTCGGAAACAGATACGAAAGGTGTGAAAACCCTTTTCGTGTGTTTCCATTATCATCATCAACAATAGTTTCACACATTTCCGTTATCCATATCCGCAAACCACATTTCCCTCATGGCGAAATCGCTTCCTTTCTGAGAACCGCGTTATTTTTTTTTTCAAATTCCAGTTCATGTGTACCGCAATAATTAAACAACGGAGAGAAAGTCACCGTTTTTTTAGTCTGCTCGAAACAGTGACGTAACTCACGTTACGCAAAGCACAAATAATTAATTACAGGTATTTTTGCGGGAAAGGGAGAGAGATTAGGAAGATTTATAGTCATGCGTATGGTTAGTTGCCATGGAAACTATTGACCTCATTCAAAGCTGAAAGATGGCTGAAAGCGGGGGATTAACGGAACTTGTTAGACTTTACCTTATTCAGTTATTGGCTTTCATAGAAAAAAAAAACTTTCGTTATAATAAAAAATTATAGATTTAAAAAAATAGTGCGCAATATAATTTACAATTAAAAAGGTGAAGAGTTTAATGACCCACTGTCCAAGTTTGAAGAAGTAAATTTCGCATTACTGCTTCCACGTTTGTGATTTTTACCCAGTTTCCGACGGTTGTTGTTGTTGTTAGTCCCCGTGCTATAAGCTCGTGAACTACCATTGTTGGCGTTGTTCGTCCGCCCGGCGTCCGGAGATGACATTTATGCACTGTTCTCTGAAACCAATGAACGGATTTCTTTAAAACTTGGTATTTAGTTATAAAATAGTGAACCTTACCAGAAGACCAAAAACGTATGCATATTGGGTGACGTCGTCATGATGACGTCATTTTTTTTTTCTTAATTCTAAATTTTCTCCCAAACTACTGGAGGGATTTGGCTCAAGTTTTGTATGTACTTAGACTTTACCTATGCCTCCAAGGTAAAACCAAACTTATGCAAATTGGGTGACGTAATCATCTTGACGTCATTTTTTTATGTAAATTTGTTTTACGGCATAATTATGTAATTAGTGTGAGCCAATACAAAACTGATACATTGGATGACCTCATCGTGGTGACTTAATACTAAAAACAAGTAAAAACTTGTTTTATATAAAGGTTCTTTAAATTTTGGATGTAATTAGAGTGTACAGATGCCTTTTATAAATTAAAAAAAAAATAGTTTTTTTACATTTTAATATATGTTATTTAGATTTTCGGAGGGAGGGTGGAGATGAAAAGTGGGGTGGGGGTTATTGGCTTCATTTATTAATATTATGTAGAACATAATGGTCTCTACTAGATGTCCTTAATTAAAACTGTTAAAAAAAATTAGGGTCAAGCACATGTATTTTAGAGTTGTTGTTTTTTTAAGGCGGTGATGGTGGTGGCGGAGATGTTGTTGGTATTGTTGATGTTGATAATGATGATGATGATGATGATGATGATGATGATGATGATGATGATGATGATGATGATGATGATGATGTGAAAATTTGCAGACAGAAAAAAAATGAAAATACTGACACGGAAAACAAGCAAAGATTTTTAAAAAATAAAAAATAAAAAAAATTAAAAAAAAGCGTTTATAATCACAACAGAAGGAAGACGAAATGTTTGTGGAAAATAAGACATTTCTGAACCCCACTTCCCTGTTCCATCCGTTCTACTCCTCCGAGACACACATACACACGCACGATCGCACACCAACACACACACATACCCACCCCCACGGGTACACACACACACACACACACACTCACGGGTGCACACACACACGGGTGCACACACACACGCGCTCACACACATCCGCACACATATGTTAACTTCTGGAAGTTCGATGTAAGAACTGCAGCAGAATGAGCTGACTGGGAACTCACATTACCTTTGCGCAATGCTATTGTGATATGACGTAGTTTTCTTAGGCTGTTGAAGGCAGACAAGAAAAACGTTGAAAAGAAGATAAAAATGCAGTCAGTAACAATACGCGAGGGAGGAACCCTTTGAATTCCCAAACGAGTTGTGTCTGGCGATTTGTTTGTTTGTAGATTATAGTCACACGACACTTTCGCATATAGGTGACTACTGGACCGATTTATACTGACACCAGCGGGCCAGTTGTTGGTAAAGGGGAAAATAATATGATCACACGTTGACCAATCCGGGATTCGAACCAGCGACCTTTCGGTTACTAGCAAGACGCTCTTACCAACTGAGCTACCCGGCCCCACGAATGTCTGGCGAATGGTTGCTTATTGATTATATATGCGCATGCAGGCTATAGTTTCATTACTGTCTAGGATTCATTACACCGCTAGCCAGCTAGCCGAGTCATCGCACACTATAGAAGGCGACCTTCTCAATACGTAATCATATTACCCCTTGGTAGTTTCCTCGTTACAAGCTAATAGACTTGTCACCTGTAAAATTGAATATTACGACCACCAGACTCGAAGATGGGACTTGGAAGATAGGGACACAAGAAAAACCCTATGGTTCGTAATATACAATTTTCTCATACATGCATTTTCACTGTAGTAGTAGTAGTAGTAGTAGTAGTGGTAGTGGTAGTAGTAGTAGTAGTAGTAGTAGTAGTAGTAGTAGTAGTAGTAGTAGTAGTAGTAGTAAGACACGGGACACAAGAAAAAACTTATGGTCCGTAACTACAGTTTTCTCATAATGCATTTTCTATGATGAAGTAGCAGTAGTAGTCGTAGAAGTAGTAGTAGCAGCTATTCTACTACTACTACTACAACTACTACTACAACTACTACTACTACTACTACTACTACTACTACTACTACTACTACTACTACTACTACTACTACTACTACTTCATCATAGAAAATGCATGTATGAGAAAACTGTTGTTACGGACCATAAGTTTGTCGTTGTTGTTGTTGTTGTTGTTATTATTATTATTAACATTTTATAATGCGCCTTTTCCATAAATGAAGCACATGGCACTTACAAGTGCTTATCAACATTCTGATAAAAATCAAACATTGAAATAATGTAAAAAAATAATAAAAAAAAAAAGGAAAGGAAATAATCAAATTAAGTGAAAATGTCAAAAGAATCCGTGTACAAAAGAAGGATAACGAGTCAATTTTAAATAATTGCATTCAGCTCACATGCAGTCACACTCACAGAAACACACACACACACATACACACACACCCACACATTTCGATAATTTTAGTACTACCAAAATCGTAAACTTTAACAACGTTGTAATGAACAGCACAGTTCGTTAATTACGCCACCTCCATGCTGAATCCTCCCCTCGCCCACGTCCTTCTAGAGCCGATCATGACCCTGGTTAATAAGTATCGAGCGAGGCTTTTACTTTACCACCGTGATAGTCCAATTAGCTGCAGTCTAGACACAAACTTGTTGTGCACTAACCCTAATGACCTGTTTTAATGGAAGGTTCACGCCTCGAACCATTTTTACTCACATGCATAGCAATGTGAGTCTGTGTACTCACGTCCCTTTCCCCTTTTCCCTCCCCCCCCCCCTCCTCCCCAAGAAAAAAAAATCCCGATTTTTGCAAATCTGTTCGAGATGAGTCCTAAATAGTCCAAAAATGACATGTAGAAACAAAAAGTCCATCCGTCCATCTGTCTGTTCGACGTCCCCTGTCCGCCGTCTTTCTGTGCAAAACTTGCTAGTGGATTAATATTCCAGAACCTATTTCAACTATCACAACCAAACTTGCTAAGACTCTGTATAGCCCTGAGACCTCATAAATGATCACTGAATTAATTACTTCACTTCAAGGTCAAGGTCTCAGGGAAGCAAGTAAAAATATAACAATTTTTCACAAAATTTTAATTTTTTCTAGGATATTAAAATTGAACTTAATGATTCGTTCATGCATGATAAATATCACGGAGATACACATACTTCACAAATTTAGTCAACCTCACTCCAAGGTCAAGGTCACTGGAGCTGTCCAAAGTCAATTAGTAGAGGTACTTTGAAGTGACCTTGACCCTAAACTATGAGAGGTATAACGTCCTATCCTATCCTATCCTGTCCCATAACCCGAAGGTCGTAGGGGCACCACAGATGATCGCTTAACCAGCATACTCCATCTTTCTCTGTCCTCAGCAGCCCTCATGGCTTCGCTCAGTGTCAAACCAGTCCATTCTCGAATGTTGTCCTCCCACCTCTTTTTCGGTCTCCCCCTTCTTCTACCTCCTTGCACTGTGCCTTGCAGAATGGTCTTTGCAAGGCCTGATGATCTGGTGACGTGGCCATACCATCGGAGTTTCCGTTTCTTCACGTATAACGTCCAAACTTGTATTTAGAAATGATAAATTAATCTTTCCAATATGTTCCGTTTTTGCGTTGATCTTGAAAGTCAGTGTGCAAAAACATGCAAACAAATAGGTCATCGTAAAGTGGAATTGCTGTTTATTTAACCCATAGTATGCAAGCACATTAAGTTATTTGATCAGACGTGCATAACGTGACGTCAGGTGAAGGTCAAGGTCATCCCAAGGTCAATGTAATTGAATTTTAAGGTCCTTCCGAGGTCACCGTCTTTTGGCATAATACAACATTTGCTGTAGTTTATTTGATAGTACTGTATATGAGTGTATATGGAGCCGGAGGTCAAGATCATCTCAAGGGCAAGTGCATAGAAAGATCAAAGTCGGTATTTGCATTTTAATTCCACCGTTTCATTTTGTTTTTTTTCTTGGCACTCGTTTTCATGTTAAATTTTGCGGGTTCCATAAGGAGCATGTGAGTCATATGTTCTTTGCCCTTCTAGTTTTGTGAGGTTCTCAGATCCTGAACCGTTTGGACTAAATAAGGTTCAGGAACCTAGTTCGGGATCATAGCACCACAAACCTTGCAATTAAGACATGCCATTAAGAGCCATTATTTTTGTTCGGGATCCTGCCGCGTTTAGAGCATAACACAAAAGCATGGACTTCTAACATTTCTGGTTATAGCAGATGTTTATGAAAGAATCATGCTATCTGGCCACTTCCACAACAAATGCTAGGCTGTTCGCATGATCTACAATACAAATGTCAGGTAAAACACATATACATGCAAGCACACACCCACTCACCCACACACATACAACCCCTTGGGGTCATGAGCAATCTTGCCACTGTAGATTGTTCTAACCTATAAAGGGAAAAGTGAAAGCCCCAGTTGAAAACCTGTCTTTCCTTTATAGGCATGACCGATTCACTGCGGCAACAGTACCCCCGTTGGAGTGCCGGGGGGTTTCAGTATAAATAGTATCCCCACTTTCTGGAAATTTAGTGCTTTAAATTCCCACTGTCGCTGTCTTCCTCATTTGCTCTTTCCCATTCCTGCTCTGTCCTATCACTCTGCTATACTATCTTCTTCTTCGCTAGATCAATGACCTACCTTTTTTCTTGAAAACTCTTCCTGGACAAGACTCCTTGTTTGTGTATGAGATCTGTTGGATCAGCTTGGGAGTATTGGACGCTTTCTGCTAGGTGGTCACTAGGGCTTCCTATGATGTTATTATTTAGCAATATAGGCATTTTATATGTATGTGTTTTGTTGATAATTTATAATGATGTTTGTATTCTATTTTGTTTTTGTAACCGGGGGTTCGATTAGTTGGGGTAAAGCCTCAGCCGTGGGATGTCTTTATTGTAAAGTGACTGGCCGGTGGAGGGCGTTCAGTTTTCTCACTAGGGTTGTTTCAGCAGATCTTTTATGCGGATCGGGGGTTGTCCGGTCCTGATTTGGCTCGGAAGAGTCCGCTGGACCTAAAGCAACAATCAATCAATCAAACACACATACACATATCCACAGACACAGTTTTATCCGATGTATCATCGATTTTGCACTTTGCCTGGCACATAGTGCGTACAGACCCTCTGCTGTCTGTGGTCTCCGGTGGTTATAGCAAGTGGCTGAGATTCCAATATAGGTTCCGAAGCTTACATGGATTGAGGCAGCGACAGAACACGGGTGGACAAAGAGGCAAATATGATTATTATTCACAATGATTGAGCCCCAATATATTAGATATTAGTTCGTCTTAGAGGCTGACCTATGATGTCATTTCTACTGTTCTATACACACTTTGGAATACATCTCCAGATTAAATGTTAATTGACAATTTCATCTAAAGGTGTTTCTTTTTTGATTGTTGTTTTTTTTAATGTGTTTTGGTAGATTTTTTTTGTTGTCCTCGTTCATTAACTAATTTCTTATTTATTAAACAAACATTTAGTTCTTTGATTTTAAAAGTATAATTCTTCTCAAATTCTATCAAAATCTGTGTATTAAAAATCCCCTGCGTTTGATATTAAGCGAAACGGTTTTTAGCGACCCATTCACTATCATTGTGCGTGTATCAGTTCCCAGAATTAATTCCGAATTTCGTAACCCGTCATGGGACATCATAATGACTCGAACATAGTGCTCCTATCTGATACCAGGCTAATCAGCCTATGGAATTCTGTAGACCTCGTCATATTCCGCACACTTCTGGCACCCAGTAAATAGAAGACAGACAGCATCAGCAATGAGTGCTTGATTAGACGGCTTTGATGTGATTGCTAGCAGCGAGTGACTTGGGAATTAGCCTTCAGGTTACCCATCCTGCTTACTAGGTTTACAGAGATTCGGCTTTACATATTAGCATCGTGCTGCAAGAGTTCCTGTTGTCTTTCTGGCCATACAGGACTGCTCTAACCCCAGTACCTGACTTTCTTTTTTTTTTTTTGTTTCCTCACATAATGCAAACTAAAAATAAAATGTTATTTGACGATGTGATGATAACAGCTCACTTTCAGCGACCACACAATCATTAGTTCCCCAGAAATTGTTTGTACTTCCACGATGTTAAATAGATGCATGCATACAACTTGTATTAAAGTGTGCGTAAGTGTGCGTTGAAAGCGAAGATATAGTTTTCTCGAGCGTGTATCTAACTAAACCTATTCCATAGAGGGTATTTTCGTCGCTTCTCTATGAATAGTTTCCGTATCAAAGTATCAGCTGCATCGCGTATGACCAAGCCCAGACAAGTCTTTAGAATATCCTGCTATCTTTAGATTGGTTTCCGTATAGTCTAAGGGACTATACAGGTGTAGCTATCAGTACCACGTATCAGCATCCCTCTCAGGATACTTTAAGCAATGAAGGGGATCCTGATCCCAATTATTGGGCAGTATACAGCAGATGTATCACGTCTCTTTCATGTCCGGCCATGCGGACTTCAGCGTTTGGTTCCTTCATCGTGCTGGCAAGGACTATCATATTCTTTTTTCTGTTTGGACCGAAAGCGTTTGCAGGCATGTCTGGGTGGCACTTACACTCGCCCAGACACCATCAGTAGTACATTAGTAGGCTAGATTTCCTTCCCTTCCCATCTAGGAACTGTAAGAATCAGGTTTACTGTTAATTTTAACTTTCGTACTTCTTTCGTCTGGTGAAACAGTACAGAACAGAGGCAGGCAATGATTTCTAAGTAAAGTATTTGTTTAATAAGTTATGCGATGTGGGGACAAAACCAAGAACTCTGTGTTCGTTGATGTAATAATTGTTTTGTTTTCGAAATAGAGATGGAAACATTGGTCCATCAAAGCCCTGTGGCATACTCAAAATTTCAGACAGACCCGCGAATGAACATGTGAAATCCGCGTGCTATAATGGTTCCTGTGAAGAACCTCAATGTAAGAATGATGTCCGGTTCAATGTAAAATTATCTCCTACACTAGCAGGAACAAGATATTTTACGAGGCTGATTTGACGCGCTTGTTTGGAAATAATGAGAGAATCTTTGGGGATTCTGCCCAGTTCGCTGGGAATGATTGTCGCTCGTTAGTTTGCGGCAAATATGTATTATATGGCGACAATAGGGAGGGAAAACAAGGCCAGGCTCAGGTTCCAAGAACTGGTCAGGAGAGGTAGTAGATCCGATCGGGTAGTGTATTTGCAAGTGACGGAGGGGATTGAGAAGGGGAGAGGGAGAGGGCGGTTGCGTGGACAACACTTTAGATACGCATATTCATATCATTTACACAGTAGCGAATACGGTTTAGTGCATCTTGCCCGGGTAGTTTGGTGAAGTGGCACTTTAGCGCACAGCACAAGAGAGACTGCTTTGGTTGTTCAGATGCTGCCTAGTTTATTATAAGGAAACGGGCAAGTTCTAATAGTTCATAATGTGATGTCCTACTCCTCGTTTCTTTAGCCCTTCACTCAGAACAGTGTCCGGAAGTATTAAGTTATTTATAACCTAAATCGTCTAAATCCGTTGCATTAGACGATGCGCCCGAGGCAGCAAGTTGTCGCCTCGGTCAGCTTGCGTTAGTTCCTGTATGGGCCAGCGTCTTGAGCAGCTAAATAAATAAGAGCGTTAAAATAAATAAATACATAAATAAACATTTAAAATAGGAAACTAATCTGTAGGGACACGTCTTGATACACTGTTCTTTGTTTTTACCAATTATACATTCATGAAACAAGACAGTTTTGTCCAAATACTTGTGTACAACTATAGGCATCAGAGAGAGAGAGAGAGGGAGAGAGAGAGAGAGAGAGAGAGAGAGAGAGAGAGAGAGAGAGAGAGAGAGAGAGAGAGAGAGAAGCATTTAGAAACGCTTCCAGAAATGTCAGGAGGATGTCATCAGGAAATTAATTTTAATTGAAAGAATAAAATATTAAAATACAACAAAACAGATTTTGGAGTTTAGAAGAAGAAAAAAAGACTTTATTATCGGAAATAATGGAATTGTCATGCATTGTGCGAAAATAAATAAATGTTGACATAGCCAATCAAAATAAGAGAACAGCAAGAAAACGAAAGAAAGAAAAGTAAAAACTTAAAGGTGTTGGGTAAGACCAATATGTAATGAAGCAATACGAAAATGCACAGGTTATATAGAACACTGTATGATGATGATGATGATGATGATGATGATGATGATGATGATGATGATGATGATGATACAACAATACAATACAATATAACTTTATTGATCTCAAACTGAGAAATTAGATACATGGTCTGCAATCCGACATACAAAATTGAGAGTACATGGACAAGAACTAAGAAACATATTAGCACATTATGCATACATAATTATATAACACAACATGTTAATTTCATTACTACTTATACGGCACATTGACTGGACATTACTTTCAAGTTCTCGCACAGCACATTTACTATCACATTTATTCCAACATTGAACATGTCATTTTTCTAAGATGCCTAGACTAGATATTGCCTTTTGCACAGAACACTTAATATCACATTTATTCCAACATTGAACATGTCATTTCTCTAAGATGCATAGACTAGATATTGCCCTTCTCACTGCATATTATTGTCACGTGGGTTTTATGGGTTACTGGGCTCTGCACAATGGAATGCTGTGACCCTCACGTTTTATTCGATGGGAACTGCTAGTTAGTCACCCTGTGAATTACTTTAATAAATTTATTTGTTTAGCTCGGTCTGTGTTAAGGCTGGGATACAGAGATAGATAGAAAAATGGTAAAAGATCACTGTCACACTAGCTTTCACACGGCTATGAATCATATGTTGTCCAGCCACTTGATAACAGTTAAAATCACACATTTATTTCTTCTACTCTATACAAGATTTTCGATGTACTAATCTACCTTAAAATGTCATAAGTCAATGCAAATAATTCGATCGCTGATAGTCTGGGCAGCTGTTATGTCTTCATCGAGCACTGGCTTCTAGATTTCATGAAGATTGGACTACTGTGGTCCGTTTTACTACAGTTCTGAAGAGTGGACTACTGTGGTCCTTTTGCTATCAGTTTGGGTGCACTTTTGCTTATGCACTTAACTGCAGTATGGTGTGTTTGAAGTCCTTCGTTGAGGTAGCTTCTGGTACACGATGTGTCGTCGTGTAGTTTGGTCCCTTGCCACGCTGTGGGGTCTTGCAGGGTGTTTCCAGGGTTGCTCCCTCAGTCTTGTGCTGTAGGGGCTAAACAGCCAACTTGGTTTTCCTGTGGAGTTGGGCGCACGAGATAGCTCGCCTGCTCGTCTGTAATATAAGAGACGAAATTCTGCACAACCCTGAATAATCGGTTTGTGCAGAGCGTCTCACTGAAAGCCAAAGTAGCCCTCAGTGGTAGCTCCACATCTCTATACATAAGCGACGAACATTCTGCTATGTCCGTGGTCCACTGGAATCTCAACTCTAATTTCCTATACATACATAAATATAAATCGTGGCTAACTACACACATACAGAATTAATAATAATATAAACATTCACTGGTACAGCCACTGGTCTGCAAACATACATATAGGTTCAACAACAGTGGTTCCGTCAGGTATACAACATGGCGGCGCAACCGGTCGTGTTTCGCCACGTGGTCACGCAAATTCGGATTAACAGTTCAAATCTATGCATGGCAAATTCTACAAACATAATTTCAACAATAATATAAATATATCACGATGAAACAGAAGTATGTTCATTTACCTGTTTGACAAAGTCAGGCCTCGTGGCTACTTGAGTGAATTCTAAAATTCACAAGTCCTGTTTCCTGGTCTATGAGTGAAGATAGTTCTCTGCTCCGGTCTAGCTGTGTAGACTTCGGTGTCTTTCGTAGCACTGACTTAAGCTATGCTAGGTTTTGACCCAGTCAGAACCGGCTCTAACCACTCTGCCTGCGTCCCATTGGTTAAAAACTTTCAGATTCAAGGCACACAGTGCTGACGTCACTAACTGCCTGCGTCAAACTCGCAGTGTGTGTACCTCCTATACTGTAATCAGCTGCTGTGTAATACTCTAACTTTCTAAAGTTACAATGACTAAACAAGGCTAAATAGTAAATAGGCAGGGTAAAACTAGTAATTTCGTCACAATTATCACAACGTTTATTCCGAGATACCTTCTCATCCTTCTCACACACACACACACACGCACACGCACCTACACACACACACACCTAGTGATGATGATGATGATGATGATGTGGATGATGATGTGGATGATGATGTGAATGTGGAACAGAAAATAAAAATCGCGTGTCAAGCGGACTGTGCAATGGTACAAGAATGTTTGTTGTTGTTCTTCTTCTTTGATTTTCACCACTCTTCCTTCCGATAAAAAGCCCCCACCTATTTCACCGTTGATGTACTACCTCCTGTATACAAAATTCGTTTGGTCAAAACAAGCCGAGTTGTTACGAACTTAACTTTAAGCCTGCTACGTAGTTTACACCGTAATCGCCAGTTCCTGGCTCTGGGAACACACATGCGCAGACCAAAAGTTCATTACCAATAGTGTGAATGCATCTAGTACATCAGTACTTTTCATTAGTCGTTTATTATTAGAGTCTTTCCAGGACAGAGGAATGCACGAGCTCTGTATTCATTGAATGAGCGCACTTTAACGGTAACCTATATCAGGCGATCAATCGCACCAAGAGGTGCAAGCTGTTTTTCTACGGTTTTACCCTTTTATTGTACCTGTGCGTTGTATCCCGTTTCTCTGTCGGTCAGGCTATATAAATAATGATGCTTCTTCCACCCACCCAAATCATCGTAATGTCTGTCTGTAATTTCCATCCAAAATAACTTTCCATATGTCAATTCCTTAATCTTCTTCGCTATGTTTGGATTGTTTTAAGAGTAGTATTAACTCACTAATGATAGGGAATCTCCCATCTGTCTCATATATTCTTTTGTGGTTAATTCCGGTCTCAGCAACTAGGCAATGTTGCAGACAGTTCAATGGAATTTCCGGCGGACACTTTACCCACGCTGTCGGAAAGTTTTTAGATGGAGGGTTCGACCAGTGCTGACCATCAGAAGAGCCGCTAATTAGGGGATGAAGCAGCTTCCTACTCACTTGGGGTTGCTGGAGCTGCTATGTAATAAATCAGCCCATCGGCAAATGTGCAGTTTTGATGGTCTAGACTATTCGGATCGCTGCTATGGTTACCTGGTGTCTCATTTCATATGCGTTCGATGGTGTTATTCTTGCTGAGCATGTATTGACTATAGAATGTACTCAGTATGTTGCAGTCCAGTACCACTTCAATACCTTGAATGAATTGTAAGACCGCTGACAAAATGCACACACACGATAGCTTTCTTGAGAAGTCTACCTCTTCCTTGTAAGTGTTCTTAAATAATTAACCTAGCAGATAAATTGCCTCACTTATCAAATGCACTTATTTCCATTTCCACTTCCATTCCATAGGCTCTGGAAATGGTGTCAAGCCTCTGTACAGCTGTTCAAGTTCTTGTTCCTCTCCAGCCAATCCATCAATGTCATCTGCAAAACGGAATTTGGAGATGGCTCTACCTCCTATACTGACTGTGCCTTCGTGATCTGCAAGGGCATCTGACATGATGCGCTCTAGGAAGATGTTGAAGAGTGTTGGAGAGAGTAGGCATCCTTGACGTACACCGATTGTTGTTCTGAACCAGTTTCCGATGGCGCTGTTGTTTGGGGAGACTGCACTGGTAGCCTTGTCATACAGGCTTTTGATGACTTCCATAATGTTAGGGCTGATGTTGTACGCTCTCACGGTTGCCCACAGAGCTGCATGCCAGACTCGGTCTCGGTCAATCGCTTTCTTAAAGTCTACAAATACATGATATAGATTTTGTTGGTGCTGTATGTATTTCTCGCAAATTATTCTGTTGTTGAAGATCTGTTCAGTGGTACTTCGTCCTGCCATGAACCCTGCTTGTTCTTCAGCCATGATTTGTTCAGCTTGAGGTTTCAACCTGTTGAGTATTATTTTCAGGAGGACCTTGCTGGGATGGCTGATGAGGCTGATGATGCGATAATTCTCACACTCCTTAAGGCTATCCTTTTTGGGAAGAGTGATGACAAGCGACTGGGTCCATGGTGTAGGCCACTCCCCACTCTGCCAGATCTTGTTTCAGATAATGGTGAGGGCGTCAATCATCGCTACTCCTCCTGCTTGAGCAATTCCACGGGTATGTTGTCCACTCCCGCTGACTTCCCCTTCTTCAGCGATTGCATTGCTTCCTCAACTTGGGAGGGTTTCTTCTTCTTCTTCTTCTCTGTTCTGGGGACATGTTAGAACTGATTGATCTCCGTTTGGTGTGTGGTTGTAAAGTTCAGAGCAGTACTCTGTCCATTTATCCAAGACTTCTTGTTCTTCTGTAAGGCATATCATATGCCAGTCTTGCTTTGGATCGTGGAGACCTTGGGCTGTTTAACACTTGTCAGCCGTTCAAAGTCTGGTAGGCCTTCTTGCTTCTTGCTGAAGAAAGAAAGAAAGAACGAGATTTCTCGTATATAGCGCACTTACAAGCTCAGAGAGCGCCTCAAGGCGCTGGACCGTAATATCCAGCAATCACAAAATAGTTTGCTGAAATCAGGATTCGAACCCACGTCGTCCAAGACGCACTCACACAAGTCGTGCGCTATGACCACTGAGCTATCCCTGCCGCTGAAGACCAAACTGATGATCTGCAACACCAATGGCTTCAATACAGACATCAAAGTCCAAGGCCAATCTCTCAACTTAATGCAAAGCTTCAAATATTTAGGAGCCATTGTATCAGACAATGGCCCCAGTTTGAAGTCCTCTCCAGGATCGCACAAACAACTCTTGCCCTGGTAAGGTTGAAGCTCATTTGGAAAGACAGGACCATCAGTCTACTGCTGCGCTCCCTTGTCATTTCCATCTTTCTATACGCTTACGAAACATGGACCCTCACAGCAGATCTACAACGAAGAATACAAAGCATGGAGAAGAGGAGCAACAGAAGACTTCTGGGCATTTCCTATATTCGGCACATCACCAACGACGACGTCCGAAAGACCATCACACAAGCCATTGGACAACATGATGACATGCTTACAGTGGTGAAGAAACGGAAACTCAGATGGTATGTCACGTCACCAGAGCGTCAGGCTTAGCAAAAAAACCATCCTGCAAGGCACGGTGCAAGGAGGCAGAAGAAGAGATAGGCAGAAAAAGAGGTGGTAGGACAAGATTCGAGAATGGACTGGCTTGACACTGAGCGAAGCTATGAGAGTTTCTGAGGACAGAGAAAGATGGAGTACGCTGGTTAAACGATCATCTGTGGTACCCCAACGACCTTCGAGTTACGGGATAGGAAAGGATAGGATAAGATCAAATGCAATCAAACTGAAAGTCAATGTTTATTGTCAATATTTAATGCGATTTATGATTGTTAACTTTGCCATGCTCGATCGATCACTAGCACGCATGCTTGATTTGGCCTTGCCAAAAAAAACCTCACACGTTCTTTTTCAATTTATCAATGCACAATTCTTTATTGTTATTTGACGCACTGGCCTCTTTATGCACTAGACTACTAATGAAAACTCTACAAATGGACATGGAAGGGACGTAATGCCTTCTTTGAAGGCAATGTTATTGAATGCCTGTGAATTGCGAAACGGTTGTGTCAAGACGGCGAAATCTGATTAGATTGGGTTGGAGTGTGTAGCCTTTATATTTGAAAGTAAATTTATTAAGGTTTTAATTGTACAATTTCCTCATTGCATATTTCACATTCTTCTGAAATTACATCCACCTACAGTTAGCTACCTACTCTCCACTACTTTCTCGATCCCTATTAATTAGTTGTGGCGGCAGTGTCCTACAGTGACGTTGTTGGAGACGATAGGTCGTTGTAGTTGTGTTCGCCAGGTCAGCACTGGAAACTTCACTTGGACAAACATTTGTGTTTTAATCCTTAAGGTAGACCGCATGCTCCCCATATCCTACAGTAGTGTAATAATACTCTAACGGTAACTTATTACTAATAGCCATATGCACCTCCGAATTTGTCCCGTAAGTATACTGAGTATCTATAGACCTTGGGATATCCGCTTATTCAGCCCTCTCATTCTGCGTTACCCGCATGCATACCTCGCGTACCCTCAGCACTGTTTATTTACCTTTTGTTTGGTATTTGCACTTGGTACGTTTGCTCTTTATATTGGTTCTTAAGCTATGGATACACTCGCAAACACAACAGGTACAGTGTACTAAGCGCTGCTTAGGGGGTAGACAAGCTGTTGCTTCGCTTGAATTGCAATGAGGTGGAAGTGTTGGAAAACCCTGAGGGACTACTGTTTAATTTTGTATGCTACTACGCAGATTTGAATGTATGTCCAGGTAAGTATTGCGATAGTAATGCCGGGCGACATACTTCCAGGCCTTTGAATGTTATAAGAGTGGATTGTGTCAACCTCGGGTTCTTATTATTATAATATATCAAATGATTCTTGTATGTTAATACATTAATATTATATTATATATTAATTACAATAATTTTCACTTATTCCTTTTGTCTTTACCTGTGCAGGATCCACGGTTCAATCAGGAGATTGACCGACAGACGGGGTACAGAACTCACTCCATCCTGTCCATGCCCATCGCCAACTACGAAGGCGAGGTGATAGGCGTGGCGCAAATCATCAACAAGATCAGCGGCAACCATGAATTTTCGACACAGGACGAAGAGGTGAGTTCTGTTTTTCTACAATGATTTCGTACGTAGAGAAAGTACTGTGCTTCGTTTTATCGGTGCAAAAAATGGTTGATTCGAGTAACAAGTTAATAAGTTATTATTTCGCTGCTTTCCATCCTATTGTTAGAGGAAACACAAATTGATTATATACCATAAATATCCTAGTTCACTGTCCAGTCATAATAATTTGGGGCCGAACCGTAAATTTGACGTCACAGTGGTTTTTCGTGTGTGGTGGTGTTGTTGATGTTTTTTTTTTACATGTTCTTTTTCTAGCGGTTCTGCATGTTTGCCTAAACAGCTTTCAGACCCATCATGGCAACAATGTGAACAACGATAAAAAAAAAAAGAGAAAAAAGGAAACAAGAATTGTTTTTCCTTGTTCCTGCATTAACTTTCTTCTCTTCTGTATTGTAGCTTTTTGCTCCGTTACGCTTTTTGTAGTGCCTTTGAATTACTTCTTCTTCTTCTTCTTCTTCTTCTTCTTCTTCTTCTTCTTCTTCTTCTTCTTCTTTTCTTCCTCCTTCTCCTCCTCTTTGTACCTCTTCAACTATAACAGTATGTGAGTTTTTTCATTGTACATGTATATTAAATGAAATTGTTCTTCTTCTCAGCAGTAACACTGTTTTCTTCACGTTCTTTTCATTGTACCTCTTCCCTTCTGTCTTCAAGGGATTGTGTCTCGGATGTCGGAGAGGAGAGTACTGTCATAACGCAGTTCCAATCCGGTGTTACGGTCCCCCATCTTTATTCTAAATTGATCTTGGCTGCAATTTCCAACAAGCCTGTCGTAATATGACGGTAGTATTCTGACCCCACAAAGGCATACAGATATGATGAGAACAGAAAAAATGTTGTTGAAAAATGTTAATGCCTCTCATACAGATCCTGAACCACTGGGCAAATGGTGGTAATGCCAGCGTGCAAATTAACGTTCTATCTTCTAAATGATTCTTCTTTTTTTCAGTGCCGTCAGCTTCAAATGTCTGTTTCTAATATATTCAGAATAAAAATTTTCTCGTGTCGCATGCGTATGTAAGCATTTAATTTAAATTTTCAAGTAACATTTTCGATTAACTGTGTTCTGCAACCAATGCTGAGTGTTTTCTGTTTTCTGTTTTTCTTGGCACATCAACGCAATCATTTCCGCTGAATGGAACTTACATTTTGAGAGGGCCAACTCTTTCCAGTTATTGAAGGCTTACTCAATGCTTACATTGTTTTGATGACTTTTTCGTCTCTCCTCCTTCTACCAATACCCTACCTCCACCCCAAAACTAAAACCCCATCCACCTTCTTCTCCATTGTTCTTCGAAAACAGCAGTTTCATTCCGAGAAAACGAAAAATAAAAAGGCGCTTTGTTTTGAATTTTGATTGAACTCCGCAATGATAGCAAGAAAGAAGCAGAAAACAAGATGGCAAGCCATTCAAATGTATTTCTAGATACGCTTACACATAGCCGAACAATAAGCAATTTCACAAGTGTAAATGTTCTTGGCGCATTTGTGATTCAGATTTATCGAAACGAAACAAAAGAGAAACATGAAATAATAGGCCACTATCTGAACTATCTGCAAAGAAAAAATTACTCACTTCGGCTCAGCCAATTTTTAGATACAGCGCCAAAAACAAAAATGGTGCAGGTGAAGCACGAAGACCTTGACCTTTCAGAAAGTACAAATACGAATGATTTTATATGCTGAGCAGTAGTTAATGTAGCCACAAAGTAAAAATAATGAATTTCGGTTCAGTTATTCTTAAGGTAATGCAAAAAAAATGTTATTTGAAAATTTGAAAAAGAGTTAAAATTAGGGCGACGGACCAATCGGTCGGTCCGTCGCCCTAATTTTAACACTTTTTAAACCATATTATTACTGAAGGATGGCTTGTGATTTTAAGTACTTTTATACCAATTCAGCCGTTGTTGAGATATCGAGCAAAACGTGTTTAGAAACATTAGACTCAAGATACTCTGACCATAGAGCAAATATGATGGCATGGGAGGCAAGCCACTAACCTTGATAACGTTGCAGTGAAGTTTAATCAAAATCCGTTCATTGGTTCTTGAGATATGTCGTTTAACGGACCGATGGATGGACTGATAGACGGACAGACCGACATTTTACTCGTTCTGATTCCCCCGACTATTTGAAACTGTTTCCAGAAGTCTGAAAATACATAGAATTGAACGGGTTTATGACAATTTGCATACGTCGGAGTTTTTAGAATAAAAGGACAAAAAAGTTGCAGTTAGGAACCCACTCTCTAGACTAAGAATCCGCTTTCTATAGACTGTTAAATTCCTTCTGTATGCTGAGACTCGGAGAGTATCTTGCTTGTCAGGGATCTTTATGTCGTCTCAAGTACTCTCTCTATTAGCCTCCCGTCACCTCGCTCACTTGCAAACCTGCACTTCTACAAGAGAACTAAAACAGCTGTTTTGGTATTAGATTCGAGCTCTATATGTTGTGACAGTACACGTTACCAACTCCTACTCCTCGAATCGCCTTCATCACCGTATTTCGGTCAATACTCTTTTGCTTATACCATTCTGTTTCGAGTAGTGTTTCTCAATCAAAACCACCACCTCACACTTTCCTATGAGACTGTTTTGTTATACGGTATGCTATTCTACAAGTATGTACCATGGTGTAGGTTTGCTGTATAGTCATAGTTTGTGCAATGTCGTAGGTTTTGATTGATGTTACAATGCCGTACATTAACACAAGAAGCCAAGAATCAATGGCAGTTGAATAAACCGAAGAAAAATGCAAGAGGTCACATTTTTGAAAGGAAAACAGGTCTCTCAGGAACCTCTTTCTTGTTTTAACCTCTGACCGTTTCGCTTTACTGTGCAATTAGAACAAGAAATATGAGTAAAAGAGAAAGGATGTCTTTCCAAAGGGCATAGTTACTCTGGAAATTTGAACAAGTGTGCTTAAGGTTTTCTGGTTTTTCAAATAGATGGTGTAAGCTTTAAAGGTTTAGAGACTTAAGGAATCATACTTATTTCCTTTCATCCTTCTCTCTCTTATGAGCGCATGGAAAGAGTTTGAGATCAATGTGGATTAAGAATTGTAAATAATGATTTTAGCTGATGTCAGGCCGATTTCTTTGAGCCGAGGTCATGGCAGTTTATGAGGGCGAGGCAAGACATGATTGGGAGGTGCATAATGAGGTCACCCGATTGCTATTGCAGCATGTGACGACGTTACGGGAGAGAGTAGTTGAGTTTAAAAACAGGAAAAAAAGGATGGTGATGATGAACCCACAATATATCTTTAAAATTTTCAAGATACCATTTGGCAGAATTTAAAAGGTTTTTAAAAGGATTGTTTATATACACTCCGTCCCTTTAAGTTTAAAGCAGGAAGGACCTGGCGAATTAAGTCAAATAATGCCTATAAACTTATTTCTACCAGGCAATCTACAAATACAAATTAATATTTATATATTATGTTTTATAAGTAGCGTTTAGAATAATGGCTTAATAACTATGTCCGAGGAGGCACCCAGGATAAACCGGGCCCTAGGACCTTGTTAAGGTTTTAGTGTTCTTCGTAGCGGTCTCACCGTTAGCCAAACCGATACGAATAATTTCCGCGACTTCATCAACCTTTCCACCAGGCAGGAAGGCTCTGAGTTGGTTTAGTTTGCCAACGAGTTCGGCATCCTCCGCAGTCAGAGCGGGCAACCGACGCGGGGGCCCCCCGAGAAGACATACCCCGCAGGCGACCACCGATCTTCTGGGAGTGAGTCAAGAAACTCGGTTCGCCCTTGGTGTCCAGGACTCCAGCGCCAACAAGTTCCTGTATGGGGGCAAACGATGCCCTAGCTGTCAAGCTACGGACAAGGACCGCGACGGACTGAGTGAGTTTTTTCAACTAAGCCCTCAAGCCTGTGGATGGCCGCCCATGGGTCAGAGTCAGCATCGGATGCCGGGCCCACAGAGTCTACCTTGGATCGTATCCCCACTCCGGGGACCAGCTCCGCTGGTGTTATACCGCCAGTCTCGCGCCTCGCACCCAGGTGTCGAAACATTTCGATCCAAGTACCGTGGAGAAGGCGAAGGGGAGCTTGCACAACCGCGGGAACCGCGAAGGCATCCGATACACCCGAGTCTAAAGCTGGATTCGCCGATTTTTGATCCGAGTCGACCTTTAGTTTTTGTTTGGCTAGGCATACGGCCTGAGCTCGCGGCATGAATGTAGCTGCTCTTAGCTAATAAGCGCTCACTAAGAGCTAGCAGGGCAGTTGTAATTGGCAGCCGAATGATTACCACGACAATTTAGAGATGTTCATCCCGCGGCTTTGCATGCACTGGCCCCCCGAGTAGCTAGCAGCGCCACAGGAGGAACATATCTCTATGGATTTACAATTCATCATAACATGCCCAAACCTTTGGCACTGGTATCACTCAAGTGCCGTTGCCACGTAAGGAGTTACCAGGAACTCCCTACGATTGAAGAGGGGGGCTTGGGCAAAGTTGTAGCCTTTATCGTTACTATTTGTACTGTAAACATTAAAGTTGTAGCCTCTATCGCTAATATTTGTACTGTAAACAGTTATATTTATTTCCGGCTGACATCCCTTCTCTCCTATGGATGAGAGGGCTGCCGGTCGGGCCGCTGCAAACGGTTGAATTTGCTCCCCAAACTTCGGCGTACAGCTGCTAGGGGCAAGAAGGACTCCCCGGTCGTTAAAAACAAAACTGACTCGAAGGGTGGTGATGTTAGTGAGCTTCACTGACCGCTTCGTGGGGGTGATACCCTCCCATTGAGCGATCTGGTCGCCCATGTTGAATCTGGGCTCTCTTCTCCTGGGCGGAAGAGGGTCCATTAAACTCTTTCCGTGTTGATAGTAAACCGGATTGCCGGCTACTAAGTGCCATGACACTCTCTGCAGGTAGCTGCCACTAACCTGCATAAAATGCCAGCAGAACATGTAGTCCTACTCAGCACCAAAAGCAGAAGACGAATTGTCAGGCGGGGAGAACACATGTCGTTTCGCCTTGTCCTGCATAACCCAATGGCTACAACAAAGGACTGTGCACAGCAGTAGCCACCCAAGGCTAGACTAACCAACAAATGGAATGTAGACAATCTCTTCCAAGCGTGAACAGTCGCCTCCCATTCCGCCACAAAACCCACAGCTCAAATCGAACCATGTCCTCATGGTTTCCAGTTTAAAACAGGTATGTCTGGTACCGCAACTGACAAACGCCCAGTCAGTCTCTGTAGTTTCGACTTTATTAGCTGGTAAACTGGTTTACTATCAACACGATTCCTCGCTTTGTAAGGCAGCAATTTTTATGTATCTTTTATGTATCTCTCACGAGGGATAAATTTTCAAAGGAGTGGCCGAGAGGCGGGAGTCGAATATTCCGCTTGGCGCCATTAGAATTCAAGAGTAGAGGTATTTTGAACAGGGAAGTCGCCACAAGACACACAATAATCGGATCTATCAAACCCGTATAACTCTCCTTAATAATCGCTTTCCGAGCTTTATTCATTTACTTTTACATAGACAATTTACCTTTTAATACAACGGTCGCCAGAACGATTTCTGCTGCTAGAGAGTCGGCATTGATAACAACAGAAATAAATTTAAACTAATATCAAGTCCAGCTATACTGGGATTCGAACTCCCATGCAACTTTTGAAACATGACACGTACCTATGCCTTCAAATTTGATTGAGATTTCCTCATCCCTTCACTCTTCCTCTGCAAACATTGAATACGGGGGTCAGTAGAGAATAGGTTAATAGGTTTTTATTTATATCTGTGTTGGGTTTGACTTCTGGCACAGTCATTTGGATAACGTTTGTAGGTACTCTTGATTTGAATCACTTCTTGGGGATCTTGTATTAACAACTTGAGCGTAAATAAGCTTATGAGATAACCTTGCTTGACATATCCACTTGCATTTTCAAGCACACTTTACCATTCTCTGACTCCTTTAATGTAATCACTCTCTCTTCCTGTCTCCAAACCCCCGCCCCCCGCCCCCCTTTCTACCCAAACTTTTCCCCCTCCCTCATTTTCTCCCCCCCACCCCCCACCCCCACCCCATAAAAAAATCACAGTGACATAACACGCATTTTGAAGTTATTCAGGATACTGTAATTGTGTAAATCCGAGGAGGTATTAATGTTTGAAGCGCATATAAGAGGATTTAGTTTGGCACTATTTGTTGTTTTTTTTTTGTTTTTTTCTATGGTGATTTATTCATTAATTGTTTTATTGATTTACAACGTTTGTTTCAGCTTTTCCGAAAGTACTTGATCTTCTGTGGTATCGGAATTACCAATGCCCAGCTCTTCGAGATGTCGGTCAACGAGTTCAAGCGTAATCAGGTGAGTTCTTCCCCAAGCCCCACAGTTCCTTCCTTCCTACCCGAACGATTTATTTATTTTTGCCTCACATGCGAGTCTATATACCCAACAAAAAATATAATTTTTTTTTAATCCAAATGTTTGCACTGTCGGTTAGTATAGGTACTTTGAAGTGACCTTGACCCTAAACATTGAGAGATATAAAGTCCAAACTGGTTGTACTTAGAGATTATAGATTGATCTTTCATATATTTTCCATTTTGGCGTTGATCTTCAAAATAAAGGTCATTTTTTGGCCTACCAAAAACATTCAAGAAATGGGTCATCGTAGGTACAGTGGAATGGCTATCTAACCGATAGTAGGCAACCACATTGGGTTATTTTATCAGACGTGCATGAGAGGTCACGTGGGGGTCAAGGTCATCTCAAGGCCAAGGTCACTGAAGGTCAAGGCCATCCCAAGGTCACCGTTTTGTTACTTTATTTGATACTACACGGGTGTATTTGGAGCCAGAGGTCAAGGTCATCTCAAGGGCAAGAGCATAGAAAGATCAAAATCGGTATTTGCATTTTAATGCCACCGTTTCATTTTTTTTGGGGGGTGGGTGGGGGGTGGGTGCACTCATTATCATATTAAACATTGCGAGTTCCATACGGAGCATTTGAGCCATATGGTGAATGTGCATGATCCGTTGGCTAGTTCATAATTTTCATTTCATTTTCCAGTTTATTCATTTAGCCCATTCATATTTATTCACATATTTTTCTTCATTCTATTGACTCATTCAATCATTTATTCGTATTTTTCGTTCATCTGTTCTAATCATCGACCATCTGTCACCCGTGTATTTGTTCATTTGCTGTGTTGGACTCTGTTCCGCAGATTTGTGGGGATGTTCGTGAATTATCTAGGTGAATAGTAAAGCAGCGACATTGGGGTTTGAAGCATCTGTTTCAAGGAACTGTTAAATTTTGCTTTCACTTGGTCGAAAAAAGCAGTGAAATCCACGTACTGTGTTGACCTGGAACTATTAGCTGCCAAAGATTAGTAGCCTATACTAGAGCCCAGGCAGCTTTTCGATAAATTTCAGATGGCATATTCTCATTATAGATACGAACAGATACCAGTAGTGTCCACCGTGAATTTAGGACGCGAAGAAGTTGGAGAATTGTGATGGGTACATATACAGTATCAACATTAATATTGAATTAAGCTTTGTTGAGTTGTGATAGGGGGTAGAAAGTGGGATGAGATGGGTAAAGGGGCGGGGGATGCGGGAAATTGATGTTGGCGGCAATCAACCCGCTTTCTGGTCAACAACGAATTTCACAAAGAAAATGCGGCTTATTTTGTGGGTGGTCGTGAACTATTAGAATATTGTATAAATTATCACACTTTTGACCTGTTCGTGTTGAGAACTGAAGAAGTGGATACTTACTGAAAATCGCGTCTTAAAGAGATTTACTCCGTCTCATCAAAGTATGGTAAATTTATAGATCTTTTGTATAAGACAAAAGATGATTTATTGTCTTCATTTACAGAAGAAAATTTGACATGTGGGCGAATGTCACATGGGCGAATGTCACACCCACTGCCTCAACAGTGGGTGCACCCGTGTGTGCTGACCACACGAGAAACAACTACCCCAAATATCTAACACATAAAACACAAGAGAGAACATTTACAAAAAAATGTATTTACATAAAAACAACCTAATCTAGATATTACTTCCCCCGGTATACCTACAATTACACTTGGAAAAATACCCGCATACTCTTCTGCATCCCAGTGCTCGTTACTACCCTTCTCCGTTCAATCTATTATCACGCTCAGTCAGAAATTACCTCTCTGTATCATAATTGAAATGAACGAACTTTCCCAAATTATTTCCTTTTATTATAATTGGAAACAATTGTTTTTTATAATCTATCTCCCTTTACGACCATTGAAAACAATTGATTAAGTTCCATTTATAAATCATATATCTTTCTTAATTATTGACAAAATCGTTTTCATCTACATTTTACTTCTCCTTACAATGCTAGTAAAGAATAAAAAATTATCAGGCATAAATTACTTCTCTCCACGAACCTTGAAAAATAACTATCAAATACAAATTACTTCCTTCCATCGAAAGGCACACTTTCTTTACTAATATCTTCTTTTCATTCAGAAATATAGCATATATACATGTTTATACAAATATGCTTGCACCCGAGCAAAATGGCCCCTTGAGGATTGCTGCAGATATTTAAGCTAGCTGTGTTTTCCTCGGACACGATGAAACCACACAACACAAAGATGATACAGGTCCGAGTGGATCACAGATGTGCTTATGCAGCTCTCCTCTTCCTACAGGACATCAGCCCCAGGACGACTGGAACTGCGTTGCAGGACCGTCAAATCAGGATCCGCTTGAGATAGGCGGCAAATAGTACAAAACCACGCTCCGCACAATCCCACCTTGAAAACCACTGCTAACAATTGAGTACTTCTCTTTTCAGAATTTCTTCCTACGACTCCTCCTCGATTTAGCTACGTACAGCAGTTTTATTTGCTCGCACTCTCAAATTTAGTGCGCATATCGCTCACTTTTAATGCGCATATCGCAGGAGGAGAAGCGATGATTGACGCACTCACCATTATCTGTAACAAGATCTGGCAGAGTGGGGAGTGGCCTACACCATGGACCCAGTCGCTTGTCATCACTCTTCCCAAAAAAGGTAATATTCAGGAATGTGAAAATTACCGCACCATCAGCCTCAGCCATCCCAGCAAGGTCCTCCTGAAAATAATACTCAACAGGTTGAAACCCCAAGCTGAACAAATCATAGCTGAAGAACAAGCAGGATTCAGGGCAGGGCGAAGTACCACTGAACAGATTTTCAACCTCAGAATAATCTGCGAGAAATACCTACAGCACCAACAACATCTATATCATGTGTTCATAGACTTCAAAAAAGGCGTTTGACCGAGTCTGGCATGCAGCTCTGTGGGCAACCATGAGAGTCTACAACATCAGCCCTAAAATTATTGAAGTCATCAAAAGCCTGCATGACAAGGCTACCAGTCCTCCACAACAGCGCCATGGGAAACTGGTTCAGAACAACAATCGGTGTGCGTCAGGGATGCCTACTATCTTCAACACTCTTCAACATCTTCCTAGAGCGCATCATGTCAGATGCCCTTGCAGATTACGAAGGCAAAGTCAGCATAGGGGGAAGAGCAATCTCCAACCTTCGTTTTGCAGATGACATTGATGGATTGGCTTGAGAGGAACAAGAACTTGAACAGCTGGTACAGAGGCTTGACACCACCTCCAGAACCTATGAAATGGAAATAAGTGCAGAGAAGACCACAATGATGACCAGCAACACCAATGGCATCAACACGGACATCAAAGTCCAAGGCCAATCCCTCAACACATTGCATATATTTAGGAGCCATTGTATCAGACAATGGGTCCCGACAGGAAGTCCTCTCCAGGATAGCACAAACAACTGCTGCCCTGGCGAGGTTGAAGCCAAATTGGAAAGACAGGACCATCAGTCTACATTCCAAGGTAAAGCTGCTGTGCTCCCTTGTCATCTCCATCTTCCTATATGCTTGTGAAACATGGACCCTCACAGCAGATCCCCAGCGAAGAATACAAAGCATGGAGATGAGGTGCTACAGAAGACTTCTGGGCATTTCCTATACCCAGCACATCACCAACGACGAAGTCCTAAAGACCATCACACAAGCCATTGGACAACACGATGACCTGCTCACAGAGGTGAAAAAACGGAAACTCCGATGGTATGGCCACGTCACCAGATCATCAGGTCTTGCAAAGACCATCCTGCAAGGCACAGTGCAATGAGGTAAAAGAAGAGGGAGACTGAAAAAGAGATGGTGGGACAACATTCGAGGATGGACTGGTTTGACACTGAGCGAAACAATCAGGGTTGTTGAGGACAGGGAAAGATGGAGTACACGATCATCTGTGGTGCCCCTACGACCTCCGAGTTACGGGATAGGATAGGATAGGATATCGCTCACTGCAAAAACTTGCACGGCACGTTAAAAATACACGTCTGCCCTCATAGAGTCATACCCATATAGCGGCAGTCTTGACCAGTTAAGCAAAACTAACCAAAACAATGCATGTGTTGAAATTACATTATTTAGAAACAAGAAGATTTAAACGCACTGGAATCCAGATAACTTTTTTTTTCCTCCGACCTCCTACGACCTCCGAGTTCCGGGATAGGATAGGATAGGATAGGAATCCAGATATTTATGTCGACAGCGAACTTAAACAACTGCAACACATACTTATGTTGTAGACACCAATTAGGAGACTATTTTTACGGAAGAACCAAAGGCATCCTTTGAGCCCAAGTCGCAAAACTAGACAACGTCGTTTGGCGTACATTTGTTTACGTGGTTGTCCACAGTAATGTTCTCTAGCGCCATTGCTTTATCACCTGTTCTAAAACCAACGCCATCAGCAAATCAACATCACTACTTGAAAGCTGTTTGGCTTCCTGTCACGGCAACGTTGGCCGGTATTAGAGGAAGCGGAAAATTTTGGGGATTTTTTTTAGCAGCTGTATTCGTTTGTGTTGTTTAGTTATCATGGTATGGAAGCATTCATTAATGTCAAGGTAATTTCGAGATCACTGTTGCATTTTGATTTTGTACATACATTTTAAATTTAATTTTAATTTTATTATTATTATTTGGGGTGGGGTGGCGTGGATGTTATTTCTTGATACCTGAGTGTGATCATGGTAATATGGATGTTAAAGCCATTTCATGGTCTAAGTCAAGTACTGCTTTTCGTCTGTTTGATTCAGTTTTTATATAGCTTCAACTACATTGGGCACTTTCCTTCTGGTTTTTTCCCCAATATAGAATATTGTCAATATATTCCCTAATGAGCATGTGAATCATACGGGCATTGCCCTTTAATTTTAGTAAAAGCAGTGTGAGAACCACACCGATTTGTAAATTAAAGGTTAATGTTGTTTACGCCGAGGTTTTATTTATTTCGCGTTGGTGCAGTAAGCGTGGGGATGAGCTTATGGTTTCGGGATTGGTAACTGTGTTTATGGGCAACAACAACAGTCTGATAGGTTTGTAAGGACGGTTGGGTATAGGGCCACTGATTGAGTAGAGACAGGATACGATGTAAGAAGGGGAAGGGGTGTGAGTGGATGCAGTTAGGTTAGTAGGCTTTTGGGTGAAGTGAGGGAGGATGGGGGATTAGAAACATTGACAAACTAATTGTAGAGGAGCTAATTCTATGGAGATTTTGTTGAAATTAGAACTTGGGGTTCAGAGTGTGTTTACTATCACTATCACCTCCTCCCTACCCCCACCCCCCAAAATAGGCACACTCATTAAACGATGAAGTTATATTGTTTTGAACGTTCATTTTTTTCTGGAAGAAGTGTAACCATTAAAGCTGTTATTTCATAACAATGATTTGTTTTGGGGCTGCCATGGGAGTTCAATGTCTATTTCAAGAGCTTGATTGTAAAATCCGCCGCTCTGCTAACGGCACCTTAATGTCTGTTTTCCTTCATGAAGAATGCATCTGATTTTCACCTGCTACTCCATGGTAGCAGAGTGCAAAACAAACTGACTGACAAATACCTATTAGTATGTATGCAATGCACGACTAGAAGGTTGAAGTGTAAAGGCTTGAATGTGCCAGATTCTGTTAATAGAATCGGTCTCAAGTGGATTAATTCTAGTTTTAGAGGTTCGTGCAATGCGCCCCCACCTACACCTACCTATACTTGCATTTGACTTTTCTACACAAATGGAACCTTTCATATGATCATAAGAGAAGGGAAGGTGGGGGTAATAGTGGGTGGTGGTAGTGGTGAACGTGAATGGGCGATATTCACGTTGACGGAGTAAGCCTGTACGACCTAGGTCTCTTCCTTGTCTTTCTTTCTTTCTTTCTTTCTTCTTCAATCGACGTGAAAGTTCAACACAAGTTCAACAATAACAGCACACACAACTCTCGATCCTTTGACTCTTTTCTTCACGTTTGTGAACTAGGAAGTCAGCAAAAGTAGCTTCCATAATCCCAATTAATTGTGTTGATCCACGTATCAAGATTCAATTAACACACACAACGTCTGGTACTGTTAGTGCAGCTTGGGTCTGTGATAGTAAGGGAAGAAAACACTCAGCACATGGCTTATTAATAAATGTAATCGGTCTGTTTATACATACTGGGTGCATTTTTGCTCTCTCGATTTGTTATTTTTTTAGAATTAAATGCCGATTCAGTGGTGGTAATTTGTTCCGCAGCACAGGTCTGGTGATCTAATTAAGGATTAATTAGGTCGCTTCGTTGACCACTATAGTGACATGCAAACGACGACGACTTCTCGCGTAACTCATTAGTGCTTGCCGCTTTGGCGAAACACTGCATGTAGAAAACACGTGTACCCTTGTAATATAAATGTCATTGAGCGCCACGAGCCTAATTTATTATCGATTGACTTGGGAATATTTTCTGCATTACAAGTCGTCATCTTCATCTTCAAACATTAGGGGTACGGGTGTCCTCCTTATCCTTTGATCTCCACACGGGAGACACCCCAATCATTCATACAAATGACAACTTTTACAGGTTCACTGGTCCGAGCCTGCCCTGCGCGCTTCCTCTAATACCTTCCTGAGATTGGAAGTGGGGAATTAAAACTACGCTTTGATGGATCGTTTTTGGTGGAACATTTACGAATAATAGGAAGGGCGCTAAAGGCAGAGGTCCCATTACAGTCCGAGGAAGAAACTCTTTTGCCCGTTTTAAACGAAGTAAATGCATTTGAAAGCAACCGAACTCTGGGTTTCAAATCTGTATTGTGGGTTTAGTGGTTTGTAGTGCTAGTTGGTGAGCGAAACTGGGGTTGAAGAGTGTAGTTTATCTGTATTGACTTGATCTCCGCTTAAGGCGTGCAGAGTGCAGTGGTGTGAAGCAAACAAGGGCCCTCAAGCGAAAGTGGTCAGTCATCACTGGGGCTGGTTTCAGAAAGTACCATGCCGTCGCTATCGGGGCAAGGATGTTACGTAGCCTGACCTAGTGGTAATTAGGGAATTAGGCATCCCTTAGGTCCTTTGGTGCACAGTGGTTTGGAGAGCGGGAAGAAGATTAAATCCTTCACTTACGGGGCATTTTGTGTTTGCAAGTTATTAAGTCATCTTTATACTTGTATTACTTACTCATGTATATTGAGTAAGCCTTGACTACGACAGTAGACGTCAATTGTTGAAAATTATGAATGTTTGTTAAAACTTAAACGTATTATAAATATTGTCAATGAATTTACGCAACACAACTTGTCAAACGTTTTGTGCAGCTACAACTATAGAGCTATTACTCTTCAGGATTGTTAAGTGCAATAGCAATTCATATAGATTAATATTTAGTTAAAGCGGCTTTGTGTTATTTGAACTAGGTAGAAAGTTAAACGGCGGTGCCTTTTTTACTTACCGCCTTTTTTACTTGCCGTGTGTGCATTGCTGACAACGATGGTGTGTAATCTCGTCATTTGGTGTATTTATTTCAGTGGTGCAGAAATATAGTTTCCCTAAGCACAGAGTGTATCATTGAAAAGAAAATGGCTAGCTTAATTCAAGAATGATTGTTAAGACCCATACGTTTGCATAGACTATCTCAGATGTCAAAGAGCTTTCTTTGTGTTTAAATTTTAGACGTTAAAGTTACGCTTTCTCTATAATTAGGTGAAATGTTCTTAAAATTATTTTTATGATGTATGAGGTATTTGACGTGAAAATTCATTTGTGTAATAACTTCTGATAGGGTATATGACGTGAAAATTCATTTGTATGATAACTTCTGATAGGGTCTGTGACGTGAAGTATTTGGTTCATTCATCATACTCCACTGCCACAGCAATCGATTTTGTTGTAATGTCTCTTTAGTGATGGAAGGTAATTGCTTCTTATACATGATGATGTCTACTTTCATCGATGTGTAGGAGGCAGTATTTCAACAGCATTTTACCGTATGCAAAAGCATTGTGGTAGATTTGCTTCTGTGTCATTTTAACGTCTTTGTCCATCCCGCGTTTCTCGTTGTACTGAGCTGCTAAGTTTTTGTTTTATGTGACCAAACAAACACAGAAGACCTCTGGGTCCATTGAATGAACCCAAGAAAGTTTTCAAAAGAGGAGTAAAACATCGTCGAAATTATTGAAATTTGCTGCAGGTTGTGTCAAGAAGAATAATACATAGGAGCCAAGGCGGCGACAGACGTGAATGTGATGGTGTTGTACTCTGACTGTGTGTAAAAATATGGCAGCGAGGGGCTAATCACATCTCGGGCACTGTGCCCTCAGTAACCACCCATGGGCTGCTTTCGCCCACGGTTCGCTCCTAAGCTCCCACAAAGACGAGGAAGACCAAGGCGAAGACCACTACTGGAACTACCATTGCGGATATTCGGGAACACGAGACTGCGGCTGCGCGCGAGGTTTGGTGTACCGGGTACTGAAGATGCGACGTTCGCGGTACATTGGCACGAAAGCGGCGAGTCAGGGCGGAGGGACGAAGCTTCAAGCTCGAAACTCACTGCTAAAGCAGTCCAAGGGTCGTGACATCGTCAGGAGATGCCCCTCCATAGAGGAGCGGGAGGAGGCCAGGCTCAGTAAGGTATAGGACTCATTGAGTTTCATGCAATCTTTTCTCAGACTAACCCTCTGACAATAAAGAACTAAGAACGAAAGGGTTAAATATAGTTTTCTTGTCGATCCTAAAGTCTGAAATGACGGATAAAAAGGTCTTCTGCTATGTTCAAAATACAAATAATACTATGATATGAATCATATCTACTTGATTTCCTGGAATCCTAGCAATTTTATCGTTGTAAATGACAAATACGCGCTTGGGTAAACAATTCATATGACGTTCTAACTGGTCTGCATGTCGTATTATATCATTCTTATTTCGTGGCTGTGCTCCTTCCCCGGAGCAGGCATTCGGGCCGAAATCTCAATTTTCTATGAGGGATGATATTTAGACTTGCATACATGCTTGGGCGGAAAAGACATGGTTCATACCTCAGTGTTGGTGGTTGCTTTACCTTCTTTGAAACTGGAGAGAGGGTTGGGGGAGGCATGAGGCAAAGTCCATAAAATGTGTTAATTTACAAAAAAATTGCAAAATTAATCAATTTTGCTTGGTAAGTCGGAGGATCTATAAAATCGATTTTGTGTTAGATGAATTCCAACATATTTACTTCGCTGAAAATATTGTATACATCCTCCACTTTCTGTTATACCCGCCACTCGGCTTCACCCAAATCTGTCAATCCACCCACCCACCCCACACCCTCTCCTCCCCATCCCCTACATCAATAGCCTACTCTGATCCTCCAGACATCCAGGCGTGAACTTCCTCACTCAACTCTCTTGACAGGGTCAGACTGGTCTCTATTTGTTTGTTTGTTAGTTATTCTTTCCAGTAAAAGCATGCAGTCATAAAATAATGCAGACTTTAGGGTCCGTTCGTACGGCCTTACTCCAGTGTCTTAGGCGTACTTTCAACATAAAATGTAATATCTCTCTCCTCGGCTCTAGGAGTCATTACACTTGCGCTGAAAATGACGTCATTAGACATGTTGACTGACTAGGGGCGTTCGAACAAGCAGTCGATTAGCGCGAAAAAAGAAACTAATATGCAACTAAATCAGCCGTATTTTTTTGTCTCTTTTCATTTGGAAAGTATGTGTTGTGGATGCCGCAAAATGTAATCATTCGTTGATAATGAAGATTGAAAAACGGAAAACAAAACGTGGGGATGAGATAATTTACGAAGCCATTGCCGTCCAAATTAATGCAGCAGTCCGTGCTCTTAACGGTGAATGTGAAAAACATTGCAAACCGTCATTCAATTTGCGTTGAGAAGTAGATTGTTATGTCAATGGCTGCCACATTTTACAGACGCAAGTAAATGGAACTGGGACAGCTCATTTGGCAGGGCCAGGAGTTCGTGTTCCAGAGCTTGCAGGTTCGATTCCCGGCGGTCCATACATTAAATGTGTGTGAACACTGGCCATCCTACTTCTACTATCAGTTTGGTGGTTATTTTAGTGTATTGTGCGTGGTTTCGCTTAGGATGGATTGGTGGACCATATCTCCCCTTGTCATGGATGACGCAGCTCTGCAGCTGCCGTGCCGTTCACTTGAGAAAGCTATCCACATTTCATCACCTTGAGCGACACACAATCCAAAATCCAAAATGTGCATTGGTGAAGGAGCTCGCTGTCACCTAGTTCTATCTTCTAGTTGTGTTTCTGAAGATAATCAGTTCAAAATGTCTCCTTATATTACCTTCTGTTTGCCTTAGAACTGGTGGAGAATAAACCTTTTGTCTTAAACCGTGTTTGAGCGATCTTAATCTTTCTTAATATCTCAAACTTATAGACCTGTTAGAGGTGTCTGTGTATGTGAGGGTGTGTGTGGGTACGTGTGTGCGTGTGTGTGTGTGTGTTTAACAGACTTAATAATGTGATGGTTCGGCATAATGAGATGGGATGGTTCGGCATAATGACATTCAGCAAACCATTAATTTGCCAAACAGGACCTCGACAAGTGGAAATGACTGTTCAAAGAGGGTCAAGGAGTCATAGACAAAGAAAGGGTCAAGGAGTCATAGACAAAGAAACTTCGAAGAAGCCGTAGATGAAGAACAAAGAAGAAACTTCGAAGAAGCCGTAGATTAAGAACAAGAAAGGGAGCCTGGTGTAGAGCGGATAGTATGTGGGTGAGTGAAACGGGAGGATGAAGGGCAGAGGTTGATGGGAAAGGTCTTAGCGTTTGATCTCAGACCTTGTAGTCGCGCGGTGTTTGACTTAGGGAAAATCAAATCAAGGAAAAGTCAATAAAAACGTAATGGGTTGACTAAAAGGGTTGTCTCCCCTGATAGTGTGGTATCTTCGTGATCACCTGATCTAGGGTTTCCCAGACTGACGCTCTGTTGTTTCGCTTTGTTTGCTTGTCTTTGCCATGTAAGGGTGGAGTTAGAGGGGGAGGGAAGATAGGGGAGGAGATAATTTGATCCCTCTCGAATGAAATGGTTCGGCTGATTGTTGTTGTTTGTGGTGGGTGCGTGTACTCATCATCGTCATTATAATCATCATCATCATCAACAAACAGTTAACAGCAACAAAAACATCTTAACAACAATAATAACTGTATCAGCGTTATCATAATTATTTACGTCATTAGCACCATCTTCGTCTTCGTCTTCTTCGTCGTCGTCATCTCCGGAATCTTCACCTATAGTCATGATATATCCATCCTCAAACTCTTCACCGTTGTATTCGCCATAGTACTGTTCTTGAACAACACAACCAGCATAAAAATCGATTCCGAGAACAATAATGGGTAAGCGGTGATTGAGTAGTATATTGGTAGCCTATACTGGGTAATCCTATCCTATCCTATCCCGTAAATCGAAATGTGTTGGGGCACCACAGATGATCGTTTAAACCGCTTACTCCATCTTTCTCTGTCCTCGGCAGCCCTCATGGCTTCACTCAGTGTCAAGCCAGTCCATTCTCGAATGTTGCCATCCAACCTCTTTTTCTGTTTCCCCCTTCTTCTGCCTTCTTGCACCGTACCTTGCAGAATGGTCTTTGCAAAGCCTGATGCTCTGGTGACGTGGCCATGCCATCGGAGTTTCCGTTTCTTCACCACTGTGAGCATGTCATCGAGTTGTCCAATGGCTTGTGTGGTGATCTTTCGGACTTCGTCGTTGGAACAATACAGAAAGCTGGCTGCGGCGAGGGACTGGATTGAACCGGACATCAGCAGCAAAGGAACCTTTCCCAACCTCCCACGGGAACTACTACCACTGTTTTATCGTCTCAGAGCAAAAACCTACAAGACACGTTTTATCCGACATACATGTACATGCAGTCAACCATTGGACTATTCCCACATCATGAAATGTGACGCTCTAGTTGGGCCAAGGACGTCAGTGTATAGGCTGGCCCGAAACCATGATATAGAAATAAATAGACGTTCTCTCATTGTGAGGCATCCAAGGCTGGGCTGGAGATTGGTCGTCGCCTTCTTGAGGGAGGTTTTCGAGAGCAGCATTGGTGTTTTAGTGTAGGGCTGTTGGCGGAGGGACAAGTGTGTGGAAGAGGGTTGGGATATTCAGTGATACACTCTTTTGCCATGTTAAATTATACATCCATTTTCTTCGGATCAGCAAAGAAAACCTTGGCCTCCTTTCAGTGAAAACAGTTCAGTGCCACGAGGGGAAGGAGAAAGGGTGGGTGGAGTGGGGGAGAGGGGGAGGGGATGAGGAGAGAGGTTGATGACGGAGCCAGGAACGTGAGATAGTCGGGTGTGTGTGAAGATGAAACATCAGCGTGCAGTCGCACAAGACTCGAGACTTTTAATTTTTAAATTGTCATTGCTATTTTATTGAAGTATCTACTTTTCTTTTTATGTTTATCTTTTTTATAAATGTATATTGTTATGAGGTCTTAAGCAAGTTATACTGCCCTTTCTAAATAAGTTCTTTTCCCTTGCTTGGAGTTTTAATATAAATAAATAAAATAATCTGCTTATACACGTACATTATGTAACCTAAAATGTGTGTCCAGAGAAATGAGTAATTAGAAATAACAGTCTTATCACTGTATTTGTGTCGTAAAGTTCATCTTTGGAAGGGGTGGGGGTGGGGGGTGGGGGGTAACCAGTACATTTATTTTTCTTTAGACCTGACTAAGTTGAAAAAAGATTATTTATTATTATTGTACAGTCCAGTATTATGTTTGTGGGCGACGTTGTCCTGTCTTTTCCGCGCTATCCGTGCTGTGGGATTGATGTTGCGGCGGCGCTTCCACTCCGATGACGGTTGATGTTCATGGTTGACATACAAGTAGTACTATTGCTCGCCGCTACAATAAATGAACTAATCTAGCTTATCTCTTATATTTAAAAAAATGAAGTTTTTGTATGTATCAATGTGCTCGGGTAGTGTGTGTGTGTGTGTGTGTGTGTGTGTGTGTATGTGTGTGTGTGTGTGTGTGTGTGTGGGTGGGTTGGGTGGTGTGTGTGCGGGTGTATGTGTGTGTGTGTGTGTTTAGTCGTACCCTTTGTTGTCGTAGAGTGTACAGTTTGTAGTTTGTAGTGTACAGTTTGTAGCTTATGTTTACGACATTGTGGATTTTTATTGCATTGTATTGGTATAATTTACTCCTCCATTTGGTTTTGTACTGTGGTGATTTATGTCTTGCTCTGTCTCGTCACTATTTGTTTTATAACGTTGTTGCTGTTATTATTATTATTATTATTATTATTATTATTATTATTATTATTATTATTATTATTATTATTATTATTATTATTATTATTATTATTGTTATTATCATTATTATTATTATTATTATAAATTATTATTATTATTATTATTATTATTATTATTATTATTATTATTGTTGTTGTTATTGTTATTGTTATTGTTATTATTATTGTTATTATTATTATTATTATTATTATTATTATTATTATTATTATTATTATTATTATTGTTGTTGTTATTGTTATTATTATTGTTATTATTATTATTATTATTATTATTATTATTATTATTATTAAATTATTGTTGTTATATTAGGGCTATATTCGTATGTAAATGTATGTATTTGTATGTATACATTTGTAAATATGTTTTTAGATGTTTTTTCTGTATATAAATGTATTATATAATTATGCTATATTATTTTATTCATTATGTTTACTTTAAATTCTTATTGCTTCTTAATATTTTCCACGACTGCTCAACGATGGGTTTTTAAATGTAATTTTTCGCCATACTTTAATTGTTCTTGATTCTTTGGGTAGTATGTATATTGTGTGGGTGTGGGTCTATTAGTGTGTGTGAGAGGGTGTTAAATTTTATTTATCTTTTTAAAATTGTTTTACAATGTGAGCCTTGTGGCCATTTCACTGCCTAAATGGCCATTCTACTTTGTGTAGGGCCCTGGCAGTCTAAATATTGAAATAAATACAAATACAATAAATTCGTCGTTGGTGATGTGCTGGATATAGGAAATGCCCAGAAGTCTTCTGTAGCATCTAATCTCCATGCTTTATATTCTTCGTTGTAGGTCTGATGTGAGGGCCCACGATTCGCAAGCGTATGGAGATGACAAGGGAGCCTTACCTTGGAGACTGATGGTCCTGTCTTTCCAAATGGGCCTCAACCTTGTCAGGGCAGCAGTTGATTGTGCGATCCTGGAGAGGACTTCCTATCTGGACCCATTGTCTAATACAATAGCTCCTAAATATTTGAAGCTATGCACTGTGTTGAGGGATTGGCCTTGGACTTTGATGTCCGTGTTGATGCCATTGGTGTTGTTGGTCATTATTTTGGTCTTCTCTGCACTTATTTCCATTCCAAAGGCTCTGGAGGTGGTATCAAGCCTCTGTACCAGCTGTCCAAGTTCTTGTTCCTCTCCAGCCAATCCATCAATGCCATTCGCAGAACGGAGATTGGAGATTGCTCTACCCACTATGCTGACTTTGCCTTCGTGATCTGCAAGGGCATCTGAAATGATGCGCTCTAGGAAGATGTTGAAGAGTGTTGGAGAGAGTAGGCATCCTTGGAGCACGCCGATTGTTGTTCTGAACCAGTTCCCCATGGCGCTGTTGTGGAGGACTGCACTGGTAGCCTTGTCATACAGGCTTTTGATGACGTCAATAATGTTAGAGCTGATGCTGTATACGCTCATGGTTGCCCACATGCATGCCAGACTCGGTCGAACGCTTTCTTGAAGTCTACAAATACATGATATAGATGTTGTTGGTTCCATATGTATTTCTCGCAGATTATTCTGAGGTTGAAAATTTGTTCAGTGGTATTTCGCCCTGCCTTGGATCCTGCTTGTTCTTCAGCTATGATTTGTTCAGCTTTGGGGTTTCAACCAGTTGAGTATTATTTTCAGGAGGACCTTGTTGGGATGGCTGATGAGGCTGACGGTGCGGTAATTTGTACACTCCTGAAGGTTACCCATTTTGGGAAGAGTGATGACAAGCGACTGGGTCCATGGTGCAGGCCACTCCCCACTGGGTAATGCTGAAGGTTAAAATTAATTCCCTAAAGATGAACTCTGCCTCTTGATCACTTTATTCATGTATCTATACATTTTAGATGTATTGACCTTTTTCGAATACATATAGGTGTCGTCATCCTAATTTATCCACAAGGATATTGTGGCATGAACTTACACTACTGTTAATTTCCTTTCTTCCAGCTTCTGTTGCATCTGGCGCGAGGCATCTTTGAGGAGCAGACAAACCTGGAAAAGCTGGTGCAGAAGATCATGCTGGACGCGCAAGAGCTGCTCAAGTGCGAGAAATGTTGTGTCTACTTGCTGGAAGACACATGCGAGCGCGTGAGTATAATACAGCCCGTTAGAACCCATTGTTGCATTCGTCTGTCTTTATCGTCATTCTAGAGTCGTGGAATACTTTTTTGGACTCTTGTGCATTATATTAAGTATTTTGTCTCTTGGAAAGTTGTGTAATTTGTTACAATGTGTCTCGCTCGCTGAGATTTTTTGTCTTCTGTTTCTACTTCATTGGGCATGCTATAAATGGTTATATGAATGAGCGTTCAGTTGAGGTTTCCACTGGTATGACATACTGTTTTTCCCTAATTGAGAATGCTACAAATGCTTTATGAATGAGCGTTTTTGTTAGGTTTACCTGTGATGAATTATAATAAAGTATTGTAGAACATGATTTATATCTACGTTATACTAAATCAGGATAATCTTTATTGTTCGGCTTGAATTTGCTGCCTATTTAATATAGCACCGAATTGTGTGCAATTTACAAGATGTTAACTTTATAAAATAGCTTCTTTTTTTACACCTCGAGTCTTTCACTAGAGGGTATTGGGTATAAATTAGTGGATGATGAATAGCAGGAGTCAGAGTGCTATTCGCCTAGCTGTGGAAAAGGTGGAAATGCTTCTGATTTCACGTTCTGGTCTGCTATGATATGAAACAGCCGGTCAGTTAGTTTTGTTGTTGTCTTTCCTGCGATTTTTTTTTCATCCATTCCGTCTCGGTATATTTTGCTTGCTAAATAATCGGTAAGTATTTGGTCTAAACCTGGTCGACTGTTACCCTTTTTTTTGCAAATGTCATGAAGTATCTTCCTATGTAAAGTTTCACTATGAGTTGGCTATGTTGTTTGTGTTTAATTGAAAAGTTAGTTTCCTATGACATTTACATCTTAGAGAGAACCACAACAAAATCACTTTGCGTTATCAAGGTTTCCTGGGAAATAGATGCAGATTAATTTTGTAGGTTTGCATACATAAAATTCCTAGCGCCATTTCCTTCCAAAATAGTATTTTCTCCTTGTCTCTCCAAAGGTTTTCTTGTTTATCTTTGCAACGTTTTCATTTTTTCCCTTTTATTCCTTGTATATTATGCAGTCACCCATGCTTCGGTTTCCCACTCTTCCATCCAATGGATCCTTTAGTCCTTCCCTGCAGTGTTACCCAACGCCTCCTCAGAAACTTTCCCAACTCTCCCCTAACCGCTTTCACCTCCTACCTCTCCTACCTCCGCATATTTATTCTTCCTCCTCTTCTCCCCCTTCTCCCCCCTCTCCCCCTTCCAGTCGCTCCCATCACACTTTTTGTTTCTTCGAACGAACCCCAACTCCTCCCTTATTGTACATTTTTCATCAAATGAAGTATAACACACCCCAACCCCAGCTTTCCTCCCCACTCTCCAGACCCTTCCATTATTCCATCTCTTCTCAATCATTACATTCTTCCATGAACCTGTTTCATCCCCCAACTTTTCTCCCACTCTTTTTTTCTCTTTGTTCATTTGTTTCTTTCTTTTTTATTTTTATAAAAATTGTGTAGATGTTACCACGATTTTTGTTTTCTAATAATTTTTAGTTTCTTCTCTAATGATTTTTATATCTACCTACATATTTTTTCTCTCTGCACCTCTCCAGCGACCTTCCAAAGCAGTTATCTGCTTTTGAATACAAATCCTTATTCTTCTTCTATCCCCCCCCTTTCCCCTTCATTTCAGCTTGTCAACCAGCCTGACCACATCTGTTTTGTACGTCTTAATCAAACTGTATTGCGTACAAACTACAGAAAATCAATAATTCTTGGAAACATCCTTTCATTTGTATGGTTTATTTGTGTGTTTTGTTTTTATTACTCCTTCCCCTTTATTTATTATATTATTTTCCCGGATTCGAAGTTATTAATTCAAAGTTTCCAGGTATGTTCTTCTGAAAACTAACGCTATTGTTTAAACTAGAACCTCCTGGGTTTGCTGTACCTGTACGAACACTTCCATACTAACAATTGGTCAGTATTGTTGTTAACTGTGCTCTAATTTTTACTAACCCCAAAATTTAAAATGTGTGGACGCTGTTGAACGGATTAAGAACAAATTTAGAGCACGAATGGTAGACTAACACAGGCAGCCTTAAGTAGCGACTTACTAACACTGCATGCATGACGGACTAGACAGAGCATCAGTAGTGAACTAATACAAAGCATCAATCGAGAACTAACACAAGACATCAATAGTGAATTAACTCGAAGCGTGCATGGCGGACTAACTGCATAAAGGCTAACGCCAGAGCCCTGAATGAATTAGACTAACTCTATTGCATCAATGGTAGAAGAATTTAACGTCTTTTGTTTAGTTTATTTTATGTTATGCTAATTTGTTTTTGTGCTTGGGCGATGTATACGGGGGGAAAATAATAATGTGACCCACAGACAACCTTTACTCACACACACTCGATTGAGGTTCAACTGTCAAGCAATAGATCACGTATCTTTTGTGTAGGAAGATGTGGTTGGGGGTATGCACTTGCAAGCCGCGCACTCACTCACACACACACACACACTCACACACACACCCACACCCACACACACACACACACACACACACACACACACACACACACACACACACACCCTCTTCACGCATCACACCCACCAGCCTACAACTACAGGCACTTCGTGTCATGAACAACAAAAATCTAAAAAGGTTCGAACGAGCTTGATTTTGAAAAAGTAACGACTGCCGAGAATCTTCGTTATTAATGTCGTTTATCATTGTCCGATCTGTTCACGTAGAATGTAATATTTACATTTTAACTGTACACTAATTAGTATAGATATCGTCTTGTACGTTCTGCTTTCAATACCTTCATGTTGGTAGGAGAACAGAATATTCTGTAGTAGTCTTTAAAAGAAGTTAAGTAAAATCTGAATCGTTGAATATTTGATTTTATTGTGTCTGCGACAGAACACAGAAATATAAGGACGATATAATTCTCTCGGTATTGAACATGTTAGAGTATCATGGATTTTAACGGTAAAAAAAAACAAAAAAAACACACAAAAAACCACATAATTTTGATCATCATCATCATCATCATCATCATCATCTTCTTCTTCTTCTTCTTCTTCTTCTTCTTCTTCTTCTTCTTCTCCTTCTCCTTCTTCTTCATCATATCATCATCATCATCATCATCATCATCATCATCATCATCATCATCATCATCATCATCATCACCATCATCATCACAATCATCATCATTGAGGTGTGCCTTTTAAGGAAATATTTGCACTATGTTCATTGATAGGCTGTCGATGTTTTAAACTTTACCTCCGCCGTTTTTATTTATTTAATAACTTTTTTGTTTTTGTTTTAATGGAAGTTCGAACTTAAAGTTCAAATTTGACTTCAGCAGTGTAAGAACTATTGATCCAAGTATTGAATAATAAGATTTACGTGCGAGAACGTCAGATGTTTTCTTCCGTTCTGGCGTATTTCAAAGTTTTCGGATGCAACTTAAAACCTAATTAGAGATGTGAAACGTACACTCCAAACCCCTATCATTTCCGAATCCTTTGCTTACTCAAACAAATTCTCTTTGCCCCTCCGCCCCTCAATTTTCGACCAGGACGAAAAAACACACACACACGAAAAAGAGTGGGCACGAACACGTGAACTAGTAAAGCATCATGTGTCGGTTTTAATTGGACGATGCGATTCGGGGTGGGTTTATTTTTTTCATTGTGAGGGCGCGCGCGCGTGTACGTGTGTGTGGGGGTCGGGGGAAGGGTTCTAGTTTCCCCTAAACATTTTATTCTGCACTCAGAATTTTGCCGAAACAGAAAGAAAACAAACTAATTTGACTTCATTTTATGTCATTGTTGAAGGGAGCAGAGGATGTGGTTTCGCCTACCTCTTCTCCCTTCTATTGATTTTGTTTTGTATGAGAATATTCTCAGTCGCGCAAGGGGTGTGACTTTTGACAAAGGCTCTCTCTCTATATACGTCCGATGAAGCTTGAACATTAACAACATTGACCGGGTCAAAAAGCAAACGCGCTTCAAGTGACTTCGGGGTTCGAGGTATTCTAGCACACATTCCCCCACCATCCCACCCCACCCTCTTCTTCCTCCAAGCTCCCATAATGCTAAAACTTTCGGGCCTTGTGAGATACTATGCAAATTGGCCTATCACAGTAGCAACTTGGGACTTGAAAAAGAAACGGAAGCGTTGAGAACTGTACGCTTGAAATGGAAATTGAGGTCAGAGCTGAATGAAAAAGAAAAAGGTAAAATTAATAATTGTAAAAATAATACAAAGAAGTAACATGCAAAAATAATAGTTATATTTTTTACGGTTCTTATAGATGTGATCCTTACATCCTCCCTTCGCCTCCTCCCTCCTCCCATGTAATGCACAGTCTTTGCATGTCATCCGATAATTACGAGATCCAGAAAGCAGGTTTTTTGCCTCGTATATTGTCGAAAACAATCCTAACATTTTTTTAGCCCTTAATTTCCTTTCTGACAAAGACGTCTTATTTACTTCGGCGTATCTGTTATTAATAAGATTTAGAAATGTAAAAGCAAGTCACTGATCTTAACAATTTCTTAAAGAATAGCGTGGTAAGTTAATTTCTCCGCCTTCGGCTTCCATTGAAGAAATGCGTTGTCAGTTCTGAACTTTCAAAATTCATTTGAGAGGTCGGGGAACAAGCTTCATGAACACTGATCTTGCATGCAATTTGTTAGGAGTACTGCGCGTTATTTAAATATCCATAAGTCACGCTCAGAATGCATGGTCTTCAATTTGTGTAATGAATATGCGCACCTTAAGCAGAACTAGAAATCTGCACTGTTATAAACTCCTTCAAACTCATAATAGGCGTAATCCCTCTCTCCGTCTCAGACTCTACTTTTATATTTCTGCCCCAGCGTCAGTGTTTACCTTCACTTAAAACTGTAAAACACAAACACAGCATTATATTAAAGACGATCATTCATCATGAATGCCGAAGCTGGGTCTATAACGTTAAGGCCTCTCCATGACCCTATATTTGGCATTTACTGTATAGTGGAAAGACCGAAACGCCTTGCGTTAACAGATAGGTTTGGAAGGTCGAGTTTGTTTTAATAGCACTGCAAACTGGAGTGTTAAAGAGACATCGATTCTCTCTCTCTCTCTCTCTCTCTCTCTCTCTCTCTCTCTCTCTCTCTCTCTCTCTCTCTCTCTCTCTTTAATGAATTGATAGTCCCCCACATTCCACATAGTCGTTCCTTCATTGCTACGAACTTGTTTTCTTAGCATGAAGTTGGGCGCTTTACAAGTGGACATAAAATTGGCGTGGAAAGTTGAAGATCTATTCTGGAGTTGTGCATACGGAGATTACTTTTCAGACTTTCGCGTGAAGCTTTTTTGTTTGTTTGTTTGTTTGGTCTGTACCTAGTGATAGTGTCTTTATTAGTCGCTTGGACTGGCGGGCCTGTTTGTCTTCTTCTTTATTACGTTTTTAATTCCTATAATTGTTAACTGAACAATGGTAGTACATGTACTCGTGTTGCATTCAAAACAAAGAATATAAGCAGCAACAAGACTTCTATTTCTACTACAACTACTACTTCTACTACTACTACTTTTATGCAAAACAAAGAATATAAGCAGCGACAAGGCTTCTACTACTACTGCTACTTCTACTACTACTACTTGTATGCAAAACAAAGAATATAAGCAGCAACAAGATTTCTACTACTGCTACTACTACTTGTATGCAAAAGAAAGAATATAAGCAGCAACAAGACTTCTACTACTACTACTGCTACTTCTACTAATTGTATGCAAAACAAAGAATATAAGCAGCAACAAGACTTCTACTACTACTACTGCTACTTGTAACTTCTACTGCTACTATTGGTATGCAAAAGAAAGAATATAAGCAGCAACAAGACTTCTACTACTACTACTACTACTACTACTACTACTACTACTACTACTACTACTACTACTACTACTACTGCTACTTCTACTGCTACTACTTGTATGTGTAGCGGAAAGGGAGGCGACTGGTTGAGGCTTGGGAGAGAAATTGTCTACCTTGACTTTCTTGGTTAGACTAGCCTTGGGTGGCTCCTGCTTTGCAGAATCCTTTGGGTATGCCATTGGGTTACGCAGGACAAGGCGACACGACATTTGTTCTCCCCGGCTGACCATTCGCCTGCTGCTTTTAGTGGCGAGCGGGACCACGTCGGCAGGCATTTTATGCAGGTCGGTGGCAGCGACTTTGCAGTAGAGTGCGTGGCACTAGTAACCGGCAACCCGGTACTCCCAACCACGCTTCACCGCCTTGCAGAGCAAATATGTTTATGTCCCTCTTTTGGGGGATAAAATGAAAATAACAGCTCGGGTGGAGCAATGTTCTCAAGGTCGTGGCCGAGAGACGGTAGTCAAATACTCCGCTCGGCTACAAGTGGTGTAAACGACCGGGAACAGGATGATGCTGGACCGTGTTAACTGCTGAATGCAGTTTGTGGACTGACTTGGCGTAGTCAGTGTCGGTGCCAGACATACCTGTTGCGAACGGGGAAACCATGAGGACATGGTTCCATTTGAGCTATAGGATCTGTAGCGGAAAGGGAGGCGACTGGTTGAGGCTTGGGAGAGAAATTGTCTACCTTGACTTTCTTGGTTAGACTAGCCTTGGGTGGCTCCTGCTTTGCAGAATCCTTTGGGTATGCCATTGGGTTACGCAGGACAAGGCGACCCGGCAACCCGGTACTCCCAACCACGCTTCACCGCCTTGCAGAGCAAATATTTTTATGTCCCTCTCTAGAGGGATAACATGAAAATAACAGCTCGGGTGGAACAATGTTCTCAAGGTCGTGACCGAGAGACGGGAGTCAAATACTCCGCTCGGTTACATATGCAAAAGAAAGAATATAAGCAGCAACAAGACTACTACTGTCACGTGGGGTTTATGGGCTCTGCACAATGGAATTATGGACCCTCACGTTTATTCGGTGGGAACTGCTAGTAAGTCACCCTATGAATTACTTTAATAAATTTATTTGTTTAGCTCGTTCCGTGTTAAGGTTGGGGTACAGAAATAGATAGAAAAATGGTAAAAGAATACTGTCACACTAGCTTTCACACGGCTATGAATCATAAGTAGTCCAGCCACTGGATAACAGTTAAAATCACACATTTATTTCTTCTACTCTATACAAGATTCTCTAAGTACTAATCTAACTTAAAATGTCTCAGTCACTGCTAATAGTTCGATCGCTGATAGTCTAGGCAGCTGTTATATCTTCATCGGGCACTTTCTATTCGAATTCATGTAGATTTGGACTACTGTGGTCCGTTTTACAGTTTCTGAAGAGTTGGACTACTGTGGTCCTGTTAAGACCAGTTTAAGTGCACTTGGGATAACACACTTAACTTTCTTATGGTGCGGTCGAAGTCCTTCTGTGAGGTAGCTTCTGGTCCACCTTTGTCTTTGTGTAGTTGGGTTCCCTTGCCACGCTGTGGGGTCTGACAGGGAGTATTTCAAGGCAGCTCTTTCCGTCTTGTGCGGTAGAGGATCCTCGTCCAACTTGTTTCTGTGGAGTGGGGTTCACAGGATAGCTCGGGATAGCTCGGGATAGCTCGGGATAGCTCGCCTGCCCGTCTGTAATATAAGAGACGAAATTCTGCACAACCCTGAATAATCGGTTTGTGCAGAGCGTCTCACTGAAAGCCAAGTAGCCCTCAGTGATAGCTCCACATCTCTATACATAAGCGACGAACATTCTGCTACTTCCGGGGTCCACTGGAATCTCACTCTAAATTCCTATACATACATAAATATCAAACGTGGCTAACTATACACATACAGAATTAATAATATTATAAACATTCAGTGGTACAGCCACTGGTCTGCAAACATACATATAAGTTAAACAACAGTGGTTCCGTATGGTATGCAACATGGCGGCGCAACCGGTCGTGTTTCGCCACGTGTTCGGCGTTTCCACATGGTCACACAAATTCGGATTAACAATTCACATTTATGCATAGCAAATTCTTCAAACATAATTTCAACAATAATACAAATATATCACGATGAAACAGAAGGGTGTTCATTTACCTGTTTGACAAGTTCAGGCCCGTTGTGACTTGATAGAATTCTATGCTTCTAAGTCCTGCTTCCTGGTCTAAGTGTGTAGAGATTTCTCTAGCTATCTAGCTGTTCACACTTCGGTGTATTCCTCCCAACTGACCAAAACTGTGCGTGGTTTGGACCCAGTCAAACTGGCTCCAACCACTTTGCCTAAGCTCTCCCATTGGTTCCAACGGTCCGATTCAAAACTTAAGTGCTGACGTCACTGCGCTGTGTGTGTGGCTCAGGCTCGCAGTGTGCTGTAATTTAATTGCTGCTGTGTAATAGACTGACTCTCTACTATTACAAAGACTACACAATGCTAAATAGTCAACAAGCAGAGTTAAAACTAGTCCTAACGCGACAGGCTCCCTCAACTGAAAAAAGGCGATGACTACTGGATTCGACCTTTTTCTACTACAGAGCCTAGTTTAACGCTGCACTATCCTAGGGTCCTATTTACAAGCTAAGTAAGTTGCTCTACCTGAGCTGCAATGCTGTGCCAGGTAGCTATGGACTCTAGTGACAGGGTATTACTGGGCGGGGACGAATTCTGGTGCTGTGGCCCTTAGTTGTGTTGGGTGGGCGACAGCTGCTGTGTCCTCCACGAGATGGCGACTGAGGTAGTCGGCTCCGTGGTTTTCCTTGCCGGGGATGTACTCGATTTGGAATGAGTATGCCTGAAGGGTGAGTGCCCATCTCATCAGGCGAGAGTTCAAAGACTTGGAGGCTGCCAGGAACGATAGTGGTTGATGGTCCACCTGAACTGTGAAGTGGGTCCCATACAGGTAGAGTTGAAACTTCTGTATGGCCCAGACTAGTCCAAGGCATTCTTTCTCCGACGTGGCGTAGTGGGTCTCGGCGGGTCTCAATTTTCTGCTGGCGTAGGCGACAGGGAATAGCGTCTCTGCATTCTTGGGGTCGCGCTGTAGCAGTACTGCTCCGAGGCCTAAGTCGCTTGCGTCGGTGCGAAGAACGAATGGCTGAGTCAAATCGGGTAGGTGGAGTACTGGCGCCGATGTCATTCTGTCCTTGAGTGTTTGGAATGCTGTCTCGCATTCGGCTGTCCATACAACCTTGTCCGGGGCGATTTTCCGGGTTCCATTTGTCAGTGGTACGGCGATGCTGTTGTAGTTGGGGATGAGCTTCTTTCGCGATGGCGATGGCCATCCAGGTGTGAGTGCCGGGGGTCGCTGGTCTGTCCGTATACTTCTTGAGGAGATTGATGTGGTGGTATCGGGCTCTCCCGTTCACCTCTACTTGGTAGACTGTCTTGGATTTCTTGGCAGTCACCCGGTACGGTCCTCTCCAAGCGATGTCCAGCTTGTTGGTTCCACTTGGAAGTATGAGTAGCACTTGATCGCCGACTTGCAGTTCTCTGTCCTTCGCGTGGCGGTTGTAGTACTTCGCCTGACGGGCTCTTGCCTTCTTCAGTGCTTCACCAGCCTTCTTCCACGTTGCTTTGAGGGTTTCCTGCAGGTCTGCGACGTACTTGGTGGCACCTCTTGGTGTGTCGTCTATCTTGGCTTCCGTCCAACTTCTGCGTAGGGCTTCTAGCGGTCCTGCTAGCGGTCTGCCGAATAGCAATGTTGACGGGGTGTAGCCTGTGGCTGCATGGGGCGTTTCTCGGTATGCGAACAGTGCCGCATTCACGTAGGTGTCCCACGCTTCTGGATTGTCGTCGGCGACTTTCCTGAGTATGGTGAGAAGGGTTCCATTCAGTCTTTCTACTTGTCCGTTGCTGGCGGGGTGGTATGGTGGTGTGCGAATGTGATGAACTTGTATCAACTCGAACACGTCTTGCATCGGCGGCCGGTGAACTGAGATCCGTTGTCCGTTCTAATGCTGTCCGGGAATCCGACTCTGGTAAAGATGGCGATGAGTGCATCTGCGATCTTCTTGGTGTCGATCGCTGGCAACGGGACTGCTTCGCACCACATCGTACATGCGTCGACGAGTGTGAGTAGAAATCTGTTCCTCTTCTTGGTCATGGGCAGTGGTCCTACTATGTCTACTGAGACTTGCTGGAATGGCACGCCGACTACTACTGATGGTCCTAAGGTAACTGGTACGGTGTGATGTCGCGGGGAATATCGTTGACATTGGTGGCAAGATTTCACGTAGCGCTTGACATCCTCCGTGATTCCTGGCCAATAGTAGTGTGCGCTGATTCTCTGCACTGTGGCTCCAATTCCCATGTGTCCGCTGAGTGGCATGCTGTGGCCTAGTTCTAGTACTTGGGCTCGAAGGGTGGCTGGTAGTACTAGTTGGGTGTGATCTCCATCTCCTTGTCGATGTAGAACTCCCTCTTCCATGTAGAAGTCTCCCTTGTGCGGGGGTGTGTGCGCCTTGGGTAGCTTCTGGAAGCACTTCGCTATCGAGGTGTCTTCTTTCTGTGCTGTTTTGATCTCTTCGAGTCCTGGGTTCGGAGCGAACTCGGGCTGGGGTGGTTGGGTTTTAGCTTGGGCCCTGGTTTGCACTGCAGCTATCTCTACAGTTTTAGGGGGCGTGCCTAAGAACACATACCTACAACCTAGCACTAGATCATACAGGGGTTTCTGTAAAACAGCTGCTTGGATTCGTCCTGTGACGTACCTACTCTCTACTTCTATCCAAGCTATTGGGCAAGTAGTCGTCGGTTTCGTCAAGTCTGCTCCTTGTAAGTCGACTGTCTTGTCTGTCAAGTCCGCGCGCGATACAAGAGATTCGCTAACTATCGCGTCGTATGATAGACCTGTGTCATACAGACAGTTCGCTTCTTTTCCGTTGACCTTGACCGTGTCTGTCACCGAGGGGTGATCTCCGATTGTGTGTGGCTTGTTACCGCTACTTTGAGTTAGAACTCTGTGCGCTGGCCGGCTTTCGCGCTCTTCCCTACGTTGTGCGGCCAACTTGAAACATTCTGCGGTGGAGTGATTGTTTCGGTTGCAGAACGAACAATACCGTCTCTGTTCTGCAGGACCTCTTTTCCCGAATTCCGTGGTGGGTCCTTTATTCTGCCCAGTTCTGGGGTTATTCGGCTTATTCGCGGTGCGCTCTTCCCGGGTAGGGCTTCGTTTCTGTGCCTCTTTCCCGTTAGGCTTTAGGTCTCGCCTGAAGCTCTTGGCTTCTCCGTGTGCGGCCACGTACCTATCTGCGACCTTGACCAGATCTTCCAGTCTTTCCGCGCCCTGCTCTACTGAGAATGTCCTCAGCTCGGGGGTCATGGTTTCCCGTAGCTGTTCCCATACTAACAGTTCTATCAGTCCATCATACGTCTTAGCCGTGGCTGACTGGCTAATCCACTTATCCAGCGTTGTGGACAACCGATCCGCGAACTGCGCATAGCTCTCTCCTTTCACTCTCCGATTGGTGCGGAATTTTTGCCGATAGCATTCTCCTGTTAGTTCGAATCCCGTTAGGAGTGCCTCTTTTACTTTGTGATAGTCAGTCACTCTGTCAGTCGGTAGCTTACTGTAGATGTCATAAGCCTTTCCTCTAAGCCCTTGACTAAGCTTAAAAGACCAATGGGTGGGATCTAGTTTGTACTCTGTTGCTAGACGCTCAAACCTAGTCAGATAGAGATCTAGACCTTCTTCTCTCTCATTGAATGTTCCCAGTGGAAATGACATTCCTTGTACAGGGTTGGGTGCTACCTCTAGCTGATCTGAGTGGGGAGGGGTTGAGGAAGAACTTGAAGCTCCTGATCCCAATCTTCTTAGCTCTAACTCATGCTGTCTTTCTTTTTCCTTTTCTTCCCTCTCTTTTTCTTTTTCTGCCCTCTCTTTTTCTTTTTCTGCCCTCTCATACTCCCATCTCCTAACTTCTGCATCTCTCTCTGCTGCTACCTTCTTCTGTTCTGCTTCTAGCTCTAATTTCCTCGTTTCTCTCTCTGCCTCTAATTTCTTCTGCTCTGCTTCTAATTTCTTCTGCTCTGCTTCTAATGCTAGTTTCTTCTGCTCTGCTTCTAGTTCTAATTTCTTTTGCTCTGCTTCTAGTTCTGCTTTTCTCTGTTCTGCTTCGAGTTTCTTCTGTTCTCTCTCTGCAGCTCTCTCTGCCTTAGCCTCCTGTTTCTCTACCTCTGCATTTATATACGCAATTAGGTCTGCCCCAGCTAAGTGTAAAGCTTCTCCTAGTTCCTTGAAACGCAATCTCAAGGCCACTGGGTCTGACATTGTCAAAAGTGTCTATGAACAACCTCTGAATCACGTGGAATACCAAAACACTAGCAATATTGCAATTCAATAAAAACAATGCAAAGACAATCAAATTCGTAATCAATAATAGAATAAAACAAAAGTCAAATGGCATACAACAGTTACTTAAGCAAAACCTGCAAAAGAACAATGCAACATACAGACACAAAAATAATTGAAGCAAAAAAAGTTTTTAACTAAAGAATAGTGCACCCAAACTGATTAGTCCTTGTTACCACTATTCTAAGTTATTCTACTTCTACTGTTATCTAATTTTATTGTACTTAGGTCCGGTTATACCCAATTCCTATTATACACAGATCCTGGCAGGCTCGCCAATTAAAGTGTCACGTGGGGTTTATGGGCTCTGCACAATGGAATTATGGACCCTCACGTTTATTCGGTGGGAACTGCTAGTAAGTCACCCTATGAATTACTTTAATAAATTTATTTGTTTAGCTCGTTCCGTGTTAAGGTTGGGGTACAGAAATAGATAGAAAAATGGTAAAAGAATACTGTCACACTAGCTTTCACACGGCTATGAATCATAAGTAGTCCAGCCACTGGATAACAGTTAAAATCACACATTTATTTCTTCTACTCTATACAAGATTCTCTAAGTACTAATCTAACTTAAAATGTCTCAGTCACTGCTAATAGTTCGATCGCTGATAGTCTAGGCAGCTGTTATATCTTCATCGGGCACTTTCTATTCGAATTCATGTAGATTTGGACTACTGTGGTCCGTTTTACAGTTTCTGAAGAGTTGGACTACTGTGGTCCTGTTAAGACCAGTTTAAGTGCACTTGGGATAACACACTTAACTTTCTTATGGTGCGGTCGAAGTCCTTCTGTGAGGTAGCTTCTGGTCCACCTTTGTCTTTGTGTAGTTGGGTTCCCTTGCCACGCTGTGGGGTCTGACAGGGAGTATTTCAAGGCAGCTCTTTCCGTCTTGTGCGGTAGAGGATCCTCGTCCAACTTGTTTCTGTGGAGTGGGGTTCACAGGATAGCTCGGGATAGCTCGGGATAGCTCGGGATAGCTCGCCTGCCCGTCTGTAATATAAGAGACGAAATTCTGCACAACCCTGAATAATCGGTTTGTGCAGAGCGTCTCACTGAAAGCCAAGTAGCCCTCAGTGATAGCTCCACATCTCTATACATAAGCGACGAACATTCTGCTACTTCCGGGGTCCACTGGAATCTCACTCTAAATTCCTATACATACATAAATATCAAACGTGGCTAACTATACACATACAGAATTAATAATATTATAAACATTCAGTGGTACAGCCACTGGTCTGCAAACATACATATAAGTTAAACAACAGTGGTTCCGTATGGTATGCAACATGGCGGCGCAACCGGTCGTGTTTCGCCACGTGTTCGGCGTTTCCACATGGTCACACAAATTCGGATTAACAATTCACATTTATGCATAGCAAATTCTTCAAACATAATTTCAACAATAATACAAATATATCACGATGAAACAGAAGGGTGTTCATTTACCTGTTTGACAAGTTCAGGCCCGTTGTGACTTGATAGAATTCTATGCTTCTAAGTCCTGCTTCCTGGTCTAAGTGTGTAGAGATTTCTCTAGCTATCTAGCTGTTCACACTTCGGTGTATTCCTCCCAACTGACCAAAACTGTGCGTGGTTTGGACCCAGTCAAACTGGCTCCAACCACTTTGCCTAAGCTCTCCCATTGGTTCCAACGGTCCGATTCAAAACTTAAGTGCTGACGTCACTGCGCTGTGTGTGTGGCTCAGGCTCGCAGTGTGCTGTAATTTAATTGCTGCTGTGTAATAGACTGACTCTCTACTATTACAAAGACTACACAATGCTAAATAGTCAACAAGCAGAGTTAAAACTAGTCCTAACGCGACAACTACTACTACTACTACTACTACTACTACTACTACTACTACTACTACTTCAACTACTGCTACTTGTATGCAAAACAAAGAATATAAGCAGCAACAGGACTTCCACTACTACTACTACTGCTAATACTACTACTCTTACTACTACTATTATTACTACTACTACTACTAATACTAATAATAATCATCATCATCATCATCGTCGTCATCATCATCATCATCAGGGCCATTGTTACGTTGAAACGTGAACGAAAGTATGTCGGAAGCGCGCACGATAGATCTAATCGTTTCGTTTTGCAAAGTATTCAATAATGGTGTTTATTTACCTTTGATTTGAGTTTGCATTGTTGTTAGGAGAGGCTTTGTATAACGTTGATAATTTGCGTTAGTCGATATTATTTGAGAATCTTCTGGATATGCGTGTTTACTCTTGATAGAAATTTCCCGACACATGTCGAAGCAAGAGGTCGTTCTGGAAGATATAAAAATATGTATTGACGTAAGTCAGTGATGACGATCTTTTATTCGATTGGTGGCAGTGCGTCATTTCTACAGTATTCGAAATCCTTCCGGAAGAGAGAGAGGTTATTTAATCGTGTGCCGAGATTGTTGTTGATAGTAAAGTTGTTGATAGTGAAGTTGGAAAGTTGCTGTGAAAGTTGTTGAGTTGAGTTGAGAATTGTATGCAGTTGTTGATGTGTGCCGAATAAAAGCGGAAAACTTCATACGTCGACTTTGTGACTTGTATGCTGCTTGAGCAGGCTGTGTGAATAAACGAATCTGAGTTACACAACTATCAGGAATTCAAGCATCGGGGCTGAATCAGATACTGATAGAAAACACCAACATCGAAGAGTGTAACATTTTGGGGGTCAAGCCGCGATTCACGCCATAGCCAAGGGTTCAACTGCTACAACAAGCGAGTCAACGTTACGAGAGGCAGTCATCGAGGGTAGCCGCCAACGAGTTGCGTCGAGAGGGGCCAACATACTGGGACTACATCACCGATAGATTCGGGTTGACTGCAAAGGCGTGTAGTCGCTGAAGAGTTGCTTCGTGAGCGAACAACAGATCGGGACTACGTAGCTGCCGTAAGACTACGTCGAGGGACAGTCTCGGAGCTACATCGCCAGTGTTACAGAGAGCGGCGAGCGGACGTCGCGTATACTTCAGCACAGGAGCGTATACATCAACACCAGCGTGGTGCAGCGTCGCATACGACGAGGACAGCGGGGCCTGCGTCAGCGAAGGCGACTAGTGACAAGCATCAGCGCTACTGCAGAAAGCGTGCTGTTCTAGAACAGTCTAGAAAGGTACAGCACAGTCAAGAACTTTCCAGAAAAAGAACTCTACAGTCAAGAACTTTCTAGAAAAAGAACTTTCCAGAAAAGAACCTTCTAGAAAAAGAACTTTCCAGAAGCATCAAGATGGCTGACTTCTGGCAGAAAGGGGTTGAACTAAATCTAAAAGGCAAGCAGCTGACGGAGTACGTCAAGTCTCAGGAGAGAATACGAGAAAGAGAATTGGAAGAGAAGCGTCTAGAAAAAGAAATAGAACTAGAACAGAAGCGTCTAGAAGTAGAAGAGCAGCGTCGCCGTGAAGAACGAGAATTAGAAGAGCAGCGTCGCCGTGAAGAAAGAGAATTTGAACAGCAACGTCAAGAGAGAGAAGAGCAGCGTCGCCGTGAAGAAAGAGAGTTCGAGCTGAAGCGTCTTGAAGGTGAGCGTCAGTACCAGTTAGAGTTGGCGCGTATCCAAAACAATCAGCATGCGCCACAAGTCACCAACGACCATACGGCTCCTAAATTGCCAGCTTTCGTCGACGGGAAGGACCAGATCGACAGCTATCTGGCGAGATTCGAAAGGTTCGCCGAAAGCTCTAAATGGCAACCTCAAGACTGGGCAATTCGACTGAGTGCACTTCTGACGGGGCAAGCTCTCGAAGTTTACACCAGACTGTCGAACGATGACGCCAAAAACTACGACGTCTTGAAAGAGGCCCTGTTGCAGTGCTACAACTTTACAGAGAAGGGCTACCGTAAACGCTTCCGTGAATGCCGGCCTAAGTCAGACGAGACGCCAAAGCAGTTTGTGGAGCGCCTGTCGTCATATCTACACAAGTGGGTGGAGTTATCAGGCGAAACGAAGTCTTACGACAGTCTCCATGACCTGATCGTGAAGGAACAATTTCTCAATGCCTGTCACAAGGACCTAGCGACCCACTTAGAAGAACAAAAGCTGCAGACGCTTAAAGATGTGACTGAGGCTGCTGAAAGATATCTCATCGCTCATGGGAAAACCCTGGGGCCACCCAGCGCGACGAAACATTTTCAGAAGACTGGAAACCATGTGAACCAGATCCAGGGAAGCCAGACGAGCCAGAGACAGACAGACTCCACGCCTCCTCCCAGGGAAGGGCATTCAAGGGGCTGTTTCACCTGCAACGCTACAGACCACAGAGCGGCTAACTGTCCTCAAAACAAAAGTAGCGGACAGCGGAGCAGTACGGACAATTCAGCGGCGGGCAACCGGCAGAGGCGGTTCTCCAATCAACGGCAAACCAGTAGATCTGACCATCAGGTGTGCGGCGGGAGCGTAATTCTTCCGAGTGAGACCAAGCGCACAGCTACTCCTGCCGACGTGCAAGAGTGCATGACCGATGGCCAACTTCTCCTTGCCAACGGAAAATCCATCCCCGTCGTCGCCAGCGCAGCTGTGACCGTCCAAAACATGCCTGTTTCAAAGGGACGCGTCGGAAATCATGAAGTGACTGTCTTAAGAGACTCTGGCTGTAGTGGGGTCATCGTCAGAGAAGACCTAATCGCTAAAGAACAGTTCACTGGCGATTCAAAATGGACACTTATGGCCGACAGCAAATGTGTGAAAGCGCCAGTTGCAAAAATTCATGTCAACACCCCTTTCTACATAGGCGAAGTCGAAGCGGTTTGCCTGAAGAAGCCGCTGTATGATTTGATGATCGGGAACATCGACGGCGCGAGACGACCCGACGACCCCGATCCAGAGTGGAGTCCTGCCTCAACCCAACGCGTCGAAGTTGTGGAGGAGGATCCATTGCCGTTTCCCGATGGAGACCTTACAGAGCTGCTACGGGACAATGTGGTTACTCCGGCTCAGCCCTGCCGACCAGAGATCGTCGGTGCTGTTACTACCAGGGCCCAGGCCAAGAGAGACAAGACGTCTACGCCACTGAAGGTCGCCGACAACTCTAAAGCTGCCATCGTGGACCGAGATAAGCTGATCCAGCTCCAGGAAGCTGATAGTACTTTAAACAAGTACAGGAACCGCCAAGACCACGTGACCAAAGGCAGTGGTACGGTCTACTTTGAGGTGAAGGCCAAGATCTTGTACCGAATCTTCCAGCACCCGAGGGTCAATGGAGGGAAACCACTACGTCAAGTATTGGTACCGTTACCCCTAAGGCGCCAAGTGATGGAAGTAGCTCATGACTCTATCATGGGAGGTCACCTAGGCATCAGAAAGACGTCAGACAGAATCCAGGCGGTGTTCTACTGGCCAGGGCTTCATGCGGACGTCAGCCGTTTCTGCCGATCATGTGACATTTGCCAGAAGACCATACCTCGAGGAAGGGTCCCGAAAGTGCCTATGCAGAGGATGCCTCTGATCGACCGACCTTTCAAGAGGGTGGCCTTAGACTTAATCGGCGAAATAAGACCTCCGAGTGAAGAAGGTCATCGATGGGTACTGACTTTAGTAGACTATGCGACTCGGTACCCAGAAGCAGTGCCACTGAAGAAGATTGACACTGAAACTGTAGCAGAGGCACTGGTGGACATGTTCAGTAGACTTGGAGTGCCTGAAGAAATTCTGACAGACCTCGGGACGCAGTTCGTCTCTGACTGTATGAAGGAGGTCAACAGACTGCTGAGCATCCGGCATTTAACTACGACACCCTACCATCCAATGTGCAACGGGCTTGTCGAAAAGTTCAATGCTACGTTGAAGTCCACCTTGAAGAAACTGTGCAGCGAGCAGCCCAGACAATGGCATCGCTACATAAACGCCTTACTTTTCGCCTACAGAGAAGTACCGCAGGAGTCCACCGGCTTTTCTCCGTTCGAGCTGCTGTACGGAAGAACCATCCGAGGGCCGATGCACATCCTAAAAGAACTGTGGACGAAAGAAGTAGACACCCCAGAGGTGAAGAACAGCTACCAGTACGTGTTTGAGCTACGGGAGAAGCTGGAGCAGACTCTCGAGATAGCCAGAGAAAACCTGAAGAAGTCCCAAGACTGTGGAAAGCACTACTATGACCGTAGGGCTGTGAACAGGAAGTTCAAACCTGGCAACAAAGTGCTGGTGCTGCTACCTACCGATCACAATAAGTTGCTGATGCAGTGGAAAGGCCCGTACGAAGTGGAGACCGTGGTGGGAATCAACGACTACAAGGTGAAGGTCGGCCAGCATTCCAAGATATACCACGCCAACCTCCTTAAGCTGTACGTGGAAAGGCCATCAGAGACTGTGCACGCAGCCACAGCAGCTGTGACCGACGACAGCTTTGACAGCGAAGAACTGTTGGAACTGGGAGACTTCCACAGCAGAGAAGGCATCGATGATGTTAAGCTAGGACCGAGCTTGACGGAAGGTCAAAAGTTGGAGCTCAAGGACCTTATGGGCGAGTTTCCCCACAACTTCAGCGATGTCCCTGGCTCTACAACTTTGGTCGAACACGAAGTCCACCTCACTTCGAATATCCCTGTTCGATCCAAGCCCTTCCCGATCCCTTTCAAGGCCCGTGAATCCTTGAAGAAAGACATCGATGAGATGCTGAAGATGGGCATCATCAAGGAGTCCAGTTCCCCCTACGCGTCCCCTGTCGTGGTCGTGAAGAAGAAGGACGGGAGCAACCGAGTATGCATCGACTACAGGAAGGTTAATAAGATCACCGTCTTCGACCCTGAGCCGATGCCTACCGCAGCAGACCTCTTCCGCCAACTATCGGGGAGTAAAATCTTCTCAAAGATTGACCTCAGCAAGGGTTATTGGCAAGTCCCCGTGCGTCAACAGGACATACCAAAGACTGCTTTCATAACTCCTGATGGGACGTACGAGTGCCTAAGGATGCCCTTTGGCATGGTCAACAGCGGAGCCACCCTGAAGAGAGGAATGAGGAAGATGCTCAAAGGGATGGACAACGTCGTGTGTTACTGGGACGACCTGCTAGTCCACACCCGCACCTGGAAAGAGCATCTGCAGACCTTGAGGGAGCTGTTTCACCGTCTCACAGAAGCCAACCTGACCGTGAGACCCAGTAAGTGCATTCTGGGGACTGACAACGTAGACTTTATCGGCCATTCGCTGAAAGAAGGACAAAAGGGGCTTCTACTAGAAAACGTCACCAAGATTCTGAACGCTCCACGTCCCCAAACCAAGAAGCAGGTGCGATCTTTCCTGGGGTTGGCTGGATACTACAGGGAGTTTGTACCAAACTACTCCGCCATCACAGCACCCTTGTCGGACCTGGTGCGGAAAGGCTGTCCAAACCAAGTGCAGTGGGGACCGTCTCAGGAGAGGGCATACCAGACTGTGCGCGACCTCCTTTCGAAGGATCCGGTGCTACGACTGCCTGACACTTCCAAAGAATTCGTCTTAAGAACAGACGCAGCGGACGAAGGCATCGGCGCCATACTGATGCAAGAACACGAAGGGAAACTATTTCCGGTCAGTTACGCCAGCAAGAAGCTGTCCAGGGCTGAGAAAAATTACTCGACCATGGAGAAAGAGTGCCTTGCCATCATATGGGGAATCCGGAAGTTCGAACTGTACTTTCAAGGAGTGAAGTTCGTGCTACAGACTGATCACAAGCCGCTAACTTACTTGAACTCTGCCAAGTTTGTGAACAGTCGAATCATGAGATGGGCTATGTACTTGCAGAACTTTAACATGCGAGTAGAATCTATCAAAGGATCGGACAATGTTGGTGCGGACTTCCTCAGCAGAGTGTGTGAGTAAAGAACATTGACTGTGTGGATGAACTGTGAACATTGACAATATCCAGATAGACTTGAAGATGAAAACCATTGACGCTGTGTAGATAAGCTGAGCGCAATTACAGTATTCAGAAAGTCTTAAATTAGTTTCAATTGAGGATTTTGTTTGTGCATTACGTTTCAACGTTGTTGAAAGAAATTGGGTAAATTTCTTCTTGAGTGGGGGGTTATGTTACGTTGAAACGTGAACGAAAGTATGTCGGAAGCGCGCACGATAGATCTAATCGTTTCGTTTTGCAAAGTATTCAATAATGGTGTTTATTTACCTTTGATTTGAGTTTGCATTGTTGTTAGGAGAGGCTTTGTATAACGTTGATAATTTGCGTTAGTCGATATTATTTGAGAATCTTCTGGATATGCGTGTTTACTCTTGATAGAAATTTCCCGACACATGTCGAAGCAAGAGGTCGTTCTGGAAGATATAAAAATATGTATTGACGTAAGTCAGTGATGACGATCTTTTATTCGATTGGTGGCAGTGCGTCATTTCTACAGTATTCGAAATCCTTCCGGAAGAGAGAGAGGTTATTTAATCGTGTGCCGAGATTGTTGTTGATAGTAAAGTTGTTGATAGTGAAGTTGGAAAGTTGCTGTGAAAGTTGTTGAGTTGAGTTGAGAATTGTATGCAGTTGTTGATGTGTGCCGAATAAAAGCGGAAAACTTCATACGTCGACTTTGTGACTTGTATGCTGCTTGAGCAGGCTGTGTGAATAAACGAATCTGAGTTACACAACTATCAGGAATTCAAGCATCGGGGCTGAATCAGATACTGATAGAAAACACCAACATTGAAGAGTGTAACAGCCATTCACAAAAAGATGATGGCAGTGTCTTTACCAATCAAGTTCACTCAAAATTACGTTATACCCAAGATAGCCCGGAGACCTGTAAGCCTTCTACCTCAGTAGGACAAGGGATTTTAAGGGTTAACCGCGATTTGAGGACGGCTTTACCCATTTTTATCCGGATCACTCATAAATCAAGCGGAAATTATCTGGGCGATGACGTCATTTGCGCGGCATTGTCACGGTCGAGCGGCTGGTGTGTGCGGCCGGTAGTCCACTTCAATCACTGCTGAAGTGTTACACTGATCGATATTCAGATTGATTGGTCCTGATTACATTACTTTCGTGTGGACTCGTGCAATAACTCCAAGTGTTTCCTTCATTTGTTGGGGAGCGATGTCTCTGTCTCTCCAGATCTATATTTGCCCAATCTATATTCTCCGCGTCTTTGTTCCCTCAGGTCTATGTTCTCCGCAGGTTTATATTCTCATAGTTTTTTGTTTGTTTGTTTGTTTGTTTTGTTTTGTTTTCCCTGGTCTATATTTTTCTCACATGTGAATTGGTGTATAATACAATGCTATGTTTATAATATTTACCCACCAAAATTCACACACACGCCCGCACGCACGCACACATAGTAAACAATGTACGTAAAGATTAGGGTGGGGAGGGGAGGGGGGAAGAAACAAGGTCCTGGAGGTATACAGATCTGGGAGAATAAGCTCTGGGGGATATGGACATGGGGGAATATAGACCTGGAGAACATCGCCCTGGGTAACGGAGACCTGAAATATTGATGGAAGGCCCCTAGAGGAGGAAACATAGACCTGGGAAATTTTAAACCTAGATTTGGGGGAGCGAAGATCTGGGGGAACACCAGGATGACCCCGTTCGTTAAAGAGGACCTCGCGTTGATGCTAATGTTTACTAAAAATCTAACTGACGTTAGCCTGCCCATTAAAAATATGATTTTGCAGCCAGAAAGCCCGCCTCGATCGCTGCTGCGGCTGTACCATGATTATTATACCGCCTCTTTACATGTATTTCTGTTTGATAATTCATTACCCGCTGTTTACACATAAGCGAAAACGTTATGTTTCTGATGCAGAAACTGGTTTCACTGAAGGAAAATGTGAAAGATGTAACAGTATGCGATATAGGACAACATTTAACATGTATGCTCCGCTGCTTCTTTTTTTTTTTCATGGTGTACACGCATAAACACGCACACACAAACACACACACGCACGCACGTACGTCCGTGCATGCACGTGCGCACCTACAAACATATGTACATACACATCCATGTACGCACGCCCACACACACACACACACACATACACACACACACACACGAAGTGCAGATGCTAAGGTAAAGCCGTGAAGCCTCCCATTAGCGACCCTTCATTATTCACAAAACAACCTGATTTCCGTTGCTATGGTTTCCATATCGTCATCCACCTGAACCCAAACACTATTTGGGGCACTGTTATGCTATATTCGGTGCCATTTAGATTATTTTTAGAGTGCCTGGTGCGGAAACTACGTAAATAGCTACGAAGTATAAACACGTATTTTATTGATTTTATAGTAACATTGAAGTCTACGCATATGTTTGTCAAATATTATATTTATCCTCTTGTCAATTTATTGATTTAAATGTTTACCCTCCTTAATAACTAATTAAAGTTCGCAGTCTTATTAACTATTTAGATGCTTTGCACTTAGCCATGATCATCTAAGCATACACACGTGCTTCGAACCATTCAAACACATGTAAGTGTATGAACTATGCATGTTAATTTACTGAATGTTACCGCTGTCTTAATGTTCGATAATGGACTGACGCTGGTGATAGGGTCTAGATTTTAATCTGAACCGGGGAAGCTACTACCGAAATGTGTTTACTGACGCAATTAGTAGGCCTACAACACAATGACAATTAAAAATGTGTAGGTTAGAAGAGCATGCGAATGCTCACTTGAGCACGTGAACTCTTGAGCTTCTGATTAACCGTTCGATTAGGTTTGCTAGCTTTTGTAGATCGGCTTGTGCCAGATTATAGATAGTGTGTATATAACATAATTGGCGAGTATGATTAGGTAGGTAGTCTACAATGGCTTGTATATAGAATGTAGTTTCAATCCTTGAGAGACAGTGTTTCTTTGTTTGCTGCAAATAAAAGAAAATAACTGGAGATTTATTGCTTGGGTGTCATCATAGGACACCATGTTAACTTTACTGTAGACAAGAGGTAAATTGCTAACTGCACGCTCTGTGCAATCTTATTTAGATCATTTACGGGACACTCCCTGGGTGTCGAATTGCCGAAAACAAATATTTGTATCGCTTCAGGCCGGCTTTATCAGTGAAGTGTTGGAGTGCTTATCTATTGCATTTCAAACATTTCAAGGGCAAGGAGGTCAAATACCTTGAGTTAACTTTGCATATGATAAGTACAATTTTAACATCTTCAGCATACTTTTCCAATCATGTAAGTGTTATACTAATATTATCTTTCCTTTGCTAAAAATTGTTTTCTTCTTCACTTTCAACAAAATCATTAATCAGATCACCTTTGAATAAGAACAGTCAGCAGTTTAACCTGCAAAATTCATGGATTGTCTGATTTTGGACATAGGAAAATACTGCTGCTAATAAATGATGACGTATTACCTGTAGCAGCCACAAGATCACCTCCAATAAAGCCGTGGTGATTCTTTTTAAAGAGTGATCCTTTCCATGGACTCGTAGGATGTGTACATTTATCTTTCTCTCTTTCATGTATTATAGGACGCATGGACGATCATTCTGCTGAACGCTCACAAGGAACAAAGCGAAGTTTGTATCACTTTCTCCTCTGCCTGAACTCTCCACTGTTCTCCAGTATATTTAGTCACACTTAGATTGTCCAAAATCCTTGCACTTTAGAAGTACATCTTGTCAGTTCGACCCAAGCATTTTTGTACGCAGCGTCATCTTTGCAAGATCCTGATGCCGGCAGTGCAGTGCACGGCAACAACAGGTATTACTCGTATAAATGTTATCCTTGCATTTATGACGCAGATGTTTATTTAACCAATCGACTATAAATAGTTTGATCGTTTGTCTGATTTCTAACGTGCAAAATTGTACAGGTATCTGCTCACAGCGCTATAGTTTTGCAAGAAAACTGAATGTTTTTAGAAGCAGCATTTTTTTGGTTTGATTACAACTCAGTGTCGAAGCCAGTTTCTTACAACTATTTTGTCTATGCCAAATGCATATCTTAATCATCTGGGTACATTAAGCTGCGATTTTGCTATCATACGACAGTGCCTTGGAAACAGTAATAAATGGTTGCTGCCATTTTCCCTAGTATTTATAACGCTAATTAGTTCATCTTGCTAGATTATGATGTAAAATCAGAGAGTTAAAAATGCCTTAATGCACCCCTTACTGAATGTGACAGTTAAAGTCAAAACCGCGCAGTACCGCCATTGAGGTATGATTCTGTTGCTACTGCGTTTATTACTTATTTCGTTATTTCGTTATCGTTTATTACAATACACAGTGCTTCAAAATATATCAATATGTATTGCGGTGTTCGTTTTGTCCACATATATCATGCTCATGTTTTGGGGAAGACTTGTATAAAAGCGACAGGCGACTTTTGTAATATATCAGTATCCCTTAACGTCGTTTCGTCCAAAATATATCATGCTAAGGCTCTATATTGGGAGAGCTTGATTAACGAGAACAAATGGAATTTCTTTTATTTTATTTAGAAACTACATTTCCCATTTTTTAGACGCGTTCATACGCTTTTCATATTGCGCTCACACACACCACAATATCCCTTCACTGTTTTCTGTGAATCTTGGTTCGTGAAAAATACATGTTATTTAAAATAAAATTAGTATTAAAGAGCAGGATTTACCTTGGTATTTTTCATTGCGGCTATAATTATGCTACACAAATTATTATACTAGTTGTGGGAAATCTTCACGCTAAATCCGACCAGGTTTTAATTAGAAAATAGGACATGGGAATTGGATAATGCTTGACACCCAAACATGTAAATTATGACTTTGGAGAGAAAAATCCATATATTTTTCCTGTTCAGGTAATTTATATATGTTGCACTATACAATAAGGTAATTCATATATATATTATTATATAATTTTAACAAATACAATCTTAATAATCGTGTGCTCATTTCACATACAACGAATAACAATATTTACCTCTTGTTTAAATATTTACCTCCTGCAAAATTTCGCAATTCCCTCCTAACAAAAACATATTCAAGACTGATTGGTAGGTGATGTACTGGAATATCAAATACCGTAAAAGCGAAGAATAATGTATTGCTGTTTCCTTCTTTTTCCGAGTTAACTCCACTGGCATACATCGAAGTGGTATATTCAGATTATAAACTACAGCGGGTAAACTGCGAAGAAAGTAGAAGAGACCTTTACCATTAGATTACAGTACAACTTTATTCTCTTTCTCTCTCTCTTTCTCTTTCTTTCTCTCTCTTTCTCCCTTTCTATCTCCCTCACTCCCTTCTCTCCTTTTTTCCAAGGCTCCCTCCCTTCTTCCACCACCACCATCAACACCGCACTACAGATAATGCATACACGCGTGCGTTGGCTTTGCAAACACATAAAACGAGTATCAAATGTAAAGATGCTTAGCATCTTCATTATCACAGAATTCTTCAATTTTATTCAATGTGTATTAACACTGAATTCGGCGTGTAATGGTGTGGTTTGTTTTGTTTGTTTTTTTCCATTTACTGTTGTGTTGCATGCGTTTTCTTTTACTGATTGAATATTCATTATGTATTTCCCCAGTAACCTGCTTGTTTGTTAGCTGTTGCTTACTTAATATGCTTTGTCTTTTATTTATTGCCTTGCCTAACCAGGTGAGAAGACTGTTAGCTCCAGTATTTCTCTTTTAGCCGACTGTAATTAATTTCAGCACAAATTGCACGATCTATTATTTAAGTTTTCTTTCTTTCACTCCCTGACAAAATAATGGATGTTCTAGAAACGTTGTCAGTCCTTCTAAATAATAGATTCTCTTAATATTAATCGAGATTTCATTTCTGATATGATAATCTTTGAGGTCTCGTTGGTAAGATTTAACCAGTGCGTTACTGGTTGTTGTTGTTTTTTTTTTGGCAAATCACAACCACTATTTTAATTTTAAAGAAAGAAAAAAATACGATGACGAAGAAGACCACGAAAATCTTTTTCCCTGGCTCATGTGCCATGTTTTGGAGGTCCTGCGTTTATGACAAGTCAGACTCATTCCTGTTGAGTTTTATTGGTTTCTTTCTTGTTCGTTTTCCCATGTAAGGCAGCTCTCCTTCCACTGTGTGACCTTTATACCAGTGAAAGGATCTCATTCCTTAAAATTTAAGATTTACAGAATCATAGTCCAGAGTTGCCGCTTAGCCTTAATCTAAAATATATCGCTTCGTTTCCAACTTTATATCTCTGCTTGTCATATCCTTAATTATTTTGACCGGGCTCTTGCACAGTCAGTTGTTCAGTAATATTTCCTCACTTTCCCCATCCCCCATAACCCCAATAAGATCTATTATGACCAATGATCTATGCAAGTGTGCCAAATATTGACATGATCCTCTTGTGCGCCTAAAATGTATATGCTGAATACATTGTTTTACTGGTCTTCGAACTTCCTGCATGTTGCGATTTTGAACCGCTTGGACATTACTAAGGTCTGCATCTCCCTGCAACCATCACCCTTAATGCAAGCTGGCTAGCTGTTTCTATCGGACGGCTTTATGTAAGATTATTTAGAAGCAATTGCGCTTAGCATGTTTATATTTTAAAGCGATTGGGTTTAGATTCCGGCGTTCGGGATTTGTTAACAAAAACGGTAGTGATAAATGTTTTATCTGCCGTTTGATATGAAACTCTGCAAGTCGGATGTGTCCAGTGCTCTAGGTTTCATTGCCCCCAATACTTTCAAGGAAACCGTGTGTGTGTAGATGTGTGAGGTTTTGGTTATGTTAAAGCGTTATTTGAATTTCCTCGGAGAAAGTCATCTTTTGTTACAGTCAACTTTTATTTCTCTTTGTCTGTGTGTGTGTGTGTGTGCGCGCGCGCGTGCGTGTGTGTGTGTTTGTATGCATGCGTTTGCGTGCGTACGTGTTCGTGTGTTTGGGTGTGTTTGTTTTAAAACTATTTTGTGCGCTATGTGAATGTGTATTGCACTGTATTTGTGTGTCAAGTATGCGTAATGACAAGTATATATTTGTCGAGTATGTGTAATGACTTGTATTGTGCGTCGAGACTTCTGAACTATTTTATTTGGTTCTTAATTGCGTGTGTGTATGTGTGTGTGTGTGTAGTTGTGGCGGAACTTGGATCGGGTTGTTCAAATCGCTTATTTCAATTGTTTATTCGAGTTTTCATTATTATATTTTGTCAAATCATCTTTTTTTATTTTTTAGCTGAGTAGATTTTTCACTTTTAGTTGTTTCTTTTAATTTGTAGCCATGTTTATGTTTGTAGTTTTAACGGCTATGATGACATTTCTTTATCTTTCATTGCGAATGACCTGTTTGTTTATTACATGTATAAATCTGTTTCTGTTTTTGTATGAATGGATATTCGTTTAAGTATTCATGCTAATTTCTTTTTTTTTTAAGTATTGGTGTTTTTGTGTTTCGTTATTTCTTTGCGTGTACTGTTATTTTTTGTGTATACTTTGATTACCTTCTGATTATGTATTGTTGTTATATGTTCTATTCACCTTTATGTATTTGTCTGTGGCCACGGACAGGACATATCGCGGTTCACGAACGCTTTCTTTTCTCGGCTGGGCACGTATTCGCGCAACTCGCTGGTTATGTCTATGCAGGTAATACCCCAGTATATGTCTCTCCTAAAGCCTTGTCATTCTGCCTTTAACCTTAAGTCACCGTCGTGCGTGGTGGCTCTGTCAGCAAGGTTCCACATCTTGAAATACTGTCCATTTTATTTTTTAGTATACTTTTTAAGAAAGACACGCACTCTCACACACATAACGTGAACAATAAAGACGTATTGGATTAATGAAGTATTGAATTATAGTGTATGGTAGTCAAATAAACAGCGTCCATTATTATTATTATGATGATGATGATGATGATGATGATGATTATTATTATTATTATTATTATTATTATTATTATTATTATTATTATTATTAAATGTCAGTTTATCAACTGAACAGTGTAACAGATAAATAAATTTGGTCATATCAGGGCAACAGTCGTGGGAATGAGATTCAATGATCTAAGTTCGAGCTTAATCGAACAGTTATAACATAGGTTCTGATTGATTTATGACTAATACTACTTCTGAAGATTCAATTTCTTTCATAATGTCTATAATAAGTTTATGCATAATCAATGGCGAAAAAAAAATCCACAGGTTCTTTTGGGTCACTGATTCTTTCCTATTCAAATATTTGCTTATATTATTACAGCATTCACATAAAATAAGTATGTATTCGGAAAGTCAAAAAGGTGCAATCGGTTAGGATGACAAAGAAGGGGAGAAAACTAGTGTAGACAGGCATACTTAGCAAAAACGACAGTTTCAATGTCGATCTTGAACTACGATTTGAAGAATGATTTCAACCTGTTTCTTTTCATCGCCCTTTTGAATGATGTGGATCCTTGCGATGTGTATTCACTGTTTTATATTGGAGTTTACACGCTGACAGGCTAAACCTCAAAAGTCTAATATTACTATTTTGGTTTATATTAAATTAATTGTGGTTTTTTTTTCGTCATTACCAGGAAGCATTATTCATTCCCTTTAAATAAATACTCATCGTCATCGTCATTTGCATTCTTTTCTGTCATTCTTGGTTAAACCCATCGTTCGATAAAGCCATCTTTTGCCGATTACATTTATCTTTGTCATTTTGTGTAAATTATTTTCAGTAAAACAATTGGTGTCAGGCTTTCTGTTTCTGACTCATTCTTCCCCGAAAGTTTTCAGTTAGGCCCAGTTGTTTCTGATGGCTGATTTCGTTCTACTTTGTCATTATTCCCCCACCCACTACATTCTCCTTCACTCCCAAGTGATTTGTGTGGCTGACTGGTATTACTGTTTCGCTTCTGGCTGATTTGTGGATTGCTGCCTTGTTCGACTGTCGGTTGCATGATATTGGTAATGTTCAGAAGCAGTCTTTTGAGCTTTCCTAGTTGTCTGTTAACTCTAGCATTCCTGTAGACACTAACTCACAAAATGTTAACTCCTGCATTCCTGTAGCTATTAACGCAAGGAAGGAACTTTTGCTAGAGGGTAATAACCGTGTTCCATTAAAGTATTATTTCAGGTCTGTTATTTCTTCAACTCAAGTTTCCCGTCATGTATGAACTGATGGTTATTATGTTCGTCTAACTCTTCTTTAATTTTTAGATATTAACTCACATAATGTTCACTCGGATATTCCTGTAACTACTAACGGACAGAAAGTTACTTTTGCCAGAGGGTATTGTATTTCGTTAAAAGTATGATTTCTGTTTCGTTCTACCTACATCTCAAGTTTCCCACCAGTTATGAACCGACGTTTATATGTTTATTGTTTTTGCTTTATTTATTGTTTGCTGTTCCGTTTGTCCTACATTTTAAGATTCCCAGTAGTGACAAATTCGAAGTTTCTTAGGTATTGACTGATGAATGATCTTTATGAATTGTATGTTGAATGATCTCTACAATGATCTTTACTATGCCCATTTTCAGTTCTCCCCCTTTTTTAAATCCACACCCATAATGTCAAGGTGCCTTTCTTCCTACTAGTCGTATTATTTGTAAGGTTCAATGTTTTAATTTTGAAGTTCTCTGTTGTCTTCAAAAGTTACAATAATTCCAAGAAATGTGCTCGTTCTGACACCTAAAAATACCTATTTAGACAGCTTTCAAAGTTCTTTAATCTTCTCCCCATTAGCTCACACTTTTTTCTTAGTTCCCGCTTTTAGCTTCCATTTCCCTCATTCTTCGAGAATTTTCTTTTGGAATCCTGGCTGTGGTTCCGATTGGATATTTTGCATGAGTAAACACACATCTCGCGCTATTGATAAGCCTACATCTTCGTGTTTTCTTTTCTTAGCAGCGAGGCGTCTTCTTTAACACAGTTATTTTCTCTCTTTGGAGTCTTTCTCGTCACCTTTTGTCGTCTCTTTTCATCAGCCGCACTCTGCTGGGCGTCCTTGTTGTTTTAGCTGGTGGGGAATGTTTTGCGTCTGCGGCAAAGTGTTTTCCGTGTGAGCTCACCATGCTGCGAGCTGATTCTTCCACGCCTCCTCCGTCTTGCACATGCTTCTTTCCCACCTTTGCACGAAGTCCTTGTGCACCTTTTTGCACAGTTTCGTTCTTCAAGCCATCATCCAGACCCCGCTATCCCGGGGTGAACCAGTTTCTCTGGGCTAAAGAAATAAGATTGCTTTGCAGGTTTCAAGGACAGCCCAGTTTATACAAACAAAAAAATAAGTCTGCTGGCTTCAAGGACAGCCCAGTTCTTTGATGACATGGTCTTTTGTGGCAAAATGTAAACATCCCTTTTCTGTTCATCAGATATCTTCGTAATTCTTTGTACGTAAATAAATATATACTAAGACCTTTGTCCTTTTTAAAATATAATACGTGCCAGTGATATCATCACATTGAGATCCACCCGCTGTTACTCGAAGCAATGATTTCCACTTTCAACTGAAAATAATGATAATCATTTAGTATAAACAGACTGATCTGTTCCATCATAAATAAGAAATAAAAGCGCTATCAACACATACACACACACACGCACCCACCCACACCCACACACACACGCACGCACAAGTTTATTTGTTTTTATTGTGTATCACTAATTATTTGAATTTTTATGAAACATTCCTAGTTTTATAGTTTTGTCAGTACTAATTTGCACCTATATTAGTTACTGCTGTACTTCGGTCTAACATTTTATTTTAGGAAATGTTAATGCTCATTGGAACGAAACTGTAATTTTCGTTAGAAAAAACTTCTGTCCTTATAACTTAAACATTTACGCGATCTTCTACTGCAACCCTCCCTAACCTTCACCCCTCCCCCCTTTCCACAGCCCCACCTTACGGTTCTACACACACATCCCTCATACCCCTTCCCACCCCACACCAATTCCACACACTCATACCTCATCCGCCCTTTCCTATCCCGTAACTCAAAGGTCGTTGGGGTACCACAGATGATCGTTTAACCAGCGTACTCCATCTTTCTCTGTTCTCAGCAACCCTCATGGCTTCGTTCAGTGTCAAACCAGTCCATTCTCGAATGTTGTCCTCCCACCTCTTTTTCTGTTTCCCTCTTCTTCTGCCTCCTTGCACCGTGCCTTGTAGGATGTTTTTTTTTTGGCAAGGCCTGATGCTCTGGTGACGTGGCCATACCATCGGAGTTTCCGTTTCTTCACCACTGTGAGAATCCGCCCATGAGAAGAAAACAAAAAAGCAAACACTTGTTACTTTACTGCACCAAAATGTTACTTACTGTTACACTGTACTCCCTCACCAGTAAGCTATTCATACTAATTGGCATCATGGGAGGAGTTCTTTAAAGTATTGTTTGTTTTTTAACAAGAACAGTGGAAACATTTTTTTCAGTGCAACGATAAACATTTTCCTTAAAGCTATTTAATTACAGTCTCTGAGGTGATGATCAGTTCAAAAGCGTCAACGCGACATTTATTTTATTCTCTTTATAATGAGCTGACGGGTTTTCCTTGTAGGGTGCATTCATTTTCATTTTCATTTCCATTTTATTAAGGTCCTTATCCATGTATGATGTACGATCATGCCTTTATATTAAAATGTATTACCTGAATAGACGCTGTCAGTATCAGCGTGCTTATCGTGCAATGTGTTGAAGGGGTAAATATAATCACATATAATCTCGAGCATCTTGAATGAAATACTTAATGTAAGGACTTTTGCGTGCTTTTAAAAAACAAAGCATTTTGAGTAGGTTATTATCACTAGGCATGCTTCATTCCTTTCACACACTGCTAGGTAAAAATTGCTATACTTCAATTGCACATGCAGCTGCGTTCATGTTATCACTTTGTTGCATCAATAGTACAATGTATTTTTCTTGCAGTTGCATGACAGTACCGTGCTTCTTTGGTACCTGCACACAAAATGTCAATGCCTTCGGGCAGCTGCGTTTAATGCCTTGTGTTTAACTTTCAGATGCAGCGTTTGATCACAGCTTTCACGCAGTTGAGTTGTTGTGTCATTCACGTTTAGAAGAAACAGCTTTTCTTGCTGTTAAGTTATCGTCCAAAGGCTATGAAAGAAATAAAAACTGCCAGTGAAGCGTTTTGGCGCAAGATGTGTATGATTGACTTGTCACTGCACGTATACATTTTTTATTTTTGGTACCCAGCTGCTCTTCATGAATTTGTTGCTTTTTGCAGCGCCAATTGCAGTATTTTGTGGCTGCGGCCATGCGCACTTGTCGATACGGCAGTTTCCGTATGTGCGGGAAGGGGGTAAGACTACTCCGGCATGGGTGTCCCCCCGACCAGACTCAGTTGTCCCAAGACCTAGTGCACAGTTTCGTGTCATTGTGTCCTTTTTTTTTTTTGTTCGGATCAGGAAGGCTTGTGTCATTCAGATTCATCAGGCTTATTCTTTTACGCCTAGAACAAATTATGCGTGAATTAATTTTCCTCGTGATCTGGACGGACGCCCATGTACATTTCATAGGTACTTGAAATATAACGATCGAACCGTCGGGATTGTTGGGTGACATAGTCGAGTCGGGACGTAGTTAGCAGCCGCCCAACTGCCCTTTCCAAACTTGCGGCCCTTGGAAAGCATGCATTAGGTTTTATTGAAAGATGCACAGTTTAGGCCAGCACTGCCATGTTTGCCTGTGATTTCCCAGGTCCTTTCACGAGAGGTGCTTTGTCTTGAGACGTGGTCAATCAGTTTTGTTGCGCTAGCGGTTTTTTTTTAAAAATTGTTGCATGTCCAAGCACACAATTCCCCTATCACTTGTATCAGCTGATCTGAATTTTGTAGTGATCAGCGTCATTGATGGATAAGGCCTTCACGCTTTGGCTTTTGAAAGGATTTTAGATTCCATCTGATTTATTATTGTTTTGCTTCGCGTATTTTGCTGACAGTAGCGCTTTGAATTTGTTAACGTTTCACAAAATGTTGCATTTAGAAATTAATAACGCTTTTCGTTTTCGTTTCGTCCTGTTAAATACCCAAACTGTAGGCCCTCAAATAGATAAATGGATGACCTTAGATTACTATTAGCAACAGAAATGTAATGATATACTCCGCAAAGTGTGTTTGTTTACTAGTATTTTGTCCGGGATCATGTAAAATTTGTGATAGGCTTGTTCTGAAGTTTAATGTTTTATATTTAAATGGTAGTTTTGTGAAGGCTGCATGTGTATGTAGACTCGAACCCGTTACGCGTGCATGACTTGCTTGGGTTCTTTGTTTCAACCATCTCTGTTGTTTTTTTAAAATTGTGAATTCTGGAGCAAAAATGTTCCTGAACTTTGCACTTATTTTAGATCGCACCTTCATTTGTTATAATTGCGACTGTATACAAATGGCGGGCTGTATTGTTACGACACTCGCGCCATCACATGATCACCTGACCTATACTGACAAAATGTCCCCTTTCTGCTAGGGCGGTTTTGCTTTGTCTGGACAAGCGCTAGGCAACCAGCGGATGGTAAAATTCCAGGTTTTTCAACTACTTCTCCTTTCACTGTAGCCACTGTTCTGTTGCCTGCACTAGCCATTACATGAACTAACCTCCGTCCTCTGGCACTTTTGCAAACATATTGCTTCCACATCACCGTTATTAGGCATGAGAATTTTGCTTAAAGGAGACAAACGTTTCACAAGACGAAACGAAGTGCTTTAATTCGAGCGCCATCAACTATAGAAATTTATTTTTTTTTTAAATAGATGTTAAAGCATTGGATCAAGATATCAAATTTTTAAAGAAATAATCCGTTTGCACATTTTAGGGACATTTTTCGTTCAGTTTATTATTTCCTTTATCTCACTAATGTTAAAGGACGAAATGCGAATTTGGCGATTTTGTACAGTTGATTCTTTGTCCTGTTTTAGTGCTGAGTTAAAAGTTTCTGGTTCAGTTCTTGCTGAGAAAGCACAGACTTTTTTTTTGTACAACAATTTTTTTTATTCGAAATGTAAATATTTTCATGCCTGATTCTTATTGCGCTTTTGCTGTTTCGGTGTTGCGGTGTCGCTACTGCATTCTTCTCCATCCTATTTGGGGATGTTTTCAACGCTGTACCCCTACATGCGTAGCGAATACCCAGAATGGGCTTCTTTGTATGGTTGTAATTCTGCATCTCTTTTGTCAGGAAGCATTGTGGTAAATACGTATATTGTAAAAGGAGTGTCAGTTTTTCAAGGTTTCGTGTTCTTAAACGGTTGTTTATTGTCGTTATTCTTGTGATTTTTCTTCTATCCTTTCACTCACACATGTTCCTGTTCATGAGAGTTTTCTGATGTTTTAATTAATGACAAAAGCCCTTTTACTCTAGCGTTTTGCATTTTACTAACTGCCAGAGACTAGTGAGTATTGTTTGACTTTGCTGTTAACACGTGGATAGTGTTTGGCTTTGTGTCTAATGATTGTTGAAATGTTCTTTCCTGCACTTTATCATCCTGTCGCGTATTCTATATGATAATACAATTTCAGCAGTTGCTGAGTATATATAATTGTGTTATTGTCTGTTTATACTTGTATTGCTGTCTTAGTTATTAAAAACAATACCATAAAATTGTGTTATATTTAACTTTGTATGTGTGTGTGTGTTGTTTTACCTCTTTCGTTTGCTTTTGATTAATTTAAGAATATAACGTTGTAATATTATTTATGCTTGTTCTGTTGCCGCGTTGACAGTTCTTCTCTTATTGTAATAATGCAATGGTGTAATAAGGATACCACTGTTGTGGGTGCGAATACAGCGGCAAGGTGAAACTGCTTGTCTTGCTACTTGATAGTCGAATGCCAGCATTTTCAAACTGAAAACACGCTTGATATCAGATCTAATCGTATCACACAAGGAAGACGTTGCTTCCTGTTACCATTCGAGCAGACATGCCCTTCTCTCCTGCCGCGTCTCTCCTCAACACCCCCATCCACCCACCCTCCAAACACCCCTTTCCAGTTTGTTTTTGGCTTTGGTTCCATGAATTTCAAGTTACGCGTTTTAAAGCGAACTTAAGATGTGAAATCTGAGTATATTCTTAACATTGAAATTGAAATATGTATGGTCGCGATGACTGGTTCTTTGGTTTCATCAATATAAATCCTTTACGCCTCTTTGGTTATAGCTTTTGTTTGATTGTAGGTTCGTTTGTTCGGATTAGTTTATTTAAATATAAGTTCACCGAAATAGTTTTTAGGCTAATTAGCATTTCTCATTCATTTGAATGTTAATGTAAAATTGCCTGAGAATTGCGCTTTGATCTGATTGTTGTTATTGTGTTGTTGTTGTTCTTTTTTCATAGGTAAAAGTGGTTAACCTATTTATTATTATTATTATTATTATTATTATTATTATTATTATTATTATTATTTTTAATTTTACGTCAGATTCTCATTGAATACAGTGCGTAACACATTGAATAATATGAAGACTAATTGGTTAGCTTTTTTAAAAATACAAATATTTCCCCAATCCCCTTTTGTCTGTACCTCCAAACTAAAACGTAGTAATGTAATTTGGGAGGAGGGGGACGGGAATGTTCGCTCTCTTGCAGTGGTTTAAGTTTACCTTTGGGATCTCAATTTACTCTAAATATAGATTAGCCACGCTTTGCGTAAAAATTGCAAGATCTTGCAATTTGCTATTTTCTTTTTGTTAATGCTTTTATTAAACCAATTTTAGTATAATTGTTTCCGTCTGTTAACTTTGAGTTTATTTTTGTGTTATTGTTATTTTATGGCGTTGGTTTATTTAGCTTTTAAAATACTGTAAATAGATTATATTGAATTTGCTACTGCACTCAGCACTTGACTAACACTTTGAACCTTACGTAAAACTATTTTACGCTTCTGTAAATGCCAAAGCAATTGTTCGTTGCTTCTTGAATTGCATAATTATTCTGATGTGTTAAGGAATACACTTTCCTAATAATTATTTTGTATTATAATAAAAGGGTATTGATGCGCCGATGGGTTATGATTTGAAGTGCTTTCAGGAGAAAGAGAAATAAACAAAAGGGACGTAAGACCAACAAAACCCCAAAAAAAGTCTGATTTTGAAGGAGAGGATGCGACGATCACTCACAGATTAATGAAACTTATTTTATTCGATTCGAGCAGTCGCAAATTGGTCTCGTATTTTAAAAAAACTGTATTAGTCATTTTAATCGTGAATTTGGCCTTTAAATATACATGAATTTGACCTTTAACTAAGCACTGAATATGCCTTCGTTACAATTATATTTAAGTTATGTTCCACAAAGGATTGTTAAATGCAGCCTTGTTGATCCCTGTTTAAGTTAAGAATATAATATTCCTTTACTATTAGGGTTCTCCATAGCATCAGGCATCAATTTACATTTACAGTTTGAAAAAGAAAAAAGACTGTCTTTCTCCAGATATTTTTCCTCGCTTATGAATAATACTGTATTTTATATTCACATAGACGTACGTAGACCTAAAATAAAGATGTACTCATTTTAATGGTTGAGTACGGCCAAACAATGTTTTAATGATAGAGTATTGCCATCTATTGTTGAAGTGTGTATTCTATATTTTGTTATTCTCTCGGCAGGATCCCGCAGCCGGTCCGGTGGACACGAAGAGGCCAAAGCAGACCCCATCGGGCCAGAACCTTCCTGTTGGCAACACTTATTCTCCGGAGCACAAATCCAGCATCCATCACAAATCTCCAGATGTACGCCTTAGACGTTTTAGCTTCATGGATACTGCTTAAAAAATGAGCGCGTACTGAGTTTTAAATACCTATACAGTCTACAGTTGAACCGTACTGTGTGAATTTGGGGTGACGTGCACAATATACGAATTGGAGCTTGAACCTTAATTAGGATATTTAAGAAGAAAAAAGTAATACAGTAACATGCACACACACACACACACACACACACACACACACACACGCGCACACACACACTCACACATGCACGAATACACGCTCGCACACACACACACACACACACACCTCTCATGGCACCTATTTTCCTAGATATTTTTGTTTTCATTTAATGTGTACTTTGTAATCTCATACAGTCATGCATACGAAAAGAAAGATGTATTCCTATATACGGTCATAATTCATATATATATATATATATATATATATATATATATATATATATATATATATATATATATTATATATATATATATATATATATATATATATATATTATATATATATATATATTTTAATCAAAAAAAACATTATTGTAAAATGTTTTGAATTTAAAATAAAATATCTTTGTGGTTTAGTCAGGGAGAGATGAAGTCGAAGTTATAAAGTTTATAATGAATTTGCCACAGGATGTGGTGTTCTCCAAAGCCTTCGACTTGTGTGCCAAAGATGGCACGGTCACAGTTCCTGCAGCTCAGGTACTGGCGTCATCCAAAACAGCCTACATTGCCAAGTTTGTCGTCACCACGGGAGAGGTAAATAATTCAATACGCGAAGGGAGAGGGGGGGGGGGGGGGTGTCTTTTCACTGGCAATGTGATTGTTGTTTTCTATAATAATGACGGTTTCATGGCTGTTTTCACTACGCTTAATGGTCTCCGTCATCATCTCACAATGCTGGTGGCTGGCGTACAAAACTCGCGGCGCACTACCGATTTTTTTTTTCAATGGTGATTGGAATTATATGTTTTATACATGGATGATTAGTACCGAAGTATATTAATTTCGACCTCCTCTCCAGCACCCACTGTCCATCACTCCGGCCTTCTCTTTCTCATCTTCATCATCATCATCAGCAGCAGCATAATCATCATCATCAGCAGCACAATCATCATCATCAGCAGCATAATCATCATCATCATCATGATCCTTATTATTCTTATCATCAGCATCATTATTCTCATCATCATCATCATTCAAAGTGCAAACATTGGAATTATTAGCAGAAAGCTAAGACGATAATGTCTTTGAGGTGCGACGCATATACGTAGTCAATCAGTATAGTTCATTCCTATTTCAGCCTGTCAATGTGCAAGACCTGGACGTTGACGGTCGCTTCGGTGTGGGCCCGTTCGTGGACACGAGCGGCAGCAGAATCCGCAGCGTGCTGTGCATGCCCATCCATAACAGCGAGAAGCAGATCATCGGCGTCACGCAGCTCATCAACAAGATGACTGGCGAGCCCTTCAACGACAACGACGTCAACATCATCGAGGTACAGCTGCGCTCCTTGATCAAAAACTATGTTCTGTACGTTTTGTTAGGCCACGTTGCATGGAAAACGTGCAGTGTCTCTGTCATTATATAGTGTTTAAAAACTGGAAACTGGAAGAATTAAGGGGAGTTTGGGTGGGTATGTAATGGAAATTTGTGTAGTCGGCAGTATAAAGTTAGGTTCCTGGTTTATTTTCTGTGATTTGCTTCTTCTCTTTCATGTTTTTTCGTTCTTATAAGTTGTGTCACTAATTCAGGCTGTTTTTTTAAACCAGTATTTCAAGCTGTACTCCGTAAGCATTGTGCTTTCTTACTGGCTGGTTTTGCTTCTTGTATTTCAGGCTTTGACTTTGTTGGTTTGTGGTTGTCACTTCTCTATTCCAGCTTTTGTTGTGTGCTGTCGACACTTGTTTTTACTGATCCTCGCTATCTTTCACGATAATTTCAATCTTTCACGATATATATTTTCAGAAAGGCCTGCATCTTCGGCGATTTTATTCTGTCGGCGGTCTTGAGTAATTTTCTTCTCTTACGTCTTCTTTATATTTTCTGTTTTTGTTTTAGCGATTTTCTTCTGTGTTCCCTTTAAGTAGTTCATTAGTGTTTGTTCGTGCGTTGTCTTGCGTTGTAATAAAGTGCTTTCGTGTTTTCCCAGGCGTTCTCCATCTTCACTGGACTGGGTATTCACAACTGTCAGATGTACGAGAACGCGTGTCAGCTGATGGCCAAACAAAGCGTGGCTCTAGAGGTCCTGTCTTTCCATGCCACAGCGCCCGTTGAAGAAGCACAGTCGCTGACGGTCAGTATATCCTGTATAGCTCTTCTTCAAGCCTCACACTGATTCCCCTCTTGCGTACCTGAGCCTGACATCATTACTGAATAGGGACTGGGCCTCTATAGGCTTCAGCTACGCTGTCTTCTGCGATATGTATAGACCTTCCTTCCTTAGACTTATTCTTCCATTATAGTTTGTTTTTCTTTAAAGTAAACTGGTTTTTTAATTAGTTTTTGTGGTAGAAGTGGTTTATGACTGTGTGCGTGCGTGCGTACGTGCGTATGTATTGATATATGTATGTGTTTGTGTGTGTGTGTGTGTGTGTGTGTGTGTGTGTGTGTGTGTGTGTGTTAGTGTGCGTGTATTTAAGTTAAATTAGTATAGAATTGATTCGTGACGCCCATCTGTTCGTGCGCCTGCTCTTCACAGCGGTACGTAGATAAAAAAGCGGTTCTAGAATGTCCTCCATTTATCATTTAATTCCCCGAGATAGTCTGTGAATGTAGTGGCTTTTGTACTCCGTTATTTTTATACGATTGTGCGTTTTAGACTGACCTTTCCATCTTTCAAAATGATAATTCATGACTGCCCTTGTGATTGAAATTCATTTTTTTTTGTCCTTTTGTTCCTGCTTGCATTCATCGTCCATAGAACCAGGTGAGCGACATAACATTGCATTGTTTGTGTTCGATGGTTGCTATGGTTGCTAAGTCTGAAAGGTTTAAAGAGGCAGAGTTACTGGAGTTTCTTCATTGATTATTCGGGGTGGATTGCAAATTATATATAGACAGGTTGAGCACCAGCTTTCACACACAATCTCTCTCTTTCTTTCTCTCTCACACACGCACACACACACACGCACACACACACATAAGCAGCAGTAGCTGCAGTACCAGGGCCTGTCAAGTAAGATGCAAACCTAAACTTTTAAGTGCTTTTCAATTTTTGATCTAATGAAATCTAGCCTGCCCTTTCCTAACGGAAGGATGGCTGTAGATGGGTTTTATGTAGCTAAACTACAACCGAAGAGAAAAAACTATTTTTGCAGGCAGTCAAATGCATAAGATTTAAAAAAAATATATTTAGAATTCTCTGTATGCATGTATTTGCTAAGATTAAGACTTATTCAGATGTTAGAATCCAACCTCTCTTTACAGTAGCGGAGCCTGTGCGACTTACTTCTGAATGGGGAGTAGGCCATCTACGCGTTCCGGTCCTGATTTGGCTCGGAAGAGTCCGCTGGACCTAAAGCAATAATCATGTAATGTAATGTTATCTACGCGTTTTGAACCAAGACATGGGGGATCATGGTGCTGAAGTTGACTGATACCTCCATAGTTTGGCGCGCACGCACACACACACACACACACACACACACACACCCACACACATATGCACACACTCTCGCTCGCTTTCTCTTCTCCCTCTTTCTTTATCTCTCTCTCTCTCTCTCTCTCTCTCTCTCTCTCTCTCACACACACACACACACACATAACCGTGTAGAAACGCCGTTGTGATGACTTTCATGAAACTCTACATACATTACTTTGACATTTTTACAAATTTGTCCATTTTTTGAAGCTATCCCTAACTCTAACCCTAACCCAAACCCTAACCCTTAACCTAACCCTAAGCCTAACACAGCCCTAACCCTAACGGAACACTGTTTTGACGTCAAAATAACGGGGTCCGTCAAAATAAAGTACGTAGAGGTTCAAGTGTATGTCAGAATAACGGCGTTTCTACCTAGCCACACACACACGCACACACACACACCCACACACACCAACACACACACCACACAAAGAGGGACAGTAGGTACAGTCACGATAGTTTGTTGTTACCTAGATTGACAATCAACCGATTAATATGGAAAAGAATGGGTCATCCGCACGACCTGCTATTGACAAAAGACGAGCTAATGGCACTTTAGTGTAAACTAAAGATAATGGTACTTCAACGGACGATGATAAAACCTTGATGAACTGCCTAGACATTATATTAAAGCATATATAGTGCCTTGTTTCTGAACCGTTCAGGTCTGGTCTTGTAGACTATCACCTGCCTTAAGCTGAATGATGAAACTGTGTATCCTGAGATTGACGCCAGAAAAGTGTGTAATATTATAAACCTAATGACTTTCGCTTGTTGTTTGTAGCTTAAGCCGTAAAAGGTGTTTGTTTCTCTTCTTCTTCTTCTTCTTCTTCTTCTTCTTCTTCTTCTTCTTCTTCTTCTTCTTCTTCTTCTTCCTCTTCTTCTTCTTCTTCTTTATTATTATTATTTTTTATTTTTTTAATATTAATTAATTAATTAATTAATTAATTATTTATTTATTTATTTATTATTATTATTATTATTATTATTATTATTATTATTATTATTATTATTATAGAAAGAAAGGTCAAGAACAAAATTTCATAATGTCGTTTTTATAGCAACAATAGGCTATTATCCACCGCTCACAATAAATATTTGCAGAATTGTACATAAAAAGTAAATAATAAGATATTTGTAACTTTTAAACTCCGTAAAACTTAAAAAATGTTTCGTGTACCCTAAAAGAAAAGTATGAAAAACTTTTACCCTGCATGCATCTCATCATTGCTTATTTTCATCAGGGAAAAAAAAAATTAAGGTGAACTCGTCGATCACCCTTCTCCCTTTCCCTCTCCCTTCCTCCATCAGCACGAGAACAAGTTTCATTAGAATAGAATGCGTCTCAAGTAATTAGACTTCTTTCAAAATGTCTTCGATTACTTTAGATTTGACAAGTTTATAGCATTCTGTGCTGATACTATTTATATATACATTGCATTGACCTATTTACAAATGGGATTTTTGCTTTGGTCATTGAATATTTTAAAGATATAGCGTTGCACACCTTGTCTGTCGCCTTTCCACTATTTTTCTTCGTTCTAGCAATGAACCATTTTAAATATTTGAATCCAACAGACTCGTCTTTTTATTTCATGTTTAACCAAACTTGACCTATTTTAAGATTCCGAAAAATTACAACTTCACGAGACTTCGTGTGAGGGTGCGTATGTGTGTGATATATTTCTTTCTTACCTCTTCTGAGATAAAAAAAAAAAATACTTGAACAATGTTTAAAAATTGGTCTTTTAATTGTCCCTTTTTCTTGTCATAACCGCAAGTACTAGCAGGCTTCTTTTGTAGTGCGGAAATAAAATCGTATTTTATCGGCCCGAGTACTTTCAGTACCATTTTTATACAATTATCCATCTTTCTTATTTACAATTTTAAAAAGTAGTAGCGTTCGTTTCGCATCCCATATTCCCTGTGAACTATATTCTCTATTGATCGCCCTATCTGCCATTTATTGACTCAAATGCATAGCAATGTGGGTTTGTGTACTCACCCCCCAAAATATTTTGTTTACATTTTCGCAAATCTGTGAGAGATGAATCCTAAATAGTTCAAAAATTATATCGAAAATTTTTTCGTTTGTTTATCTGTTTGTCTGTCGACTCGTCCGCCGTCTACCTGTGCAAAAGCTTTAAGTGGCTAAGCACTCAGTCTATTTAAACTATCACAACCAAACTTGGTAAGTTGGTGTATACCCATGAGACCTCGAAAATGATAAGTGAATAAATGACTTCACTTCAAGGTCAAGGTCACAGGGGCATCAAATGTTAGTCAAAAACTTTTGTTTTCACAACATTTTACTTTTTTTTAATAGGTTATTAATATTGAACTTATGGTTCTGTGAGGCATGGTAGCAATGAGACACACATACTTTGTAAATTTGGGCAATCTTACTCTTAGGTCAAGGTCACTGGACCTGTCAAAATTCGGTTTGTAGAGATACTTTGACGTGATCTTTACCCTAAACTACGAGAGATATAAAGTCAAAGCTTGTTGTAATTAGAGATGATATATTTTCCATTTTTTGCGTTCATCTTGGAAAACAAGGTCATTTAAGGCCTTGAAAAAACATACAAAATATAGGTCATCGTACAGTGGAACGGCTGTTTATTTAACCCATAGAATGCAAAAACATTGGGTTGTTTGATCATGCAGCATAAGAGATCACGTGAAGATCAAGGTCACTGAAGGTCAAGGTCATCCCAAGGTCACAGTGGTTTTTTTTTATGGGCATAATACAACGTTTGCTGTACTTTATTTTATAATGCCTTTGGATCCAGAGGTCTATGTCATCTCAAGACCAAGAGCATAGAAAGATGAAAGTGGGTATTATTTTGCATTTTAATGCCACCTTTTTTTCTGGGCACTCAATTTCGAGTGCCATAAGGAGCAAGTGAGTCACATGGGCCTTACCCTTCTAGTTGTTTTTTTTATTTTTGACTCACGTGCATAGCAATGTGATTCTATGTAGGCCTAATCACAACCCCTCCCCCCTCTTCCCTCCCCTACTCCAATCCCCTCCACCAGGAGATATTAAATCCAAACTTGTTGTATTTAAAGATTATAAATTGATCTTTTATATATGTTCCGTTTTTGCATTGATCTTGACCCATAGCATGCAACAACATTGGGTTATTTGATCAGACATGCATGATAGATAACGTGAATGTCAAGGTTATACCAAGTTCAAGGTCACTCAAGGTCAAGGTCATCCAAAGGTCACCGTTTTTTGGCATAATACAACTTTTGCTGTAGCTAGTTTATTTGATAGTACATGAATGTATTTGGAGCCGGAGGTCAGTGTCATCTTAAGGTCAAGAGCATAGAAAGATCAAAGTCGGTATTACTTTGCATTTTAATGCTATCATTTCATTAATTTTTTTCTGGGCACTCATTTTCATGTTAAATATTGCAAGTTCAGTAAGGAGCATGTGAGTCATATGGGCTTTGCCTTTCTAGTTATGTGCTTGTTTTCTGGCTTTGATCGGCAATTGCTGCCTAGCCTGGGCGACTCGGTTGTCTGTCGTTAGCGAGAAGATGAACGTTTTCTTAGTCTATTTTGTCTGGAGCACGGAAATTTTCAACCAGATTTGACCTTTTCAGCTGAGAAGATTGACTGGTAGTTCCTGTGTTGTTAGTAGTTAACGTTCCGTCTGTGTCTCGGTGATTGAAAGTTTGCGGGGGCAATATGTCTGATCTTCCAGTTTGTAGCTTGTGGTGGCGGCCCCAACGTGAACTACCACTCCACTTTCTTTAACTCTCATCTTGACATTTCTCTTTTCCATAGTCCTCCAACTTTCCGCACTCTTTCTTTTCTTCTTCTTCTCCTCCTTCTTCTTCTTCTTCTTCTTCTTCTTCTTCTTCTTCTTCTTCTTCTTCTTCTTCTTCTTCTTCTTCTTCTTCTTCTTCTTCTTGAATGCTCGACTGTTTTCGTGTCTTCGAAACTTCATCCAAAGTTTTTGCCATGATGTGAATGAGAGAGGAAGTGACTGATTTGTTTATTTAATGTTTGTTTCAGACCGCCAAGATCCCGCCGGCCGACCAATTAAGGTTGTACACGTTTGACTTTGATGATTTAACCCTGGACGATGAGGGCACACTCAAAGCCTGCGTTCGCATGTTCATGGAAGCCGACATCATCAACAAATTCAAAGTTCCCTACGAGGTATTGTCGTAGCATTTACATTCTCATCTTTTGATAGTTTCATTGTTTTTAGTTTTAATTTTTATTGTTTCATTGTCTTCAGTTTAACATATCAAAACGTCAAAAAACATAGCTCAAACAGTTGAATGTATTTCCCCATGATAAGCTTGGGATCCAATTCTCATTCATTCCTGTAGAGAGCATGTGGCTGTATAATTTTATATACTGCTATATCAGTGAAAAAGGCAGCTGAAATGGTTATTCTAAAATACAATGTCTGAATCCTAATTGCAGGTGGTATGTAGGTGGGTGTGCACGGTCAAAAAGAACTACCGCCCTGTGACCTACCACAACTGGAGACATGCCTTCAACGTCTGCCAGACCATGTTCACCATGCTGTTTGTGAGTAGCATAGCTCCCCTGACGATTTTAACTGTTATCCGTTGGCGATGTTATCTTGCGTGTTAGAACTTCCCAGGAGAATCCGAACTCATGGAACATCCATTCGCCTTACTGAGCACCTGAATTGATGTTACCGAAGATTAGTTTTCTTTTATGTACAGTTTACGATCACCGATAATTTTCTCTGAAGATGTGCAACAAAGCTCATTGATGTTGTTCTGATATCTTTGCTGTGTAGTTGGTTGTCTTTTCCATTTACAACTACGTTTATTGGTATTATTCTATTATAATTATTTTTTGTTCCTTCTTGTTGCAGACTGGAGAGCTGAAACCTTTGTTTGAAGATCTGGAGGTGTTCACACTGCTGGCGGCCTGCCTGTGCCATGACCTCGACCACAGGGGCACCAACAACGCTTTCCAAGTCAAGTCAGTAAAACATACCTATCTGTGTGGGTGGTGTTGGTATTAATGTTATTCTTGTTGGTGGCCATGTTGTTGCGTTGTTGTTGCTGTTGGTAATGGTGGTGTGATACTGTTGGTTGTGGTGGTGATGCATTTGGTTGTGTTGGGGATTTTGTGGTTGTACTAGTGTTGGATATGATGGCAGAGCTGCTTTTGGAAGTACTGTTGTTGTTGTTTGTTGGGAGTGTTTAATTATAAGTATTTGCTATAAGGCTTGTATTCAGATGAGAGTATAAACCGAGGTCTAGTCTGTGTCGCATACATTCCATCATAACGGACTTTAAAGATCCTGACGCTCATGTCCTAGACGGGTGAGTGCCGGTGACAAGAACACACCCAGCATGCACCTAGGTCCTTCTCCCCCACCCCTGGCTGCCCAGGATTGTGCTCAGTTGTCTTTAGCGTTATTACGGTGCGCCCAAAGGCTGCAAGTTGGCGTCTCGGGCGGTTTGAGTTAGATACTGTATCGGCCAGCGCCTTGAGCAGCTCTTGAGCTGGAAAAGCGCTAAATAAGAACGATTAAATAATTCAATCATTCCGTTCATAGTTGCCGAAAGAATGCTCGAGTAATTGTCCATGGTGGGTCAAATGAAGTCATTTCATATCTCGGTTCTTTTTTATTTTGTAACCATGGAAATACTTCGACTTACTTAGGACGAAACCCTGAATTATAGATTCCAAACTATTTTTGCTGCCATGCAGCTTGCAAGTGAGAACTACTCAGCTGTGCGTTTATGGATTAAGTTGTTTTATGGAATACATATAGATTTGCTGTCGTTTAATGTTAGCATGCATAAGTGTAATTATATTAATGTGTGACAGTTTTCTCCTCGTTGTCATTATCATTGTTGTTGGTATTATTATTGTAATGTTTATTCCTTGTTGATTGTAATTGTACACCACAAAGTAATTTATTGTAAAAGATAATAAAGTTATCTTATCTTATCTCATCTTATCTTATCTTATCTTATCTTATCTTATATAGAGGAACTCCTACACAAATTAGAACCGGAGAAAATGTAATTTGAAAATTGCTGGTTGCGGCCGATACGCACTTGTAATGATAGAGGAAGAAAGTGCTGAGTATGCAATCACAGTTATTAGCGTTGTACAACAGTAAAGTATTCTTCAATCAGCATTTCAGCCCATTGCTTGAGATTAGAGATATTACATTGGATGGAAGCTGCTGAGAATGCCGCTTGGCTGGTAGCAATGTGAAAAATAAATTGGTTGTCAACTTCAACTTAAAGAAGTTATAATTCCTCTACCGTCTCGTTCTCCGTACTTACTCGCATGTGTCTAATGTGGCAGAAAGATGAAGCACTAGTTCCTGCGCCAGTTGCATGCCAGACAAATATATCATCACATGAATTCCATTCGGCCAATTACTTTTACTTGGTCCTATTTCTGCGATGCCACAAATCTATACTTTTTGGCTGTACAAAAAATAACGACATGGCTGTTGGGTTTCCTGTCCTTCCTGCCATGGTCCTCAGGGGCATTACACAAGTTGAGTTGCCTGTAACTCTATAGCTAAGCGTACGTACGTGTTGTAGCGCTACAGGCGCCCAACTTGTGTAATGCTCCTGTGATGGCCCTTCATCTTTCTTCATTTTATGCACATCCTACCGGGCAGTAAATTTCCGACCGCTTGCACTTTCTTACATGGCCCCAAGATCACACATTTCAGCGTCACATATCTTTCTTCAAATTCACAATGAGTGCTGCCCACCGAAAAAATTAAGATTAGGCTTTAAAAAAAATAAAAATAAATAAACACTCTTTCAAAAGTACTGCTTTGTAAGCTAAAAATCGATAAATTCATTTGTATATGTGCATATTAAGAGCTTCAATGTTGATTGTAATAGCACCGCGTCGAAAGTGTGTATAGTAGGCACAGTTGTTTGTTAACATAGCAAGGAAGAGACGCCAGAAATGTAAAGCCTAGCGGTCGGTTTGAGCAACGATTACCCATAATATGATCTTTTAATGTGTCAACGATCAAATTTTCCAAGTAAACTTATTGTCACAAAATAAGTAAATATATAAATAAACAAAGTAACAGATATTATTGATGCTCTGGCCCTTAATTAGCGTACCCTTATCTACTAGTCGTGATTGCCATTGACCCATCTACACATGCCACTCCCATACCCACATACAAGAGGACGTCGTGGCCGATATATTTATTGGCAGCAGACTAATTGCGACAGGCAACTCGTGGAAGGAAGCAGTGACGGGCCCAGCAGTACTGTGCTGATTCCCGCTTGACTGTCCTGCACTGTGCTGCTGTTTGTATTTGCTGATCCCAGATTTAAACCGAACGACGGCCAAGGTCTACGTGCCGCAATAAACGTTCTGCTGGGGGAATGGTAATCGTACCAAAGAACTCCGCCAAACCGCGAGCCTGCATTTTGATTTTGTTCTTTTCCACTTCCAGTTGTCGTATACGAAAGTACAGGAAATCTGTCTTCTCCTTGAAGAAAAATGCAGCACGCATTTGACAGTTGTTGTGAGTTGAGATATGTGCAATCAGTAAATGGTTGCTGCTCTGAGTTGGAGCATAAAACGCGTGCCTTTGTAATATTAGTCAGGAATCATGATGATGTAGAAAGTATGTTTTTAAGCAGAGAGGATTAAATTCTAAAACGCAGTTATTGTTTTTTTTGGGGGGGGGAAACTTTCCAGGGGAAGAAGTTACAAAGCCGAGTCATCTTTGTAGTTCCCAGCAGTTTTGTCAGCTGTGGCGTTCTTAGGAAATCCTTGCTGACCCATTGCTGCCGGGATTTATATGTTTCACCTTGAGAGTCTGACAGAGGCCGCTAGACCCCAAAATTATTATCAGTTCGGAAAATTCCTCTGCACTGCAACTATCAGTGCATTAGCCCAGATATATCGGATAATACAGCCACGCACGAATGATTTTAAGAAATATTACTTTCTCTGTTGCTGGTGTGTATGTGTGTGTGCGTGTAGGTGTGTGTGGGTGTGTGCGTGTGTGAGTGCGTGTGTGCATGCGTGTGTATGATGTCAGGTCATATCGTGTCTATCGTTAAAGACAATAAAATTTCGTGGAAAAGAGGGAAAGGGAGAGAATATACCTAAATAGACCTTGATATTTACTAAATTAGTCATGAAATTTACATTGGTGATTGTGTTAATTCTCGTTTAGGTTGAAAGTAATCGGAGACGAGGTATTTCAGCGGAATTGGCATTACGCTTTGTTCAGTATATAGGTTGACATGTTTCTGTTTAACCAGCAGGGGAACAAAATTTGTTGAGTGTGGACTTTGATAAGGTTTGCCCGCGGTTCATCTAAATGTAAACTCTTGGCTTCATTACTAGACTTCAAAGGCCGTGCTTGCGCATTTCCTGCCAAGATTGAGAAAGTAGGATGCTAGCAGTAGTAGTAATCTGATTTGCAGTCAGTTGGTCGATCTCAAATCAAATTCTATTTTTGTTCTCCGGTAATGCAATATCTACTGCAAACGAAATCTTATGATCTTCTACTCATTGCTGGATTGTGCATACTTTATTGGGCAGTGCTGTGCGGTTGTCAACCGAATGACAGACTTGTCAGCGTGGATAGACAGACCGTAGTTATTACTAAGGCCGAATGAGTTGTTGCTGCAACAGTAAAGCATCCATCTGTAAATGTTGCAGGTAATTTCTGTTGGCTGTGATGGAATTATATGAAGAAGTTTTGGAGCGCAAAAGTGTATTATGCTTGTAAGCTAACCAGAGCATAGAGTCATTGCGCAATTGCGATGTCGTCACGCTGTTTATGATCTGAATACAGTTGAGACTTAGTTGACTGAGGACAAACAGCTTGGAAGAAAATTTCTGTCTTATGGCCTGTCTTAGTTGGAAGGTTCGTGGAAGGCTATTGAAGGTTCAAGAACCTTGTTTCGAGGCTCTCACATCCCGAACCAAGTTCCTGAATCTTTTGGACATAATAATTTAAAAAAAAAAACAGTTCAGGAAATTAGGTTTGGAATATCCGAACATCAAAAAAGAAAACAAAAGAATGTTCGTAAACCTCCACGCACTTTCAGGACATTATGTGTTCTTCTCTCTCTCTCTCTCTCTCTCTCTCTCTCTCTCTCTCTCTCTCTCTCTCTCTCTCTCTCTCTCTCTCTCTCTCTCTCTCTCTCGCTCTCTCTCTCTCGCTCTCTCTCTCTCTCTCTCTCTCTTTCTCTCTCTCTCTCTCTCTCTCTCTCTCTCTCTCCCCCTCCCTCCCTCTCTCTCTCCCTCCCTTTCTCTCTCTCTCACTCACTCACTCACTCACTCGCTCTCTCTCACTTCTCTCTCTCTGTTCTCCTCGCTCTCACTTTCCACCTTCTCTCCACCCTCTTTCCACCCTCTCTCTCTCAACTCTCTTTCTCCACCCTATTTCCCCGCAGTTCTCTCCCGCTACTGAGCAGCACTTTCGAGGAACATGATTGTCAAATGAAAATGTTACTATTATGACCATTACTATAGGTATTATAACATAACTTTATTAGATCACTGGGTAGTTTATGGTTCATGGTTCCTTTTTCTTTCTAATAAGGCGCGTGATAAAACTACTGTTTGTTGCTCTTTCTGGGTTGAGTAAGGATGGTTTCAGTTACACTTGTTACTTTCCTGAAGTGCAGCTTGCCTTAGCTAATCATAATATATACGAAAACCATATGCTATCAATCGTCGACTCGAAAATCAGTCCCTTTCGCCGTGCGGAACACGCGAATACTCTCTTACAGTTTGACAGTGATTACTATATAATATATAATAGTAGTTTTTTCAATTTTATCCTAACCTCGCAGAAGACTCACATCACAGGAAGTAAATGTCATTTCGAATATGATTAGACTTATATTTCCAGGTAATCGTAATTATAGAAAAGTCGAGCAAGGCCCGACTATGCTTGATGGCTTCTTTTGCATAATGAAGGCTGAGTTATGTCGGAAAATTGAAAAGCAATAATTTTGTTTTTAGTCAAGCTAGTTCTGCTATGTGGCGAAATAATGTTCATTTATAAATGATTATACGTGTACTTTAAAAGGCTAGGGAATGAATGATGTTTGTCTATCGTGACAATGAGTTTACTTGTTTGAAATCGCATTGTTGTCACATTACATAATTAGGTAATCGTTGCTCAAACCCACCGCCAAGCTTTGATTTTTTTTGCGTTTCTTCCTTGTTATGTAAACAAACAACCGTGCTACCTATACACACTTTTCCAGCGGTGTTATTTTTAGAATCAACTTGATGCTATTAGCAGGAATATAAACAAAATGAATTTATGGATTTAAGTCAAACCCGTACTTTTGAAAGAGGTTATTTCTTAACTTAATCTTATTTTGTTCCTGGTGGGGCACCATTCACCGTGCATTTCAAAAGAACCTGTGTCGCTAAAATGTGTGATCTTGGCGCCCTTTAACAAACATCTTAAATAGGCGATCCATGTTGTGAAGACCTTTACTTTGCCTTTGATGTAGAAAATTAAAATGGCTACTTCACGCAGAAACCTCACTGGGGCATTATGTCGCCATGACCTTTTGTTTTGTAGTATTGGTTTTTGTGAGCTTGTTCGATGATGAGGCTATCCGTTGTCATAATGTTACAGGGTGGCTTCGCCGCTAGCGATGCTGTACAGCACTTCAGTATTGGAACACCATCACTTTGACCACTGCATCATGATTCTTAACAGTGAGGTACGTGGGAGTTTCTTTCACTCCTTTAAAGCCCTCAAAAAAAACTGCTTCCTAGTTTTATATTTACTAAAAGTAGTTTACAACTGTTGGATTCATTTCCACTTGCTGCATGCTGGGGTATTGGTATTTCATTAATGTTTGTATAGGTGGTTTTTTTTACCACTAGTCTGGCTGGTTTTGATAGTCGTCTACGTTATTGTTGTAGAAGTGTCTGCGTTTTATGACAATGCATTACTTTGGCTGTGGTAAACCATGCAAGAGTTGCGGTCAATAACATTGTATGAAGACAGTCTGGAAGCCTGCGATAAGAGCATTCAATCAGATTATCCGCGTTTATGTTTTCTGTGCTCACGGATGTAGAGTGTGATCAACATCCATTGTAAGGGACAAAAAGAGAGGGAGGGATGGAGAGAGCGAGAGAGAGAGAGATGGTGGTGGTGAGGCATTAAGAAGCGGAGAACAGTTTTGCTGTAGGTGTCCGGTAGTATCAAAGACAAAGATATAAAAACAACGGTACATGTGCGTGTTTCAGGGCAACAACATCTTCCAGTCTCTATCACCAGACGAGTACCGGCGCGCCATCAAACTGCTGGAACACGCCATTTTATCCACAGATCTCGCGCTTTATTTCAAGTGAGTAGCGACTGCAGAGATTACGGTTGATGTAAACTTCTCGTCGGGATTGAAGGGGTAAATTTCACAATTCAGCAGCACTGACTCAGGCAGATTGATACCAGACGAAATGGACACCGCTCTCGCAAAGTGGGCCCTGAGTAAAGAGATCTCTAACAGCCTCTCTTCCCTAAGGCCGAAAGTTTTGTGAAAGCTTAACCTTACTTTTTTTATATTTTCTGCATTAAATAAGCGTGTCCATGGGGAAATGAGGGATGGAGTGATGCACAATACAGACTCGATCTTGAGTGTAAAACAATTGAGAAGGACGTAGAACAGTTAAACTAAAGTTAATCAAAGATCAAAGAATGCCTATTGGTGAGTAAAGTAACCGTTCTGTAGAAGGGCAGGTTCTGAAAAACGGCGATATTTTATTTTTATTATTATTATTATTATTATTATTATTATTATTATTATTATTATTATTATTATTATTATTACTATTATTATTATTATTATTATTATTATTATTATTATTATTATTATTATTATTATTATTATTATTATTATTATTTTAATCCCCAGAAAACGAGGCGACTTCAAGAAGATCGTGGAATCTGGGGAAAAGACATTTGAAGATCAAAACAAGAGAGCGCTACTCAGGTTAGTAATACTCGAGTCATTGTGAAATAATGACCAAGAAGATCGCAAGTTTCACATGCACAGCCTCGTCTTTTGTCTACATGTACATGTATATATATGTCTGTGTCTTTAGATATATATTTTGTTAACATCCGTTATATTTTATTACATAAAAACTATCGCAGTCATAGCTGTTTTGTCTATTTCATGATGTTTCTGCCTCATTATTTGGTGGCCTGTATGTTTTCTCCCCGAAAAGTTTCTAAAAAAATTATGATTAGGGAATTCATGCGCAGTTTGTCTTAGATCAATGTTTGTTTTCAGAGTCAGAAACTGTTTTGTCTCATAAGATGTAGCAGTGGTTTGTACATCATTATAGATTGTTTTTCCATTGTGACCTCAGCACAATGATGGGATGTTGTGACGTGATTCAGGGCCATGATGATGACTGCGTGTGATGTGGGAGCCATCACCAAGCCATGGAGCATCCAGCAGGAAACGGCGCAGCTCGTTACGGCAGAGTTCTTCGAGCAGGGAGACATCGAGAGGCATCAACTCGGAGAACAGCCCATCGTGAGTTTATTCCTCTTTAGCTCGTCCACTTCCACACACATTTGCTTTTGCAGTTTATCTTTTCATCTATTACATTCAAACGTGTTTTTTTAACAAAGGAACATTTTCACACAAGGCATTATTATGAGACGAGACCTTTGCTCTTTCTCAAAGGTCAAGGTCGCTGAGGTCAATTACATTAATAAAACCTCATACGCTTTATCTCAAAATCGGTTGACTCGATTTTTTGATAATGTTTTGCTTGCAGATCAGATAGTTGAGTTAATGGGTCATCATTCTATGCTTTTATGTTGGTTCTTTACGATACAGCGGAGTAACACCATAGCCACAAAACTTAGAACTTTTGAAAATGCTGATATTCAGTGCATTCAGCTATGTGTGGGAGTGTCTGGAAATACATTTGAATGGCTTGTTATCTTGTTTCAATTTCGGTTTTTTTTATATATATACTCCTACATAGCGTTATTTTGAAATGTTTGTTTATATGCTCCTGCATAACGTTATTTTAAAATGTTTTGTTCTTATTCTCAGCATGCGATGCTGTTCCTGTTTTTGGACTATTTATAGTTAAAAAGGTTCACTTTAAACATCGATTCAGGTTTTGTTGACGGTGATATTTATTATAGTTTTGTGTGACAAAGCAACATCAACTCTAAAACGTTAGAGGAAAAAAGGAAAAACGAATGTGAAAATAATTGAAAATTTAAAGGTTTCTCTTAACCCGTGCTTTCAAGAACATAGATTGATAGATTTATCCCGTGTGTGGGTGTGTGTGTGTAGGTGTGTGTAGGTGTGTGTTTGTGTGTGTGTTTGTGTGTGTATTGCCATGTCTAATCTCGTATCCCATCACTATCCTCATTCATTTTTTGACTCACCCAGAACATGGAGGCGCGGTGGCCGAGTGGTTAGAGCGTTGGCTTGCGGATCTGAAGGTCCCGAGTTCGAGCCAAGGCCGGGGCATTGTGTTGTGTCCTTGGGAAAGACATTTTACTCCCGTTTTCTACTCCTTCGGATGAGAGTATAAACCGAGGTCTAGTCTGTGTCGCATGCATTCCATCATAACGGACTTTAAAGATCCTGACGCTCATGTCCTAGACACACCCATCATGTACCTTGGGTAAAGCGCTTCACTTGGGGCTGCTGTACTTTCGAAAATGAAAGTGTCCGAATTTCACCTCGGTGATAATAAAGTTTTTAAAATAAATTAATAAAGAAATAAATACAATAAATAAAAAACAAAATTTTTAAGATTTTTGCAAATCTGTGCGAGATAAGTCCTAAATAGTCCAAAAATGATATTTTAAAAAATGTCCGTCCTTCCATCTATCTGTCCTTCGTCCGCCGTCTGTCTGTGCCAAAACTTTAAAGTGGCTAAGTACTCAGAGCCTATTTCAACTATCATAACCAAACTTGGTAAGATGGTTATATACCATGAGACCTCATAAATGAGCAGTGAGTGAATGATTTTACTTCAAGGTCAAGGTCACAGGGTCTTCAAATGTTAGTGGTTTTTTTTTAAAGGCAATTTTTCACGAAATGTCACTTTTTTTTCTGGGTTATTAACATTGAACTTATGATTCTTTGATGCGTGATAGATATCAATGAGACACACACACTTTGCAAATTTGGTCAACCTCACTCCAAGGGCATAGCACAGGAGCTGCCGAAAGTCAGTTTGTTTGGGTACTTTGAAGTTTTGAAGTGACCTTGACCATAAACTATGAGAGATATAAAGTCCAAACTTGTTGTATTTAGAGATGATAGATTGATCTTACATATTTGTTCCGTTTTTGCGTTGACCTTGAAGGTCAAGGTCATTTTAGGCCTTGCTAAAACAAACACAAAATAGGTCATCGTACAGTGGAATGGCTGTTGATTCAACCCATAGTATGCAACAACATTGAATTATTTGATTAGACACGCCTAAGAGATCACGTGAGGGTCAAGGTCATCCCTGGATCAATGTCACCGAAGGTCAAGGGCCTCCCAAGGTCACCGGTTTTTTGGTTGTGAATAATACAACTTTTGCTTTATTTTATTTCATAGTACATCGAGTGTATTTGGGGCCAGTGGTCAATGTCGTCTTAAGGTCAAGAGCATAAAAAGATCAAAGTTGGTACTACTTTGCATTTTAATGCCACAATTTATTTTTGTTTTTCCTGGGCACTCATTTTCATGTTAAATATTGAATTCCATAAGGAGCATGTGAGTCATATGGAATTTGCCCTTTTAGTTTCTGATTCAGATTACCGCTGTCGCATCCCACGCCTCCAGCCCCCGTCACTTCTTAGCTGCTTTCCTCCTTACTCTCCCTCCCTAATCTTTTATATTTTACTTGTAAATATTCTTTTTAATGTTTGTACATGTATTATGTCTTTGCATAGTTTATTAATGTTTTGTTTTGTTTCACTTCTCTTCGTATGTATTTCGATGTTAACGTTAAGTGTAAATGCGTGAGAACTGTGCTTTGAACTGATGTCATTAGGAATAGCCGCTATATAAATATCTTATTATTATTATTATTATTATTATTATTATTATTATTATTATTATTATTATTATTATTATTATTATTATTATTATTATCATCATCATCATCATCATCATCGTCATCGTCGTCATCATCATTATTATTATTATTATTATTATTGTTTCTGCTACTGGGTCATTCAGATTCTGTAGTCTTCCTACTTTATTGACTTTTGTAAAATTTTGATTTTAACCAACATTTGCGGGGATCTTTGGATGGCTTCAACCTTTTATTCTTTGGTTTCAACCTTTTATTCTTTGGTTTCATGGCTTTTCTTTCAATTTTAATAACCATTGATGTGTTGTGGGTTGGAAGTAAGCGGCGCTGTTTAGCTTCAGATACAAGACAAGACAAGATTATTGCTTTAGGTCCAGCGGATAGCTTCAGATGCCGTTACAACAAGACGATATATTTGAGGGAGAGAGGTGTAGTTGAATGTGCATGTGCGTGCGTCCGTGCGCGTGTGGGTGTGTGTGTGTGAGCGCGCGATATGTTGTTAGGACTGAATTTCTTCCCTTCAAATAACATCAAGAGCCTGATGGGATTCGAGATTGCTTTTTCTTCTATTAAAATCCCTTCTTTAAAGGAAGCAAAGCTAGGCGAGACAAAGTATATTAGTTTTTAAACGTTAGCAAAAAGGTCAACACGTCGATAGAGTATTATATCCTTAACTAGAGGTAAAATATCACTTAAGAATTGCAATAGTATAGTGATTCTGTAATCGCTGCTTTGGTGCTATTAAGTCAAAACCTTTGCACTATAATTTATGATATCGGAGTTTCATGTTATATTTACTTCAGAGGAGGAGAAGAACAAGAACAAGAAGAAGAGAAAGAAGAAAAAAAAACGTATATATCTTTTGAAAAAAAAAAGGTCTTTAATTGAATGGCAAACACATTGGTAAAACAAAAATAGAACAGACAAACAAAATCGAAGCGTGGTTCCGAATTGGAAGTACTAAAATAATAATGGCTGGCATTGATCGATTGAGTCTGGGCGCTCCACCATTCTAGTCACATCTACTCGTGCTACCAACCCCCTTCCCGCTTTTGAATTTAAATTGCAGAAACCTGTTTAAAGGTGTACTGTATCATTGGCAGTTTTAGTTAAAACTAAACTGATCAGCAATGGAACAAACTTTCTTCTGTGGTTGACGGATTTCAGTTTGCTGTTTTCTCATTCGCACTGTACTACATCTCGTGTTTTGTCGGTTTTGAGTTTACAGAATGCCGTTTGATTTTTCATGTATTTTCAAAGTTCGATCAAGGTAGTTTAAACAACCCTCGCCAGGAATGGAAGCTAACTACTGTCTTTTATGATAGTCGGGATTTGCTATGCTCCAACCTCTTCCCGTTTTGTCATTTTTAAAATATCAGCAACTCGTTTATCGTTGACGGTTCTTCAGAATTCGACAACCACTATTCAGAGAAACCTCGCCGGAAAAGGAACATAATTACTTTTTTGATTGTCCGAATTTGCTCGCCTCAAAATTACACTAACGACCACAGCCCGATTTGTCATCTTTGTTTCAGAAATCCGTGCAAATGGAATGCGTATTCAAAGTTTGACCAATGTATTTAAATGAAAAATCGATTGAATTAAAAAAAAAAACTCGTTCTGTGGTCAGCTTCTTCTTCTTCTTCTTCTTCTTCTTCTTCTTCTTCTTCTTCTATCCTATCCTATCCTGTCCCGTAACCCGAAGGTCGTAGGGGCACCACAGATGATCGTTTAACCAGCATTCTCCATCTTTCTCTGTCCTCAGCAGCCCTGATGGCTTCGCTCAGTGTCAAACCAGTCCATTCTCGAATGTTGTCCTCCCACCTCTTTTTCGGTCTCCCTCTTCTTCTACCTCCTTGCACTGTGCCTTGCAGAATAGTCTTTGCAAGGCCTGATGATCTGGTGACGTGGTCATACCATCGGAGTTTCCGTTTCTTCACCACTGTGAGCAGGTCATCGTGTTGTCCAATGGCTTGTGTGATGGTCTGTCGGACTTCGTCGTTGGTGATGTGTTGGGTATAGGAAATGCCCAGAAGTCTTCTGTAGCACCTCATCTCCATGCTTTGTATTCTTCGTTGGAGATCTGCTGTGAGGGTCCATGCTTCGCAAGCATATAGGAAGATGGAGATGACAAGGGAGCGCAGCAGTCTTACTTTGGATTGTAGACTGATGGTCCTGTCTTTCCAAATGGGCTTCAACCTTGTCAGGGCAGTAGTTGTTTGTGCGATCCTGGAGAGGACTTAAACCTTCTACCTCCTTCTACCTCCTTCTCCTAATAGTCTTCATATATTGTCTATTTTCCTGTTTTTTGAGGCAAAGGGAGCGGGCGATAAGGGCATGTCCATTGCATTTGTGCACTTGTTAGAGAAAGCTTATATGAAGTTATAGGATAAAAACAATATACGCTGTGGTTACTATGTATTGTTTCGTTTTTCCATTTCCTTTGCTTTTGGATCGATCTCTTTGTCAAATTGTGTATACTTTCTGTTGCTCTATCGCTTTTATGTATTTCCTTCTGTTTTGTTGTTGTCGTTGTTGTCGGGAAACGTTTGGGGTATTTGGCTTCATGTTTTTGTGGAGTGGTTTGCCAGAATCACTGGTATGTACTTTTTGCTCGATCGCGTTGTAGTTTTCTTTTGCTATTTTAGAGCAGTTACCAGAATAGAAACATCATTACATTACATTCCAGTAACTAAGACGCCATTTACAATTATTTACGCAGAGACCGTTCTTATGCATTATTTTATTTCTTTATTTCATCACTTTTATATAGCGCACTTCCAGCTCAAGAGCCGCTCATGGCGCTGGCCGAAACAAGATCTAACTCAAGCTGCCCGAGGCGCCCACTTGCACCCTTTGGGCGCGTAGCCTTACGCCCATACCACAGAGCTCAATCCTGGGCAACCGGGGATGGGGAGAAAGAACCTAGTGTGCGCTGTTTTTTTTTGGTGAACCCGGCACTTACCCGTCTTTGACATGAGCGTCAGGATTTTTAAAGTCCATGCGATGGAATGCATGCGTGCACAGACTAGAACTCGGTTTATACTCTCATCCGAATGATTAGACATGGATGATTAGATGGTTTTGTTATACAAGATAAAAAAAATATCCGTTAGAATAATGTGTAGGCTATCTGTGTTTCTGTTCTTGATTTCTAGTCCTTGCAGACGCTTCGTGATCTTCCATCAGTGTGTTTATTAAGATTTGTGTTAGATACTTATAATCATCTGCTTCAGAGTATTGGGTGTTGTTTTTTTGTTTGTTTTTTTGTTTTTTTTTTAATAAAAAGGGAAGTTTTGTTATTAATGTTGGACTTTGGTCAGTTGTTTCATTTGCTTTCTCACCCATCCTCCAACCGACGTATATCAATATTTTTTTAAGAATTCGTTGTCATTTCATTGAGTTTGAACGGTAATTGTATCTGATACATTATTTGTAAATATTAATAGGCATTTACTTGATTGACTAATTGATTGATTTCAGCCTATGATGGACAGAAATAAGAAGGACGAGCTGCCGAAGATGCAGGTCGGCTTCATTGATGCTATCTGCGCACCGGTATACAAGGTAAAGACCGCCTTTGCCCCGTCCACACCCTACACCCCTCCTTCTCAGCGCTCTATCTCTCTCTCCCTCCCTCCCTTTCTCTCTCCCTCACTCTCTCCTCCCTCTCTTTCCCCTCTTTCACTAACACGCAAACACACACACACGCGCACTCACATACATATACAGGAGCGTTCGAACTCTACAAGAATAATAATAATAATAATAATAATAATAATAATAATAATAATAATAATAATAATAATAATAATTATAACAATAATATTATTATTATTAATAGGGGTATTTATATTTTACGCTTTTTCCTAATGACTTCAGCTCAAAGCGAAATTCTCACGCTTTTATACTTGACGTTAACATCGAAATACATAGGAAAAGAAGTGAAACAAAAACAAGACACTAATAAACTATGCAAAGATATAATACAAATATGAACAATAATATTTACAAGTAAATTATAAAAGAGGAGGGGAGGAAGAGAAAAATTACGGAGTGAGGGGGCTTGGGGCATGCAGTGCAGTGTGAAGGCGATGGTATGAATCAGAAAAAAAGGAATGATGCTGGAGATGGGAGGCGAGATCAGACAGTTTTAAGGAAGAGATGAGTTTTTAAATTAAACTTGAAAGTGGCTATGTTCGGAGAGCTGCGAGGAGAACGAGAGAGAGAGAGAGAGAGAGAGAGAGAGAGAGAGAGAGAGAGAGAGCTCCAAGTTAAAGGATCTAGCACGGAAAAGGATCGACAGCCTGCTAAGGAGAGTTTATAACGGGATTTTTGTAGCATGGGGGGGGGTATCAGAGGAAGAACGAAGATTTCTAGATGGCTTGTTATATTTGCTGCTGGTAGTCACCTTGTCGCCTTTTTTGTATTATGCGTGCAAAGGTTAATGGAACCACCCGATGATAGTTGGTAATTTAATCTAATCAATATTGTATCTAATCAGTATTGGATTTGGCCATCGCTACTCTGATGTAGAGTGAACGAAAGGTAATGATTATTATTAGGATTAAAAAATGTTCTGTACCCATGCCCTCTGTGATTTTACGCCTATATTATATTTTTTTTTTCTCTCTCTCTCTCTCTCTCTCTCTCTCTCTCTCTCCCTCTCTCTCTCTTTCGCTCTCTCTCTCTCTCTCTCTCTCTCTCTCTCTCTCTCTCTCTCTCTCTCTCTCTCTCTCTCTCTCTCTCTCTCTCTCTCTCTCTCTCTCTCTCTCTCTCTCTCTCTCTCTCTCTCTGTTTACCCAACTCTCAACAACCCAACAACTTTAATGAAATTTTCTTTTCAGACATTGTTTTGCTGTTGCTGTTTGATTTGCTTTGGGAAATCAATTCGGTTACGTTTTGTTTGTTTTTTCTTTCGGAAATCTAATCATTTGCATTTGTATTGTTGGAATGGCCTGAGTGTTCCCCACTTGTCATTATACGGAAATTGTTTGTCTGTTACTATAATTGTTTTGTTACGGATTCTTCGACGTCATTGTTCAGGAATTAGATTTGTTATAGTTGGAGATGTTTTTGTCGTCGGAAGGTCAAAGCGAAATGAAAATTGATTTTCTGCTGTTTTATCAAAAACCCCAGAAGCTTTAGATCAAAGTTTATTAGTATTGGCAAAGTCTGGAAAAAAAAGTTTTGTTTTTGGTCAGACAGCAACGTGTGGAATTAATTTCCTTAACCCCCAAATCCTACTTCCTTCCCTCTACACTCTACGTACACACAGTCCCGCCCCCACCCCTAACTATCACCATAACCCGCCCACCACCATCCCATCTCTCTCCACCACCATCCCCACACACGCGGTATGCACCAGACAGTTCGTAATAAAGGACATTTTCGTGCCAAGTTTTCATAACATTCTCTCGTGCTGGTTGATTGATTTATGTTTTATTTGCGTGTTGTTTCTTTTTGTCCTGAAGACCATCAAGGTACCGATTCGTTTTTTTCTTTTCGGAAATACCATAGACGCGCAAATTTACAAATTGTCCTCATATATAGAAATAACACGCGATCATTACAAAACCAAATAAATAAATAAATAATAAGCCTCCCTTCCTTGAAATAGGTAATTGGTTAATCTCTATTCGTGAAACTACGCACATTTTCCAATATGAACTAGCAGCACGAAGACAATACAAAGTAAATTGATTCTGACAAAATAATAGGACGAAAGATCAAAGGCAAATAATGACTTTTGAAAAGAAAATCACATCACGGACAGACGTGAAGCTTATTAGAAGTGAACTGTTGAGAAACGAAAATAGAACGAGTTGTTTGTACGAGAGATATAAAGGGAAGGTGAAATTACATTACATTACATTACATGATTATTGCTTTAGGTTCAGCTAGGGAAAATAAATAAAGAGAATGCGGGTGGGGATAGTGAGTGAGCACAGGCCGTGCGAGCTTGGCTGCCACGCAACGGGCCCGGATGTTGCGCCACTGAGTACCTTTCCCGGCTACACGCAACTATCGAAACAGAATCGCGGTGTCTCCCCAAAATTCTTAAACATTTTCCTATTCACTGATTCGTTTGAGTCATATAGAATTTGTCCTACTAAGAAATGTTTGGGCTTCTCGTTTCTGGTACCAAATTCCCCAACCTTTGCTTAGATTGGAAATAGGCCCTAGTTGTCACAAAACTAAAATCTGTGGTCGGCTGCCTCGCCACAAAACCCCCTTTGCGACGCCACTCTCATAAATTTTTGCTTCGCCTGCGCGGCCACTTCTGAATTCTATGCAACACTATTTCAGCTGAACATGACTGAAAGTGCAGCGGCATTATTTTTACATATATTCACACGTTCCACTCTTAATTCGCATCTCATATTATAGAAGATTTATGCAGATTTGATGGTCTGAAAATGGTGGCCTTTGGCTGGGGTACTGGTAGCTATTGGCGATGGCAATGCATCATCCGCTGCTGGTTTTATTTCGTTGTAGGAAGTCTCAACCTCAAATTCAGAATGAAAGGGAACACCACTTCCATTTGTCACTTCCGATAGATCCATCTGCAATCATACGTTCCTAAAACTCGATCAGGAATAGGCCTATGTAATAATAATGCCGCTGCACTTTTAGTCATGTTTAGTTTAAACATTGTTGCCATAGGTTTCGCAGCCGAAGCAAAAATGTATGAGAGGGGCGTCGCAACCGGGACTTTTGTAACGGGGAAACCCACCACAGATTTGAGGCTTGTGACAATTATTTACAATCTAAGCTAAGTTCGGGAAAAATGAAAACAGAAGCGAGAAGCCCAAACAAACATTCCTTAGTAGGGCAAATACTAATTGACGACTCAGACGAATCAGTGAAAATAAAATTTTTTTTTTGGAGAATTTTGGGGAGACGCTCACCGCGATTTTGTTTCGATAGTTGCATGAAGCCGGGAAAGGTACTCAGTGGCACAACATCCGCGCCTGTTGCGTGGCAGACAATCTCCACGGCCTGAGTATGTATTAACAGAATTTGATGCGTAGGGAGATGGGGATGAAATCGATAGTGCGAGATAGAATCCAACCAAACCACTGGCGGGCATAAAAAGCGGGAAATTGGTAGAAAGAAAAAACAAAATGGCGAGCCATTAAAATGTATTTTGTAGACATTCGCGCCACGAACATTGGTGAAAAATGAGCAAGTGATAATTTTCTTGGCGGTGCTGAGACTCGGATTGTCTTAACGAAGCCAAAAAAGGAAAATATTGAATGTTAGACCATTATCAGAACTATAATCTGCAAGCCAAATATCATCAAAATCGTCTCAGACAAAAGGGCTTTTAGGAAATATGCCTTAATCGGAAATGGGAGGTAACTTGTCTTTTATTTGTGTTTTGAATAACCTAGAGTTATCCAGGCGGTCCTCATCAGAGCATGTTGTCTCAAAACGCTATGAAAACTACCATGAGCTGCAAGCTTTTCTTCCAGAAAGAGGCTGAGGGTCGCAGGGCAGTGCAAAGCTGAACTAGCGGAGCTAGCCAGGATTGCAACTGAAATCAACCTTTCGATTGATTCTTGTGGTTTGATGGAGAACAGCGCAGAAATGATAGGCAAGAAACTGTGTTCGTCTGCAGAGAATGTCCACAGTCCCACCGCGGTAGCTCATGTGGTAGAGCGTTCGCCTGGCACACCGACGACCCGAATCCCGTGGTGGGCTAAATATAAAAAGTGGCAATTTTTCTTCACTGTCCATTTTAGCAGTATGGTTGCTCTGATGGTTCAGTGTTGATTTATGTCCATACCTCTTGTTACCTGGGATGGTTATCCCTGTCGATGTCTGCCATATCGCCAATGGTGGGTGTAGACGTTAAATCTCAAATGTTCATTCATGTCCACCCAACGTAGGACAACTCTGGGCGCCACTTGCAAGCCAGCCAAAGTTGTTTCCTTTCATATTTTAGAGTAGGATCTATTGGGAAGCACAATGACCTTGACCTTTGAGAAAGTACAAATACGAATGATCTAACCTTCTTAAAAGTATTTAAAAAGTCGGCAAAGTAAAAATGATGAGTTTCGGTTACATTTTTCTTGAGATAAGATGAAAAGGGTGTTTTGAACAAAAAGGTTACAGTCGAAGCGAGGGAACGGACTGCTATTGAAGGATTGCCCATGAATGGAAGTACCTGTAAACCCAAATTCAGCGAAATCGCTTATCCGTTTTTGTTGTTGTTGTTGAGATATTGAGCAAAAGTTGTTTAGCAACTAAATAACTACAGTGACCTTGACCTTTGCGGAGATTGGATTATAGTCTTTGCAGATAAACAATGAATAAGGCATTTACTTCCAGGAGAAGGAGGGAAATATTGCTATAAATAGGCAGGAGCCGAGGCATAAATTTTTAGGGTTGGATTAGGGCAGCTTGTAGGAGGCAAGTTTAGGATTAGCGTTAGCTGTGGGTGTAAAAAGCCAGGCATCATCGAAGTTTATTTATTTTTTGTGACCTTAAGTTTACTTGGGAAATTGCATTGTTGTCACATTAAAAGATAACATAATGAATAATCGTTGCTCACACCGACCACTAAGCTTTTAGTTTTGTGCGTCTCTTCCTTGTTTTGTAAACAAACGACCGTGCCTACTATACACGCTTTCGCAGTGTTGCTGTTTTTAGAATCAACCTCGATGCTATTAATAGGCATATAACCAAATGAGTTTAATCGATTTTTATATCAAAACCGTACTTTTTTTTAAAGTTATTTTTGCCTTAATCTAATTTTTTCCAAGTGAAATTGAAAATGATTCGTGATGCTGTAATGTATGATATTGGGGGCCCTTAAAACTTTAGGAACGATGATGACGATGACAACGAAGAAGAAGATGATGTTGATGATCATGATGATGATCTTGATGATGATGATCGTGATGATTAACAGGGAGACAACGGCATTTTAATTAAGGAAATGAAGAACGGTGACCTTGTCAGATGTTAGACCATGTCACAAAGATTTACTGATTCGTGTTAATGCGTGATTAGCTGTTGACGTCAATCTGTCTGCTCAACTCGAGTGTCAAAGATCGGTCAAGCAAGAGTTCTTAATATATATAATTGCCTTCGTGAGTTTAGGTACTTCAATTGGTTATCTGCTATTAGTAGTAAGCCTAATGAAGTCTCCGGCTACTGGCTTCAGCCCTCAAACAACCTTGAACACCGCTTCCAATAGCCCATCTATTTATCCGTCTGACGTGGCCAAACACACACACACACACACACACACACACACACACCCACGCACGCACATATGCACTCGCACAAATAAGAAGATGAACTACAACAACTAAAACAACACTCACAGAGCACTTCAACACGCGCGCGGCGTTCGTGGTCAACGCACCTTAAAGCTGAGTAGTGACCGTAAGGCTAATCAACGCTTTTGGGCTAAACTTATACTGACAAATTGGTACCAAATTAGCCGTCATTCTGTACTTTGTCCTGTACTTTGTCATTTTAGTGAGTTCTTCAAATGTGCAGTAAAACGCAAGGCAGGAGTAGCAACAGCTGTAGGTTGATTATGGCAGGGCATAGCACGCGGAATAGCATTAGTATTATGGATGGCATGGATGGAATGTGGCATGATGTTTCATTGTAAAGTGTGGTAGAACAGCGTAGAGCTCGCTGGAAGAATGTGTAGGAGTTTCATGGCATGGTTCAATGAGCGGATTGCGAGTTCCCCTTATTGTTTAGGGGGCATGACACATTCGTTGAAGAACTTAGAAAGTTCCTAGCATGGAGTGTTCATTTGTTCCGGGATTGGAGGTTTCTTTATATTTCTTAGCGGTAAATACTAACGTTGATTATTGTCGTTGCTGCAACAAATTGCTGCCACCGCTTTAGATGTTCATGGACCAGTTTCCCACGCTTAAGCCCATGCACGACGCAACGTTGTGTAACCGTTCGATGTGGTCTGCCGTCACCAATCTCGACCAACTGAAACCACCCATCTTAACCAAGCTCAAAGTCACCTTCCCTCCGAAATACCCGATCATCAGGTTCCAAACTCCGCGCTTTTCCTAGAGTTTTAGCCCACCTGTACCTCCAAAGCTAGGTAAGTAGTTGGAACACAAGTTGGTGGTGTTCGCTCAATATAATGAATCAGTCAGTAATAACAGTAGTCCACTCATGATTGGTTTCGTTGCTTTGAAAATGTAGTATCATATTCAGTCATTCTTAGTGTAATCAAGCGTGTTTATTGTAGCATCTTGAAGAAGAGCAGAGATGAAGAGACAGGTGGGAGGTAGGGGGGAGGGGAGAAGGTTCATTTAGGGTAGGTATGAGGCAGGGCAGCCTAGGTATTAGTCCTTGTCGAAGACAGGCAGACGATTTTGATTAAATGCTTTGTTGTGGAATGTGCGTTCAGACGTCCGAGATGCAATCTACAGTCTTAAGCGGATAGGAGTTAACAGCCACTATCTGAACGTTGTTTCTAGCGGGTTCAATGTAACGTGGCCTCGTGTCAGCAGACTAGACCAGTTGTAGGGTTTAGCAGTAACGAACATGATGATTTACAGAATAATTCTTTGGATCTTCAAATCACCTTGGACCGTCTTAATTATGTCATGCTGCTCGGAGGTTGTTATTCTACTGTCTCACAAAACTATTCGGATTACTGCCGAGTCTTGAAGTACGACAGTAATGCGGGTTTCTATTGGTTCGAGATATTCTGAATTTTCTGGTCATCTTTGGTGCCAGACCATTATTTGGGTTTCTTCTTTTCCACTCAGTCGACCACGCGTTTGACCTAACGTGAATCACATCTCATCTAATTGTCTGAAAGAAATGATGAGAACAGACAAAAGCTTCTCCGGGAGCTAAAACTGTCATAAAATTGATTAGCAATGTGAGTCTATGTATTTACCCACCCCCAACCCCATACACCCACCCAAAACTTAAAGATTTTTGCAAATCTATGCGAAGTGAATCCTAAATAGTTCAAAAATGATTTTTGTAAAAAAAATATCTGTCTGGTCTTCTGTTTGTTGTCCTGTCCGTCAGTCCGTCTGTGCAAAACTTACAAGGGGCCTAATTTCTCAGAACCTATTCATGTATCAAACCAAACTTGGCAGGATGGTATTTCTGTATAAGAGACCTCGAAAATGATCAATGAATGAATTTCTTCACTTCAAGATCAAGGTCACGGGGTCAATAAATGTTAGTTTAAAAAAAATATTTTTCACAAAATCTCACTTTTTTCCTAAGTTATTAATATTGAACTTATGATTCTTTGAGGAATTGCAGATATCAATGAGACATACATGCCAGACAAATTAGGTCAATCTTGCTCCAAGGTCAAGGTCACTGGAGCTGTTCAAAGTCGGTTAATATGGGTACTTTGAAGTGGGCTTGTCCCTAACTATTAGAGATATCAAGTACAAACTTCTTGTAAGCGGAGATAATGTGATTGACATTTCATCTGTGTTCCGTTTTTGCGTTGATCGTGAAGGTCAATGTCATTTTAGCCGTTACAAAAACAATTTGTTAACAAGTGCTGGACCCTTGCGGGTGCAGAGTTCCCTCGCGTACTCTCTCTGTCTCACCCCTTGGGGTCATGAGCAATCTTGCCACTGTAGATTGTTCTAACCTATAAAGGGAAAAGTGAAAGCCCCAGTTGAAAACCTGTCTTGTCTTTGTAGGCATGACCAATTCACTGCGGCAACAGTACCCCCGTTGGGGTGCCGGGGGTTTCAGTATAAATAGTATCCCCACTTTCTGGAAATTTAGTGCTTTAAATTCCCACTGTCGCTGTCTTCATCATTTACTTTCCCATTCCTGCTCTGTCCTATCACTCTGCTATACTATCTTCTTCTTCGCTAGATCAATGACCTACCTTTTTTCTTGAAAACTCTTCCTGGACAAGACTCCTTGTTTGTTTATGAGGTCTGTTGGATCAGCTTGGGAGTGTTGGACGCTTTCTGCCGGGTGGTAACTAGGGCTTCCTATGATGTTATTATTTAGCAATATAGGCATTTTATATGTATATGTTTTGTTGATAATTTATAATGATGTTTGTATTCTATTTTGTTTTTGTAACCGGGGGTTCGAGTAGTTGGGGTAAAGCCTCAGCCGTCCCTTGCGTGGGATGTCTTTATTGTAAAGTGACTGGCCGGTGGAGGGCATTCAATTTTCCCACTAGGGTTGTTTCAGCAGATCTTTTATGCGGATTGGGGGTTGTCCGGTCCTGATTTGGCTCGGAAGAGTCCGCTGGACCTAAAGCAACAGTCAATCAATCAATCTCTCTGTCTCTCTCACACACACACACACACACACACGCACACCCACCCACATACACACACACACACACTTATTTTTAGACAATAAAGAAGAAGAACAAAAAGGGAGAAGAAGTTGGAGGAGGAAGAGGAGGACTATGAAGATACTATTCCCGAACTAATGTCCCAGGCGGGTGAGTGAACAGTTACATGCATACGACGTATTGAGGCGTTAGACGATGTACCTAACTGTCCAAACTGTCGACTAGAATAGCTAGAGTTAGATTTTTTTCGAACGGTGCCTAGAGTAGCTCTTGAGCTGAAAAATCTCTCAATAGTTTGGGAGAAACTAAATAAGGCTAGAGAAAGACACAACAAATTATAACTTCTCCATGATGCCGTCACTCGATATGCATTATTTTGTTGTCATCTGCAAAGGATTCACTATTTTGTAACTAAATACCAAGTTTCAAAGAAATCCGTCCATTAGTTTCAGAGAAAATAACAACAAAATAAATCACTAAATGGGAATATAAATATTACGTCACCACGATGACGTCACTCGAAACACATAAGGCTTTACGCATCTGCACATTATCATTACATACAAAGTTTAAAGGAAATGTTTGTTTGTTTTTAATTTTAATTAATTTGCATAAGTTGGGTTTTTGTTGGAGGCATAGGTAAAGTCTAAGTATATAAGCTTACCAAACTTGTACCAAATCCCTCCAGAAGTTTTGGGGGAAAAAAATTTAGAACAAATAATAACGAACTTAAGACGTCACACGATGACGTCACTTAATATACTATAGTTTCGTTTAAATTTCAATTACCTAGAAAGTTTAGAAGTTTAAACGAAATGTTTTTAAAATGTAAACTAATTAAAAGATTACGTCATCATGATTACGTCACTCGATTTGAATACGTTTGGTTTTACTTTGGAGGCATAGGTAAAGTCTAAGTAGGCCTACCTACTAAACTTGAACGAAATCTCTCCAGTAGTTTGGGAGAAAATTGGATGAGGAAAAGAAAACACAATTTAAATTATGACGTCATCATGATGACTTCACCCGATATGCATTCTTTGTCATCTTGAAGGGTTCACTATCGTAACTAAAATACCAAGTTTCAAAGATATTCGTCCATTAGTTTCAGAGAAAAGTGCGCAAATATCACTTCCGGACGGACCCCGGAAGGATGGTCAAAGCCCAAAACAAGAGTTCATCGTATAGTCAAATGGCTCCATATTTGCTCCATAGTAGGCACTAACGTTGGATTATTTGACCATACATATGCATCAAGGGTCATGTGAAGCTCAATGTCAGGTCAAGGTCATTAAATGGCAAAGTTTTCCTAAGATCATCCCCCCCCCATTCCCCCTCCTCTCCTCCCCCCTGGTATTGCGTTTGCTGTGGTTTATTTTATTGTGCATTATAGTCTGTTTGGAGCCAGAAGTCAAGGTCATCTCAAGGTCGAGATCAAAGTCAGCATTACCTTGCATTGTAATGCCACCGTTTCATTTATTCTGGGCGCTCATGTATAATATTGCAAGTTCCATAAGGAGCATGTAAGTAATAAGGGTTTTGCCCTTCTAGTGTTTAGCAAGATGGCTTTGACTGACCAATGAAGGAGAATAAGCATCTTAGAAATCTTTATGCTCGGTAATCCTTCCATTGTCTTCTCTCCCGATCCCCAAAACATCTCTCTCTCTCTCTCTCTCTCTCTCTCTCTCTCTCTCTCTCTCTCTCTCTCTCTCTCTCTCTCTCTCTCTCTCTCTCTTTCTTTACGATCATCGATAAGAACCACTTTGACAATTTAAAAATAGTGAGGTTTTGGATTTCCTTTTATACACGTAGTAAAATCCATTCTCTTCAATGAAAATCACCACCTGAAAAGTTTCGCATCATTCTCAATTTCTTGCTGTTAGGTTGATCACCTTGCTGCCCTGTTGCCTTTGCTACCAGCTGATGCTTTTATCAATGATGATGATGATGATGATGATGATGATGATGATGATGATGATGATGATGATGATGATGATGATGATGATGATGATGATGATGATGAATTTGAACCCTACAACATTCATACAGCATTTCCCCTTTCTTTGTGTGCAGCTGTTCTCAGTGATAAACCCTAGGCTGGATCCTCTGTATGATGGGTGCGAGTCCAACAGAGAGAAATGGCAAGAACTGGCGGAACAGCACGACGCCGCGGCGAAGCAAGAGGAAGAGAAGATGAAAGAGAAAAGCCAGAACGATAAAGGTGCAGATTTACCCCCTCCTCTACAACCTCCTACTCCGCTGTCCAGCGTCGTTGCCCCTCCCAACGATCCTCCCGGCGCCCAGGTTAAATAGCACCCACCTGACTATTTTGGCTTTGGATGCTCTCTATAACGCTAATGTTGGTTCCCTAACATTCTCTGGTGTGCATTTACCTGTATTCTTTGCTTTTTGGACAAAACCGACTGGGAGCCAGTCCAAGTACTCGTATGCGACAGCTAACCAGCACTTCTATTTCTTATTTTATCAAACTGCTATTGCATACTCCTTTTCGCTCTGCCGAATAACCGTGCCTATACCCTGCATATTTTTCTGGACGTTTCGATGCCTCTTGTATAGGTGCTGAAGTAGACTAATCGTTCTAATTAGTGCTTCGGATTTCCACTAACTAGCAAGAAGAACTTGGAACTTTTCCTTTTATTTTACATAACATAATTTAAATATACAAAATTATAAGCGGCTCATAGCCCTGGGGGGACTGTATAGCCAAAAAGGGGAGAGGGGGGATGAGGGAGGGGGGGAGGGGCAGGATTTGGATACACATAACATTCGTACCATGAACGGCATTGCATAACACTACAGCTACATTTACAATATATTCAGCAACTGGACTGACATATACTAAAGAATTTACAACACAAAAATAAATGTGGCAACAAAATAAATACACAGATTGATACCAATTCAACATCATACCAATACAACACAATAAGACAAATAACACGCAAATCAGACAAAATGTAAAGTAAAGAGTCAGCATATTGCACTTCTACATTCAAGAAAAAATGTTAAAAAAAAACTCTAGTTATAACCAAAAAGATATGGTCATAACCCAGGAGAAAGCAATCTAGAGGCAAATTCTAATCTATTTCAGTGTAATGATCATGATGAGATACTAGTTTTATTTAAACAGAGAGAAGATTATTCCAATAAGACGACTCAGTTTTAATGATGATGATGTAGGTTTGTGTTACACTCGATGTTGGTGTTTTTCTATCAGTAGTTGATTCAGCCCCGATGCTTGAAATCCTGATAGGTATAACTCAGATTCGTTTATCCACGCAACCTGTTCAATCATCAACAAGTCAGGAATCGTCGTATGAAGTTTTCCACTTTTATTCAGCACACATCAACAACTGCATACCATCGCTCAATCGCTTTTTCCACTCTACAATTCTCAACTTTGAACTTTCCACTTTTTAACAACTTTCTAAACTCTAATACAACAGCTCTCTCTACTGTCAACTCTCTCTTATTTTGAAACAGTGCGGCACTTATATAGTCTCTACATACTCCAGAACAAACGAGAATACCCCTGCATAAAACACCACAACCAATCAGAATTAATTTCATCATCACTGTCTCACGTCATACAACCCTATTTGGAATGGAAGCTTCCATGGTTACCACTAGAACTATCCATACGCTTCGATCGATAGAAAACAACTGACTCGAGATAATTCTAAAATAATATCGACCAACTACAAACACCAACGTTATACAAAGCCTCTTCTAATAACAACGCAAAATCAAATCAAAGATAAATACACTCTATTACTGCATGCATTGCAAAATAAAATGAACAGATCTATCGCGCGCGTCACACACGCAAGCCTACCATTGCATGCGTCTCCAACGTAACAGTTTGTAATACTCAGAATTCCATGTCACGTTGTCCTGCTCAATGTGCACATATAGTGCCTCAACCATCAGAAGAGTGGAGGGCGGGGAGAGGGGAAGGCTACTCAGTACTGAAACAGGGGAGTTTTCAATCCCTTCCTGAAGCTTTCCAAAGAAGAGAAGAGGAAGGGAATTCCAGAGGCATGGTGCCTCATCGGTGGAAGAGCGCACTCCTATTTGTGTTGCCTCTGCGGACACTGGGAAAGCTCAAGCCGGTATGGCATGGCCAAGTGTAAATCATCGCCGATGGTTCTGCGCATGCATGAACTTCCGGAGGTCATTTCTGTCGAGTTCTGCGCATGACTGAAAAAAGAAGGGACGACGAGTTACGATGCGTAAGGCATCGAAGAATGCCCAGTTATCGTAAAATGTTCCGAGTAGAATAAACAAGAATGCACTTATACCCAGTGCAAAGTAGGCCTTTAAGACGTTCCCTAAGCATTTTGACAAGTATAAGAATCGAAACCTAGCCAGTAATTTTCAATCAGAGTCTCCTCTCTGAAAATCCTTACGGGAAGAGAGGGGACTATAAACTGATAAACAAACAAACAAAGTAATTTTCGATTTTTGGTGCTCAGAGCCAGCACCTACGATACCTCTTGTTTACATCCACTGCTGTTATTTTCAAATATTCCCAAATTAATTACATTCGTTTCCAATCGGGTGTCAATACAGTTGTACAATGTTGAGAGTCTTTTTAACTGCAATATTTTTTTGGGGGGAGGATTTTTTATTTTTGACATTTTATTGTTCTTTTTCATCGGGAAATTCTGGGCCGCCTCCCCTAGGAAGGCGTAGTGGCCGCCTGTGGCGCGCCCAAACCCAGCCTTCCTAATATTGGCTGTGTTTTTTAAATGTTGCTGGGGGAGCATACCGGAGAAAACCCCCGAGACGTTGCCTGAGTCGAAAGTAAATAATATTCAGAGAAACATAACGCCCAGATGCTGGATCGATCCCACACCTGTCGGGCACCATTGTTTTCTAGCCCGTGGACAAGGCAAGTTAGTCCCGCCTGCGACCACTCAGACTTTTGTTTGTTAATGCGCCTTATAACTAACATTATTATGATTATTATGTTGATGATAAGGATGATGATGATGATGATGATGATGATGATGATGATGATGATGATGATGATTATTTATATTATTATTATTATTATTATTATAGAAGCGTTGTGGCTGAGTGGTCATCTTACAGTGGAATGGCTGTTTATTTAACCCATAATATGCAACAACATTGGGTTATTTGATCAGACATGCATGAGAGGTCACGTGAAGGTCAAGCTCCTCCAAAGGTCAAGGTCACTTATGGTCAAGATCATCTCAAGGTCACCGTTTTTCAAGGTCACCGTTTTTGGCATAATTCAACTTTAGCTGTAATTTATTTGATAGTACATGGAGCCGGAGATCAAGGTCATCTCATTGTCAAGAGCATAGAAAGATCAAGGAGCATGCGTACCATATGGGTGTTGTCCTTTTAGGTTTTTTTTTTGTTTTTTTTTTGGGTGGGGGGGGGGGTGGGTGGGGGGGATATTACACTATATACAATACGCGAGGGCATGGCAAGGGTTGGATAATTATAGTGACATTATTCATGAAAATCACCAATGTCCGACTCAGATGGTACGCGATTCCTTCCTTCCTCTTGTAAAATGAAAACAATGTAGTACCGTTAATTTCTGTTTAGACTCAAAATGAATCAAGTATGTATATGAAGTAAAGTGTTGCTGCCAGTTTGTTGAACAATGAACTCTTCTTGGGGATGCTGTGCAAAATGTCAATCTCTGAGACAAACTCTGTTCCAGCTAGTTGATTTTTCTCTCCATTTACGACCTTTAACATTGTTTGGTCTGCTGCTGTTCTCAACCTTTGGGTTTTCATATTTTGAGTGGTCCTGTCTAATAATGTTGTTTAGTTTCTGCACTAAATGCATCTACATCGCCTTTATCTTCCTTATCGACATCACTTATCCTTAAAATGTTATCAGTGTTGTTATTGCTATCATCTGCCATTTTAGCAGTTTTGCTAACTGGAATTGCTATTTGTACTATTTTTGGAAGACAAATTAAGTTGATACTGAAACTAATGATAATCTTGAAGTTTACTTTGCTAACGTTTCTGACCAGAATTTGTTTCTATGTTAAATCTTAACTACGCTCTTGATTTATTTTATTGTTGTACATGCATCTTAAGTGAAAATTATGGATTTGTAAACATTATTGAAATTTTAGTAGACAATCCATCCTGTAAATGTATACGCTTATTTATAATATAAAAAACATGTAAACATTTCAAATGTATAGGTTTTTTTTTAAAATAAAGTTACAACTTAATTTTAATTTGCGTCTAGCTTTGAGTTGATATGAAATTTGTTTTATAATCTATATGATATTTCAGTTGACTTCTTAAGTTACGTGATAACCTAGACCAATGCGTCTGTAAGGGTCAAAATAAAATGCTCATAGATAGGGGGAAAAAACACCGTTGACAACAGGTGTAGCTGATGCGGTTAAAACTAATAATATTTTTCTCCAATTAAAATGTAGAAAAAGTTTTCCTTGATTGGATAATTTCAATGATGATGAGGAGGAGGATGAGGAGGATATTTTTGTACATGCTATTCCAACACACGTTTGGCTAAAGACGCTTCCCAAAGGTCGCCTGAATAATTATAGTGTAATAAATGTAATGCTATGCCGACAGACGACGGACCATCCGGAGAGGGTAAAGAGCGCTCCACTAAAACTGACTCTCAGTCAGGCGGAGCACTTGAGCAAGCCGGACCGGCACGTGATCCATCCAGCACCACAAGCCATCAACAACAAAATGACACCCTTGGCCCCACCACACAAGACTCTGCAAGAACCCTCCCAGCGACGAGCCCACAGGCCGCAAATGGCCAGGATAACGCCGGTGGGGACAAAAGCAGCAGCAACAGCAGTCAAGGTCGGTTGATCAAAATTATAGTCATTGCTGTTCAGTAATATCACAGCGTTTGTCGCTGTATTGTGTCATGTTAATTATGTTCACAATGTACAGCAGTTATTGATGGTGGTGATGACGACGACACTGATGGTTTTTGTTGAGGGCGATGATGATTACAACGATTATCATTATGATGTTGATTGCAATAATGCAGGTGACCCCCATAGCAACCGCGACAACAGTGCCCCAAGCGACAGTGAAGCGAAGGGCGAAGCAACAATGATCTCCACATCTCAGCCATCTCATTCCTCGCAGTCCATACTAGCCATTTCATCTACCTCCCATCTGCATCAAAACGAGACTCACAAAGCCAGCATAGGCAATAGGGACTCTCATGCAAGGAACATCACCAACAGTGATACACTCAGCTCGTCATCGACAACGCAAGAACAACAGCAACCAGCAGCCTGCAGAGGCGACAGTCAGCGACAATCACTTCACCAAAATGGCTGCACTGCAGCTAATCAGGTAAGTAACTTGTAGATGGATAACAAAAATAAGATAGGATTGAGTTATTGATATCTTATTTGGAAGCAGTGCCACAGCTATTTTGCCAAAGTGTAGCCTAGCAACCTCGGTAAGAATTACACCACTGTCGCGGCCTGGCTACTTCCACTCCACACTGCTTAAGCTATGGTAATATATGGATGATTCAACGCGTTTGATTCTTTCATAAATTTGTTTTGTCGTAAGAGCTTAATAAATAACGTTGAATCGATCGTGGGTCAATTGAAGTGAGATTAAAAGTCGACTGAAATTCATTTTGTCCCCAGAGAGAAAGCACATCTAACGGCGGTCAGCATAGCCCTACAAAGAAGCCCCCTGCAAGCCCTAAGGACACGCGAGGCAAACGCAAGACCCATGCCCAGGCCCATGCCCAGGCCCAGGCCGCGGCAGGAGACAAACCTGTTAAGAAGAGTGGCGTCTGCAACATCAGCTGACTGCCGGACCCTGCCGCTTGCTCTGCCACAACCACCACCACAGCCACTTCCACTTCCAGTCACCATCGGCATCACCACCACGTCGCTGCCCGTCCTAAACCTTTCCACTTCTGAAGTCTGAGCTTCAGTACCAACGAGGATTGGCATCAACATCATCTGCACCTCTGAATTACCAAAGAGATTTCCACATTATGTTGTCCCGTTAGTGGTCTCTCCTGGAATAATGTTAATATCAGAGGTTCCCTAAGAGTGCACATCACTACACCAATGCCTTCTATTACTCATTGGCCTTTTAATAAAATAATTGTTCTTGCATTCAGTTTTAGGCAAAAGGGGATATTTCTTCCGCTGATGAACACAGCAAATAGTAAAAACCTTTAACAACATTAATAACATTTTAGACTTGATCAGCTGTAGACATGGCAATTGTGCAACATTTTTTCAACAATATTCTTTATTCTGGTGTCTAGTTACATTCGTTTTGGTGGTGTTTGGCGAACTATTAATATTGCAACAAGTAAAAGCAAGCGGTGGGGAGCCCTGAATGTTTCTTTTATCAGTCGAGTTTGAATGAGTTTGAAATGGCAGGCTGTTGTATATGACTTTTGTTTATGGTCATTGAGATCGCGAGACTGTTTTTAGCTGTTCAAGATTGCACAGACTGGTTTACTTCATTTTGAACCGAATCTCTCCAAGTCAGTGTTTTTTTGCTAAGCTGTTGTAGTTGCCCTTGATTGGTTTTGCAATGTACAAAGTTCTGCACCTCGTCCATCAACCCAGATCGAAACCGGAACAAGTGTTACCTTCCTGTGTTATACCCAAACGTTGTGTCTCCTTAACCATAACAAAGTGGGTATTTTTAGCAGATATTTTAACGATGTCTACCAGAAGTGTGGAATGTGGCTGTACTGTACATGCACTGGTAGCTCGGTTTGTTTTTATCTCGTTATCAGATTATGTGAGTATAGTTCAGCACACTATTTAAGTGCAATGCTAAGTCGAAGTACAAGTACATGACTGGCGGAATATTTTTTATGAACCATCATTCAAAAACCATCTCTCAACATTGTGATTTCTGAATTAGTCACATCGATGTGCTGCTTGTTGTAATGTGTTGTGTTAACCGGTGTTCACGGACATTTACTGTAGCTATTGCCATGCACAGATGTTGCTTTTTTTCTTTTATATATATAATCTTCCCCTGTAATTATTATTCATTGGGAGTAGTGTTCTCAAGGACAAGATATATACTGATAGTTCAGTTTGCACGTCGTTTCAGTAATGTGACAGTTACTGATTGATAGAAAGATTGGTCCTGATATGACTATAAGTTATTGTAGAATCTTCGAAAAATGTACCAGAATTGTGTTGAAATGAAAGTGCAGCTCTATTTTGCGGACAGTAGAGGAGAGAAAAGACTTTGAAGATGTTTTTATTGTGCTAAGTTTGGGACCACCAGGCGAGGATCTGACTGTCAAAGTTTGCTAAACAGTGAACTTGGCTAATGGTGTAGGACAAACCTGCACGACCAACTCTGATGCTTTTAATACTTGTAAGGTGTGGGTTTAGGGTCATGTGTTGTGATGTGATCATATTCCATTATGTACATACTGTAAGGAATTCCAATTTTCACATTTTATTTGGTTGTTCTAATATCATTGCTGGTATGATCGTCTAGGACTGACTAACATTTCAAAAGAATGTTGTTTTGTAAACTGTAATTGTGGCCAAAGACTTCAAAGATCTAGCCATTTAGTTTGTGCGTCTGGCAATGACGACGTGCATGACCCGCCATTTTGAATCGTTTGTTATTTTGTGGACTTTGAAGATATGTTTTGGAGGATCTGTGCCAGAAACTAAGTTTTCAATAAGCAATGCAGAAAATATCGCCAGCAGGCTACAACAGACCCAGAGTATCCTGGTCTTAGTGGACAGCTTTTCGATGCGGTTATCAAGTCATCAATGAAGAAGATTCCTGCAGAAACCATAGTGTAAGTTGTGAAATGATTTTACTCCAAACAGTTATGGTGAGTTTGCACAAAAGTTGTATTGATCGCTGTATAGACTCACTTTGAGAACAGCGGGCTTTTAGGACGAGGAGAAGGAACCTTAAATAAATAACCTTGCTGCATAGAACCGGGACGATGTCACTGCAAACACTTGCAGTGAATCTGATTGTGTTGCTTTGGACGTTTAAATTGTTGTTGTTAAAAACTGTACTCTTGTACAAAACCAGCGCAAGTTTGTGCGTGATTTATATGGCGTAAAGCCACGATTGGAGTTTGAAATGTTAAGAATTCGTGAACATTTTTGTTCGATAATGTGCATGTATAATAGTTATTGTGTCAATAGCATGAGCGTTTATGAAAATGAGATGAAATGATAGTGCGGTAAGGATTATTAAAACAGTTTACGAAAACGTTTTTGCGTTTGGAAACTGTGGAACCATGAAAGTTTGTGAGAAATTAGACGATAATGTACTCGTGTATTATTTCCTAATGTTCTGAATAAAATCCCAGCGTGTTAATGTGATATATTAAAGTCATTTCATGTGATGTGATATACGTGTCTTGTCTGTGATAAACCCTTGTTAATAAGAGTCTACTATTGGAAAAATCACAAGTTTTGGTCGTCTATATACAGTAGAAGATTGGAAATAAAGGAGGGGGTTCCTGATACGAACCCATCTACAAAACAATTGCAAAATTCAAGTAAACATTTGCGACATGAAAAAAATGATTCCAGAATCCCCATCCTGCACTATCTTTTTACACGATGATCTGAAATGCATAAAACCTTTATGCTGGTTTTGTTTTTCAGGGTTTGTTATTATCGCTGTTTACTTTTAAAAAGAATTTTTTTGAGACTGTGTTGTGTAGAATGCTGTTCTCCGTCATGTATTTTTATACTACTATGGATTGTACACTATCAAAACATTTGTTTTCACCGTTCACGTTTGTATCATTTGCTACAGATTTGTTAACGTAGAGTATTATTACCTGTTGAAACACGCTGAGATCGTGCTCAGAATCAATCAGACCTAAAGCCGTCCCTTCGTCACAGTTCGTGTGCTTACCCCATCGTTGTTTGTTGTGGTTTATTCCATATTTTATGTGAACTCAAGACTTATGATTGTACTTTCCAGTGTGTGTATTGATATTGCAAATTCAGAGATGGTCTTTAGGCATTTGTTTTGACTTTTGTGTGGTGTTCGATTTTGTTTTGGAACGCATGCTTGTGAACTACGTCAAAGAAAGTAGGTTAAAATATTTAACCTTCGTTAACTTTAAACGTGTATCTGTAAAGTTCCAGTTACTTTGGAGCTTTTGTTTTTATCCTTTATTTGTTTTTAAATAATCATAAGGGTATTTATATAGCGCTTTTTCCTACTGACACATCAGTTAATAGCACATATCTGGCAGGAACATTCTTAGTAGAAAGACAGCAAGGTACGTATTAGGAAAGCTACATTTACTGTTTGAATGTTTAAAAGGATTTTCAAGTGCAAATATCTAACCCGCGATAATCATTGCTACAATGGTGATGATCTTTAGACAATCTAAAGTTCTTCGTACTGTCAATCTAAAGCTCCAGAAATTAATCAGAGATGAGAATCTTCCGCTTTTTAGCGGAAATCCGCTCTTTCGGAAGGTCCCAGGGTCACTTTTGAGATCGGTTTAAATCCGGTGAGAAAATTTTAGTGTATATGATTAGGGTGAGTTGTTGATTTTCGATCTCGCAGCTTATTCCCACTCGTTATTCCCATGCGGATTGTTGTCATTTGGTTCGCTCTCACTTCGTTTTCGTCGATCCACCAAGCTGCCGTAAAAAGCCGAGATAACCCGATTTCTTTCTTCCGTGTGTCCTGGTAAACGTACGTGGTAGATACTAGCCATCGCATTACGGAAGTGACGTTGCGTATCTATGCCTCCCGTTTTTCTGATTCCGGCTGTTCCCAAACACTCCCGCTGATAGTGACGTCACTCAAATAGGCGCTTGAAGCCCTTTCTCATGCGCTGAGTTGTAGTGCGAACGATGGAACAGCCAAAACATCACGTGGTTGATCAGCCATTGTCTAGAACAAAGCGCGACTTGTAAAATCCTTCAAAAACTAAATCCTGGAGAAAAGGCTCTTGCTACCCACATCTACAGTGGTGTAAAAATCAAGTGGAACTTTTTTTAAGTGGTTAGAAGAAAAGTTGAACACAACAGTCTTAATTCGTTTGAAGGACAAAAAGATCGAAAGAAATGTGGAGTTGAATGCAGAGGCAGAGAAACAAGCCAGACTGGCTCATAAGAAAGCTCTGACTGCCCGACTTCAGGTGTTGGTGAGGAAGAGAAGTGAGATTAGAAGTCAAAAGCCACCAGCCAAGAAAGCAAGAACTGGATAGTTGCCTGGCTTCAGTTATAAAATACATGCACATGTACATGTACATAGTTCATTCAATAATTGTGTGTGTGCAGACTGTATAGCATGTTGGTACTTGCCAGTTTTTATTTATACTTTTAACAATTCTTCAAAAAAACATGAGAATGTTGTATACACAAAGAACTGTAATCCTAGTGCATGACGTAATTGTAAACTTCAGCCTGACTTCAGTGCCTGACTACGACTTCAAGGCTGAAGTTGTTCATAATGTATATATGATTATAGCATCAGAACTGTTTTAGGAACGACTGCCTGAAACCATCCGTATTTCTGCTTTCCTTGTTGTGGTTTTTCCAAGACATTATCTTGAAATTGTAAACCTTGTTTGAGCAGTCAATCGAGGTATTTATGATTTTATTGTTTGGTGTGACCGTAAGAGTGTCAGTGAGGCTTCATACTGATTCTATGTATAAATGTACAACTCTGTTTTGGACAGTAATTATGTGCATTGGTAAAGCCTTGTCTTGTCATTGGTATTTAAACCATTCTTGTCTGCAGTCAAAAGGAATGTTTGTTTAATACAAGGCTTAACTGATGTTTGAAATAAATTCATTAGGCCTATGTGTTGAACTGTGGAGAGCTAACAACAGCATTTTAGTACCACAAAAACAACTGATCTGACCCCATAAAATAAGGCTCAGAATGCATAGATTTTAACCATCTTTTCAAAAATTTTCCGGGGGAGCATGCCCCCGGACCCCCCTAGCATCGCGTACCTGCTTCGCAGGTACGCGCACTCGTGGCTTCGCCACTCGACAGACTTTGGAATTTTTCCTCCTTTTTGTCATTTTATGATTCTCATCTCTGATTAATGGTTAATTTTATCCTGTACTGTGCTTGTAGGTTCGTTAAATAATCAACCTAATATGCAGCTTGCATTAAATGAATTCTGTACATAGTGAGCAGTTTGTTGCTGTAGTACGAAGGGCAATAAGCAAACCCTCAGAAATTTGCAAGCCTATTTACGCTAAATTTCCACTTAGTCAAATATGAACTCGTGTGCTATACTGACACATCATCTTTCTCTTCTTTTTTTTTCATAGTTACTTTAAACTTTTATTTAAAAACACTTTATAATTTATTCTTTGCAATCGATTTGGTATAAAGCAATGACAGTCTTATGCGAGTACTTTTGAATATGTTCGTTCTTGTCAACCTTTGTATGTTTACTTTTAAGCTCAATGCATAATTATACTGACCAGTTGATCGGTACAGTATGTACACACGATACACCAGTAATTATTTTCTTTAATTAAAATTGTGTTGTTAGAAACTTAAATGCTCTGTATTTCATAATGTTTGATTGTAGGAATCTTTGGATGAATAGTTTGTAAGTAATATGTCCGTCTTCCTTTATTATCTTCATCATTCACCTGTATAACTGTTGTGAAGTTGGGGAACATATGTCGATTACATAAGAGGAAGAAACGTTTTCTAACACACACTCTCTCTCTCTCTCTCTCTCTCTCTCTCTCTCTCTCTCTCTCTCTCTCTCTCTCTCTCTCTCTCTCTCTCTCTCTCTCTCTCTCTCTCTTTAACGGAAAGGAAACACGCACGCATCTCCTCACTCTCACAAACACACACTAAAGTCACACATGATAATTTATTCAAACGTATGGAAAGAGAAGGCTAATTATTCGGAATGCTTCCGGTGACCTTAACCGACAAGACTACCCGGTCCCGTGAGCGCTACGACAGTGGGCACAGCGGACACATGCATCGTCCATTCACTTCCATGCACCGTCGGAAGAGTCGTCTCACCCTGCTGTGACGTCATGCTCAATTGCCAGGCGTGCAAAGGGTGCCTATCAATGGTGAAGGTCACGGAAGTTTGCGAAGGTTCAAGAACGGCGTCCACGGCTCTCCAAGCAACGAGGTGGGTTGGAGCGTGGGTTGTGGCGTCCCCCAGCACATAGACGTACGCTTGTGCGTCTTCCTTAAGCACGCTGAGGAAATGAGTCTGCCCAACCAGCTCCAGGAAGTGTTGAAGTGTGTAGAACGGCCCCTTCCGTTGGAAGTTTGTCTGAAAAGTAAGATCGGGTATCGTCGCAGAGGGTATCTAGGAGCAGGATATTGTCAGATGGGCCATATGATAACTGCCATTGAGGTTCAGTCTATCACGAATCAAAAAGCAGATGTATCTGCGTGATGAGAGGAAAAAAGTAGTAAGAAGATAAAAGAAAATGTCTCATCTTGGGCAATAGGTACTGAAGTTCCTATAGTACGGACCTAGGACTTAATTACTTGAAAGGCAATTTCTTTTTAAAGTTCTGCAAGAGAATTTTTGTTGACTTACCAACTTTGACGACGTAAGACCGCTGCGGCAAAAGACGTGGTCGTCACAGTCGTCCAGATTGCCATAGAAGAACCAGGTGGACCTTGCTACTCCCAACCTGGCGTGCATCAGTAGCCCGCGAGCGGCGTATGCGGAGGCTGCCAGCTGGGTAGTGCATTCCGGGAACTTGGTGCAGGCTTGACCGCCCCCATCGCTGTCCCAACCCCACTCCGTCATCCACAGCGGTTTAGTTGGCGTGTTGGTGTTCCTCCATCTCACGATGCTGAGAACCTAGACAACGGTAACATTATAGGCTACATACTGAAAATACGTGGTAGTAATTGATACTTAACACCATAATATTTAATGTAGGGCAACATGAAATAATAAAAATTATGAAATGATTCTGCTATTTATTTGCATTCTGAAAAAGTCTGATTATATGTTTCAGCGGAAAAGGATGGAAATGTATCTTTTCAGGCTTTAGTCCTCTGAATCAGTGCATGTCTGAATTCCAGAAGTTTCAACTGTCAGTTACCTTTGTCATAACATAGAGACGTTTTAAAAAGTTTATCAACCAAGTGAAGGCGCTCACTTCATTAAAACTACCAGCGGGGTCTTCAGGGTAAGTGGCGTGACGACTGCCGTCGTCGTGACGTCTCCAACTGTAGTGGTGACTGTTGATGACGTCAACATGGTTCATGACGTCAGCGGTGACGCGCGTGCCGATGTAATTTCCGGTGTCTTCGGTGCTGTAAGCCTGGAAGGCGCCCGGCATGACAATGATGTTTGGGTCGCCGGCTTTGAAGCCAGCTGCCATGCCTTCTAGTATAGTGTGGTAGAAGTCGGCTGGATAGTCCCAAGGTTCGTTCCCCACCTCCACCGATTTCACCAATCCGTTGCCTATAATACATAATTTAGATTTTTAATTGAATTAAATGCAACGCACATTTAATGCACGCATTATACAGGCACACATACAGGACCAAAATGCATGTTCAGTTACGTTTCATAGCACGCTAGAGTTCAGACAAGGAATATGAGGAAAAAAAGTGAGACTGGACAACAGTTTAGCTTCTGACCATGCGTGGGACCGAAATGCCTGGCGAAAGCTTGCCCATAGTTAAAGGCTGCCGTTCTGGGATTGTCCCACACGGACACAGGGAAGTTCTTTGCAGTGAACTGTACAGACACATGCACGGACACATTGGCAGCCACCCAATGCTGGTACTCTGTATCCCAATTAATCCACGATTGGCCTTCTGTGCCGTGACCCTGCAATACGGGAAGGAACGAGGACATTCTCATAGCGTTATTTCGGCCTCAATGATCATCATCATCGTCATCATCATCATCATCATCATCATCATCATTATCATCATCATCATCATCACAACCATCACCACCACCATAATCATCATTGCGACGATTAGTACCACCATCATCTTTTTTCAGTAAGTACATGGGATATGTTTATAGCGTTGTTTCGGCCTTAACGATCATCATCACAATCATCGTCGTCGTCGTCGCCACTACAGCCATTGCGACTGTCAGTACCACCATCATCCTCTTTTTTATGTAAGAACAAAAACACGTCTTCATTCAACAAACTTGCGCCATCCTGTCGTAGTCGGGGATATGATCGGGATCTTTAATGTCCCAGTCCAGGTTGTGGTAGCTGCGAGCGTAGCTGGCCACAGGCGCGTATAGTGCCGCCCCCTGGTCCTGGCTCAAGGTCACGGAGCTTTTGCCCCATCCCCAACCCCAGATGGCATTCACGCCGAGCATAGTGCGGAAGTTGACCGGATTGGGAACGGGCTGAGGCAGCGCGCCGTACTGACCACTGTCGTCGTAGGCATCTATCTCCCACACAAACACCTGTCACATACATGGCAACAGTGCATTTTTGTTGGGGTTAGTTAGTTAGTTAGTTAGTTAGTCATTGTTTATAGGGTCCAGCGGACTGCAAAGTGCCGAATTCGGACCACTTTGTCGGAGTTTTTCTATGATTATGATACGGGTGACCATGATGATCATCATGATGATCATGATGATGATAAAAACGACGAAAACGACGAAATCAACAACAACTACAAAAACAACGGGGGCAAATTAAACCAAAAGCAGACTTTAGCATAGCTGGACTCGTCCTCTGTGTGTTGAATGCCGATGTAGCGTACAGTCACTGGGTTGGCCAACCTTGTCACCACTGCTTGAACCGCGTGGGGATCCAACGTCAACAAGCTCTGCCACGTCACGCCGTCCACTGACGTCACCACTTCCGACGTCAGTCCGTTCTGCCCTGGCCAGTGGCGCGTGCGAATGACTTGCACTGCCTTCAGAGAGCCCAAATCGACGTACAGACGCTCCACACATCCTGCAGAGCCCAACGCTCCTACCGTATGCAGCGTGAAGTCAGCGGTCGAGCGGAAGATCAAGGCCGTGGCAGGGGTGAAGGTCACGTTGAAGTCATGAGTTTGGTAGTTTACCGCGGAGGTTAGGATAGCCACTTCCTGCATCAAAGCATGAAAATTGAAGTGCAAATGAAATTGCTCGCTCAATGGTATGTCTACATGTTGAGGTAATACACATTGCTGCGATCGGTAGAAAGTATCGCCAAAACTCCCGCTAGCAGCAGGTGAACGTATTCGATTCCTTCCATCCCTTCAAAGTATACTTTGGGCTCGCTGCTAGCGGCGGATGCGAACCGCAGTATACTTTCTCTGACCAATCAGCGCGCTCGGTGTAAGTTTCGTCTCCTTTAGGCGACGAATTAGGTCACGCTGTATTTGTTTATGGGTCAACTGTCTTTTACGAACCGCTTGAGAATGTTTTCGGACCGTTTGTTGACGCCGGATAGTGTCCTCACTTGGTTTCATACAATTTAAGAATCCAAGAAGGCAAATGGGTTTTTGGGATGGAAAAAGCGCATTTTTGGAGAGAAAAGGGTTAGGGCAAGGGTTAGAGGGTTAGGGATAGATCTACAACTAACCCTTACCCGAACCCTTAATTTACATAAAATTGTAGAAATAATAATAATACCCTGTAACTGAGCAGGCTGCTAACCTCGCCAAAGTATCCCTTCAAGGGACAAGGGACATACTTTGGCCTGCTGCGCAGCGCCTGCCTGGAGTATACTTTCTTTTGATCGTAGCTATGTGCAATGGGTGACATGTTTTGGGCGAATTCAGCAATATGACCGGGAATACGATCATCATCATCATTATCATCATCATCATCATCATCATCATCATCATCATCATCATCATCATCATCCACCCATTGCACCACCCATTGCACATAGCTACGATCGAAAGGAAGCATACTCCAGGCACGCGCTGTGCAGCAGGCCAAAGTATGTCCCTTGTCCCTTGAAGGGGATACTTTGGCGAGGTTAGCAGCCTGTTCAGTTACAGTGTCGCTCAAAGACTAGAAACGGAAAAGTAAGTTTCGTCTCCTCTAGGCGACGAATTAGGTCACGCTGTATTTGTTTATGGGTCAACTGTCTTTTACGAACCGTTTGAGAATGTTTTCGGACCGCTTATTGACGCCGCCGGATAGTGTCCTCACTTGGTTTCATACAATTTAAGAATCCAAGAAGGCAAATGGGTTTTGGGGACGGAAAAAGAGCATTTTTGTAGATAAAAGGGTTAGGGCATAGGCTAGGGATATATCTACAACTAACCCTTACCCGAACCTTTGTAGCAATATTCCGCTCTTTTCGTCACTTTTAAACAGTACTGCGGTTCGCATCCGCGGCTAGCAGCGAACACAAAGTATACTTTGTAGAGAAAAGGTTTAGGGCAAGGGCTAGGGATAGATCTACAACTAACCCTTACCCGAACCCTTGAAGCAATATTCCGCTCTTTCCGTCACTTTTAAACAGTACTGCGGTTCGCATCCGCGGCTAGCAGCGAGCCCAAAGTATACTTTGAAGGGATGGAGGGAATACTTTCACCTGCTGCTAGCGGGAGTTTGGGCGATACTTTCTACCGATCGCAGCAATGTGTATTACTTCCATCATCATCATCATCATCATCATCATCATCATCATCATCATCCAGCTCAGTTCATCTTCTTTACTTCAGTTTAATACAACGACCTCCATTAGCACCTCTACCACCTCAGCTCCATCGCTGCGTCCACGACTACCACTACGACCAACATCATAATCATCATCATCATCATCATCATCATCATCATCATCATCATCATCATCATCGTCATCATCTCCACCTCTACCGCTAACATCAAACTAACCGTTTCACTGTTGCCATCGACGACGAGGACGTGCACTGGAGATGGGTAAACACCGCGCACAGTGATTTCTCGTAACCTGTCACGTGTCGATAGACTGATGGTGAACTGAGCGCCACCAGTACCGGCATGGCGCACCTGGAACCCTGTAGTTGTACTGTCGTCTGTTACCTGAGACAGCTGACTTGTGTCTGACAAAAGGCAAGACGTAAAGAATATTTATGTATTTGTGATTAAACACACATACACATACACATACACACACACGCACGCACCCACGCGCGCGCCCACATACACATACACACAGAGAAAATGTACTTTGTGCTTAATATAATTGTTCCCGTGTTCTCCTCTTTCACCTTAGATATAGACTTAGATAAAAAGGTCTATTGTGTGACAACTCCTTGGGTCTTCTGCATCTTTCACTCACTTTATAATCTTCTACAAGATAGAAAACTATTCAAACAAGTTCCAATTAGGGAAACGGAGAAGGAGGGAACTAACTGATTATTTGAGTGTATCTCAATCCGAACGCATTAGTAAGATTTTCACAATACATTCAGAGTGAAGAAAAATGGGAACATCTGTATAAAATTTAATTTTTTTTTTACTTCACATTTTTGGGATTTATACAGGCTATAATTATGCCTTTCTTAAGCAAAACTTTTTCAATGGCTTGGTGATACCGCTTTTCTTTCTTTGATTCTTTTGCTTTTGTTTTGTTGTTGTTGTTGTTGTATTCTTTGATTTTTGTTTACAAGTTCCGGCGGCGATTTGTGGCGAATGACTTGCCATCTTGTTTTCTTCTTCGTCTTCGTCGCCGTCTTTTCCTAGTCTCTACTGCTTATAAAAACAAACAAGCACTATACATTGATGAGACAAAACAAAATGAATATGAATGCTCTGTATTTCGAATATCTATAAACTCTATGCAATTAATAATTATAACAACAGACCTAAATGTTTAGAATCATCTTTTGTTGCTTCAGCGCAAAGTCATGCAGTTATTCCTTTTTCAAAATATAATTATCCAACGCCTGTACTAACCCTTTTGAATATCCGGCAAGGTGTTAATATGACCCGTGTGTCACCTACCTGTTGAAGAAGTGGTACAGCGACCTTGCTGGCAAGCGTTTAGCAACACGTTGTTGAGCCCATTGCCCAGGTAAAAGCCTCCAGGCATACATCCGTGCGACTGCCAGAACGTGCTGTCGTTGCCGTCATTCGCCTTCAGCACTTGTTCAGGGCTGGATGACGCAAGCACGCGAGCCTGAGGCGCCTTTGTCAGCGATTGGACCAATCCGGCATTCGGATCCCACCCTGATATCCCGATAAATGACGCCATCAAGAACAGGAATCCGATAGTGACATGTTTCCTGAAGTCTGGATCCATCGGTTATTTGGTTAACAACTACAACAGTACAGCTTCAACTTGGAAATTAATTTAATTTGACTATTAGCTGTGTTATTTAATAGTGAGTCTATATATGCGCTCTTGAAGCCTATGAATATAATCCTCTCCTCTTCTTCTGCTTCACACACACATCAGCATGTAATGCCAACCAACCTGTGCTTTTCCCTAAAACTCATCTGTGCCAAATGTCAGAACACAAACACGGCAAAACTGTCAAATTTCTTTTACACTTATTTTTGTCTATTTTGGATATATTGAAAAGTTCAAAATCAAAGTATGAATTTTTTTTTAACGTGTCACTGGTTTCCCTTAAAATAGAAAGCATAGGCCAACTAATTTTTTTTAAATTGGAAAGATAAAGGTATATCGTGTAGGCTTATTGCTAAAGTATGTCAAGCTTAATCACTTTTCTGACTGATTTTATTATTCCACGTCTTAGATAGTTAATCAAAGAGGCAATACATGAGGATTGTGTCTTCTTAAAACATATTTGGCTTATTTTATTTTAATTAATTGATTAATTCATAAATCTATTTATTTATATGAGCTCATTATTTATGTAATCTTTATTTTGGCAATGGTGTTGGTTCAGTAGCTCTTATTCTGTTATTGTTTTTGTAGTTGCTGCTGTTGTTGTTATTAGTATTTTTGGTGGTAGTGGCGGTGCGGCTGTTATTATTATCGTTGTTGTTGTGATGGTGGGGGTCGAGATCGGGTGTGATCGGCAGTGTGTAGTCGATGTTGGTGCTGATGATGTTTGGTATGGGGTAGGTGACAGAGGGGGTTGCCGTCGTCGTTGTCATAAAAACCAGAAGTAACCGTAGCAACAGCAGCAGCACTGCTTTTGAGGAAATCAGTAATTATTTTTTATACAACTGTTGTTGCCATTCTTTGCTTTTTAGTATAGTGTAATGTAACTTAAGTGTGTATGAGTGACAGAAAGAGAGAGAGAGAGAAAGACAGAAAGAAAGACAGACAGAGACATAGAGAGAGACTGAGACAGACAGAGACAGACAGACAGGGACAGACAAACAGGTACACAGTCAGTCAGGCAGATAGAAGACAAGTCACATAATGTGTAGTCCAAGTTCGTGTCGGATTTCCTTATCTTTTGACCTTTTCTGATAATACTGCAGTTAATCGTATTCTACTCTGTGGTCTTGTAAAAATTATTACTATATTAATTATTAATCAGACTTCCATTAGATATTTGGGTCACAATCCTAATGTTGATATAGGCTAACTCCGAAAGGTCGAACGGTCGAGTTAGCCTGTTTTGTTTTTTGTGGGCAGTCTGAAATGAAACTTTTGAAAATACACGTCTGATAGTTTCTTTAAATCTTAAAGGTTAAAGGGTCAGGCATTTTAATTCACCAGCTGGTAAAGAAGCCTGTAGGTTAGGCTACCCACATCCCTTTCACATTCCAAAACTAAAAGTCATTAGCAACCCAATTGTGTGTTTGTGTGTGTTTGTGTGTGTGCGTGCGTGCATGCGTGCCTGTGTGTGAGCGCGCGTGTGTGTTTGTGTGCGCATAAATATATGCACTTCCAATATTTGTAAATAAAAGCAAGCGCTATATAAATAACATCATTGTTATTAAACTGTAAAACTTTTTTTTTTAAATAATGCATCTGGTGTTTCGCTGAGTGAGAACGAACGAACGAAATAATGCCCACACTCACGAGTTCAAAATATTAGTGAAAGCATGGTAATCCTAGAAAAGGCAATTGAAAAGATAAAAAACGTAGTCACAATTTACACAAGAACCACTAATAACCCTTCTAATACTAGACCATAATATATTATGTCTATCCAACAAGATTGCCGCCCTTGGAGAAAGTGTAAAAATTGAATGTCTGGTTCGCTCCTTCGGGTAGAGTGTAGAAACCCGTTCCATTGACGTTCCAAGCTACAGCCTCTCCCGAATGCCTTCTGACGTAAGTAGTGACGTCAGTCGGCGTCATTTGCGAGAGCTGGGCTGCGTAGTTACCGGCAGTAGTGAAGCCGTAATAAACCAGTCCTGCTTCAGTCTTCACCAGTAGCGACAGACCGTCCGGAGACAGGTCGGCACCCTGTTGATGAATGAATGAATTAATTAATTAATTAATCGTCGTCGTCGTCATCATCATCATCATCATCATTATCATCATCATCATCATCATCATCATCATCATCATCATTATCACCACCATCAACATTTTCATCATCATCATCATCATCATCATCATCATCAACAACAACAACATCATCATCGGCGTCGGCACCACCACATCAACTAGGGCCTATCACTGAAATCACCTAACTCTATTAAGGTCCTCCGTCCATCTTTCTACCAATAACAATTAACACCATACTCAAGGTTGATGGTGTATATTAAAAAAAAACGGCAAGAAGTTCACATATATTGATTGTGACAGCTAAATCCCACAAAAAGATAAGTACTCCCTCATTCCGCACACATTGTGGGGTGCGGACGCACTGCAGACTACATTACTTTTGTACCCCTTTACATCCCGCGTGAGAGTTGAGCGTTACGTGCAAGTTATAATATAAGAGAAAATTCCATGCTGTTGGTATAATATACATAAATAAATACATAAAATTAGGTTAGACCTGTGGATCGTTGCTGGTGGTGTGGAGATGAAGGTGGGCTGAGCCAGCGTCAGGCACAGTCACAGTGGTGGGGACCTCCCAGCCTGAGCTCGGCAACTGGGCGAAGCGGGCGTTACCCCCGTGTACTTTGGAAATAATGTACAGCTCTCCGCTGGGATCAATCATCAGCGATTCGGCATCAACCTCGCTCCATCTGTCCAAGCAACCAGCATGCAGATTATTTCGTGTATAATGGATCTATGAGTGTATGATCCGAACCCTCATTACTGTTGCTGTCTTGTCCTACTAATAGGCCTACTCCTGTATCAAAATGCATAATCTGTTCTACTTTCTTATAGTAGGCCTAAGTAGAATAATTATATCAATTATGTGTATTGTTGAAAATTATCTGTCATTTACGTCTAAGGTATTACACAATCTAGATCGCCCTTATCTTAATTGAGATATAGCAGTGATTCATTCATGACTCGATTTATTGGGACCAAAGATTTTGTTTTAAATGATAGTCTACTTGCAGACCGACATTTGCCTCGTTCTGAATCCCGACGATATCGAACTATTTTCAGATAAAAGACAAAGACGAGCTCGACTCACTGACTGCCACTTGGAGAAACGCCCAACGGGACAAAGTGCCAACGTAGTTTATCTGCAGTCACAGATTAAGATCGTTGCTGCAGTCTCTACGGTCATTATTCTTAGTCACAGTCTTCAATATGGTTATTGTATGTATTTCCAGACAAATCTAGAAATACTTTGAAATAGTCAAAGACGGGGGGTGGGGAGGAGAGGAGGGAAGAAAAATGGGGAGGGGAAAGGACCAGAACGAGCCAAATGGCGGTCGGTCGGTCCGTCCTGTCGGTTCATTGGAAACCATACCTCCAGAACCACTGAGCGATTCTGACCTAATTTCATAGGACCATTACCTAAGTTAGTAGCCTGCTTCCCGTACCATAATAATTACTTGCTTTATCGAAAAGGTCAAGGTCACTGGAATCATTTTGTTGCTAAACACGTTTTACTCAATATTTGAAGAATGGTTAAAAAACGATTTTGTTGAATTTTGGTATACAGGTACTTCAAATCATGGGTCATCCTTCAGTAGCAGTCTGGTTGTCGGTCCGTCGCTCCAAAGGTCACTTTTTTGTTCAAAACACTTTTTGCCTTATATCAAAAATAACTTAACCAAACTTCGTAACTTTGTGGATACTTAAAACTACTGCAGGTATGTTGGATCATTCGTAGTTGTTTCTCAAAGGTCAAGGCCATTGTGCTTCACTATTTCCTAAACGCGCTTCGCGCTGTATCTAAAATTTCTCTTAGCCGATTTGTATAATGTTTTGCTTGCACATAGTTCAGATATGGGTCAATCATTCAATGTTTTCCTTTTGCTTTGTTAGAATAGAGCCAGTCACAACACCGCCAAGAAATTGAACACTTTTGAAAATGCTTGTTCATTGATTGTGTGTGTGTGTGTGTGTGTGTGTGTGTGTGTGTGTGTGTGTGTGTGTGTGTGTGTGTGTGTGTGTGTGGGTGTGTGTGCGTGTGTGTGTGTGGGTGTGTGTGTGGGTGTGTGTGCGTGTGTGTGTGTGTGTGTGTGTGTGTGTGTGTGTGTGTGTGTGTGTGGGTGTGTGTGTGTGTGTGTGTGTGGGTGTGTGTGTGTGTGTGTGTGTGGAAATACATTTGAACGGCTTGCCATCTTGTTATATTCTTATTGTGACCTTAGAACTACTATTACCAGTATTTAATGTATTGCTGTATGAAATCAAAGACGCCGGTACTGACGTGAAAGTGTACTTGTCTACAAGCGTTAGAGAACCACTTTGCAGCACTTGAGGTTCTAGCACTTTGTACACGGTACGAGGGTTGGCGCCGTTGCCGTCTCCAATGTCGCCGATGTAGATGCACGAGGAACTCGCCATGCTCTGAAACCGGATGTAGAAACGATTTTTTTTCTCCAGAGAAATATAAAACGTTCACTATATGCTTTTTTCTTAGTTCCCAAGAGAACTAAGGTACCTAAATCATGGGAAGGTGGATTCACTGAATCGGTCTTCCGCACAGTGTTTTACAGACCAGAACCCGAACTATCTCCTTTGATACAGATAAATATGTAAACTCATTGACGGCGAAGCGCGTCATAGTATGCGCGTCATAGGATGCGCGATTCTTTGAATGGTTTCCAGAGGAGCATGTCTTAGGACTTCTTCTTCTTCTTGATTAAATTAATGTCCCCGGACACATTGAGCGTATAGGGTATTTTTTTCTTAGGACGATCGTTATAAGCAACTCAACTACTAAAGGGAGAGTACATTTGGGAGCAAGACTAATAATTCCTAATTGATTTGGTAATTCCCTTTAACTGTAAACCCGAGTATTTAACTGTAAACCCGAGTATTTAACTGTAAAACCGATTATTTAAAATGTGTGAGTAATTTTCAAGGGTACATGTGACGAACGTGTTTTACCTCAATTCCCAAATGGCAGGAAATTCTATTATGATAATTTTATGTATACTGATCTACAAGAATCATTCATATACATTTTGTTACATACTCTTAATTTAATTTTTTATCATTAGTGTAAAACTGGCATGTTTTGTGTTGAATATCCAATATATTCTGGATATCAAATAACGTTTATGGATTTTTGCGTACAGTGTGGATACTTGAGTGCTATTTTCTTACAAAAGGTGAATAAGTTTATTTTTTATTGTTTATAACTGGAAAGAACATGCACTTGATCTTTAACAAAATGTATAGGTTTTCTATATTGTCTTTTATATATTAGGTGGTTGAATTTTCAAAAATACGCTTAAATAGTGCGTTCTCAGGGAATACACATGACAAAAATAATTTACCTTTAAAGAACATAATAAATAAATAAATAAATAAATAAATACATAAATAAATGACCACCCTCATAATAAATCATTTGCCACTATCCCATCAAACTGCTCAGTTCAAGTTACCCCGCCGCAAGTGCCGACACAGATGTCCTCCCAGTCATGGTTAGTGGCACCGGTTATGGTCAAGGTGGCGAGAACTGCGCCGGTGTTGGGGTCGAAGGCGAAGATGCGGTTGACGTCGCCGTGGTCGTTGTGACCATACAGGACGTTATGGTGGACACGACTGGCCGCCAAACCGGAGTTCTCCGTCACCGCACTGTCATGAACCTGACCCAGCTGCTGTACCGGGCCGAACTCCACTGCTGATTGAGGGACATATTCTATTAATTCATTAACTTTCTTTTCTGTTCCTTAGTTCGCTCTCTCTCTCTCTCTCTCTCTCTCTCTCTCTCTCTCTCTCTCTCTCTCTCTCTCTCTCTCTCTCTCTCTCTCTCTCTCTCTCTCTCTCTCTCTGTGTCTTTCTCTGTCTCTCTCTTCTTTTCTTGTTGTTGTTGTTGTTGTTGTTGTTGTTGTTCTGTAATTTAAAGTCCTTCTTACTGTTTTATGTTATTTTTTATTTATTTTATTTAACTTTTCGTCTTATTTTGCATATTTATCTTATTATAGTTATTATATTTAATTCATTTTGCTTTGCTTTGCTTTGTTTTCATTAGTTCATTTTTGTATCTAGTTTCTTTGTTTATAAGGGCTGAACAGAAAGAGAAAGAGCAAATAATTTTATGTTAATATACATTCGAAGTAAAGTTAGAATTAGAAGAAGATGAAGAAGAAGAAGAAGATGAAGATGATGATGATGATGATGATGATGATGATGATGATGATGATGATGATGATGATGATGATGATGATGATGATGATGATGATGATGATGATGAAAAAGAAGAAGAAGGAGAATAAAGTGGAGAAGGAGGAGAAGAAGAAGAAGAAGAAGAAGAAGAAGAAGAAGAAGAAGAAGAAGAAGAAGAAGAAGAAGAAGAAGAAGAAGAAGAAGAACAACAACAACAACAACAACAACAACAACAACAACAACAACAACAACAACAATAACAACAACAAGAAGCAGCAGCAGCAGAAGAGGAAGAAGAAGAAGAACAACAACAACAACAAAAACAACAACAACAACAAGAACAAGAACAAGAAGCAGCAGCAGAAGAAGAGGAAGAAGAAGAACAACAACAACAACAACAACAACAACAAAAACAACAACAACAACAATAACAAGAACAAGAAGCAGCAGCAGAAGAAGAGGAAGAAGAAGAAGAAGAAGAAGAAGGAGAAGAAGAAAGATAGAAAGAAAGAAAGAAAGAAAGGAAGGAAGGAAGGAAGGAAGAAGAAGAAGAAGAAGAAGAAGAAGAAGAAGAAGAAGAAGAAGAAGAAGAAGAAGAAGAAGAAGAAGAAGAAGAACAACAACAACAACAACAACATCATCAACAACAACAACAACAACAAAAGAAAAAGAACAAGAAAAAGAACAAGAAGAAGAAGAACAAGACCAAGAAGAAGAACAAGAAGAAGTGCTACTGCTACACTTACCCTCAGCAGCTACAAGCAACAAACAAACTCCAACAAAGCCTAACATTATGTAATAGTGCTGTACGAAACTACTTTTGTCCTTCGCTCAAATGCCACAAAACTGACAAAGTGATTAATGTAGTCTAGCTCGTGCGTTTTTATATCAGGCTGTGGACTAATTTATGAATAAAATAATATTGGAATACAAAGTTGTAAACGCAAGAAAATTATTCCAGCTTCTACTGTGTGCAGTTCAGAAGTTTGTTTCGCGACTGCTCGATTGTTTTTGTTCCTTCTGCTTTTAACTATTTAAGCTATAAAGCCTTAACTAAATTCACTACCAATATCACTGATGGATTGCTAGCAGAGATGTAAAAAAAATCTCTGACTACTGTATCTGTGTGGAACACTTCTGACCAGCCTGCACTCATGTCCTCATTTCCTTGATAAACCAGTAAACCGGGTCCCTAAGTAAAAATGACGTAAGAAAATGACAAGTAAATGTACTGATATAAGATACAGAGGCGACTGAGAGTGAGACCAAAAGGTAGAGTTCGAAGCCTATTAAGTCTTCAGTTCTTGTGCAATGCAATACAACGCGAAGACACTAAACTACACTGCACTCACTACATTACCTTACAATATATAAATAAATAAAAGAGAGAGAGAGAGAGAGAGAGAGAGAGAGAGAGAGAGAGAGAGAGAGAGAGAGAGAGAGAGAGAGAGAGAGAGAGAGAGATGTACTATTGTATTTTATTATTTTTACAGCGCTGGTCGATACAGGATCTAATTCAAGACGCCCGAGGCGCCCACCTGCCACCTTTGGGCGGATAGTCTGGCGCCCAGACGACTGCGCATAATCTTGGGCGACCGGGGATGGGGAGATGGCACCTAATACGTGCTGGGTGAATTTATGTGGGCGGCATTCACCCGTCTAAAACACGAGCGTCAGGATCTTTAAAGCCCATGCGATGGAATTGGAATGCGTGCGTTCATCGACTAGACCTCGGTTTATACTCTCATCCGAAGAAGTCCTGAGCGACCGTGGATGAGGGCGAAGGGACCTAGGTTTGCTGGGTATATTTATGTTTCCGGCACTCACACGTCTAGGACATGAGCTTCAGGATCTCTAAAGTCCGTGCGATGGAATAATAATAATAATAATAATAATAATAATAATAATAATAATAATAATAATAATAATAATAATAATAAATAATGCTTTCATATAGTGGGATTGTCCATAAAGTGAGCTCAAAGCGATCAATGTTATACAATAATTGTGGGTAATAAAGATTTGTTGATTTTAATGCGCCGCTGTAAAAATTATATATCTCTCCCCCCCCCCCTCTCTCTCTCTCTCTCACACGCACACACACACAAACACACACACAATACACAGTTTGAGTAAAGCCCCTGTGCATGGCCAGTGCTATGAAATATCTACTTCTGGTTCGCATTTGTCTTCTGAGATCCTCTTTGACACTCAGGCTAGGTAAGATAAGGACCGTCTTTCCTATGGCCAACGGTGGGTGTGGACGTTAAACTTCAATCTTTATTTATAAGATAAGATACGTTGCGGGCTCTGATACTCGAAGTTATTATTTTTGCTGCATGGCTATTCCGTAGTGATGTAACTGGCCATTTGGAAGTAACGTTACGTTAATGATTATTGAGCACTATAAATTGTAACGACTCGATCTGCCTTATTTTAAAGCAGAGAAAGCAAGATTCTTAATTAAATATGCTACTACAATAAAACAGAACATAAATTAATAAATTATAGCAACAGCAACAACAATTAAGAACTGCAACCAATAAAAATATCTGTACAATAGCAATAGCAACAACATAATGATGGGTACGGCCGAAATGGGAGAGAAAGACTTTGCAACTTTGTATATTTATGTTTTACTAGGGAGTAAGATTTTAGACTAATTAAAAAGTCTGAAAAAATCTTCACCCCTGGTTTTTTTTAACAAATTAACACAATGCAGAGCTCACTTTTAACATTAAGTTGGAAATAATGCAACACACCTACACCCATTGTCACACCCACACAATTAAACCCAGAAATGATGATTTTGCCATAAGAGAGATAGAGATAGAGATAGAGAGAGAGTGTATGTGTGTGTGTGTGTGTGTGTGTGTGTGTGTGTGTGTGTGTGTGTGTGTGTGTGTGTGTGTGTGTGTGTGAGGATGTTTACACGGCGTTATTGGGACAAATTAGTGCAAGTTTGCATACGTTCTTTGGACAGACCTCCTTGTTGGGACGTCCATTTAATGATCCGTGAGGGTTAGGGTTAGGGTAAGGGTTAGGGTTAGGGTTTGGGTTAGGGCTAGTGTTAGGGTTAGGGTTAGGGTTAGAACACTTTAAAGTACTTAAAAACGGGGTCGTAGCACGACCCATTGTCCACAGAACGTATGTGGCGATAGAGGAAAGTCCAAATAACGGCGTCTCCGCAAGTATGTGTGTGTGTGTGTGTGTGTGTGTGTATGTGTGTGTGTGTGTGTGTGTTCATTCGAACTAGGGGGGTCGCATAACCATCGATAGGGAACAAAGTTAAATTATCGAAGTTATTCGTAGACCTACTGAGCTAAGATAAAGGGGAAAACGCACAAAAAGTAAGATCTTAGAACTACAAACAAGCAAGAGAGTATAGGCCTAAATAAATATATTGATTAAATGTAGGCTAATACAATAGCTAACCAACCGGCTATCTAGCTAAAGAAATAAACAAATAAATAGATTTCCATTACAGATATTTCAATTTTAATTTCTTGCCTTGTTCTAACAGCATTACAGTATGGGTTGTCATTTATAGGCTATCAGCCTGTACTGGCTTTACTACCTTTAACCCTCAATTATTAGTATTAATGAGGGCCACGGTCACGGACCGAGGCACTGCTTTTCGTGCACATCAAATTTAAGTAGTAAACCTTTTGACTCCCCCATTTAAAAAAAAATCTCAATGTAGCATTCTTGGGTTAGAATAATCAAAAAATTTATTGCGAGCTCGGACCTCAACAGGGGCGGATTTTGGAGGGGGGGGAGGGAGGGAGGGAGCACGGAACCTCCCCTCCTTTACCCCTCCCTCCCCCACCTCAGAATGTAAATGAAATAAAATTAACTTAATTTAAATTAAATTAACGCGCGCACACATACACACACCTACACACAACACACTCACACGCACACACACATGACAACACCAAGGACACACACGTTTTCCTCCCTTCCTTCTACCCTCCTCAAAACTTCACTACAATTATGTCACAAACTCTGTTAATTAATGTTTTATTGGCCGGCGTTTTCATGTTTTGAACAAGATTGCGGTAAAATTTCGGGATATTAGGGTTCTGTCCCTTGCACATTTGTATGCGTTTAATGACGTCAAATTCTGTATTAATTTGGATTTTATTTGACCCTACATATCCGCTTCCATCTCGGGGCGGGGGGGGGGGGGGGCGGATTATAAGAGGAGGGGGGGGTTGGGGGGCGTAAAACCCTAAAACAGCCCTAACCCTAACGGAACACTGTTTTGAAGTCAAAATAAAGGGGCTACGTAGAGTTTCAAGTGTATGTCAGAGTAACGTCGTTTCTACCTAGCCACAAGCACACACACACACACACACAAACATACACACGCACACACACACACAACAAGACACACATACATGTGTCCCTTCTCCCTCTCCCCCAACCCTCCTCAAACTTTCAATGCCATTAGGCATACACCTTTTTAATTAATGTTTTTATTGGCCAGAGTCCTCTTGTTTTGAACAAGATTGCGGTAAAACTTCATGATATTAGGGTTCTGTCCCTTGCACATTTGTATGTGTTCAAAGACGTATTATTTTGGATTTCGAAAAGCTTAGCGTAGTTTTAATATCCAGTTGGCCTATTGACCAGTGATGTAGGCTTGCTAAGACAAACAAAGATCTGTTACTCTCTGATGACGTAATCTTATAAATCATATATCGGCATCCATGTCCGCTTCCATCCCATTGTATTAGATAGGGGAGGAATTGCCAACAATATTTAGGTTTGAATCAGCAAAATGCAAAAGTGACTATAGCAGTTGCTTTGATTTCACAATGCATACATCTGTAAGGCCACCAGTATTTTATTTGATTGATTTATTTATTGTATTTTTTTTTTTAAAATCTGGGTATTCTAGCAGTCCAGTAGAAACAGGATCAGGCTAGGTTGTAATTTTAAAAAAAAAAATAAGGATATTTATAAAGCGCTTTTTCCTATTTACAAAAAAATCGGTTCAGAGCGCAATTCTCACACAGAAATTCATTACGATTAAATAATGAATAAAAAGAAGAATACATCAAATAGAAAAAGATGAAAGAAAAAAAGAAGAAAATATATATAGCCTATATATTTATGCACGCTAGCAGATGTGGGTTGATAGAGACAATGCGGAACAGGCCATTGTTGTAAATGAGGGTTAATTAGCAAATGAAGACGAGAAAATATAGTTTTTATGTACTGTTTGAAAGAGAAGATTGAGGGTTTGCTGCAGAGAGAAAGTGGGAGTTGATTCCAAGCAGACGGTCCAAAGCCACTGAAAGAGCGGGACCCGGTGTGACATCCTCACAGTTCCTAGTATCTTAGCTGGGCTGGGAGCGAATGGGAGCATTCTGATTGGTCGACGCGTTACAAAATTCGACGCATGCGCACAGTGCTATCATAGTCTTCGTAAGGTTTAGGGTTAAAGTTTGGGTTAGAGTTAAGAGTTTAGGGTTAGGGTTAGGGTTTGGGTTAGGGTTATGACGCCTAAGAACTTCGTGAAAAAGCCGGCACGACATGACCTGGCGCATGCGCAAATGCGCTCGGATAAACTAGGAAACCCGGAACTTGAAGGATGTGACAGGTCATAAAAGTTTGGTTCAAGAGAATGGAAGATTCAGAGGATCAGAAGCTGAGCGGAGGTTGCGTGATGATTTGTAAAGATGGATGCTGTCTTAAAGGTAGGAAGGAGCAGAACCGTTGATGCTCTTGAAGCAGAGAAGGTTAACTTTGTAGAGTATTAGCCTATGTGTGAGACAGGCAGCCAGTAATGGGAGGGTGAGCAGCGAGCAGTGGCAGCTGAGCAGTGGGGTGATGTGATCAGACCTTTTCTTTTTCAAGATCAGGCGGGCTGCAGAAGTTTGGCCGCGTTGAAGGTGGTTGACGAATGATGATGTAACCCAAAAAGGTTAGTTAAACTTAGTTAATTAGTTAGTTAGTTAGTCATTGTTTATAGGATACGATTGTGGTACCACAACTTGGTTGAAAGAGAACTCGTTCCCGATCCGTATTCAAAATTTGCTGAAACAACCCTAATGGTAACACGGAAGGCACTCCACCAGCCGGTCACTTTACAATAAATGCATCCCAGGCAGGGGACGCTGAGGCTTTACTGTAGTTTGTCGAACCCCCGTTTACAAAAACAAAATAGAATATAAACATCATTATAAAATAAAATTATTAACAAAACACATAAATATGAAATGCCTTCATTGCTAAATAATAATACCATAGAAAGCCCTAGTGACCATTTCGCAGAAAGCTCCCAATATCCCCAAACTGACCCAACATACCCCATACACAAATGAGGAGTTTGGGGAGAGTTTTCAAGCAAAAAAAATTAGGTGACTGGTCTAGTCTAGGGAAGAAGATGGTAGATTGATAGAACAGAGTAGGAACTAAGTTGCAGCAAAGAGCTTATGACGGAAAGAGGAGGAACTCCCATTACGTCATATACAAAAATGCGAGACGCTCTCACGGATTATTTCCCTTTGCTCGGGATAGCTACAACTCATCATCTGCAATATGAATGATGTATGCGTGGTCACTTATTAAGCCTATGCCATTGCAAAAGAACATTTCTATGGCAACGTTTGCATAAACCAAACTTGTAACCATCAATATTATTAACATCCCGCTACTGCAGTCTTTTTTTTTTTTTATGTTTAGTTGTTGACATTTATTAGGTGCTTTTATACTGTTTATGTGTGTATGTCATAGGTTCGTTTTCTGCCCTTGAATTTATTATTTTTTAATCAACGACAGATATTTTAAAATTAAAATATGCATGGCAGGCTGCTTCATTAATCCGAAACTGTGTACATCTGTAATCGTGAGAGAGAGAGAGAGAGAGAGAGAGAGAGAGAGAGAGAGAGAGAGAGAGAGAGAGAGAGAGAGAGAGAGAGAGAGAGAGAGAGAGAAGAGGGGAAGAGAGAGCTCTGTCATTCAATCAATTAATCACAATAAAGCACAATAACAAAATATTTCACTAATAGTGTGAATTTAGTGGGAAGGGGCACCTGATATAAACTGTTTATATCAGATGCCCCCTCCCACCCAACCCTCTCACCTCCTCCCACATCACTGGCTTGATAACATCAGTCACTTCATGGTCAACTCTTACCTCCCACATCACTGGCTTGATAACATCAGTCACTTCATGGTCAACTCTTACCTCTCACATCACTGGCTTGATAACATCAGTCACTTCATGATCAACTCTTACCTCCCACATCACTGGCTTGATAACATCAGTCACTTAATGGTCAACTCTCACCTCCCACGTCACTGGCTTGATAACATCAGTCACTTCATGATCAACTCTTACCTCCCACATCACTGGCTTGATAACATCAGTCACTTCATGATCAACGGTTTTTTTCTCTCACGTCTCAGTTACAGATTCTCCAGAAGAAGTGAATTTTTTCTGACGAAGTGACATATATCTGTTATAATACTGCATTCATGCCGTTACACTTGGCATGTATTATTATTATTATTATTATTAGTAGTAGTAGTAGTAGTAGTAGTAGTAGTAGTAGTTGTAGTAGTAGTAGTAGTAGTAGTAGTAGTAGTAGTAGTAGTAGTAGTAGTAGTAGTAGTAGTAGTAGTAGTAGTAGTAGTATTTTGATTATAGAACACAAAATAAGACAAAGACAAACTTTTTTTCCAGCTGTCAAACAAGACAACTGAGCTGGACAGTCAAAGCATTTGGGGTAGCATATACATCCAGGGATGTTGCTAGGAAATTTTTTCTTCGGCGATTTGGCCGAAACAGCCGTGAAACTTTCGGCTTTTTACAGAAAGTTTCGGTTCTCTCTTCCAAAGCAGTCTCACAAGTTTTTTTGACTAGATTCACTACGTTAACGTGCACCCTCCACCTCCATATATTAAAGGTGTTTTGTGGATGCATATCTTTGTAATAAAACATGATTTTAAGAGTAGAATAAGAACATTGAAAAGAAATTTTATTTTCTAAAATTTTAGACACACAAAAACAATACAAAAGTTTAGACTGTCCCTTGACAGACCACAATACTTACTGTCAGAGTTTCTGGGTTTAACCTTAGTAATTATCGAATCCTCACCTAAACTGCAAGCGTACAACACAGGAATATCACAAAAATGGACAAAATTGAACCGATTCACCCGTGAAAACTTCGGCTCGGCGAGCCGACATGACTGACAGTTTATCGGCTTTTGAATAAAAATTTCAGCTAAAAGCCGAAGATCCGACCCAAACGACATCCCTGACATCTTGATTTTTAATGTCTAGATCACTGGCGAGGATTGGGGATTTAAAATACGGTAGGGACAGCATTCCACACCAGCCTCTTCCTTTCTTGGGGGCAATTGAACTGGCAAGCCTTGAAATGATCACTACAGAACTTGCAGCCTTTTTTGTTGAAATCCTCAAGTTAAGGCCTTTCCGCAACTTTCGCCTGCAAAGCTGGATCCACTTTTTGCATCTGTTGATGGAAAATAATTAATTAATCAAACACAACAATAAGAACCTGGACTACAACATTCCGCGCAATATAGATCTAATGCGCAGATATTCAGAGATCAGAACAAGGACTGAGTGTCCACATTACATTTTGTTACGTTTACACTCAAACAAAAAGGGATTACAACAGATCAAGGACCATTTTTGTGGATAGGGTTTATCTTGCACAGTATTTGATTACGAGGCGAAAACAGACTTAGTCTAATTTAACTTGTTAACATAAGGATAAGCAGTTTGACGAAGCTAAACTGGCAATCTGACAACATCTACTATTGAAATGTAAGCACAAATATAATAGTCAAACAACCTATAAACAACGTAAACAGTGAGCGACCTGTTGAACGTAAACTGTCAGCAAGCAAACAGTTTTGGTTGTAGCATAGAATAGATATAACATGAATCACTGAAGCCTCTTCCCTATTGTTTTAACAACACTGCAGCGGTCTTGGTTTAGGCCTATTTAAACACCCAAAAAAAAAAGAAGTTTTTCGATTGCAATTTATATTTCTTTGTCTCTTGGAAACTTGAAAAAGAACTTGCCATCACAACTTTTCTTGTATCTGGCATTACGGCAATTGATGGCTGTGCAAAAGTCACCACCCTGTTTCACTCTGTTACACTCTGTTCGATGTTGGTGATTTTCTATCAGTGATGATTCAGCCCCAATGCTGAATTCCTGATGAGTGTAGCTCAGATTCGTTTATCCACGCAACCCGTCCAAACAGCATACAAGTCACAGAGTCGACGTATGAAGTTTTCCACTTTTATTCAGCATACATCAACAACTGCATACAATCGCTCAATCGCCTTTCCACTCTCAAGTTTACTTTCCAACTTACTATCAACAACAATAACTCTTTTTTTTTTTGAAACAGCGCGGCACTTAAATAGTCTCTTGATACTCCCGAATAACCTGGATCAATCTCGTTTGACGCAATTTAACCAATCGCTTCTAACTTCGTCATTACTGTCTTACGTCATACATAATTATTTCCCGTCCCAGAATATTCGCCATTATCTACGTCCATCAAGAAACTTCGATCGATAGTAAACAAGCGGGTCCAGAGAATTCTACAACAATATCGACCAACAAAAATTATCAACGTTATACAAAGCCTCTCCTAACAACAATGCAAACTCAAATCAAAGGTAAATAAACTCCATCATTGAATACTTTGCAAAACGAAACGATTAGATCTATCGTGCGCGCTTCCGACGTACTACCATTCGCGTTTCAACGTAACACACTCGGTCGCCTTTTGTCTTTCTGCCACGAGCGACAAGGGCGCGTAACTCGAATCTTCCGTCTCGCGGTTCTGTACTAAGTTCACATTCTTTCTATAATTAAGCTCTTTGGTTGCAGTAGTCCAGTCGTGAAAGTATGAGAGAGGTAATGAGCTTTTTTGTGGCATCAATAGTGAGGTATTTACTAATAAGGCCAATGCGGCGAAGATGGAAAAAACATGACTGACAGGTGTTCTAAATAAAAGTTATGCATTGAAAGGATTTCGTCAATGGTAACACCAAGATTTTTGAGGGAAGAAGAAAGGGAGATAGTGCTGTGTACAAGAAAAATTTAATCATTAGCGACAGAAGAAAGCTTATGTTTGGATTCCAATGAGTATGGTTCACAGGCGGCGGAAGCTGCTCAGGATTGGGGGGGGGGGGGGGGCACACACTATTCACTGACATAAGGGCCAGACCTGGGAAAAGTCGAGGGTGGGGGTTACAGATTCAGCGAAGGCGCGAAGCGCCAAGCCTTCTAGGGGGGTCCGGGGGCATGCCCCTCCCCCCCCCGGAATTTTTTTTTTTCAAGGATGCAAAATGGTGCAATCTGGTGCAATCTGAACCTTGAAAAAGCCATCTGTGATGGTCTGGGACTTTGAGCTTTTTGAACAATTGAACTGACAAACTCTGGGGTACAAAAATTATCCTCTGCCCTTCCCTTAAAAAAAACACCACACACACATTTATTTATCAGCAGAGATGTTTTGTATACTATTATTATTCACTACTTTTTGTTGATCGTTAACGGTATAAAGCTTTACCTTGTAGTTTATGAACATCACCGCCCTGCTTTCACTTAATTCAGTCTTGCTGCACTAGGTTCCTCGGCATTAGTACCATTTGTGAATTGTATCTTCTGGCAAAACAGTTCACTGCCTCTTTGAAGTCAATATCAACATCCCTGTGCACTTTCAGTAAAGCAAGTCCATTTAGTCTCTGTTGCCCCATTGTAGAGCGCAGGTAGTTTTTCAGGTTGCGCAACTGACTATTTGAACGCTCACACTCGGCAGTAGTAACAGGCAGGGTGCAAAGGTTCTTTAGCATGATGAACAGGTTGGGATTTAAAAAAAATCCCTGTCACAATGTTTCAGTGCTTCTGATGCCGTGAATGGGATGATAGCTGTCGCATTCTCAGCAGCACTTCGCCATTTGCAAACCCACCGTTGGTATTCTGCATCAAGGGTAGCGTTGTCTGGTAGGTCAGACTCCCACAACATTGCCAGCATCACCCCTTCTGGAACCTGCATGAAACCATCCTGGTTGTCTATTAAAGTGCTTGGCACCAGACATAGACCATCAACTGCTAGACCAGCATTTTCGAACCTCGAGTCCAATTCGGTTGACAGGTGTTCCAAGAAAGGAATGGCAATGCTAATCTTGAAATATTCTTCTGGAGTGGCCGCAGGTTGGTTGTCACGGAGAGTCTGTCAGGATGCTTGACGAGGAACAATAACACCAGTTGTCAAAGCATTTGCCATTTTGCTGACTTCTTCACTTGTAGTCGAGAAAATTGCTGATATTGAAAACGGTAGACTGTAAAAACTGACAGCAAATTAAAGTTTTCAAAACGCGACTGTGATGTGCACGATGTCGAAAACTGTCGGTCACTTTGATCTACGCTAAGGCTAACGATTATGACGCGTCGACAGGAAATGATGACGAAGGGACGAACTTCTCTTACTGATCAGAGGGTGATGATGATGTTTATGATGATAAACACTTGTATTGCTTGATTCCATTTGAAGAAAAAAAAATCCTTTAATGCCTTGGCAAAAAAAAATAAATCTACTACTCATTATTGGAGGGGGCAATATATAAGGCTTCCCCCTCCAACATTTTTCTAGGGGGGGGGGGGCATGGCCCCCCTGCCCCCCCTGCTTCCGCCGCCTGTGTGGTTTCAGTCTTGTCAGCGTTGAGTTGAAGTTGGTTGGTGGTCATCCAGTTTGTATGTCAGTGAAACAGTCAGAAGTTCTTTGAAGAAGATGTGGAAGATTTTCAAGAGAGTCACTGTCGTGAAGTTGGCTATCATCAGCATAGAAGTAATGATTGATGTGGTGAATTTTGATATGTCAGAGAGAGGGAAAGTATACAGAGTAAAAAGAACTGGGCCAAGAACAGAGCCTTGAAGAACTCCAAAGGTAAGTAGGACTGGAGAAGAATTTGGCACTGTTCACGTAGATTGTCTGAAACCTGTCAGAAAGATACGAAGATACCCATGCAGTTGAATGGAGAACCAGATATCACAAAAGTGTTTTTAAGACGTTGGAAGATGATTTGAGGGATCGATGGAATCAAAGGCAGCAGAGAGACAGAGAAGAGTGAGCAGGGAAAGTCCCGGAGTCAGTGGCAAGCAAGAGGTCTTTAAAAATATGGACGAGAGCAGCTTCAGTGGAACTATCACAACTGTAGGCAGACTGAAATGGAAGCAAGGTGTTAATTTTAACTGTATCGGGACAATAATTTCAAGCAGTGTTGAAGTGATAGGTTATGATTTAAATTCTATGAAAGACGGAAAGCGTCAAATGCGCGTGCAATTGCACGTGAAAATGCACACGCCCATCTAGTAGCTGATTGGTCGAAAACTTACACGCCAAACTGCGCAAGCGCAGATGCACACGCAATTGCACGCCCATTTATTTATGACCTCATATAAAACTTGGAATGGGAAATTTCCGGAAATACGTTCTATGTACCAAAATAATATACTATAAATTGACAAATAATTTTAAATCTAACCCTCGCCACCCACACCCTCCACCCCTCCAAATTAAATGTTATAATAATATATTGATATTTTTCCTGGAATGAAAAAAGCATTGGAAAACCCGTGTAGCTATCGTAGTAGTTATCTTTGTTGTAGCCTTCATCTTGATAGATCTTATATGTTTTGAAAATATTCATTTGAGTCTCGGAGTAGGATTATTTATCATTTTAAAGCACGTTTAATCATTTTTCTAAGGAGAACGTAGGTCTGACTGTGTGCTTAGTTGTCTGGATCTATTTGGCTAAGATTTAGTTTACGTCACTGAACAATACGTATACGTCGATCATAGCTGACTTTTGTCAGCTAGAACTTTTTAAGCTAGGCCTAGATCTTAAAGTGGTACAGCTTTGTTTTGGTTCTTTTCCAGTTTGTTTTTTCAATCGCAAAGTTTTTTTCATCGCTACGCTACTCTAAGTTTCCACTGCTACGCTATGTTTTCACAGCTACACTTTCATCACTGCAAATAATGTTTTTTTTGGACACACAGTAAAGGCAGAATATTAAATATAAATTATTATATGTTTTTCATTGCTACGCTACGCTAAGTTTTCACATCTACGCTAAGTTTTCACTCATACACTTTCATCACTGCAAATAATACACTTGTTGTTCTTTTGGACACAAAGTAAATACAAAATATTAAATATAAATTATTATAAAATTTAATTTGGGGGTTGAAGGCAGAGGAGGGTCTAATTGCCAAGATTATACTGTCAATTATTTGTCAATTTATAATACATTATTTTGGTACATAAAACGTATTTCCCGAAAATTTCAATGTCTAGTTTTAATGTAACTCGTAAGTAAATGCGCGTGCAATTGCGTGTGCATTTGCGCTTGCACAGTTTGGCGTGTAAGTTTTTGACCAATCAGCTACTAGATGGGCGTGCAATTGCGTGTGCATTTGACTCTTTCCGCGTGCCATTAAACTCCGGCTGAACAATAACTAAAACTTAAAAAAGAAAGCAAAGATACAAAAAAAACAAAAAACTAACGGCTGTCCTTTTTTTGCCGTTTAGTGGACAACAAAAATCGGCTGTAGTAATATGCAGTGGTACATAATTATTAGTAGTGTAATAGTATCACATAATGTAATAAGGAACCCCCACTTTCCACCCCACTCCCTTCGCCCCCTCATGAAGAGCATAATCCACACCTGTTCAACCAACAGAGGAAGTCACCCTCATTGCCATTTTGCAGTGTACAGAAAGCTACTCACACTAAACAAGCATGGGAGACAACTTTGTACTCCTTTCTATAGGAACTCTTTTTCACCAGGAGGTGCAGCTCATCATCATGATGGCAGCCGATGTTTTGGTGAACTTTACTAATAATCTCGGGCAATAAAAGTACAATGGAACAGGACGAACGACTGAAGAAACTTGCAGCTGGCAAGGAAAAGGTAGACTTATTGCATCTAATCTATTAATTCGTATGTTTAATATCTATGCATTATGTGGTTTGCCGATTCCATTTTTGAGGGCATCTTGCCAGTCGGCTCAGCGCGGTTTATTTGCCGTTGACGTGTCACAGAATCGCATTTTCATCAGCAACAGCAACTACCAGTTCCAGATATAAACTCTCCTAACTTCAGTATGTTGTATCGTCATGGTTTATGCTAACTGCGTTTATTCAAATTTTGTGTTGCTCATAACAGCTATTTGAACTGTAAACGTCCGATCACCGAAGAAATCATGATCATCACTGAGTGATAGGTATTGCGGACGAAAATTGTATTTTGGTTCAGGATTTTGTATTTTGTTTTTATTATACAGATCTTTAGAACATTAACAAAATTTAAATGATTAAAATCGGTTCATATTATGGCACTCATTTAACTGTTCAAAGTTGCTAACCATCACACAAAAATTAAAATATAACGTGTTTTCCCCGAAATGGCCCGGTGTCTAAAATTAATGCAAAAGTGCATTATTAAGGCACTGTATTTACACAACAAATTGCAGTATTCTCTAAAAGGCTCAGAAAACAACACTTTTTGCCAGTGTCAGCAGGATAAACAAAAATAATTACACATGATTTAGTTTATATTAATTAATTGTTCGACAATTTGAAGAGCTTGTTGGGAGTTCTGGGGTAAAATACAAAACACAAAATAATACATTTTAATGGCCTAAATTATGTTTAATAGTTATAACTTGGTACCTGTAGACAATCAAGCGACATTAACCCACTGACAGACCTATTACTACTGACGTACTGAATAACTTCATAAACTACTAGTAGTAGGCCTAACTCACTCAAGAATTTATTATGCAATTTAACAAAGAACTTGTAGAATTCATAGAAATAAACATAAAAGAAGAAGCACATTGTTTGGCAAACAAAGTTCAACCCTGGTTTTGACATAACTTCATAACTTAATGTGAAATGCATGAGTTCTAATCTGAATGTGTGTGTGCGAAGCCGTGACAACAAATGAAAACAAAATGGCGACCACTCGGAAGAGGGGTAACCATTCATTGTGTGGCCTTGAATTTTGTATAATTTGAAAGGCTTTACACTCATACGGTGTAATTTTTTTGTTGCATTATTTAAAAGACACATCAGGTTACCTAATTAAACAAAAATTAAAACAATTTTTATAAAGCAAAAATACAAAAATAAAATTAAGAAGTTGAAAATGCTCCTCCACAAAAAGTAGTTGCTGGGCTGCGCCAGTGTCTCCTCTTTTGTTGTTGGTAATTTGTTTTAGAAACAACCACTGTTCTTAGCCATTTGAGACCGTAATTTGGCCATGGTATCACAGATAAAATTAAGAGTCAGGTTTCCCAGAAATGGCGATCCGCTTGGAAGAGTTCCCTGCCCTTGCATTTGTAAGTGTAATACCTACCACTGAAGCATGACAAGTTAGACAATTTTCGTTATTTAGGGCTATCAAATAGCAAACACTCTTGACAGTACAAAACAGCAGTGAAATATCATTATCAGAATTAATGTTATAACTATTCGGTATTCCATTGATTTCACTCCTTCCCAGCTTCAGACACTCTGGTATTTCGATTTTTAGGCTCTGGATGACACTTTCACCGAGTTCGGGGTGAACATCCACTGATTAACCTTCGCCCAACGCCACATTTTACATGATTTTACTTTGCATAACCGACATATCGAATAAGAATTCATGTCCATAACCATTTTACTATAACGATAGCAATGAAAAGGAACAAAAAAAAAGTAAACAACACAAAAGCAAAATCAAGATATCAATAAATTCCTACAATGCTTTGTGAAAACAAAATTGAAGTTATAAAACTCGGAAATAATAGAATCAACTTAACATTGTACACCTTCCATATTTGAAGCCATCGGAAGAGTGGCAGCAATCTGATGTCCAATGTCACTACTACTATTACTACAAGCCCCCTAATGGCCAGTGATGGAGATCACGTACAATCGTACGTGTTTCTCGTACTGAGTTGGGAAATCACGTAACGAAAATGTAATGAAAGGGTATAAACACGCACAAAGTCTGTGCCAAAGGGGTATGAAAACGTAACGCTAAGTTGCTGGGAGGTATCATCAGGTACAACTATTTCGGTCGTGCATACAGCTTTCGCTCGATTTGGATCGTGTGCCTGTGCGTCCTGCGCGACCGTCTACCACCCTCTCTTCCCCTCCTATTCATTCTTTCGCTTCCGAGAAACAGCCAATCATATGCACGATAATATTCACTATTTTTTTTTCAACGCTTTTGATTGGCTATTTAAGACTGGCCGACAAGCAGCGATCTGAGGGGAAGCCGAAGAAAAGGAAAAATAAAGCAGACAAAACTAATTGCTAAAAAAAAAATAAAACAAGATCAGGGCTCGAAATTAGCGGGGGCCCGGGGCCAAAAACCCGCAAAGTTGATTTCGGGCTCGGAAAGTTGAAAAACGAAGGGCCCGCTTGGCCCGCAAAATAATTCGTCTGCTACAGCTAGCTCTACTCGGCAGTTTCGTATTTGGGCCAGGGGAAGCAACCCACACCGGTGCCCTAAATTTGGACAGAAAAAAGAACCAGAAAAGAGGCGAAACCCCTTTAATTTTGCACTCAAAAGTTTAATATACACTTCAATATCTTTTTAATATAATAAACAAAAGGCTATGGCACAACATAAGCGCAAAATGTCCATCTTTGCAAGCGCGAAAGTATGGCTACAAATCGTCGCCATACAGTTGCTAAAACAATCGGCGATGGCGTATTTTCCAATTTTTGGGAAGCGAAAGACGCCAGAAGAAAACGTTGACGAAAGGAAAGAACAAGAAAAAGAGAAAAAAGAAGTATGAAGAGGAAAAAAGATCAAGGAACTACAATGAAGGGTGGAAAAAAAGATTTCCATGGCATGGCCTTGAAGTGAACGAGGAAGAGTACTGTTAAGTTTAGTTACCTTTCATGGTTTTGTTTTGAACTTTTGTGCATTGAGGTCAGATTTTTTGTTAGGTTACTCATATTAAAAATTTAATGATGTGTATTGTGCAATACTCAGTCACAAAACTGAAAAGTATTATACAAGAGACTCACTTGATTTTTTTCTTTTTTTCTATTTTGTTTAATGGCCATTTCAGGCTCACTAGTCACTGGAATATGTGTGTCACTGAATGTGTGTGTGTGTGTTTTCCCCTTTTTTTGTTGGTAATGTTTGAAAGTGAAAGAAAAGGCAACTAAAAATGACATCACTCAGCAAAATTGGAAATTCAATTGTTTTTATTTTAGATTATCAGACAAATTGTACTTTCTACTTATTATATTGTCAATAATTCTTTTGTTTTTTGTTTGCATTATTTTTCAAGTTGGGCCCCGAAAGTTGCTTATGGGCCCTCAAATTTTTCAATCAAGGGGCCCGGTGGCCCCCAATGAAAAAAGTTAATTTCTAGCCCTGAAGATGAAGGAAAAGAAAAACAAACTTTTTTGTCAGCCTTTGGCTTTGAGTGCTCGGTAAGAGAGGAAAAAGGTGAGCCGCAACCGGGCCCGGCTGGAGAAACTCAAACTGATGAAAAGACTTTCCACGCACAGTGTTTATTACGTATGTTGGTGTACCCCCTAAAAAACTGAAAGGGGGTATAAAACCCCCCTTATGTTTGCAATGAGGGTATGAAAACCCCCACATGTTTTGGTTGAGGGTATAAATACCCCTAGCTTAAAAACCTTCTCCATCACTGATGGCTTGTCTTATTTGGAAGGTTTGGGGAGGTTTAAATTTTTTTTTTCGAGGATCTCAGATCCCGAACCCTAGGTTCCTGAACTTTTTTTTCCCCAAAAACGTTCAGTATGGGATAGGACTGTACCTTGATAATGTAAGGTCAGGAGAGGTCAGTCTGCAATCTTAAGTTATCCCTTTGTACAGCAATGCCTGTAGTTATCTATGAAAAGTGTGGGTCTTGGAAGACCTGCATCATCGGGAGAAGATTAAGCAGCTTTTTGCCTCTTTGAGCAACATGGATTTTGTACGACCGTTGCCATCATTGATTTCTGTTCATTAGTATAGGAGAAATTATTGATTTTTAGTGTGTTTGAGTCAGGGGCGACCCACAGTCAATGGCGAAGGTTAAGTTCTTGTTGTTTTTCACAGCAACAACCATATATAAGTTATAACTAGTCAACACCTATAAAACTCCCACTGTGGAAATGATCATTATGAGTACTTTGGGTTTATGTTATTGAATAACTGTTTTCGTCAAGTAGACAGCAGGTAAAGCTAACAGATTCTGATTTCATAGGTTACAGTGCTATTGCAGTATTTGCAAAATTCTGCATATATATTCATATTTTTTAAATATAAAATGTTTAATACAATGAGTGAAATTTTCTGATATGGTTTTGTACATCTTTTCCTATCCTATCCTATCCTATCCTGTAACTCGGAGGTCATAGGGGCACCACAGATGATTGTTTAACCAGCGTACTCCATCTTTCCCTGTCCTCAGTAACCCTGATTGTATCGCTCAGTGTCAAACCAGTCCATTCTCGAATGTTGTCCTCCCACCTCTTTTTCGGTCTCCCTCTTCTTCTACCTCCTTGCACTGTGCACACCACCAATGACACAGCTGAAACTTCCTTCACTGAAAGTAAATTTTCAGCCACCAGCTGTAAGCTATTTTTAGCCACACCAGCATGCACATCCAGCGTCTTGGATCTGGCTACAGGCAGTTCAGACAGCGATAAGGGATAGCACAAGGGTTATTTTTAGCCATGGCCTGAAAGTACTGCATATCATGCCATATGAACAGCCAGATGACGAAGTCCGACAGACCATCACACAAACCATTGGACAACACGAGGACCTGCTCACAGTGGTGAAAAAAACGGAAACTCCGATGGTATGGCCATGTCACCAGATCACCAAGTCTTGCAAAGACTATCCTGCAAGGCACAGTGCAAGGAGGTACATCTTTTATACATTAATGCAAATCTTGAAGTGCGCAAGTCTGATCTTCACCTTAGGCATGCAGTTATGACTAACATTAGTCCAAACCCTAACCCAAGGCTTTTCATGGGTTTGGGCACTCAATAGAATAGACCCAATTTTTCCCATCGTTTCGTACACAGAAGTCACCAAACAGGACGGAGGAACCTCACGCTACTTTAGGTTCAACGACCACATGCTTGGGGTCAAGGCGAGCCACACTGTACTTGTGGATTTTGGCTGTGGTCAACAGTTTGGAGAGGATTGGACCCCGCCAGGTCTTTCTTGCCCGGATCAGTTGTCGCCAGGGTCACCAAGGACCGCACCTTCTGTTTGCCACCAGGACGGAGGTGATAAGTGTGCTACTGACTGATGGACAACTTAGCAAGATCTGCACGAGAGATAACATCGTCATAGGAACCTGTAGTGTCAGGACCCTAACTGTGGAAGGAAAATTAGAACTGGCCCACGAGCGGGACCACTATTGATAGAACATTTTAGGCATCAGCGAACTGTGCCAGAAAGGCCTAGGTGAAACAATGACCGACAAAGGCCACAAGTTTTATTTCAGCGGGAGAGGTGACAGTCACGAACAAGGCGTTGGATTCTTGGTCCACAAAGACATTTAAGCCACTGTCATGGGTTGCCGCTCAGTCTCCAGTAGAGTCATTACCATCCATCTGAGAGCAGCCCCTTTCAACATCACCACCATCCAGGCCTATGCCCCAACATCAGACTATGACGACAGTGACGTGGAGGATTTCTATGAACATCTACAGTCTGTTCTTGGCCAAGTGCCATAGAAGGACACAGTCATAGTGCAAGGCGACTGGAATGCCAAGGTTGGCCAAGATGCGTACCACAACTGTGGAACCCACTGCAACAACGAGACAAGTGACAGAGGTCTGAGACTCTTAGAGTTTGCCAGATACAACAATCTGATACTGGCAAGCATGCTTGGTCTCCACAAAAAATCCAGACGATGGACCTGGCACAGTCCCAGCGGGGAGCATCACAACCAGATTGACTACATCATGGTCAAGAAACGCTTCAGATCAAGCATCAACATTGGCAGGACACTCACTTTTCCAGGAGCAGACATCGGAAGTGACCACGATCTCGTGATGATGTCTTTCCGACTCTGGACACTTCAAGAGAGTAAATACAGCAAAGTGCATCAGACTGAAGTTCGACTTAAACAAACTGCAAGACCCAGATGCCTACTCTATCCAACACTCATCAGCATCTTCCTAGAGCGCATCATGTCAGATGCCCTTGCAGATCACGAAGGCACAGTCAGCATAGGGGGTAGAGCACTCTCCAACCTCCATTTTGCAGGTGACATTGATGGATTGACTGGAGAGGAATAAGAACTTGGAACAGCTGGTACAGAAGTTTGACACCACCTTCAGAGCCTTTGGAATGGAAATAAGTGCAGAGAAGACCAAAATGATGACCAACAACACCAATGGCATCAATACGGTCATCAAAGTACAAGGCCAATCCCTCAACACAGTGATAGCTTCAAATATTTAGGAGCAATTGTATCAGACAATGGGTCCCAACGGGAAGTCCCAGGATCGCACAAACAACTGCTGCCCTGACATGGTTGAAGCCCATTTGGAAAGACAAGACCATAAATCTACACTCCAAGGTTGCGCTCCCTTGTCATCTCCGTCTTCCTATATGCTTACGAAACATGGATCCTCACAGCAGACCTACAACGAAGAATACAAAGCATGGAGATGATGTGCTACAGAAGCAGAGGTGCCAACCAGTACGGATTGACCGTATTTAATTCCAGCGAAGTGAATTAAATACGGAAATATGATAGCTTTTATAAAAATACGGAGGAGAAGTTGCCGATCGTTTATCTTTGCCAGCGGTGCTTCTGTACCGGTTTCTGGTCTCATAATAGTACTCCTGTACTTACTGAACGTCGCTGTGTTCAAAAAGCTGATTTTCATGGTGATTTTAGAGTAAAACAAATGTGGTGTTCAACAAGCTGATTTTCATGGTGATTTTAGAGGACTGAAAATAGCCTGCTGTTTCAGAGGGAAGCCTGTCATTACTTTATAGTGTCATAGGCTGGGTTTTGCGAGAGAAAAAAAATACTGACAAGTGTTAAAAAATACTGACAAACGGGTCCGGAAATACTTACAAGAAGATTAGGGGGTTGGCACCTCTGCAGAGGACTTCTGGGCATTTCCTATACCCATCTTATCACCAACGATGAAGTCCGACTACCATCACACAAGCCATTGGACAACATGATGACAACTGAAGAAACTGAAACTCAGATGGTATGGCTACATCACCAGGGCATCAGGCCTTGCAAAGACTAACCTGCTAAGCACGGTGCAAGGAAGCAGAAGAAGAGGTAGACAGAAAAAGACGTGGGAGTACAACATTCAAGAATGGACTGGCTTGACCCTGAGCGAAGCCATGAAAGTTGCTGAGGACAGAGAAAGATGGGGTAAGATGGGGTATGCTGATTAAACGATCATCTGTGGTGCCCCAACGACTTTTGAGTTACGGGATAGGATAGAATAGAGAAGGGTTAGAGACTTGAGGTGAGAATTGTAACGTTTACTGAAATGGAAGGATCATGGTAAGTGCTCGTCCGAGATAACTTTACGTAATATCTATGTTTGTACACTTTGTTTCATTCTGTACAAATTTGCATTTTTTCCATTCACAGCTTGCTGCTTTTAGAAAGAAAAGAGAGAAAAAGAAGAAGGCTGAGCATGGACCTGAATCGGTAGAAAATGTGGACTCAAACTCTAATCCTACAAATGCGAATGGATCCACCGACATCAGTTTGGGAAGCCTGTCTGCCTTGTCAGATGCAAACTCCACTGGTGGTGATGTGAGTGGAATGTCTGAAAATAAAATGTTTGATGTTTAGATTTGAGTGTTTTTGTGTTGCATGCTTTAAAACAATCTGTTTTGTAATCTTTTGTAATGACTTTTTAAAGGTTTTATTTATCACTGACAAGTTTATGTTTTAATGTACAGGGTGTTCCAAAAGTCTTAGGCACATTTTGACATTGAATATTTCCGAAACTATTAAGGATATAAAAACGCATCTGGTAAATTCAGAAAGCTTGTAATCTCAATTTTTACATGGGATGTTCAAAGATGTTCAATGTGAGCAACGTTGGTCACACGACACACATCAAGCCGATAGTCAAATTCTTGCCAAACGCGTCCCAGCATTTTCTGGTTGAATGAACGCCATTAATGGGTCTGAAAAGAAAAAAAAGTCAACAGCTTTACAAAAAACTTAATGTAATTAGCTTTAAAATGGCACAACTTTTATCTTACTATCATTCATACTATAGTAATTGAGATATGGGGACTTCAAATGTGCCCAAGACTTTTGGAACACCCTGTATAGTTGATATATTTCTACATTTTCTTGTTACTATTTAACCATAAATATTTTTGACATTTTTGTTAAGCTTGAAGATTTTAATATTTTTTTACAATAAACTTGAAGATTTATCAGTCCTTATCTCTGCATGATGTTCATTGACAATTAGACATTTTTCTTTTGTTTCAATATTGTTGTGCTAACACTTGCATGTAAATGTTTGAATAATATAGTTGTAGAACTGGATGGTTTGACTTTAGTGAGTAATGTTTTTTCAGAGCGACCAGTTTTCACTGACTAGTGGTGATGAGTGGTCAGCTGAGGTTAGTAAGTTAACTGTGCTTATGACAGTGACTTGACTGTTGACCTACATGTACCTTTTGATAGTTTTGCATGTTTTGAAGTAACCTCATTGCATCATTCATGCATACATGTATGAATATAAATTGTGTGTGCATGGAAGTGCTTTTCACATATTTGTTTATGTATGACATCACCAATTGTTCCTCTCTGTATTAGTGTATGAATGTTAATGGTCGACATGGCTGTTGGGCTACAATAGGGTGGAACGGACAGGATTATCTTTCGCCCAAATGTCGTTCAATATTATTAATACTTATCTGCAGCTATGCTCCTTCGCTCTTGTTTATAATTGTCTGGGAGATAATCCTGTCAAACTTTAAAGTTTTACCCTCGTTTAGTTGTAACTCATTATGAGAGATTCATTATTGTTACACCCACGTTTTGGCTTCCTATTCTGCCAGTTTTATTATATAAAGAAATTAGTTATCATGGAATGTTAAATTCAGACAGTTTTGAAAAAAACAATCACTTAAAATTGTATAGTATAGTATGTATTTGAACCTATTTTAAACTTTAGTTTGAGGCACACTTGACAATACAATTGTAATGGGGTCTTGTTATAAATTGAATTGTGTAAGTTGACTGTTTATGACCATGCAATGAATAAACATGATATTACACTTTTGCAGGAATCAGATCTACATCTGGCTGTGAAGTACCAGAATAAGTTTATGGCTGCCACCCAGAAGATAGCTGAACTTGAGGAGGCTGTGGAGGGGAAGCAACTGGCACTTGACAGAATGGTAGAGGAGATGCAAATGACACAGTCATCTCTCTATAAGAAGGTACTACTTACAATCAGTCACCCATAAATGCATTCCTTAACAGGACAAACAGGGTTAACTGCACATTGCATGCAAATCTCTGAAAACAGGTCCACAAATTTGGAAAAAAAAAGTGATATACTAGAAATTCACAATCCAGGCTAGAAATAATGTAAAATTTGCAAACTGATCGAACAAACCAGAGAAATCGTATATGTATCCTACATAGAATTTTTTCCCAAATGGGGTAAAGAGGCATGGGAATTGTCCGCCTAAAGGCAAATTTCTGCGTAAAAAAGAAATTATTCGCCAAAAAAATGTCTAGGGTGTCAAAAAAGCGAGCAAGCGTTGTGGCTAAGTGGGCTAAGGCGGGACTAACTTGCCTTGTCCACAAGCCAGAAACCAGTGGCGCCTGACAGGTGTGAGTTCGAGCCAGCATCTGGGCGTTATGTTTCTCCGAATATTATTTACTTTCGACTCGGGCAACGTCTTGGGGGTTTTCTCCGGGTACTCTGGTTTGCTCCCCCAGCAAAATTTTAAAAATTCACAAATAATGTTAGGTAGGTAGGGTTTGGACGCGCCACTGGCTGCGACTACGCATTAGGGGAGGCAGCCCAGAGTTTCCTGATAGAAAGGGATAATAAACTGCAGCCCCCCAAAATAAATAAATTAATAAAAAATCATCGCACCAGTTTAATTTTCACTGATTGCCACCGGGCATGCGCATTGGTCCACTTCCGCTCTCTCCCTTGCCTGCATGCTAGTTGCTAGCCGCCCGCTTCATTTACGTGATACCTAAGCAAAACGTCGCACCACTCGGTCATGACAAAGTAACTATTACTTTTGGGGGCGCATAAAGGCTTTGTTTCCGACAGATTGGAGTTCAACTTGCTACATATGTGTTGGCCATTTTTCATCGAAGCTTCAAAGCAGTTGTAATGGCGGTGGTTGCACGAGTTGTTCAGCATGGACAATTGTTCGACGATAGTTCCTGTGACAGTTCATGGCGGTTGGAGTGTCTGACTGTTACAGTAGACAAACGGCGGATGGGCACCTACTTTCAGAAGGTTGACCTACAGGGTTTAGCATGGTGCATTCCTTGAACGTTTCCTACGCCAGCTGTGGTCTCGCCACATTGGTGACCAACATTACGCGATTTAAAAAGTATGTTATATAATCATACAACTAAATTTTGTTGGAAAAAAGCAAGCATGCTGCAATAACGCTTCCCTGGGGCTGCACCATGGTTGTTCATGGAATTAAAAATGTGTATAAATATTATTCAGTTTTGGGCTGTGTAAAAATCATGGAAAACACCCCCAGAATGCGCTAGATGGCATAGATTTTAATGTGGATTTCTAAATTTTCTGGGGGAGCATGCCTCCCGGATCTCCCTAGTTTTCAGTCTTTCTTTTCAAATTCCCATGCCTGGTAAATGAGGAGGGGAAGGGGGGGGGGTTGGTGGAGGGGAATGGGGGGGGGGGAGTAATCTATGTTAACAGTATCAGGGCTTAAAATCCGAGGTTTTCCTCGTGAAAGTGATCTTCCTCGGGAAAAAAAAAATTTCTTCGGAAAAAATATACCCTTCTCAATAAAAATTGAGACGTATAAGGTGCGCTTTATTCGCAAATGGTTATGATTCTCAAATGGCTCAAGTCATCAGTTGGTTATTTTGTTTGCTTTGCTAGCTACATTAATAATAATAATAATTGTTTATTTATATACCACAACATTACATATAATAAAACACGCACTCGCTGTGGTTGACAACTTCACAAATTACAAATTGTTAGCAAATAATAGATTAACATACATATCAAACATATAATTTTTCAAACAGGTTAAATACTAATATAGCTATAAAATCTCATTATAAAAAATCTCATAAAAATATATATATATAAAATAGCTTAATATACAGAACAGTCGGACAAACAACAGCTCACAAAAATCATATCAATTAAAATCAGCATAGGATCAACATACAAAATAATACATCGAACAGCTACTCCGTGGCCAGCGCCAACAATCAACCGTCCAGACGCCACATTAGTTATCACAGCACACACAAAGACACACACACGCTCCCACACACACACACACACACACAGCACGCACACACAGACCTACTACCGTCTGACAAGTCATATCTCAGCTGACGCAAGGGAAATCTACATAATTATTTATAGTATTGTTTAAACAGGTGTGTTTTTAATGCACGTTTAAAGGCAGGTAGACTGGGTGCATGTCTAAGAGCATATGGGAGTGAATTCCATTGTGTTGCAGCCGCGAAAGAAAAAGTGCGTTCTCCATAGGTTTTTGTACATGTGGGAAGGATGTTGAGAAGGCGTTTATCTGAAGAGGATCGGAGTTGCCGGGATGGTGTGTAAACAGAAAGAAGTTCAGAGATGTAGGCAGGAGAGCAGCCAGAGAAGTAGTTATAGCAGAGAGTCGAGAGCTTGTGTTGAATGCGTGCTTTGACAGGAAGCCAGTGAAGAGATTTTAAGAGAGGCGTGGTGTGTTCATGTTTGCGGGATTTGAAGACAAGACGAGCAGCAGAGTTTTGGATCTTTTGAAGTTTTTCGATGAGATAGAGGGGAGCATTAGCAAGAAGAGCATTACAATAATCAAGTTTAGACAGAACAAAGGCACAGACGAGAGTGATAGTGGTTTGAACTGAAAGATTCTGGCGAATGCAACTGATTTTGTGGAGTTCAAAGAAAGCAGACTTGCAGACTGTAGAGACGTGCTTGTCGAGAGACATATCAGATGAGAGAGTGAATCCAAGGTTGCGAGCATGACAGGAAAAAGCAATGGCAGAGTTCCCGACTTGTATGGTAGATGGAAGGGAAACAGACGGAGTTGTTTTCTTTTTAAATAAAAGTACTTCTGTTTTGTCATCGTTTAATTTTAGCTTATTGTTATTCATCCAATTCTTTATGTCAAGAATGCATGCCTGCATGCCCTGGACGGCAGCGTGTGTCTGCGTAGGTTTGCAAGAAGTGCAAAGTTGGGTATCATCAGCAAAGGACTGACTGGAGATGGAGCGAGTTTGAGCGAGAGTGGGGAGAGGTTGAGTATACAGAATGAACAAGACGGGTCCTAGGACGGAGCCTTGAGGAACACCAAAGGCAAGAGGAACAGACGAGGAAGAGCGATCATTGATGAGGACAGTTTGAGATCTGTTTAAAAGGTAAGATTTAAACCAAGAGAGAGCAGAGCCTGAGATGCCAAATGAGGAAGATAGTCTTTTGAGCAGAAGAGAGTGATCAATAGTGTCAAAAGCTGCCGATAAATCGAGGAGAGAGAGGAAAGACACATCGCCAGAATCCAGAGCAAGCAGAATGTCATTGACAACCTTAATAAGTGCAGTTTCAGTGCTGTGGTGCGGGCGGTAGGCTGACTGAGTGTGGGGGAGGAGGTCGTGGTTCTGAAGGTAGGAAAACAACTGTTGGAGGACAATTTTCTCAAGAATCTTTGATAAAAATGGGAGGTTGGAGACGGGCCTGTAGTTCTTTAGCACATTCTGGTCAAGGGAGTTCTTTTTTAAAAGGGGCTTTACTACAGCCGACTTGAAGGATGAGGGTACAAGGCCATGCACTAAACTGTCATTAATAATTTGGGTGAGGGAGGGAAGGACAAGATCAAGACATTCAATTAGCAAAGGGGTGGGGATGGGGTCAAGAGAGCAAGTGGTAGGTTTAGACTTTAAAACAATGGATTCAACCATTTCCTCCGTCACTGGCTGAAAAAACGGAAGAGAAAAAGGGCACTCACTGACTGAGGAGTCACTTAGCGCCGGCAACGGAGACAGCTGATCCAGCTCCGCTCGAATTGCAGCGACTTTATCCACAAAGTAAGCACCAAATATTTCTGGCAGCTGAGAGGAGGGGTACACATTGGGAAGGGGAGAGGTCTTGACTCGGCCACTTAAGCGACCATACACGGAAAACAGTTCCCTACTGCTCTCACAGCTGGCGATCTTTGCGGTGGTATATGCGCTCTTTGCATCATGCACAATCTTGACAACCAGACGCTTGGCAGCATTGAAAATCTGCTTATGGATAGTGAGCCCTATCTTAAGCCAGTTTCTTTCAGCGCGCCGTCTTTGGCGCTTGGCGTCCCGAAGCTCGGATCTTACGGCAGTGTACCAGGGAGCTGTCTTCTCCCTACGGATGCAGCGGTTTGAGACAGGGGCGTGCTTATCAAGGATCGAGCGGAGAGCAGCGTCTAACGGCTCAGCCGCCAGGGGCGAGACGAGCGCGCTCTGAAGGTCCTCGCGGAAAGTGCCCCTGTCAATCGCGCGCAAGTTTCGCAGTGACTGATACATAGCGGGCGGTTTGGGGGGCTGGGCGGCTAAGTCACACACCACACAGTAGTGATCAGACGTCAGAGTCTGTGTCACTGATGCATCCTGCACAATGGCGTCCTCGGGCCTGTAGATAATCCAGTCCAGGATATTGCCCAGCGCATGCGTGGGTGTCTGAACGGCTTGAGAAAAGCGGAAGGAGTCCATGATGTCAAGGATCCTGGCCGTCAGCGGTTTAGTGGCTTTATTGTAATGAACATTCACATCACCCAGAATTACTGGGGCACCGGAAAGTCCGTTGCAATAATCCAGGAGTAGGTGAAAGTCTGTGATGAACATCTCTTGAGTTAGCTTGTTCTTGGAGCTAGGGGGTGGACGGTAAACACAGAGGAAGTGCACAGATTGTTGGCGTGGCGCTTGCAGCACCAGAGTGACACGCACCGCTTCGAAAGACGGGTGCGGAAATGGCAGGTCAGCAGTAAAGGCGATGTGGGTGGTCAGCGCGGCGCGATACAGCACGGCCACACCCCCACCTCCGCGTGTAGTGCGGGGGAAGGAGCGGAAGACATATCCAGGAGGAGTAAGGTCGACACACTTGGCCTCATCACCCTGCTCCCGTAGCCACGTCTCCGTCAGGAAGAGCAGATCAACGTCATTGTCGCGAACGAACTCTACAATCTCCAGTCGCCTCTCTTTGGGGCCCACAGAGTGGGCGTTGAACAGCGCAACACGGAGCAACGACGACGGGGGTGGTGGGGTAGTGGGGGGAACAGCCTTGGGGGCGGGAGCCCGCAGCAGCAGCGCGGAGTGTCTGAGACGAGGGCGACGCCGCCAGCCTCGGTGCGCCGTCTTGGGAGGTCGGGGGAGGCAGGCAAGGCGGCGGCAATGGATGCCAACATCATACAGGTGACGGCATAGCGGGGAGGGACAGTCACACACGGTAACACAGTGTGCCGTATACGGTGGAGTGCACGAGTACGTCGGCAAAGATACACCTGTACCGATAGTCAATAGTTCGTTCCTGCTATAGTGCACTCGCACCGAAATGTGCTTGGCTGACAGTGCTCGGCGATGGTCCACAGCCCAGTCGATTAGCGAAGGTGTAATTACTTGTGGAGTGAACACTTGTCGACTACTGCTGCATTCAATGCCAATACATAGCAAAGAGAGCCAAACGATGAAAAATGTCATAACTCTCGAATCCATAGATAAAATTTGAAACAAAAAGCACCAGGGTGTAAGAAATTTCATCCTGCGTCAGACGATACAAAACTTGTCCCTAAAACTTTCCTTAAACTTTGAAAAATAGGTAAAAATGTCGAGCTGATCTGTCAGGGTTGTCAAGCCCCGCTCATGAATCAAACTCACCATTCTTTGCTAATAGTCAAAATGGTGGCGGCAACGATTGTGAACCGTGGAGATTCTTTTGATGACAGATGGAACCGAATGGCATTTGAAAAAAGTTAAAATTATGTGAAGACTTGAACTGAAATGCTTTGGACCTCATTGATTTAAGATCAAGATATAGATGGCTAAACACTAACTTTACAAACTGTCTTGTTAAGTCGGTACCGAGTAGGCATATTTCCTTAGTTACAATGGAAGGAGAACAACTCCAATCAATCCTCCAATCAGTGACAAAAATGACTTGTATGATTCAAGAGAGAGTGAAGATGAAGAAACTGGTGTTGTTTTGCCAAGACTCATGATTGTGTGATGCTATCAAAATTTGATGCACTCATTGACTCAGAAGGTTAGTAATGCTAAAGAAAGTGATGTTTTGGCTCAAGGATGTGTGACTGACGGTGGTGACATAACTTGCAAAAGTGACATGGACTGGCTAGTTCGTCTGAGCTTACTGGGAGTAACTTAGCTTACTGGGAGTAACTTAGCTTACTGGGAGTAACTTAGGTTACTGGGATTAACTTAGCTTACTGGGAGTAATTTCAACTTCCAGTTTCAGGTAGGATACACATTTCATAATAACTGTCAAATGCATTTATAATTGATACAATCTCCTGATTTCTGTTCAATGTCTGTGTACACCTGAACTAACAACTGTTTTTACAGGCATGCTACTCTTCCGTGAATTCGCGGAAGTCCGCGAAAATGAAAAATTTGAAAATTGTAATTTCCGTGAAGTCCGAGAAAATCCGTGAAGTCCAAAAAATCCGGGTCCGATTGAATTCCAGGATTGCTTTCCGTGATCCGAGTTCTGCGAACATCGGAAGGCGTACAAATCGTCTGCTACTTCCACCATTTTAGCCTCTTCCTGTACATTGGACAAAGCTGCTTGCTGATTGGCCGCCGATTGCCGTTTCCGTCCAATGAAACTACGCGAACCATTTCTTCTTCGGGTTATGCCGCCATTTAGGCATACCGCATGCCATTTAGGCAAAACTTGTGTGAATCGAATATCTGTGAAGGGCCTTTCAAGTTTTGTGAATCTATCCAGTGCTTGTAGATCCCGTGAAAGCCATCAGTCGCGATGTTTCGAAGCGACATATTGGAACGAAACAAAGCTGGTGACTGGGACAAAGGGCTGAAAAACAAATGGAGGTGGGATTGGCAGAGCCGATCGTTTGAAGTGAAAGACGACAAAGGGAAAGTGAAGTACAATGAAACATATGGCGATCATATTGAGAAGATCAAAGAGCCGGGAAAAGCATATTGCACTCTGTGCAAAGTGGAGGTGGTGTACAAAAGTGGAGGTTTGAATGCGCTGAGAGATCATCTCAAGTCCAAGGGACACAGGACCAAGAAGGATGACTTCCCTGCACTAGAGGAAGGCCAAAGGGTTGATGAGTGGTGGGCCAAGGCGATCAACCGTTACAACCGGCATCTCCTTGGTCAGGTTATGAGAGCAGTTCTATCCACCTTTCATGGTCCTGTGGTGGAGAGCTCGTTTAACATTATGGGAGATGTGATTGATGGCAGGAGTGGACGCATGAACATGGCAACCTTCGATGCTTTTCACACCACTCGTTATGCCTTGGCTGCCACAGGAAAGTCTGCCACAGCCCACTTCCACAGGGAGAATGTGATGAGAGACCATGTGAACAAAGCTCTTGTCAACAATATTGCTTATTCACGAGAGAAATACCACCAAGTGCTTGCTGAGAAGAATGAAGAAAAGAAGAGGAAGTTGGCTGTCTTTGACAAACAGCAATCCAGAGTTGCTTGCAAGCGGAAAGCTGTAGAGTCTCTCAAGGACGATGCAAAAAAGGCCCAGCTGAAGCACTACAAGAAACAGGCCAAATCAACTAAATAGCCTCATAGGACTGTTGGCTGATGCTTTGTAAATACTACTACCATGCTTATGATTGATATCGTACATGTGACCAAGGAATAAGTTGACAATATGAACTTGAATTGCCTCATAGGACTGTTTGCTAATGTTTTGTAAATTTGTTAATACTACTACCATGCTCATGATTGATATCATAGGGGTGACCAAGGAATAAGTTGACAATATGAACTTGAATTGTCTACTTGAAAGACTTGAAGAAATAAACCAAGTTCATGAAACTGCCAAGTTTCTGCATTCTCAGATATGATTTTCTTCTTAGTAAACTATTTTTTTTATCCTGGAAAAAGTACTCAGATTGCACAGATTTTAACGATTTTTTTCAAAATTTTTCCAGGGGGCATGCCCCCCGACCCCCCTAGCAGACTCGCCGGCTATCTGGCTGCGCCACATTTTCAGTGAAAACTCTTTTTGGGGAGTAGCATGCCTGTTTTAGTGTTTAATTTAATTTAAATTTATTGTTTATAATAATTTTTTAACCAATTAATTTATGTTGATAAATCTTTTTGGACTTGTTGGAAGCAGTCAACAACACACACTGATTAATCGAGTTGCTTTGCACCCTCATCTGATGTACCCCTACATAGTTGGGAAAACGCGCTGATTTTCATTTTTTTTCTCGGAGGACCATTTTAAGCCCTGCAGTATAGTTGGAGAGAGGGGATGTAAGTTATTATAATAAACCATGTAATAATGAAACGGAAGCTTAGTTTATACAGAAGATTGCATTGAGACTTGTGATACAAGTTTCAGAAGATACTTTCATTATTGATTTGTGTTTCTCAGCAGATAGAGAATCAGGACTGGATGATTGACTCTGGAGATCTGACCAATGGTGTAAATGCATCTGTAAGTAGCTGCTACATTTGATTTGGTTATATTGTCACAAAGGTCTTAACTCACTTTCTACTAACCACTCCAATTGCAGTGGTCCACTGCCCATTGCTTTCCTACGAACCACTGCGATCGTAGTTTTCAGCTGTGACGTTGTTTTTTTGTTTCAACGACGTCAATCTTTGTATGAAACTAAAGTTTTAGTTTTCAAATTTGTTATATTGCTTGCTGTTTTATGGTGTTCTTCAGCTGTAGAATGAGGCAGCAGAGTTTAATTTTGTAATACTAGCATTGTGTGAGTTTTGCCAACAAAAATTGCGTCGTCTACTTTGACCAAAAAAAGGGTAATTTATATCCCTCATCAATATCAGGTACTTTTTACTTGAAACATTTCAAACTTTGCACTATATATAGTGTACCAATATGTCAACAATAACTGCTGAAATGCTCATGTTTTTTTGTGGAGTACTTTATTTTGAATTAATATTTTTCTAAATAGTACAAATGCACTGTGTTTCTTCCCAGGTACACTCAGCTGGAGCTAAAAATAACTTACCAGAACTACCACTATCACGCTCATCCACCCTCTTCATCCCCTTTCTCCCTTCCTTTTTTCCCTACACACTGGCACTTGAACTGATACATGCTACGGCTACCAGATGTAGGCATAGCACACACACCGATAATCTGAAGCTTGCTCACTGTGTAATCAGTTGGTGGACATCCCGAATTCTCGAGAAGCACCACAACATTTAGCAGAAGACAACACAGGATAATACATGTCAGTAATAGGAAACAATACATTCCATAATTTACAAGACAGAAGAAAGGATAAATGAGAGAATTTAAAAAAGTGTTTGCTCCCCAATTATGTAATTATACAACTTTTTACAGATCTGATAAACACATTCATGCAGCATTTAAATAAACAGAAAACCCAACATCCCAAAGCATGGCACAATCTATAAGATGGCAGAAGACAGCACATCGAACTAAACATCCTAAATAAAATAAAACAAAATAATAAAAGAAAAAGACCAAGGTAATCCCAAAGTATAACACTTTACAAAATATATAAAAACAGAGTATATACAATCATATTTATTTCCATATTATTGGCATGTGTATGGTATGCATGTGAAATTTGTTTTACACTTTAGATAATTCAAATTAGTTAATAATGTTAGTAATATAAAAGAAAGAAAATAAGATCTTACAATACATGCTCATGGAAATTGTTATCTGCATGTGAATAAAACAAAAAAGCCTACCTGAAAGCCACTCCTATACACCACATTTTACAGATATCATTGCAGTGCCATACATCAGTAATCCAAGAGCAGCAACCAAGTCGATTTGAAAGTTTTTCAACAGACTGTTTTCACTATTCTTACAAACTTGTACATACCACAAAAATGCTACCATTATTTGCCTTAAATAAAATCTGGCATACATTTTTTGCGGAAGGTACCGGAGCTGCAGGATGCACTGTATAAGCGAGACAGAATTATTCGTCAGCTGACAGCGCACCTGCAGGAAACGGCAGCATCAAGAACTGGCAGTTCTGACGATGCAGAAGACATCGCATCAGAAACTGAACGTCTCTCTCAGCAAGTCATGATGCTACAGTACCAGCTTTCACAGGTCAGTAAATGATGTAGAATCGTTCTTCAGATTTGTATGTGTATTTGTTTCTAGTACTTCACTGCATTGTAGAAGATATTTTGTGAGCAGTGACATTTCTTTTCTTCTCTTATATCCTTTTCTTCAGAGTTGGCCTTTATTGTTTTCTGTTTGTTTTTCCTAATATATTTACTTGCCTCTGAACGTATATTTTCCTGAGCCTAAACATACACTCCAATATCTGTTTTAAACTCACTCTTTTGTACTGTTTGCATAATGGTCTGTTACTGGTGTGTACTCTTTTAATACTTGAGCAATTTTGTTTTGTAGTGATGGTGAGGTTTTCCATTCTAAAATGTCAAAGTATTACTATGGTGAACCAAGGTTTAAGTAGTTTTTTTTCTTCAGCACGGTAATTGCAGTCAAGCTAAGCTTGTTTTGAGTCTTTAACATTTTAGTTATACAAAAATTAATACAAGCACAAAATATCCCGTTAAATATCAAGAATGGAATGATGAATTTGCTATTTAATGAACACTAACCTGAAATGTTCAGTCTTCTGTGAGTTTGAAACATATTCTGAATTCTCTTTTTGAGTTCAAGATATTTTTTGCAAGGCGAGAAAACCAGGAAGCTTAAGGTGATTTGAGTTAATTACCAGCGTTTGTTTCATGTTGAGCATGTTGCATTATTGTGGGTTTTGTTTTATAAAAAATATATAGTTTTGTACCGACAGGTCAAAATTAAATATTACTCATAAACTTTTGAAATGTGCAGAAAGAGAAAGCATAAGACATACCAAACACAACACAAAAGTAGTTAAGTGTTTATATTTTATATAAGCTGAACTATTGACAAACTTGTGGGCAAATAAATAAAATCGTTTTCACACAATTTTGGCTATTTGTTGAAATGGCGTACTTGGTTACACTGAAAATATTAAATAAACCATACAGGAACTTCAATTTTACATCAGTCATTCTCAATAATCAGGGATGGATTTAACCGGAAATTGCCGGTTTGAGAATAAAAATACCGGTTGAAAAATCAGTAGCCGGTAGAGCCTACCGGTTCTTATTTTGTTTGACTGGTTTAAAAAATATAGGAAAAGAGACAGAAAAACAAGAGAAATGAATAGAGAGAGAGAAAGAGAGAGAGAGAGAGCCAGTCAGCCAGCCAGCCAGCCACGCTGATTATGTGTTTAGGGGTGTAGACGAGAGGCCTGCGAATGCGTTCAGTAGCCTTGCCATATTCTTTGAGGTAATTAATATAGAATGATAAAACATTGGCGGGCGCAAGGCTATCGTGGATACGGATAAATTAAACTAGCGCACTTTTTGATTTTTTCTTTCCTCGTGCTCGTCAGTATGTATTGTGACAGTGGCAGATAGGCTAGTAATAATGAAGAAGCAAAAATCTCTTTTTTCATTTTTTGCTAAGGTTGGAGAGGGGCGATAAAAGAAGTTTATGTGAAGACGAAGATGTTTCTAATGAAACAGAAAGTGCATTAACAGAGTCGCCATCTACTTATATAAAATAGTGACGCATTATTAAGCTTTGCTATGGATCATACCGGTTTCCGTGTCTGGCCTACCGGTTTGTGTTCGAGTGGGTTTGTTTACCGTGACGTCGTACCGGTTTTGCAAATCCCTAGGACGATCACTGATAATACAGAGAGCCAGCCTTTTTTTTCAAAACAATTGTGGTCAGGGATCTGCAAAAAACAGCTCTTCAAACTTGGCTAAAAATGCAAAAACAAGGGTGACAGTTTGAAAAAAACATTTAAAAGAAATTTATGATAACTTGTGAAGTTTTAATCAAATTTAAATAATTCATTATTCTAGTTTTTCTGAGCTTGATTTTGACATCCAAGTTAACATAATTCCACTTGTGTATGTTCACCCTCACACATATATATACTTTCCATCCCCCTCCCTCTTCTCCAACTCCCTCAGCAGTTAAGTACACAATGCATATATAATTATATGTATTTATGTGCAGTAGTCTTTGTATTAAGAACCACTCAAAGCATAAGAACAACTGACACTTCTTTAATTTATATTATAACAAATGTCATTTAATTTTAATCTTTATTCCTGCATTGTCACTATAGAAGATGTTTCTTCATATATAGATAATTACAATTGCCTCCCTTATATTTTTGGTATATTTGTTTCTGATCACTTTTCTGGCCAAACAAAACGCCCCCACCAATAAAAGAAATATAACAACCAAAGATTAATAATAATAACACTTAAATTGGGAGGTAGTGTAAGTAGTTGTTAATATGTGATATTAAGCTTTATTTTCATTTGTGTTAACATATTTTCTGTATATGCTTAGAGGCGATGTGCTTTTTTGAATTCTCCATTGTATGTTATAAAGATTTGTTGACTTAAAACTACTTGCACTATGTTCAAAGAATATTAATTCGCCTGTGGGGCGGTCGATCACTGTAAATCGACCTCATTGTCAATAAATGAGCAGTCACAATTGCCTCCCCTGGTTTCTAGGTATACGAAAAATTTTCAAATTTTTTTTGCCATAGCAAAGTTTTCAGTAAAACTTATTCAAGAGCCCAAAGTAAAATGATATACTTGTACTTAATCAGTTAAGTTATTTAAAAAATATCTGTAAGGAATAAAAAATTGTTTTTGCTAGTGGAGTCGTCGATCTGCCCTCACTTTGAAGGCTGACAAAAATGTGCTGAGAACCTTGTCATGATAGATCTCAAATTACAAATACAAAGCTAACAAAATATCTCTGTAAACATGATAAAACATGAAAAGAAAATACATTCAGGGATTAATATATACTAATGGTATCAATATCTCTTTCCCAAATCTTGCCGAATATTCGCCAAATGGTCTGACGCATTTGGGTTGCCATTTTGTTCGTAAGTGATAGAATAGATTAAAACAGTCGGTTTACCTTCTTCAACTGCCGTGTGGGTTTTCCCCATTGACGTCACAGGTTATATTTGTGGACCAATGGAAAAGAGGGGAAACAGATCTTTCCGTTTAGAGAAAGTGTTTGAAAATGTGTTTTAAAAGTTTAAAAACGTGTATTCTAACACATTTTCGAACAAATCCATCAAATATTTATAGCAGCGGAAAGCTAAGACATCCAGCTACATTTCTGGTGTATTTATAATTGTGTAGCATGTATGGTGAGTTTCCGCAAAATGATTTATCGGGTGATCTGAAAATCTCATTTTGGCAAAAGCATTCCAGCTGCACCCACGAGTCCATACCCCATCAATGATTAAAAAATCCTCATAAATCAGACACTCATCATACATTCAAAACAAACACAGCATTGTGAACACTGAACATTCTTTATTTTGGTACAGATCACATTGGTCAAATAAAGCAGTATTTGAAGAAATCGGTGAAGGAAAATAGCCAATTTGCTGCAATTTTTGTGCTTATTGCATGTTGTGGGAGGAGGCTGCTGGTACATAATGTAGTATAACTTGCAAAGAATTTATTTAGCTCAGGTGTCAGTCTTCACAATAGGTCTGGTCTAAAGTGTAGTTTACACAAAAACCCTTTGTGCACCAAGAAACGTATGACATGCTTGTTAATGTGGAAGTAGTAAAATATTGAAACCCACATGTTATTGTTGCATCAGCTTGAAACTATTTATATATATTTATATTATATATATGTCTACCTGTAAGACTGTTATTTTTATCAGTAATTAGGCAGAGAATATGTTGCATGGTCTTGCTGTGCTCAGGTTAGTATTTTGTATTGATTATGATAAGGAACAAAATATTTATGTTTTGTTGTTGTGCTTTTTTTTTCTCTATAAATTTGTCTATATTTCTTTTTTCATGCAATGTTATGGTTGTTGCCACAAGCTTTTGTTTAAAATTGATTTTGTGCATTGTTTCGTATTTGTGCAAGTTATTGAATGTTTTAGGATGTGTGGGGTGTAGATATAACTGTTATTTTCTGAACAAACATATCTTGTATGATCAGGTTATTTTGAAGCAGAAAATGTCAATTACAAAACATATATTTTTATTTGTAGATGCTTTCTGTGTTGAGAATTAGCTGCTCTTGAGATTTTGCTTTAAAATAATTAATAAATTAATTCTGGATATTTATTTAGATGTGTATTTTTTATTAAAAAATGTTTTTGTTTGTGTGTGTGTTGTTGCTTGTACAATGATTATACCGACTTGGCTTAACCATCAATTTTACGATGTCTACTTTCTGTATGTTTCAGGCTCAGGAGACAGTACAGCAACAAGTGGCAATGTGCCAAATGTCTGTTCATGCCTTGCAAGATGCCAAAAGGCAGATTCTGGCCCTGCAAGACAAAGTAACAGAAAAGAACAACCTCCTACAGCAGCTGACTCGGTCCCTCTCAGATAGCTCAGCAGAGACTGCAGTCCTGAATGAGAAAGAGGCACACTTGGAGAGGAAAGTTGAACTGCTTCAGCAGAGTGCGCAGACTGCAAGTGATTCATCTCATGCTGAAGTCAACATCAGAATGACTGACTTGGAAGTAGAGCTCGAAAGGCTTGGTGCTGAGCATAAAGCATCAGTCGAAACCATGGCACAGCTTGTGCAGCAGCTTACTCAGTCTGAGTCTGCTTGTTATACCCTGACAAAAGAGAAAGAAGAGCTGATGAAAGAGAAGGAAGCGGCTCTTGAGAAAATTTCTGGCTTGGAAGAAGATTTGGACCAGCTTGGTAAAGTCAAAGATGAAGCTCTAAGCAAGATGTCCAAATTAGAACATCAGGTTCACCATGACTCTGTCCTGCTGCAGGAAGAGGCTGATAGTCGCTGCAGAGAAGCCAGTGAACAGATTGCTTATCTGCAGCAGCAGGTTGTAGAACTTAATGAAAGCACAGAAGCTCTGCAGGTTGCCAGTCATTTTCCAGACACAGAAGTGTTGGAGATGAAGAACATCATTAACTCTCAAGAGGAAGAAATAGCATCTTTACGTCATCAGCTAGAAGCTAGTCAGCTCCAGATAATAACAGAAAAAGAGTCTGTGGTTTCATTACAGTATCAGCTGGAGGAACTGCAGAATACACTAAAATCTGAACAGGACCAGGCTGCCAGCTCTTGGAGCACTTTGCAGCAGCAAATGCATGCTCTGCTGGAAGAAAAAGATGGCTTTCAGCAGCAACTGTGTGAGGCACTGGACATTGTGCACCAGATTAGGAAATCTGTTTTACAGCAAGAGGAGGATAATCCATCTCTTGTGAAATGGGAAGCAACTTTGCCTGTGGGAATTTCCTTGCCTGTAGAAGTGGAAGGGAGAGGCAGTGACTTGATTTCTCAGATCCAACTGCTGCATACTCTTTATAAAGATCTGCTAGTTCATTACAAGGAAACACTGGAGGAAAACCAGCAGCTCCAGTCACAAGCCCAGTCAGCTTTGGCCACTGCATCAGATCAAGAGGCTTCTAATGCTACACTCCAACAACTCCAAGATGAAATAACATCTTTGCAAGAAGAAGTAGGGAAGTTGACAACTGAGGCTTTGGACAAAGAGGTTGAAATGAACAGGCTGAACATGCAGCTACAGGCAGTTATAATAGAAAAAGAAGAGTTTGCAGCCCGATTGCAGATCCATGAAGAAACTGTAGAGCGACAGACCCTTGATTCTGATACCATGCAGAGGAAGATGGAGTCACGATTTAAATCTCTCTTTTCTGAAGTGTCAGAGTACAAAGAGGCACTGAAGGAATCGGAAGAAGCCAACATCGAGGTTCAGCAGAAGCTGGATGCTGCTGTCTCAGAGAGAGATGCTGTCAAACTGCAGCTCTCTGCAGCTGAAGACTTGCTTCAACAATTGCAGGCTGAAGCTAAAGAAAAAGAGCACAAGGAGGAACTGTTAAAATCTCATCAGCAGGAAGTGTCCAGGCTGGAAGTCAATCTGCGTGAAAAGTCTGTGGAGCTAGAGCAACTTATGTCTAGCAAGGAGGAGGTGAAAGCTTTGTTGGCCATTGTGCAGGACAATCAGAGCAAGACAGTACAGGAGCACCAAGAGAGACTGGATGCCAAGTTGCAGGAGATGAATAAGCTAATGGCTGAACAGTCACAACTACTGTCTGAGGTAGCTACACTGAAGTCCAGTGAGTCAGAAAAAAATCAACACATTGAGGATCTGCAGCAAGCATTGGAGAAGATAAACAAGGAATTTCAGTGTGTGTCTGCTGAGAAAGAAATGGTGGCTTTGAATTTGGAGAATCTGCAGGAGAAACTCAATAAAGAAGCAGAGAGCCTAGGAGAAATGGTGAAACAGAAAAATGAAGAGTATGAGGCGTTGCTTTCTGAGAAAGAAGATGCTTTGACTGAACTTGCTAATAAACAATCTGATCTAAACAGGGAGCTTGAGGAAACCAAAGAGATTTTGAGGCAGAAAAGCCATGAGTATGAGATTATATTTCATGATAAAGAACACCTAAGAGAAGAGTTTATCTCCACTTCCTCTGCTTACATCACCGAGAGGCAGCGTCTTAAAAGAGGTCTTCATCGACAGACACAGAGATGCAGAGAACTAGAATTTGGAAAAGATGACTTGCAATCGGAGCTAGACTCAAAAGCTGCTGACCTTGAGAAATATCACTGCATGCTGATGAAGAAAGATGAGGAACTTGAAGCGCTGAGACAGGAGCTGAATGTTGTCAGAGAGTCTGTTTGTGCCAAGGAAAAATCTATAGAAAGTTTGCACTTTGAAATGTCCAAGCTAACTGAGCAGCTGATGCAGATGGAAACTGCAGGTAAAAACATATCCCAGGACAAGCAGATGGCCCTAGATGCTCTGCAGAATAGGTGCACTGAACTGGAACAAGAGCTCAGGATGGTGAAAGAGGAAAAAGACATCTTGTCATCACGACTCTCTGCCCAGGCCGAAATGTTCAAATTGAAGGAAGAAGAGATGGTGGCGGAGAACAATGCTCTGAACCACCAGCTAGAAGAGGTGAGGACTGGATCACAACAATCTATGCAGCAAATGCAAGATGAACATGCAGTCCTTTGGGCCGAGCTTGAAGCCAGTAAGGCATCTCTGCTGTCCCTGAAAGAAGAGATTTCTAATCTCCGAGAGGAAAATGCAGAGCAGAAAGAATCTCTGGAATCAAATATGGCTTTGAACACAGCATTGCAATCAGAGAAGGAAGAGTTACTTGCCAAAGTGCAGGGCTTAGAAGTCAATGTGACAGAGCTCCAGACTGAGTTAGCCCAGGTGGAAGCACTGCAAGCTGAAACGAGTGAACTGCAGGATCAGAACAGCCACCAGTTGATAGAGTTTGACAAAGAGAGGTCTCATCTTAATCATCAAAATACTATCTTACGTGAGCAGCTAGACTCTTGTGCCACTGAGATAGAACAGTTGCAGAGTAGCCAGACAGAAGCAAACTTAGAGTTGCAACAGCTGAGGAAAGACAATGAGTATTTGGTACAACAGCAAGACATTTTGCAACAAGACTTTGCCTCACAGGTAGAACGAGCCCAGTCTGAAGTTACTGTCAAGAATGATGAACTAGAGTCACTACGAGCCTGCTTCAAAGAAGTCACCGCCCAACAGAATGAGAAAATTCAGGCTTTGCAAGATGAATTAGCAGCAGCACAAGCAGAAGTAGAGCTGAAGGATGCTGCTCTTGCCAACACCACAGAAGAACTTACTGTAGCAAATGCACAGCTGGTCCATCTTGCTGAGGAGAAGGAAATGCTGAAGAGCAACTTTGATTGCTGCATGGAGGAGATGACTCAGCGAGCCACAGAGAAAGACAATACTATCAGCCAGTTGCAGGGGCGTCTGCTGGAGGCCTCTCACAACGTGGACAGAGATCAGGGTCAGCTGAAAGAGCTGTATGAATCCCAGCTGTCTGAACTGGAGGACCGCCTTGCAACTGCTGATCTAGAAATTCAACGATTTAGCAAGGCAGCTGAAAGTGCCAATGCTGAAAAGGAAAAATTGAAAGAAAGATTGAGCAACCAGATTACAGAACTGGAGCTCATTGTCCAGGCAGCTGAGTCTGAAGCATCTCATCAGAAAGAACACAAATCCAAGTTGATGGATGCTCATGAGAAAGAGATAGAAGTTTTGAAGCAGACACATGAAGTTCAGATTACATCGATGGAAGACAACTGTCAGAGTCTGGAAAGGGCAATTTTCAAGCAGGAAGCCCTAATGGCTGAGTTACACAGCAGACATGAGCAGGACAAAGCAGAGCGTGAGAAAGCATTTGATGTTCAAGTGTCTGAGGCCTATGAACAAGTGAGACTACAGGAGATGGATATAGCACGCTTGAGACGGCAGCTGGATGAGATGCGTAAAGACCATCAGAAGGAGCTGCAGCAGCAACAGGCAGCTATGGAGACACAAGTGTTTGACTTGGAAAACAAAGTGGTAGTGGCTACGTCAGAGCTGAACCGCATACGACAATCAATGTGGTCAATGGAGGATGACAAGGGTGGAGAGACACAAGTTTTGAGAGACAGGATTCAAGAACTGGAAGCACTGGTAAACAACCAAGAACAGCAATTGTCCAACCTACATGATCAGCTCCTGCACACTTCTCAACAGGCAGATGAAAGTGTATGTTCGTTGTACGAGGATCACCAGTCAGAGGTTTCCCATCTTGAAAGCGTGAACCAGCAATTAAGTGCTGATGTAGGGAAGCTGCAGGAACACTTGAGAAATCTGCAACAAACTCACGCTCAGGAACTAGAGGCACTGAAATACAAATACAGCAGAGAACAGAGCCTGATACAGGAACGCTGTCGACAAGCAGAGAACTACTCCCAGGTCCTGCAGTCTCACATGGACAGCAGTGACCTAGCAATGAGCAACAGCAGTCCTGAAGTAGCTATCTTGAGGGCAGAGGTGCAGAGACTAAATCAAGAACTGACAAGTGCAGATGCATCTGTAATCCAACTCAAGCAGCAGCTGAAAACAGCTCAGGCTTCATGCAAGCAGTTAAAACAATTAAATAATGTCAAACGCACAGCAGAAGAGTCAGACAGCAGGTTTGTTGCCTTTGAAGACGACGGCAATGTCTTTATGAACAATTCTCATACAATTGAATTTCAGCCAGAAGACGATGGTGGCTTTGAACCTGAACCAGACTCCATTGACTACCTGGATCTGGCGACAACCAACTCCCAATCCTCAAGGGATTACTTCGTGGAAGAAGAAGTGGAAACAGCCAGGAGCCCCACCAGGGCACGAGCCAAGTCCGTGCCAGCAGCCATTTTTGTGAAAGAGGATGAGGATGGTGTACCTGGTTTGTCTGCACTGAACAGGAACAGAGTAAGGACAGACTCTGGCCGTTTTGAGCCTGAATTTGACGGTGTTTTGAAATCAGTATCGGATCATGTTATAAGCCAGGAGCAAGAAGAGTCCACAGCCTTACCTCTGACATTGCCTGATGTTGTGGATGATGGGTTCCAAGCAGAGCCACTATCATTGACATTTGATGCAGCACCAGAAAACACTGATAACTCTAACTTCAGCTTTTTGCCAGACCCCAACGTTGGGCGACCTGCACAGCCATCAAACACAGAGAGTAGGTATGTGCACATGATGAAGCCTGATGGTCAAGAAACAGTGCATCAGCAAGTTAATGATAGTTCTGTTGACAACACTACTACTTTTCCTGTGGACAAAGAAGCGTTGGAAGCAGAGTTTACTCGTCGTCTTAAGAGTGAACAGGAAAGAATTGAAGAGGAGTGGGTGCAAAAAATGCGAATTCAGGAGGTGGAACTGTGCCTGCAGCATGAGCGCCAGTTCCGTGATTTCAAAGATCAGACAGAAGAGCGATGCAAACAGAAGATCCGTAAAGTGAAGCGAGATACTCAGGAATCCTTTGTGGAAGCTGTGAGGGAAATGCGCCAGAGCTTGGAGAAGCATCAACAACAAGAACAGAAGGATGAACAAAATCGCACAAAGGCTCTGAAGCAGAAGCTGTTATCAAAGCAGAAAAGGGGCAAGAAAATTCCAACAGCATCCAAGCAAGATCAAGAGGGTGAAAACCTGGATGAAATCGTAAAGCAACTTTCTGCAGAGAATAAGGTAAGAAGATTGTTTATTGCCTGTGTATGTGGAATGTTTATTTATCAAAGCCAAAGCATGATATCTTGTACTTTCAGTTTGTCTTGCATGAATGTGGTCAGAGTGAGAAAGTGTCCAGCTTTAATTTGTGCTGTATGTGTTATTTATGTAAAAAAAAAAACTACAAAAAAAAACCACAAAACAACTGCTTCAGTGCATGAAACTTAAGGATTTTGGCTTGTGTGTTTCTTTTGTTGTTTTTTTCCTGGAGGGAGAGGGGGGAGAGTGTCAGAATCAGTACTAGTTTTTTTATTACTTGAACTAAATATTTAGAAGTTGAAGTGCAGAGTTTGTTTTGTATTTTAAATAATAATTTATATATTTACTTCGATGATTTCGGAAATGCAACGCTGTAGTTCCTCATCCCCCATTCATGGCCTAAGTGTTGTCATAATTGCTTTACAGGAGCTGGCAGAGGTACGTGATGTATTGTTGGAACAGCTATCTCGCTCCCAAACACAGATACAACGACAGACTCTACAGCACAACCTGCAGGCTGAACTGCATGCCTTCCATTCTGGTGGCACTAAACTATTCTCCCCAGTGCAGTCGCCTAGACATTCCCTCCACCTTGATGGCAGTCATGCAGTGGACAGTATATCTAAAGCAAGAGAGGAAATCATTACAAGAGACGGTGAACAGTTGAGTTCCACCATTGATGATGATAGTGATGTTGCTGCTGGTTTCACGCTACCTGATCTATCCAGCAGCCACACCACACCTACTGCTGGCAGTGATGGAGAAGGGGAAGGTAACGAAGTGCGCGACCGTTTCTTAGAAGAACTTGAAGAGATGTCTCAGCAGTCAGGCCAGGACTTGCCACTGGAGTGGGAACTGACAGCAGCCACCGTCTCTCACCCTGGTGCTGGTGTTGGGGGTATCATGATCCCTGACACCTATGAGCATGACTTGGATCCCTTGATGGGCACAGGCAGCATCTGGGAGGTTTTTGATGGGCGCTGTCCACGCCAGGACTGCAGGGAGGTGAGACACCGCTACCATAACCTCTTCCGTTGGCTGTCACGTCTATGCAGCCTGCTCACGTCCCCTGTGTCTGTGGGAGATGGGTTACCTTCTGGTGGTGGGAGGGAAGGGAATCCAGGTGAAACGGGGGTGGTGGTTGATGATGTTGAAGAAGTGATGATGGACCCTGCCTTCTTGGCCCATATTCTAAAAACTAAAGGTGCTGCTTTAGAGGCACTACTCAACAACCCTGAGCTTTTAGGTGAAGACGTGATTGATGATGCCAGTATGTCGGAGGTCAGTTTGTCTGAGGCAGAACTTTTAGGTAGATTACTTAAGGTTGAAACAGCAAGGGTTACCTCTGAATCCAGTCAAAGTGTTAACAATGAAACCACTGAAAACGCCACTAGCAATAAGAATGACAATGATGCTGTTGACAGCGAGACTTTAGTACAGAGCCCATATAGTGTGCATGACTTGAGCATTGACTGTGAAGGCACTAATGTTTCTCTTCATGAGCAAGCCACGCCTACACACAATGAAGTAGATAGAGAGCAGCATGAATGGGAGAATGCAGGTGACCAAGAGAGTTACGTACAAATAAGAGAAAACACTTTGCAATGCCTACAGTCTAAGTGTAATGATTTGGAGAACTCCAATTCTGAGATGGAAATTACTATTGCTCGTCTAGAAAACATTAACACTGAACTGATGAGAAACAATACTGAGCTAGAATACAGTAATGGTGAACTAGAGAAAAGTAGTGCTGATCTACGTGAGACAAAATCAGAGTTGGAAAGAGCCATAGATGATCTGGAAGAAGAAAAGGACCAACTGCAAACAAAGTACAGTGACTTAAAACTCGCCAAAGCTTCACTAAAAAACGAGCTGACTGACCTGAAGAGTGTTCTTTGCAAGTCCTTGGAGTCTGTGAGCTTTCAGGTAAAACAAAATGTGTTGGAGGTGGAAAATCTGCAACAGAGGTGTGTTAATATGGACAGAACAATCACTAGTGTGGAAATGGAGAATACAAGTTTGAGAAATAGATGTGAAAGCTTGGAGGATTCAAACCAGTCGCTGAAAACAAATAATGACTCTCTTAATCAAAGCATTAAGTTGTTGCAGCAGCAACAACAATATTTGCAGCAACAGTTGGATTCTGCAGAGCAGCAAGTTACAACACTTCAACAACAGAACACAGCTTTACAACAACAGAACAAAGATCTGCAACAACATCAGGACTTACAAAAACAGAATTATTCACAAGTACAGCAGCAGCAGAACGAGTTTTTGCAGCAGCAAAATGCACCTCTGCAGCAGGAAAATGATGTTCTGCAGCAAGAGCGTAAGAATTTGCAGCATCAGCTTGAATCTCTTTATGAAAAAAATGAAACTCTACATCAAAGTGTTTGTTCCTTGCAGCAGAATACAGAATCTCTTCAGCAAGAAAACACATCTTTACTGGAAAGCCAGTCTCTTCAGCAGCAGCAGAATGAGGTTTTGCAGCAACAGAATAATTATGGTTTGCAGCAAGAGTGTCAGAATTTGCAGCATGAGATTGAATCTGTCCAAAAAGAGAAAGAAATTTTGCTGCAAAATGTTCAATCTTTGCATCATCAAAAATCTCATCAGCAAGAAAGAATGTCTTTACAGGAAGACCATACATCTGCTCAACATCAGTCTTTACAGCATTTGCAGTCGGTGCAGCAGCAAAATGATACTTTGTGGCAGCAGTTACAGTTTGTTCAAAACGACTATGAAAAATCACGGCAAGAGTGCAAAGCTCTACAGCAAAACATTTTGTTTCATCAGATGAAAGATGAAACTTCACATCAGCAGCTTGAAAATTTGCAACAACATGTTGAATCACTAGAGCAACGACTTGCATCTTCTCATCAAGAAAAACAGTTGTTGCAGCAAGAAATGGAGACTTTTCAACTGCAGAATGTATCTTTACAAGAGCAGTTGGTGAGTTTGCAGCAACAAAGTCAGTCTTTATACCAACAGATTGAGACTGTACAACAACAGAATTTGGCTTTACAAGAGCAGTCTGAGAGTTTGCAGCAACAAAGAGAGTCATTGCAGCAACAAAAAGAGTCCATGCAACAAGAGATGGGGGCTTTAGAAATGCAGTCTGAGAATTTGCAGCAAAAAAATAAGTCTCTGCAGCTAGAGATAGAGTTGTTACAACAGCAGCATGCAGGTTTACAAGAGAGATCTGATAGTTTGCAGCAACAAAGTGAGTCATTGCAGCAACAAAAAGAGTCATTGCAGCTAGAAATTAAGACTGCACAACCACAGCTTATGGCTTTGCAAGAGCAGTCTGAAAGTTTGCAGCAGCAAAAAGAATTGTTGCAGCAAGAGCTCAGGACTTTACAACAGCATCATATTGCTTTACAAGAGCAGTCTGAGAGTTTGGCACAACAAAATCAATCTTTGAAGCATCAAAAGGTTTCATTGCAGCAAGAGATTGAGACTTTGCAAGAGCAGCGAATTGCTTTACAAGACCAGTCTGAGAGTTTGCAGCCACAAAGTGAGTCATTGCAGCAACAAAAGGAGTCATTGCAGAAAGAAATGAAGACTTCACAATCACAGCTTATGGCTTTGCAAGAGCAGTCTAAAAGTTTGCAGCAACAAAAAGAATTGTTGCAGCAAGAGATCGGGACTTTACAACAGCAGCATACTGCTTTACAAGAGCAGTCTGAGAGTTTGGCACAACAAAATCAGTCTCTGCAGCAGCAAAAAGTGTCATTGCAGCAAAAGATTGAAACTTTGCAACAGCAGCAAATTGCTTTACAAGAGCACTCTCAGAGTTGGCAGCAACAAAATCAGTCTCTGCAGCAGCAAAAAGTGTCATTAAAGCAAAAGATTGAAATTTTGCAACAGCAGCAAATTGCTTTACAAGAGCAGTCTGAGAGTTGGCAGCAACAAAATGCATCATTGCAACGAGAGAGAGAGATTTTACAGGAGCAGTCTGAGAGTTTGCAGCAACAAAATCAGTCTTTTCAGCAACAACAAGTGTCATTCCAGCAAGAGATGGAGACTTTACAGGAGCAGTCTGAGAGTTTGCAACAACAAAAAGATTTACTACAGCAACAAAAAGACTTAATACAGGAACAGATTGAGACTTTACAAATGCAATATGTGGCTTTACAAGAGCAGTCTGAGAGCTTGCAGCAGCAAAACAAGTCTTTGCAAAATGAAAACCAATCTCTACAAGAAAACAATAATTTCTTGAAAGAACAGAAACATGATAAGGATGAGAACCAGTTAACAAATGAATCTGACAAGCAATTGGGAGAAATTAGACATTTACAGTCTCGGTGTCTGGAATTGGAGAACACAGTTAAAGATCTTCACGAACAATTAGCGGAGAGAGCAGCAAGTAGTCAGAACTTCAGGACTGAAATTTTTGGTTTCCAGGAAAAGTTAAAAGGTTTTCAGGGACAGTGCGATACATTAGAAATCCTGCTATCCTCAAAGGAACAGAAAATAAAAGATGTTGAGAAAGAAAAAGAAGACCTGGACATGGAGTTGAATTTTTTTAAGTGTGAACAAGACAAATTTCAAAGTGAGCGCCAAATATTGACTAGTAATATGCAGAGAATTAAACAAGAACATGAAAATCTGCAAACAGAAACTAATGAACTGAAAATAAAAATGCAAGAACATGTAAATGCATATGATTCTGTAAAAAGGAAGTTATTGGAGGCACAAAATAACATTACTGAGCTTGAGAAACAAATAACCACAATGAACAAAGACAAACAGGCTGCCATTGCTGATGCCAGAAAATCAGCAGAAGAAGCAGAAGTTGCCAGTACCAAAATCCAAAAGCTGAATGAGAAAGTTGCTTTGCTGCAAGATATAGAAACCAAATACAGAACTTTAGAACAGAGCTACAAGACTTTGCAAGAACGGGAAGTGCAAGCTGATATGAGAACTCCTAGAAGATCCAGTGTAACTTCCAGTGATGATCTGAAACATCTCTCTGCAAAATTAGAAGCACTGAAAGAGGAGAATCACTCCTTACAAGAGAAAATTGAAGTTTTAGAAGACAGCAACAGATCTCTAGCTGATCATTGTGAAGCCATCCAGGAGAGGAATCGGTTGCTGGAAGAGAAGAACAGGAGCCATGACAGCAAGAATGAGGGCTTGTTAGCAGAGCTAGACTTTGTCAATGACAACCTACGAGCTGCAGCAGCAGTGAACAACAAACTACTCAACCAAGTCCGTACTTTGGAAGCCATGAAGGACATGGATGGCAACCTGCAGAACAAGAATAAGGCCTTGCACAATAAATGTGCATCATTGAACGAAGAAAACAAAACCCGACTCATTGAAGTTGCACGTATGAAAGAGATAGAAAAGACACTTAGGTCAGAGTGCAAGCAGTTGAGGGACAAATGCCAAGCCTTGCAGCAAGAACTACAGGAGTCCACTGTGTCAGGACAGACACTCAGGGAACAGCTTCATGAACAGAGCATGACATTGAAAAACATACTAACTGACATGAAAAATGAAGATAGCTTTGAAGATTCTCTAGAACATGAGCAAGCTGAGGGTTTTGACACAGTAGACCATACTTGCAAGGACCCTTCACCACAGAATGAACAGGAAGATATGTATGAAATGCTACAGCAAGTAACCAGACTTCAACAGACAGTATTGGAGAAAGATGAAGAGATTACTGAACTGAAAGAGCAAATGACAGCATTGTCGTTGCACCAAGCGGCAATGGGAGCGCCACCTGCTCAGTCAGAAAGCACAACAGACCTTCACAGACAGGTTCAGGACCTTCAGGAAGAGTTGTTTGATAAGGACAGCATAATCCAGGATCTTAAAGAACAGCTGAGTAATTTGGAAAGTTCTCACAAAGACCTAACAAGAAAATCAGCGAGTAAAGACCTAGAACATGAAGTGAGTTTGCTACATGATGCTCTGCAACAGAGGGAGAAAACCATACAAGAACTGCGTGAAGCTTCTGGCTATGAAAATGCATCTACAAAGAAATCAGGTTCCAGTTCCAGCCAGGATAGGTATGCAGCAAACTCCAGCAACAGCAAGAAGACTCATTTTGATGAAATTGAAAGTTCACTAAGGAGGAAGGATGCCAGATCAGAGAGATCTATAGAGTCAACCGAAAGCCTGGCTGTGAGTAGTGATCCCGACTCGGACATCCATCCAGGTCAAGACATGGACCTCATGAAGGAGATGGGACGCCTAAGGAAAGACATCAAGAAGACCAAGGCTGTGTATGCCAACGAGAGTGCTCTCTTTCAGGAAGCTTTAGACCGTGACCCTGTCTCCCAGATGGTGAATAGGAGCTCCAGATCACCCAGTGTCACATTCGACTTTGCTGAGATGAATCTGCATGACATTCCTGAGGACCCTGAAGAGCTAAAGAAAATGGTGGTGAAGCTTATGGAAGAGAACAAGTTGCTGATGACTGAGAACCTTCACTTACAGCTCCGAATCAGAGAACAAGAGGCACTGGTGGTTGAGATGGAAGAGAAGCTGGAAAAATCTCACAAGGAGCCCATTGTAGAGTGGCAGCCATTACTTGAGAGGCAGCTGTTGCTGTTGCAGAAGCAGAGAGATGAGTTGCTGCATCAGATCTTTGAGAGAGACTCTGGTGTAGGTTTTGTGACCAACAAAATCAGCAAAGAAGTGACCAGTAGTAGTGCTCTACAGCAGCAGCAGGAAGACTTGTCAAGTAAGGTTGGAGAACTGGAGCACTGTCATCAGGTGTTACAGCAGCGACAGGCAGAGCTGGCCCACTGCCAGGCAGAGAAACGACATCTAGAACAATTGCTGCTGCTGAAGGATGAAACGGAGCGACAGCTGATGAGGCAGAAACGTCTCCTGGAAGAGGAACTCTCCACTATTGAGGGCAAATTACAGGAACGGGAAGCTACACTGGTTGAAGAAAAAACTCGTTTATTGCAGCAATTAAAAGATAAAGAGAGGCACATTTTTCAGTTACAATCAGCACACCCTGGTGATCGCCCCAGTTTAGCACCAGAACCATTGGCCCATTCGCACTCTATGATTGTTGGCAGGCCGCAAAATGCTAGCACTCCCCGCATCAGTGCCAGGTCTCAGTCAGCTCACGCATTCTTCATGCAGCAGCCTGGCCTCTTACCCTGCTTTGAGCCAGAGGGACGGGAAGTTTTTGAGAGTTCGTTTGTTGGACAACCAGCATCTGCTCCAATCCAGTCTCATCCGCAAGACCAAAAGTCGCAGTCTTTTCAAGCTGATGTAGACCAGGCTGGCAAGCCACGTCAGCTCCAGCATGGTGAGAGCCACCTACAGAGCACGGGTAGACGACACAGCACTGGGGCAACAGGGTCGCAGAGATTTCCACGAGAAATTCCAAAAGATCCACTAGAGCTGGATAATTATCACAGGGAAGCTGTGGAAAGGCTAAGAGATAAGCTTCAGGAGTTTGAGGTGGAGTCAGAGATGGCACGGATTTCAGACAGTCAGTCGGCTGCTGTCTCAGGCTACTGGCAGCGTCATAGTAAACCAGCTCAGTAATAGAAACTAGTTCTAGATAGGTAGCAACAAAAACATGCCTAACGAGTTTTAAAATAAATACTTCTTTTAATAAATGATGGTGTCAAGCCATCATGAGTTCATTTTCACTATGGGTTTATCAAGGAATATTAGAAAAAAATAACAAGTGTTTAATGAAAAAGAACAAAGCTTTATCATTAGCATCAATAAATCTTTATTCTTGCATTACTTAATCTGAAACTGAAAACTCAAGAAACAAAAGAAAAGCCGTTATAATCAAAATGTTATGAAACCACTATAGCCTTTCATACTACTTTTAACCTTTGCCTATAAACTCCATTGTTTTATGTAATGATCTTTAAACAACTTCATCACAATAAACTGTCGATACATTTTGGTTTGATTTTGTGGGAGTTTGCTTTTATTTCCCTCGGTGATAGTGTTTCCTGTTTGCAGTAGAAACACAATGACATTTTGGTTTCTTCCACTGGTGAAACGTAATGACAATGACATGATTTTTTGGTATGTTTTGAAATTCATGTAGTGTACCATTGGTCAGATATTTATTTACACTGAACATTATTTGTTGTTGTCTTATTATCATTTAGTGTCATCTGGTGCTGTTGCTTTATCTACCATTACCAATAATTTCCGTCCAGACTGGTTGAAAATACAAGTTTTTTGAGTTCTTGACCATGTTTTATTATACATATCTCATATCTTATGATTGAAACGGTTGACTAAGTAGTTTGAGGTGAAATCTGTGATGATTGTATCTCTAAACTATACAGCAATTCTTGCATAGTTTCATCTTGCTTAGAAACTCGAGTGTATGGATATCAATGTTTTGGTTCATCAATCCTAGTGATTTTGTTTATTGAAGCAATATTTAAATATACTTCATTTGACCAGCCATGTTTTGTCTTATTAACTGACCGTGTTTTGTTCATTTGCTAATGAGGCAGTTTTTGATTTATTTCCAAATTGCATTCTCTGAAATGTTGTAGGATTGCAATACACCTGATCATGTGATTTTGGGTTCCTTTTGAAATTTGCAGTATCTTATTGGAGTTTAGTGTAGGCAAGATATATCCAAGTAGAAGACAAATCACTGTGTATCTCTGGCTTTGCTAACATAGTGCCTTTAGTTTAATTTTCGATTCCATTGCTTATTATGAAGTTTTATATAATGCGGATTTCATATCATCTGTTGAATTATTCACATCCAATTGCCATCAGGTGCTTTCAAGACTTGTGGGATAAACATCGCTTTTGCCTTGTGATATTCTAAAATACTAAGTAAAGTAGTAACATAGATTTTCTAGAACTGGAGAAGTCATATTTGTGAAGTTCCAGAAATGTTTTGCTTATTTATTATTTTTGAAGTACTAATGGATCAATTTATGACTGCACATTCTGTTTTTGATCTGATTCACCTTGTGTTCAGTTTACTTATGAGTGTTGTTCTAAGGTATTCTAGCTCTTGCAGTGAGTTTTGGTGGGAAATGTATCCAGTTAATATGCTAATGGCAAAATAGGATGCATAATTGTAAATTCTGGGATTTTATTACCTAGATAATTCAATATTCATTATGATTGGGGGAAAATAAATGGCACATCATGGTACCACACATAAAAAATAATTTAAATTCGCATTCTTCTATTTTGCATTCTGGTTTAGCTAAGTGTGTTTAGTTACTAAATCCTGTTTTCATGGTCATTCAATTATTATTTGCCATTGCCGTGTTCTTTGATACTAACCGTCCGTTTGTAACTTTGGGAGTAAGGAGACTGTATTTTCGTTGTTTGGTGATTACCATCTTCGCGATTTGTTTGCTAACCCATTTTGTTCTCTCGTCTGAATCATATTTACATTGTAAATCAACTGGTATTGTTTTGGTTGGGTTTGATACCATAATTTTGAGTGAAATATTTAATATTAACCTAATGCTGGGCCACTGGATAGGGAAGGGCTGCAGTTTGTACATTTTCGTATTAGGTTAGAGTTATCAGTTATTAGCTTACTGTATACTCTGCTCAAATCCTTCACTGCTGCTCCTCCATTTTTTCATCTCTCTTTTTCTGTCTCTTCTCACTGTCTCTGAATCTGATCTGTAGCATGTGCAGGTAGTTTATCATAGCTTTTTTGGTCATGTTGGGATCAATGATTAATTCGTATTGTTATCACAGATGATGATAGAAAATACCAAAGGGTACACATTATGCTTCTTTAGCGCTTTCAGACTATGCGCTATACACAACATTGCGCACAAGACCTATATTATTTAGTGGTGTTTGGGTTTACAGGACATTGGATGTGTGCACGCATGAGTGTAAGTGTGTTTAATTTTAAAGGTTTCAGGAATTACTCTTTAATTGATATTGACTGTATCAGTTCGTGTACCATTAGTGTACTGTTTGTATTCTTTATACCTACCTATTTGGACTCTTTCAAACACCATCAGATACCTATGGAAGGATCAGGGCAAGATTATCTGTTAATTGCCAGTTAGAGTTAGTGAATCTATTTTGCTTTCTCTCTGATCTGTTAACTTCTCTTTTTATGGGCTTATATTTTTTTTTAAAAACTCGCTTGACCTCTCACAAAGATAAATATTTCATCTTTGATCAATCACTCTGAATTTGCCAAATAATCACACTGCTTTTATATACTCTGGCTCTGTAACAAGTTATATAAATTAGACCAGTAGTTGAGAAGGGTGTAGTGTGAGAATCAAAATTAAAATACAACATTCATTCTGGCATGAATATCAAGATCTGCTATAGATTCTTCTTTCATGTATATGTTGTGCTGTGCCTTGCTTTATTTTTTCATGTTGCTCCAATACTGTTAGAACAATAGTAGTGTGCTTCGTATTCTGTTTTGTTGTGTGAGAATAGTATATTTTTTAATTTTATTTATGACCTAAGAATTGAGTACATTGGAGGATCACCTGCTACTAATTATTATTGTTATAATTACTATATAAGTTAATATTACAAGGCAAAAAGACTGGTTTCCATTTGCGTGTTTGCTACGATTACTAACATTAGTTTTTAACTGTTTTGCTGTTACTAATTACACTTTTTCTAATTGCACTTTGCATCCGTGATTATTTATGTTCAAAATTAAGTCTTTTGTAAGGCGCATCTAGTTATTTGAAAGTTATGAACATAAAAAATATATAATATGCACACTTTTTAAGTATTGCTTGATTGTTACATTTTAAAAAATGCAGTACACATACAATACAATGAGTATGTTATCAACCACAGCTTAAAGGTCCCCTTTAGTGGGGCCGGGTAGCTCAGTTGGTAAGAGCGTCTTGCTAGTAACCGAAAGGTCGCTGGTTCGAATCCCGGATTGGTCAACGTGTGATCATATTATTTTCCCCTTTACCAACAACTGGCCCGCTGGTGTCAGTATAAATCGGTCCAGTAGTCACCTATATGCGAAAGTGTCGTGTGACTATAATCTACAAATAACAAGGGCCCCAAGATCACACATTTCATTGTTACATTTTTTTTCAAATTCACAGTGAGTGTTGCACTAACAGAAGAAAATAGATCTGGATAATTATTGTGTTGTTGAAATAACATCACTTTAGAAATGTACAAATAAGTTAACTCTAGCTCTAAATTATAGTAGAATCGTTTATCTCATAAGCTGCAATCTCATAAGAAAGGGGCCAATAATGTATACATTTTCATCCACAATTAAGGCTGCCAGTGATACTTATTATCATTGTATCCCTTTGATAATGTTCCACAAGGATCCACAGTCATGTTGTAATTTGTGTTTGTTATTAATTATTTCATTTATTTATTTTTTTAAAAGCAAAACAAACAACTGTGGTGTGTAACGTGGTTCACAGATCATAGTATCTTGGATTTTTCTATGCAAATTGGGAGTGCCATTAAAATCCAACTTAACTGGGCAATGATCAGGACTGTGTTTTGTGTTGTGTTTCTGTTGGTGTATCTTCTGTTGTTTACTTTATACTAGAAGTTTATACAGTGTATACCTTTTGACCATAACACATATATACAGATACAAATGTATTTATAGAAAGGAAGGTGATAATATGTGTAGAAAGAACCCAGCAGACTAAAATAAGAGACTTTAAGGAAAGTGTCCAGAGCCTGTTCGTATAATTATATATTTCATTATGCTGAGAACATCATATAAGGCTGTAGACAGCGCCTGCATGCTCTCTCTCTCTCTCTCTCTCTCTCTCTCTCTCTCTCTCTCTCTCTCTCTCTCTCTCTCTCCCCCCCCCTCCCTCCCTCCCTATAAATAGTATCCCCACTTTCTGTAAATTTAGTGATTTAAATTCCCACTGTCGCTGTCTTTCTCATTTGCTCTTTCTCATTCCTACTCTGTTCTATTAATCTATATACTATCTTCTTCTTTGCTAGACCAGTCACCTACCTTTTTTCTTAAAAACTCTTCTGGCACAAAACTCCTCATTTGTGTGTGAGGTCTGTTGGATCAGCTTGGGAATGTTGGACTCTTTCTGCCAAATGGTCACTGGGGCTTTCTATGATATTATTTGGCAATGTAGGCATTTTATATGTATGTGTTTTGTTGATATTTTATAATGTTTGTATTCTATTTTGTTTTTGTAAATGGGGGTTTGATAAATTAGAATATAGCCTCAGCGTCCCCTGCTTGGGATGTCTTTATTGTAAAGTGACCGGCTGGTGGAGTGCCTTCAGTGTTACCACTAGAGTTGTTTCGGCAGATCTTTTATGCGGATCAGGGGTGAGTCCTCTTTCAGCGAAGTTGTGGTCTTGATTTTGTGGTCCTGATTCGGCTCTTTGCAGTCCGCTGGACCCTGTAAGCAATGAATAACTAACTCTCTTTCTCTCACTCGCACATACACACACACACACACACACACACACACGCACACACACACACACACTGGTTTTGATATCGAGTATAAGTAAACAATTGCATTAGGTTTAGAGCTATAGTTTTCTTGGAAGGTTATACTGTTTATAGCTGCTGTTTGAAGAAAACTATTCTGTAAGATGATAGCCGTTTATTGCCAAGTGACTGTATCCATCAACTTGTCTTCGTTTCAACAAACAGAAGAAGCAACTTACAACACACAAAAAAACACTGCGGGAGAGATTGTAAAGAGAGCAAGCTAAAAATCTAAGATGTGGTGGTGGTGAATATGTTGAGTTTTATCTGGGCAACAGACGTGTGAGTTGATTTGGGAATAAGGAGCGAAGTGGAGATGGGAGTTGTTTGAAGCCATTAAGGTTAATAAAATATATATTGAAGCAGGTGACACCAGTCGTATCGAGTTTCTCACTGGAGATCGATGTTTAGCATGCACCTATTACTTGTACCGACCCTAATGTGCAGAGTGAATGGCTTTTAGTGCAACGTACATTAGAAATGTATAACATATCGAATGCATACGGTGACTAAGTAGTTTACTTGACAACATTATTGGCTGTGATTTATAAAGAAATCATCTCTCTCTCTCTCTCTCTCTCTCTCTCTCTCTCTCTCTCTCTCTCTCTCTCTCTCTCTCTCTCTCTCTCTCTCTCTCTCTCTCTCTCTGTATTTGCGTTCTGGTCTCCACTTCATGGTTTTATTGACATAGTTTCATGCACTAAAACATTTACACAAATTTGAACTAAGGGAAGGGGAAAAAGAAAAGTGTGCAAGTCCCACAAGGACATTATATGTATACATTTTTATAACTTAACTACACAAGTACCCTTACTTCAGCAAACTATTGTATGATTGCTGGATTACATTACATTACATGGTTATTGCTTTAGGTCCAGCGGACTCTTCCGAGCCAAATCAGGACCAGAGAGACGTTAACTTAAAATATTATAAAATGTTTCAAATCTTAAAAAACAAGCCTGTTACTCCTAAATACTCAAACAAACTTTCATATGACACCTCTTTAAAAGTCTTCTTTAAAACTGATGTATTAAAAATATGTTCTCTTTCTTCAATCAAATCACTAAATTCAGTCCTATCAATAAAATCCAAACTAAACAAAACATGTCGATATGATTTATATGCGATAAAACAAACCAACATCATGTAAAAATTGAAACAGATGTTGACCATTACATAATTTAAAAATCTCTTTGAAAGGTATTGAACCAAAATATGTTTCTCTTTCCTCAATCAGATCAGCACACTCAAGACATGAAATGGCGAACGGAAAAGGATTGATCACATGCAAAGCACCATGGTGGTTCTTCTCCTTTTAAAAGGAAACTGTGGGTGACATAAGTATGCCCAATATGAAGGCGAGACAAAACTGTTTCTTCTTTGCGAGTGGATGCAAAGTTAGGCAAAGAAGGGGACAAATCGGGAAGAACTTGAAATAATTTGTTGTTGATATGAGTAGACCAGTCAGTCTGCCACAGTCGTTTACAATAAGATCCAGTCATACAACATAGGTCAGAATAGGGCACAAACTGGAAAATCTCTGGAGGGAAATCGAGATATTAGTGGCTAGTGCCTCTGTGGTGCCCCAACGATCTTCAAGTTTTGGGATAGGATAGGCGTCGAGAAGCTCTCTGAGCCTATAAGTGGGCTATATAAGAGCAATTTAAGTACCATTATTATTGAATGATTACCAATAGTGATTCAAAAAAATGTTAACATGTTCATCCTGTTTAACACGGAGAAACAAATCCTGTAATAATTCTGTTTTACGAGTCAGGCAGGCCAACTAATGGCATGGAACCAAAGAGTGTATGAACAATTTGTTCATACACTCTTTGATGGAACGCTCTTTCATTCATACAGGGGCAGGGTACAGAGCAACGTTTTCTTGCTCAGGGGACTAGTGTCTTCAATTGTATTTTTGCTTTAATAATAACGTGTCAAGCAGGTTTGTTAGCACCAATTTGGGGGAATAAAACATCTTGTAACAATGTGTTTTGTATGGAAATCATACACTCTAAAACAACAACAACAACAACAAAACCACTCTTAAATCTTCGTCATTGTTCAGGTCAGCGCGGTTATTCCTTCTCTTCCAGTAAGTGCACGAACTGGCGTTCCGGACTCATTCTTCTGGGGAGGAGAAAGGGACAGGGTGAGTGTGGGTGAAAATCAACATTAAACACCCATGTAGTAGAAACAAACATCGGATCACGTAGAAGAAACATGCCAGGACCAGTCAACCATTGTGCTTGTTGTTAAATCACCCGTGACAGAACATTAAGTTAGTACCATAATTATTGCCCTTCAGTATAATTCGTTTAGCTCTAATAACTTTCTATTTCAACGAAAAAAAGAGATCCGTAGGATCTCATCTTTGATATGATGATGATGATCATTGTTGTCAGGGTGGCGACGTGGTGATCGTCCTTAACGCTGATGCAATAGGACGTTAAGCTTCGTTGTTCCTCCTTTCTATTTCGAATTGGAAACGTGAAGCAACGGGAGTGTATGTATATCTGTCTCAATAGGAAAGAGATGAGAGGCACACACAAACAGACACGCACTGCGCGCGCGCACCCACACGCTTTGAAGAGGGAGGGTGAGAGACTAGGGTTAGAGGGAAAGAGACTTAATTTAGCGCATGCATGTGCCTGTGATTTGACTGTAGCGCTTTCCCTCCACTTTCTCTTTCCTGACAGAACACGCCCATGTGTCCGGGGACGTTAATCTACCCAATCAATCCGACTCAACCACTGCCCTAAATACTCTTTGTGCCTGTTCCTATAGTCTCCTATATTTGCTCATGTGTTGGGGACTCTAAATTTATTAAACGCAAATCCATTTAAAGTAATAACGATGTTGGCGGAGTATAACCAGAAACAATCTTCACACTGAAATGGATTGCTTTTGCTGTTTCACGGAAGCTACAGCGGGGGAAACCCACGAGGGAGATAGCATATGTTTTGTGGAGGAGGAGAGTACCGGGTGAAAGTGATAGCGAGATATTAACAGAATATATATAAAATATATAAATTTACATTATGATTACCATGTTCCTTGAGGGGCCACAGTTTTATATTGGAGTGTCGTGGTGATTGCTTGTAAAACATAAAACATGGACTTCCCATTAACATTTTACAGAACTAATTGGCCTATATGTTTTTAGGTGTTCTTTTTTTTTAACATGGCTTTTTCACAAGTTCGCGGTATTTATTAAGTTAATCTCTCCCTCTCCCCTTCGCCGCTTCCCCCTCCCTTTAATTTAGTGTTGAATTAGTAACAAAATGGCAGAGTAGTGGAGTCAATAATGATGCCCGAAAGAGTAGAAATTACGGGGAATTTTTTTTTTTTTTTTAATACAAACAGACCTTAAAAAAATAAAGGACCTGTAGAACAGACTTGCCCTTCCTGCTGACGGATGTATTTCGCATGCCCGGGTATATATGGCTGTGCAAATGGAATGGGTCGATCGGCCACCCCAGGGTGACAGAATTTTGGCATCTCTGGATTAGATTTCCGGCTAGATTGGCCTTTTGCACACAGGTGCATGGTCATTGTGTTACTTGATGATGATGATGATGATGATGATGAGTATGATGGTTTCAAGAATTCCATATTGAGAGTGAGACATCACTCTGTGCTACTTTGCTTTTGATACAAACAGCACAGACAGCATTATCGAACTATGCATTAAGAGAAAGCCTGTGTAATCTTTTGAAAAAGCATGAATGCAATATTGTCTGCATAGCACTAAGCGTGTGTGGCATGCGTATTTGGGAAATAGATGACAGTTCCAGAAATCAGCCTAATCGAACTGTGTATTAAATGTCTACTCTAAGTATTTTGAAGACGAGAGAATAAAGTTTTATCTGATAGGCGTGCCTGACATGAGTATTCTGAGATAGACAGCACAGGTCCAGAAATCATACTAATCGAATTGTGTTCTTTTGAAGACGAGGGAATAGCAATTTGTCTGACATATGCGTATTCTTTTGGGAAGTAGATAGCACAAGTTCAAACATCTTTGTCATATCTCCTTTCTTTCATTTTTTTTTAAATTTTAAAAATCGAACTTTTAAGAGTAAACATTGATCCGTATTACACCTGTGGGCCGATCTATTATAATTTTGAATGAATAAGCTATGAATCAGTGTAAATATTCCTGTGATCATGTTATGATAAGCTTATTAAAGCTATGATACCGGAATTCATCTGCCTGGATTACAAAATTGTGATTAAACCTATTGTTTACATTTAAGGTTGTCTACGGCTATCTTCATTGTGTACACGAGAAACGTGAATGATAAATCAATTTGGTGCCTTTAAGTCACTGCCAATATTTCCTTTCTGTAGTGCATAAGCGAGCGTTGTGGCCAAGTGGGCTAAGGCGGGACTAACTTGCCTTGTCCACAGGCCAGAAACCAATGGCGCCTGACAGGTGTGGGTTCGATCCTGCATCGGGGCGTTACGTTTCTCCGAATATTATTTACTTTCGACTCGGGCAACGTCTCGGGGGTTTTCGCCGGGTACTCCGGTTTGCTCCCCCAGCAAAATTTCAAAATATTTCAAAAATTTAAAGAATTTATAAATTTCAAAAATCACAACTAATGTTAAGTAGGTTGGGTTTGGGCGCGCCACAGGCTGCGACTACGCCTTCCACATGGGGAGGCGGCCCAGAATTTCCCGATAAAAAGGGACAATAAAGCATTAAAATCTTTAAAAAAAAAAATCTAAATGTACCTGTATTCTGATCAGTCGGTACTTATGTGACATTACCGATATCTGCGGTGTTTTATGCTTGTACCACCTGTATCTGACCAGTTTTCAGCCATCGATTGATTTATGAATAGTCCGGTGCACACGAAGCCGCCTGTAGAGGTCCCTGTCGGTTCAGACATGGACTTTGAACTAAGTAATTGACAAAAAAGCAGCAGTACGTATTATTTAGACAGACTGAGCTAACAGTGAAGTAACGTACTGTTCTTTCTCAGTCATCGTCGTACCATAGTCTATAGGTCTATTAATTTGGCTCAGTTAATAATAATAATAATAATAAGAAGAAGAAGAAGAAGAAGAAGAAGAAGATTTTATTTTGTAAAGCGCAAAACCAAACTAATGTCTGCTTTAAGCACTCACACGCATTATTATTATTATCAATGAAAGCCATCCTGAATCTCTCTCTTCAACCCCCTCAGACCTCCCCCACCCCCTCCCCACCGCTCACATACTTCACATGCTACAGCTCCCTATCTTTGCTTCGAGCCTCATATTGAATAACGTCAATGAGTCGTGAAACTGTCTTAAGGCACATTTTTTGTGTGAACAACTTTCTTTCTATGTATAAATTATATCGTGAAACCGCCTTAAGGCATTTTTTATGAACAACTTTCTTTCTAAGTATAAATTATAATTATTATATGTTGGCGGTAGTGGTAGTAGATAGGCCTACGGTTCAGTGAATATCCTTCACAGACTTGGAGATATAATTGTCATATATTGTGAATTTCAGGTGTTTTGATCATTTGTTGAGCAAATTACGCAGTACTGAAGAATGTGAAATTAGAATAAACATAGTAATTAATGTATATTAATGAAGCGAACGGTAAATATTGGCCCAGTGGGAACAAAACGACTTTACAGACGGCCCCTCGGTCTAAAGACTTGCCATGCGAAACAGAGTAGCCTATCAAGCGGCCGGTATTGTATGTGTATCACAGAAACTCCGTTTGTTGATCGGTGATCAGTAAGAACAGGTACTGGCACTGTCCCACCTCAGTAACTCAAGTGGTAGAGCGCTCGCCTGGCATATCGATGACCCAGGTTCGAATCCCGTGGTTGGCGAAATAAAAGTGGCAATTTTTCATTGTCCATTTTATTGTGGTTCAATGTTGATATAGGTCCTTATCCCTTGTTCCATGGGATGTTTATCCCCGTCTGCCATATCGCCAATTGTGGGTGTAGACGTTAAACCTCAATGTTTATTCAATGTTCAGTACAGGCACACACTTGCTCTATGTCCACCGCGGCTAGCGCATTTAGTGTTGATCATAAACCAAACTGGTTTGACGCTGTTGCTCTTTCGTGTGGAAGATAGCTTTAGACCGAGTTGCGTTCCATTTCCAGTCCGTACAACCGTTTACTGTCAACAGCAGCCTATTTCGTAACAATCGCACTGCAGGCTTACGTCGCGCGCTGCACACACACACTGGAGACTTCCACGAGTAAATAACCACACCACTGTATTCAAATTCATAATCCTCAGTGAAGTGACTTGTCTCTCTGCAACCATCTACAGTGGAGGCTTACGTTCCAGCAGCAGTGTTGCGCATTGTGTTGTGATTTATATTGCATTTTACAAGTTGTAGATACGTGTGATAAGCTTTATACTTTATTTGTCTGGAATTTATCGGCGACTGACGAACAATGGCAGGTAAGATTGGCACATTTCCTGTTTTAATTTCTGAGGAATGATCCGGGCAGTTGCAGATGTTGTTTACAAATTATAAACAGGGCTGAAGCGTAACTCGGTATTGTGCTTCATAATGTTGTGTGTAGTCGGTCATTGTCAGTGCTGCGTTGCAAGTAGCAAACACACAAGATTGTCAGCAGCAGGCATGATTGATCTTGCAACTGTGGCGGTTTCCATGGCGTTCCTTAGCACGCCATCAAAACAAGAGAAAACAGCACACAAGAAATAGCCATGCAGCCATCACAGTTTTCTTGTTTTTAGTTAGTTTGGGTTGAAGAAAAGGTTTCAGACTGGGACTGCCTCAGATGGTTGTTTACTGACAAGAATTTAGTTTACACTACTGACAAGAATTTAGTTTGTTATTCAAGTACAATCTCAAACCTATAACATTTCACTTGTTGGGCACTTACACATTGCCTCAGTCACAGTCACAGATTCTGTTATGCCTATGGTTATGGTAAGAAACCCACGTTGGAGTGCCGGGGGTTTCTGTATAAATGGTATTCCCACTTTGAGAAAATGTAGTGCTTTAAATTACCATTGTTTCTATCATTCTCATTTGTTCTTTCTTGTTCTAATCTGTTCTGCTGTCTTCTTTGCTACATTGGTCACCAACCTTTTTTCTTGAAAACTCTCCCCAAACTCCTCATTTGTGTGTGGGGTCTGTTGGGTCAGCTTGGGGATATTGGACACTTTCTGCCAAATTGTCATTATGTATTAATTAGCAATGTAGGAATTTTATATGTAAGTGTTTTGTTAATGTTTTATAATGATGTTTATATTCTATTTTGGTTTTTTTAACAGGGATTCGATAAATTAGAGTAAACCTCAGTGTCCACTGCATGGGATGCCTTTAATGTAAAGTAACCAGCTGGTGGAGTGCCTTCAGTGTTACCATTAGGGTTGTTTCAGCAGATCTTTTATACAGATCAGGGAGGGGGGGGGGGAGGGGTAGAGCCCTCTTTAAACCAAGTTGTGGTCCTGATTCGGCTCTTTGCAGTCATCTGCCTCTGGTCCCGAAAAACAATTACTAACTAACTATGGTAAGAATGAAGCCAAAATGTTCACTACTACTTTAGGTAGTGTAAACCGAAATATTTTCAGATTATAGAAGCAAAGTATTGGCCTAATTAATTATTGAAAGGATTGGAAAACTTAAAAGTTGATTTGCAAGAACTCATGTTTGTTATAAGATTGATTATTCCCCTTATATTTGCCTGCCTGTATCAATGTAATTTAAAGAGTGCTGTATATTAGCATCAGCATTACATCATATGCAAACACAGATTACAGAAAAAAAATATTGGACAAATGTAATTCTTTAAAAGATTGAAAGACTTATGTTGTAAATAGTCATAAGAATTGATTTTAGCCTTGTATTCATGCCTGCCTCAATGTATAGAGTGGCATATATCCCATTATCATCATATTTTTCAGCAGCTGCTTGTTATGACTGCTGATCCATTATTCCCAGTTTCAGCCTGTATCAATGACACCATGTTTGGTTTTTGAAATCAATACACTTTGTGGTCAGCTAGATGCATTAGAAGATTAGATAATGCAATTGCTTTTTATATTACATTTCTGCACGCTCAGCTGGGAAAAGTACACATTGTCACTACAGGCGAGGCCCAAGCATATTTATTTATTAACATGTTTGATTAATTTGTGGATAGCTGGCTTGGTATTCAGAACATTTTGTGTACAAGTGGTGGGTTGTAGATGGAAGAGGGTTGGGGGAGGGCACTATATATAAGATGTAGGATTGTAACCTTCATTGATGTAACTTTGTAATGCAACACATTCTCAGGACAAAGGGGCAAAATTATTGTTAGCATGAGCAACCTTAAAACCTATTATCACTAAATCTCCTGATGCTCTGGCTTGATTGTGGAAGTCTATGAGTGTATGTTACTAACTCTACAAGTGAAACAATTATGAAATATAGATCTTGTTTGTAACTTCTGTTTAACCACAGCACACATGAATTTGATAAGATTTTGTTTGCAGTCATACTGTCAGTTTAATAATATATTGATTATTAAAATTATGTATTTTTTATGTGTACCTTTGTTTTCCTTATTATGAGAACAAGTAATTAATTGACTGTTGTATTGACTACTGTTGTGTACTGTCAAATTATATATTTTGAGGTTAAAAGATATTTTGTCTGTTAATGGTTAATATTACCAAAAACTAAAAAAGGAAGTAAAAATTCATGCTGGGTAAGGTTTACTTCATATTTTACATTCAACCAAGTTGTGGTCCTGAATTTGTGGTCCTGATTCTGCTCTTTGCAGTCTGCTGGACCCTGTAAACAATGAATAACTAATTAATTTGAAAATTGTTAATTTAAAGTAACTTTCTTTTTGGGGGTCATACATTATTACAGTGAGGCTAACCTATTTTGCCATAATGTGTGCATCATGGTGAAAGATATTAAAATTTTAAAAAAAAATTTGAAAATATATTATAAATGAATAAAGTAATCACCCCTTGTGCCTAAGACTAAGAGAGTGAAAACAAATGACTGACTTATTCAACATTTTAACAATACATACGTGTATACACAATAAATCCACACATATGTTAACCATTAGAATTACTATTAGTACATTATATTATAATACATGTACCTGCATCACACACAGAAGGAGAGGAAGCCCACATTAACTTCAGAATCGGTAACTATTTATCATCAAGGGTCATGGCGTTTTGCATGTTATCTCATCATGGAGGAGTTTATCAGTTAATTCTGGTGTCACATGGGGGTGTAACTTACTTCCTTCAAGCACCACTTTTTTTGTTGTTGCTTTTTTGGGGTAAGGTGGGGGGGGGGGGGGGGGGGTTGGCAATTTTGTTTTTGAAGTTAGCTATCCAACGCAGAACAACAATTGGCGTGCATCAAGGATGCCTACTATCTCCAACACTCTTAACATCTTCTTAGAGCGCATCATGTCAGATGCTCTTTCTGATCACAAAGGCACAGTCAGCATAGGGGGTAGATAAATCTCCAACCTCCGTTTTGCGGATGACATTGTTGGATTGGCTGGAGATGAACAAGAACTTGAACAGCTGGTACAGAGGCTTGACACCAGCTCCAGAACCTTAGGAATTGAAATAAGTGCAGAAAAGACAAAATGATGACCAACAACACCAATGGCATCAACACGAACAATTGCATGGCATTCCTTAGCACGCCATCAAAACAAGCCCCCTCCCTGATCTGTATAAAAGATCTGCTGAAACAACCCGAATGGTAACACTGAAGGCACTCCACCAGCTGGTTACTTTACAATAAAGGCATCCCATGCAGTGGACACTGAGGTTTACTCTAATTTATCGAATCCCTGTTTAAAAAAACAAAATAGAATATAAACATCATTATAAAACATTAATAAAACACTTAATATAAAATTCCTACATTGCTAATTAAATTAATACATAATGACAATTTGGCAGAAAGTGTCCAATATCCCCAAGCTGACCCAACAGACCCCACACACAAGGCCAATCCTTCAACACAGTGCATAGCTTCAAATATTTAGGATCCATTGTATCAGACAATGGGTCCCGACAGGAAGTCCTCTCCAGGATCGCAGAAGGTTGAAGCCCATTTGGAAAGACAGGACCATCAGTCTACACTCCAAGGTAAGGCTGCTGCGTTTCCTTGTCATCTTCATCTTCCTATATGCTTGCAAAACATGGACCCTCACAGCAGACCTACAACGAAGAATACAAAGCATGGAGATGAGGTGCTACAGAGGACTTCTGGGCATTTCCTGTATTCAGCACACTGCCAGCGACGAAGTCGGACAGACCATCACACAAGCCATTGGACAACACGATAACATGCTCACAGTGGTGAAGAAATGGAAACTCCGATGGTTTGGCCACGTCACCAGAACATCAGGCCTTGCAAAGACATACCTTCAAGGCATGGTGCATGGAGGCAGATTGAGAAGAAGAGGGAGACCGAAAAAGAGGTGGGAAGACAACATTCGAGAATGGACTGGTTTGACACTGAGCGAAGCCGTGAGGGTTGCTGAGGACAGAGAAAGATGGAGTACGCTGGTTAAACGATCATCTGTGATGCCACAACGACTTTTGAGTTAGGGATAGGATAGGGTATCCGACAAATACATGACATGAGAAAGATCATAATATTAAATGTAGTAAAACTTGAAAAATCCTCGGGAATAATGTACATACAAACATAAATGTATGTGTGTGTCTGTGTTTTTGGGTGGGGTAGTCATGTCAATTTACTGTTGTTGTGGTTGAAAATGACCCAGTAGTACCGCACTGATCCGTGATAGGTTCTTTCATCACTTTCTTTTTTTTGTTTTTGTTACGGCAGCGGCCTGTGTTGTTTGGCGCCACTTTCAAGCCCTCAATGGTCCTAATTTTCTTACAAACTAGGCTAGCCGACTGGTATATTTAGCATCATGACTCGCAAAGGGGCGGAGCAGACAAGAAGCTGCAGGGCGGTGGAGGCAAATTAAAACTGAAATTGGCCTACTGTTGGCTGTACACATCGTACATAGCTTACTTACAGTGAGCATCAGTTCCCAGCTCTGAAGGTCTACTATACATTTTGGAGCAAGCGCCGTCATGTTTTGACCTACACATACGCATTATAATTCTAAATGCCTACGCATTATGATGTTATTAATCAATGACAGAGCCAACAGCAGTCTGGAATGCAGTTAATTACTTTCAGATACTCTGTTTTAGCGTTTATTTTCTTTTTAGTTTTGACATTAGGTACTGCAATACTTGCACACACCAGAATGATTGCCGGTTTCGTGTATTAACCTAAGATTCCGTTTGGACAGTTTATTCAATTTGCACAGCTGCAAAAATTATCATCATTGATTTATTGTGCACCTTATGTTTCATATTATTGCAGGTGTATATCTCTGCGTGTGTGTTTCGTCGATTTTTTCAGCAGTTCATTAAATTATTTATGTACTGGTCTCAACACTTTTTAGACCAATTTTCAATTTATTCAGCTTTTTTTCAGCTCTCCCAGACTCAATATATGGATATGTAAAAATGCATCCCAAACTGCAATACATTACAAGGCATTAAAAGAATTACGCGATCTCTGACAGATCGGCACGCTCGTTCTGTCTCTATCTATCTATCTATCTATCTATCTATCTATCTATCTATCTATCTATCTATCTATCTATCTATCTAGGTTCTGTCTCTATCTATCTATCTATCTATCGAGAGAGAGAGAGAGAGAGAGAGAGAGAGAGAGAGAGAGAGAGAGAGAGAGAGAGAGAGAGAGAGCAGTTTGCATTATTTAAAGTACACATTACAAACTGATTTATTTATTACACGCTCATCAGACTCAAGTCGAAAGCAATAAGCTACGCGTAACAGAGTGTAAAAAATAATTATACAGCTTGTTGGGTACGAAGTCAGTACACCTGTGGGCAGTGTTATCAAATTCTAAGAAATAGTTAAACTTGCCGCCTGTTGATATGGTTTGCAGAACTGACAGTTTCCTGATAATCTTCAGAAAGTGCGTGGTAATAGTAGAACCCGTGCGGCTTATTTTCCTTACTTGCGTGTACCGATCCTCCCCATATCCTATTTGTGATTATTATTGCCTGTATTAGATCTAGTAACATGTTGTATTGAAATTTCGTTATTTTGAAAATGATAAGCGGCTTTTTAAGTGTGTTTATGGGTGTATCTCATCTGTGGTGTATCTGGACGTATGTGGACAAGTCTATGGTTTTACCATAATTAATTTATGTATGACATTTTATTACTTTTTTATTTTTTTACGTTCCGGAGCTATTATTTTTGGCTTTGTCCGTCCGGCCGACCATTGTCCGGCGTCCGGCCGCGTCAGGAGATGATATTTGCGCACTTTTTTTTTCTGAAACTAATGGACGAATATTTTTGGAAATAGTAAACCTTCCCAGATAACAACCCCCCCCCCCCTCCCAAAAAAAAGCATAGGATTATGTCATGGTGACGTCATAATTTTTTCCCCCTTCTAATCCTATTTTCTCCCAAACTATTGGAGGGATTTGGTTTCAGTTCTTTATGTTCTTTCACTTTATTTGTGCATCTAATATAAAACCAAACTTATGCAAATCGAGTGACTTAATCATAGTGACATCATTTTTACAAGAAAATTATAAAATATTTTAATTAAAAAACAAAAAAAACAAAAAACAAAAAAACCAAAAACATCTTTTTCGGAAATACGATGGGAAACAACTTAGGCATGCTCCAAGTTGCCTCTGTTGCTGAGGACAGAGAAAGATGGAGTACGCTGGTTAAACAATCATCTGTGGTGCCCCAACGACTTTCGAGTTACGGGATAGAGTAGAATAGATTGGTATGTACGTAGACTTTCATGTGTCTCAAATGTAGAACTAAACTTATGCAATTCGTGTGATGTAATATTAATGATAATTTCACATTTTATTTTTATTTTTTACACGTCCTTCAAACTTTGTCTGAAATTAGATTGCACAGATGCGTTGAGCCTTAGTCAAAACTTATGTATAACAGGTGAAGTCATCAAGTTATGTAATGATTTGTTGTGGGTTTTTTTCTAATTCTATTTTCTCCCAAACTACTGGAGGGATTTCCAGTTCAAGGGCTGCTCTAGGCACTGGTGGATACAGAATCTAACTCAAACGGCCGAGGTGCCAGCTTGCATTCTTAAGGACATCGTCTAACGCCTCAGTCATTGTATTTATAGAACTGGCACTCACCCATAGGACATAAGCTTAAGTATCTTTAAAATCTGGGAATATTATCTTCGTAATCCTCCTCTTGCTCCTTCTCCTCCAATTTCTACCCGATCTCCCTTTTTGTCCTTTATTGTCTGAAATACAGTGTGGGGGTGTGAAAGAGAGAGAGAGAGAGAGAGAGAGAGAGAGAGAGAGAGACATCACATGAGGGAACTCTGCACCCGTTAGGGTCCAGCACTTGTATTAAAGTTGCTTCTGATATCAGGTAAAATGGTTACGTCTGGGGCTACATTGACCACTGTCCACTTCTTTCAGCAAACATTGATTGCCGTTGAAGGTGCTCGACATTGTTTTGGACAGCCCCTGTGGCAGATATTCCTTTGATGGCTTCGCAGGGTGCAGACAATAATGCCTAGAATGTGTTTGTATTTGAACAGCTTCACTGCAAACTGCCTGTGTCTTGAGCATTTGTAATGCGTCGCAGGTTGTGTGTTTGACCATTGAGGTCACCTTTAGCCAGTATGCTGTGTGCTGGGCTTGGGATGACGTCATTGCCCTAGTTGTTGGAAGTTTGGATATTTACATGTGTTTTTTTCAACCCCACCTCATTCAATCATTGCACCGGCACATCATTGTCCAAACCATTCATTCGTTGCCAACCTTGACTACAAAGTACAAATCAAGTCGGATGATCTTGCACATGCCAGAGCATACTGCCATGACAGATTTTAATCTCTTACTTCTCATTGATTTTTTTTTTAATACGGTATACCATACGCATAGCAAAGCAGATTGCAGCCCATGGCAAAATGATTTAGCCTTAGTACTCATTCAACACAGATTGTTTTCCTTTTCACGTCTTATCGCAAAGGCCAAGATCACGATTTCTGTACTTATTGGCAACCAACTTGTGTATAGGTAGACTACTGCGGTTTCGTCCACATTTAGCAGACATGTGAAAAGCAATTTTGTACTAGGCATACTTGTGCGGGCCATTCTCGTGCTTTGATGCAGCCAAAGATAATCCTATCTTTGATGCAGCTAACAACTCTAGCGGTCACTGCGGTACACAAATACAAAGTTTAGTTCATCCATTTGTGAATAACCAGTTATTCTGTACAAGACAAAGCGGTAGTAGTTGGGACGTAAACAGCTGACTCAAATTTAATTAGAGAAGGAAGCCTGCCCTCACAACCCCTCAACGTGATTTAGACTAAATCGTCTCGTAAATCTGCCAACAAAAGAAAAAACAACAAAATATTATCAGAATTGTACTAGTCTGAAATTAAATTCATTTTATAATGCACGAACGTCGTCGTCGTTGTTGTTGTTGTTGTTGTTGTTGTTGTTGTTTTAATGTACTGAACTAAGAGCTTGCAAATTGCTCACAAAGTATTGATCAAGACATGAGTTTGAACACACTATACTGAACTAATTCATTATTCTCTTAGGCGTTTAAACAAGCACCACCGAATTTTTCTCAACACACACCTTAATGGATTTACATTTACATACGGTTTTATATGTGTTTTCTTTCTAACATTCCACTGTTTGACATACATGTTAGGGCATTATATTTATAGTTATTACAAGCGCATATTCTTTTGTTTTAAATATTCTTTCTTTTACTTTGCCGCAGGGTATTAGCACTTTTGAAATAATGTGCGTAACGACAAAACCATGAAAGGCGGGTGTTAGGATTGAGACGCGCACGGTAGTTCCGAACATGGTAGGTTGCAAAGCATGCGATAATAACCTGTATTTATCTTTGATTTGATTCTGCGCTGTTGCTAGAAAAAGCTTCGTATAATGTTGATAGTCTTCGTTGATCGATAATGTTGTAGTATCGTGGAGAACTTTCTGGAATTACTTGTTTATTATCGATCGAAGTTTCAAGATCTATCTGGCGATAGCCTGTAAATTGAGGAATGTTCTATGACGTAAGACAGTGCATAGTTCCGGTGACGAGTTTTATTTTGATTGGGTGTTATTACGTCATTCTGGAATGTTCGAAGTTTCTCTGGATTGCAGAGAGACTATAATCATGCACTGTCTGCTTGTTAAAAAAGTGATTTTTGGAAAGCGATCTTGTTATGCGCTTGTTGCTGAATACAGTTGGAAAACTTCATACGACGATTCCTGTCTTTTTGCTGAGTGAACAGGCTGCCTGGATAAAATAATTCGAGTTACGCAGTTCAAGATTCAAGCATCAGACCTGAATCGACTATTGATAAAGCCTGTGTAACAGTGGGGGATGTGTACTCACTACCGTGATTTATCGCTAAAATAATCTTGCTGAGCTGTAGGCAACTCCTATATATTGGACGCTTTCTGCCAAACGGTCACTGGAGATTTCTATAGTATATAGTATAGTATTAATACTGTACTATTATTAATTAGCAATTTAGGCATTTTATTTGTATATGTTTTGTTAATACTTAATAATGATATTTGTATTCTATTTTGTTTTTGTAAACCGGAGGTTCGATAAATTAGAGTACAGCCTCAGCGCCCCCTGCATGGAATGCCTTTATTGTAAAGTGACCGGCTGGTGGAGTGCCTTTTCGGCGTTACCATTTCAGCAGATCTTTTATACAGATCGGGGGTGTGTCCTCTTTCAACCAAGTTATGGTTCTGATTTGGCTCTTTGCAGTCCCTTGGACCCTATAAACAATGACTAATGCATATATCCTATCCTATCCTATCCCGTAACTCGGAGGTCGTAGGGGCACCACAGATGATCGTTTAACCGGCGTACTCTTTCTCTGTCCTCAGCAACCCTGATGGCTTCGTTCAGTGTCAAGCCAGTCAATTCTCGAATGGTGTCCTACCACCTCTTTCTGTCTCCCTCTTCTTCCACCTCCTTGCACTGTGCCTTGCAGGATGGTCTTTGCAAGGCCTGATGATCTGGTGACGTGGCCATACCATCGGAGTTTCCGTTTCTTCACCACTGTGAGCAGGTCATCGAGTTTTCCAATGGCTTGTGTAATACATATATAATTTTTAAATGCTTTATTTTATATAACCGATGTTAGTAACACTAGAGAACGTGTCCTAGTTGAACGAAACATCGTATGCTACGCATTCCAACCCTCACACACTCATGCACACATACATCCGATCGAACCGTGAATTGAAACTATAGAACTCTGAGCAAAGTAGTAAACTGTTTGTTGATGAAAGGGAGAAGGAGGGTTTGGGGGAAATAAAGAGAAACTCTGAAAGAGAGCAGCAGGGAGAAAACAGAACGAGATGAGGCCAGTGGCAATTTGGAACTTTTTTGGAACTTTGTCCTTTTACAGTGAACTCCGGATATACTAAAGGCCGGATAAAGTAAATATTCGGTTTTAGTAAAGTCCACTCTTGGTCCCAACCAAAACTCTTCTTTGTCTCTGTTTTTAAAAATCGGATATAATAAAAAAAATATAGTAAAGTCTGCTTATAATAAAGTGTTTTCTAAGGCCCCTGGCGAGTTTTGCTGCCGCTTATAATAAAGTTTCAAGGGAGATTACTGTATTAAAGTTTCATGAGAGTTACTGACGTTCATAATGGCGCAACATTGTTGCGTCACGCTTACCCTGAAGCGTAAAATAGATCTAATTCACGCACTTGAAGATAAAAAGATGAAAAAAAAATTGCTGAACAATTGGGAATTTCTATATCAACAGTAACTGTGATTAAGGAGAGTGAAAAACTGAAGGAGAGATTTCACTGTTTGGCAGAAAAAGAGTCCCTAGCTTAGAAACTTATAAAGCAAATTAGACTTCACTTTCGCTATACATGATGAAATGCATTTATGACTAAATAAGGGTGTTATAAGTTGAACACATTATAATTATACATTTTGTACTGAGAGGAATCCGAATCAATGGAGAACTGGGAAACCAACGTTTTGACTGGACTGCACTTTCAAATGAGAAGTAAAGAAGAGATTTACTCCTAAGCTGTTGCATGGCTTTGCAAGACAAATCATCATTTTTTTTAATCCACCATATTGTTTAGGTTTTGTTCATGTCTTTGTTTGCTTTAATTTTGTGAGCTTTTTGTTTTCCAACAATGACGATAGTACAACATGTACAATTCATGGTCTACTTTTATGATTTATCTTTCCGATTAAAGGGTTGGTTTGAAATAATTAGGACAGGAAGGCTCACATGTTATTACATCTCTTATCCGTACTGGACTCTTTCTCTTTCTCTCTTTCTCTTACCCCCTCTCTCTCTCTCTCACTCTCTCTCACACTCACACAAACGTGAACTTACAAACACGGACATCAACAAATAATACTGTAAAATTTCAATCAATATACACAAACTGGGTTATAAGAGATGTATTCTTGAAGAGTTTATAATACCCGAGTTAATAAACAAAAATAATCAATCAACATATGTGAACGTAATGGAATCCAATAAGGGACAGTGGACCTACTGTAAGTGTTCATAAAAAGGTATATTTGTCAGCTATTTCCCGTGGATTTCTGGTGGCTTCACACGAAAGGCTAAAAGGACATTTTCACTTTCATCAAATATCACTTGTTATCATGTGGCTGTGTCCAGAAACAATAGATCTTGACGATGAGTGCATATTCATAATGTTCACTTAAGTAACGTAATTGCTATTTACCTGTAATTACGATAGCAATAGGTAATACCCATTGGGGAGCGACGAGAGGGGGGGGAGGGGGGGGAAGGAAACACAAAGAAGAAGAAAATCTAAATTTTGAAAAGGCCATGTTCGACAGAGAGAGAGAGAGAGAGAGAGAGAGAGAGAGAGAGAGAGAGAGAGAGAGAGAGAGAGAGAGAGAGAGAGAGAGAGAGAGAGAGAGAGAAAGAGAGCTTGTCCAACCACTCAAATAAATACTTTGAATTTTGTTCTTGGCAACTCTGGTCAGAGAAACGTCTCCACGACGCCTTATAGACGGCTGTCCGGGGGTGGGGGGCTGTGGGGCTGGGGATGGTGGGGGGGGGGGGTAAAAGTTAAAATGGGAAAACATAGTTTTCGTGTGGAATTCAGCAAGGGACAACAAACCAACACAGAAATATTAATATAAATTAAAATATGTAATAACGAAAGTGATTCGTTCGAGTTGCACTGTCTTATTTTAACTGTTCAACTATGTGAATCTAATCAATTAATGGGACCCAATTCCAATGTACATGTATATAACGCGCCAAATGTCAGCTCAATTTTGAACGATGTTGAGTGACGTGAACACACAGACAAATAGACACACAGACAATAACAGTCTGCAGAAATCCTTGTAAAAGATGGAAATTCGAGAGGTCATTTGTTCACTGATTTGTTTTGTTTTTCTTCTTCTTTATTTGCACCAGGGCCGGATCCAGAGGGAAGGGGAAGGGGTGCAGCAGTAATCCCCCCACCCCTTGGCAACAACAAAAAAATAAATAAAATTTTAAAAAATAAAGAAAGAAGAAGATGGAATTTTTCGTTCAACTGGAAGAACGTTATGTAAGGCAGTTAGTTACGGTAGTTTTATTTGTGGTGTTTCACCACTCCGTACCATACACTTTAAAAAGAACTAGACTAGCACCCCACCCCCGCTCCCTCGAAAATGGATTGATCCGGCCCTGTGCACCCACATACACTTTAGACCAGCGTTTTCTATCTCTTTATAATGAGTGTCGGATTAGTAAACGTTAAATTAAAACAAAAACAAAGTTTCGGTTATGCTAAATTAACCCTCTAAAATCGTTATTATAAACGAAGTCGGTTATAGTCAAGTAAACCTCTAAAACAGTATTATAAACGAAGTTTCGGTTATAGTAAAGAAAACTTTAAAAACTTTACTGTAAACGGATTTTCGGTTATATTAAATATTCGGTTATACTAAAGATTTATTTGGTCCCAGGGCACTTTATTATATCCGAAGTTCACTGTATTAGCAAAATCAAAAGCATGAAACAAGGCTCATAGTCCAGGGGGTATTTTAGCCAAAAAAAGGGGAAAAGGGGGGATGGGGAATTACATTAAAAAACAATGAACGGCACAAAAAAGCTGCTCCATAGGCATCACAAGATAAACCTCTGAAATGTCAAACACCCGTTTAAAGTTTTATGTTGAGTCAACATGGAAAGAAAAATGTACAGCATTGCATGGTTCACAAAATAAGACAAAAGGGAATGCACAATATATAAATAGTGACATAACTCAAACTGCAATAAAGCAGCTTAAATTTAGCAACCTGCTCTTTGATTCAATATTCGTCCAAACAAGAAGTTTGACGTAAAATTAAAAGAGAACTATGCGTCACTACTGAAAAAGTGAAAAAATACTCCCTATAAAACGGCTCAAATCAGACAATCTGCGTTTAGATTTAGAGTTCAATAACTGATTTAACTTATAGGCATTCGGGTGATTCCTGAAGTATTGAGGTATTAAAGAAAGTCTGTTAACAACCAACACAGAATTTGTACATCTAAACAGATAATGAAATTCATCACCTAGTTCATCCAGATCACACCGAGTACACATTCTATCTTCTCTCTGAATATTCAAATATCTAAGTGATTGAATTGGCAGTTTGTGACAGCTGAGCCTAAATTTCAATAACTTTCTTCTCGATAGAGGTGACAAGGAAACTAAATAATCTTCGAAAGAGAACGTACTCTTAAAAATTCTATACGTAATACAAGCATTATGAGCGAATACATCCTGATATCGCCAGGTAGCGTTTCACCGATCGCTTCACCGATCATTTCACCGATCGCTTCACTTCAGCCTGAATAGATATCATATCAAACTTACTCTATGTTAACCCCATTCGGACGTTTTCTGGAATAGAATACGTACATGTTCGTATGCATTAGAATAATGCTTATCGTGTCCTTGGAGTGATCGTCGTTAGGACCCCCTTGTTGTCTGTTGAACAGTGAAAAGAATAATAAAGTCTTGTCTGATTCATCAGCGAGTTGGAGAATTTGGGAATGGTGGGTGAATGAAAGTGGACGAAGGGTAATAAAAATAATGCACATGAATAATGAATATTTTCTATATTATTTACGTACGCGATCTTTACCCACCCTTTGACAGATGCGTTAGTGTCTTCCTTAATATATGTAAGATTTCACAGTGGTCGATACCCCAAAGACAGGTTTGAAATTTGAATAGATCCGCAGATTTCCATATCAGTATCTGCAGATTTGTATATCAGGCGGTATTTATTTACCCTTTCGGTAGCATGTTAATAATGGATCTCTCTGTTGGTCTTTATAGTGACTTCTGCCTGCAGAAAGGCCTTCTGTGTCGCGTTCCCTTTGTACATCTATAAAGGGTATTATTAAAATCGCTATTCTGGATCTGCCAAAGCCGGAGAGGGAGGGGGTAAGGGTCCCTTTTATTTCTGTTCTCTATAAAATGGGTGCCCCTAAGGTCTGCTTTGTGATTCCAGAATGAATAGTTCGCAAGATGCTGACTGATAAGATGTTCAATATAGCTGAGAGCAAAAACACTAGCTGCCTGTTATCCGCCTGTTTCTTTTTGTCTGGTGGGGTCTGGCGCTAAGAGAAGAAGTAAGGTGGTGAGAATTGTCTATTGAGGTAGAGGACTGGAAATATCTTAGAGAGAGAAAGAGAGAGGGAGAGAGAGAGAGAGGGGGGGGGGGAGGGAGGATCATGATATATATCATCAACTTGCAAGCAGCTGTTTCACAACATGTCGTCACTTTTGGGTAAAGTAAAACAGGTGTATTTTCCTGTTGTGTCTGTTTTGCATTCTCCAACTTTTTCTGGCACTCCGTTGGTTAAATTCAGTCCTGTTTCAGAGGATTTCATCAAAAAGACTATCCTTCAAACTCCTCCCAAGTCGTGTGAACTTGACCCCATGTCCACCAAATTTCTCTTTGAGCACCTTGACCTTTTAATTTTTATTATTACTAACATTATGAACGCATCTATTACATCTGGTATTGTTCCCCTTGAGTTCAAGACTGCCATCGTCAAGCCTTTATTGAAGAAATCCAACCTCGATTGTAATGATCTGAAGAATTACAGACCTATATCCAATCTTTCTTTTCTCTCTAAACTACTTGAACGTCTCATCCTTCTCTCCCATATATCTGCTCCCAGACTTCTCACTTCTCATCAGTCTGCTTACCGTCCTGGGCACTGCACAGAGACCGTTCTTCTTCGCGTTCTAAATGATCTTCTGATTTCTTTAGACAAAGACAAAATTTCAGTTCTTCTTCTCTTGGATCTTTCGGCCGCTTTTGATACTATTGATAATGAAATTCTTTTATCACGTCTCAATAACGATTTTGGAATCCAAAACATTGCTCTTAACTGGTTTCGGTCTTATCTCTCAGAAAGAAAACAAGCTGTTCTCGTAAATGGTATTAAATCTACCGCACAACCGCTTGATTTTGGCGTTCCTCAAGGCTCTGTGCTTGACCCTGTTCTTTTCATACTGTACACCTCTACTCTCTCACGTCTCATTAACTCACTCTCTGTTCGCCATGAAATGCATGCTGATGACACCCATCTTAATCACTCTGACTCTCCTTCTGACTACAATCATTTAGTTCGGACCCTTCAAGATTGTGTCACTGAGTTTTTTTTTTGATTGATTGTTGCTTTAGGTCCAGCGGACTCTTCCGAGCCAAATCAGGACCGGACAACCCCCGATCCGCATAAAAGATCTGCTGAAACAACCCTAGTGGGATAAGTGAATGCCCTTCACCGGCCAGTCACTTTATAATAAAGACATCCCACGCAGGGGAGGGTTGAGGCTTTACCCCAACTAATCAAACCCCCGGTTACAAAAACAAAATAGAATACAAACATCATTATAAATTATCAACAAAACACATACATATAAATGCCTATATTGCTAAATAATAACATCATAGGAAGCCCTAGTGACCACCCGGCAGAAAGCGTCCAATACTCCCAAGCTGATCCAACAGACCTCATACACAAACAAGGAGTCTTGTCCAGGAAGAGTTTTCAAGAAAAAAGGTAGGTCATTGATCTATAATACAGGATGCTATACGCGCCTTTCCCCAAATCATTCAGGCTCAAAGCGCGGCGATCTATACCAACATACACTCTCACCTGTCTCATCCACCCTCACACACACCAAATACACATCCAACACTCAAACAGGTGGTGTAAAGGCAGGGAGATCGCTATTAGAAGACGGAAAGAAAATCGAATTTTTATTTTTGAAATTTTAATATTGACTGCGTCCTGTACCATTATTGAAGGGAGGGAGGAAACCGGAGTGCCCGGAGAAAACCCTCGGTGACCTCAATAGTCTCGTACCTAAGTCACATACGTTCGCCCCTTGCGGGAAACGAACCCGCGACCTTCGGCATAGGAAACCGGCGACTTATCCACTGCGCCACGAGGCTACCCCCATCTAGCGAAGAAGAAGATAGTATAGCAGAGTGATAGGACAGAGCAGGAATGGGAAAGAGCAAATGAGGAAGACAGCGACAGTGGGAATTTAAAGCACTAAATTTCCAGAAAGTGGGGATACTATTTATACTGAAACCCCCGGCACGCCAACGGGGGTACTGTTGCCGCAGTGAATCGGTCATGCCTATAAAGAGAAAGACAGGTTTTCAACTGGGGCTTTCCCTTTTCCCTTTATAGGTTAGAACAATCTACAGTGGCAAGATTGCTCATGACCCCAAGGGGTATGTCACTGAGGTAAAATCGTAGATGTCAAACAACCGCCTCAAGCTAAATGATAACAAAACTGAGGCTCTCTGTGTTTCTCCGTCATCTGCAGACCCCTCTTCTCTTCCCTCAACCATCACTGTTGGAACTACTTCTATTTCTTTTTCTGACACTGTTCGCGACCTTGGTTTTTTTTCTCGATCAGGATCTCTCCATGCATCAACACAGTGCAAAAACTTGTTAGATTGCATACATTGAACTTAGACGCATAAGCTCCATTCGACAGTATCTCACACAAGAAGCAACAAAAACACTAGTTAGCGCATACATTCTTTCTTGATTTGATTATTGTAATTCACTCCTCGTGGGTTGCACACAAAAAGTCCTTCGACCTCTTCAGCAAGTCCAAAACTCTGCAGCTAAACTCATCTTCAAAGCACGGAAATCACACCATTGCATGCCTCTCTTTCAAGAACTACACTACCTCCCAGTTGAACAACGAATTAAATATAAAACCTCATGTCTTTGCTACCACATTATCTCTGGGACTGCTCCTAGCTATCTTTCCAATCTTTCGACTGTCTATGTTCCTTCTCGCTCTCTCCGCTCGATGTTCCGTGTACCAGAATACCACAGGGTGAGACACGGTGGTCGAGCGCGAGCCTTCAGTTTCTTCTCCGTTCAGACCTGGAATTCTCTACCTCGGTCCGTCCGTCACAGTCCTTCACTAGCGTCTTTTAAAATCAACTTGAAGACGCGTCTTTTTAGATAGGCCTTTTCTTATGCGCCCTGAGTGAGTGTTTTTGTGTGTTTGGGATGTGTGTGTGGTTGCGTGTTAATGACCATTGTACGCATGTTTGTGTTTACATTTGTTTGTGTAAAACGCTTTGTGATTTTGGAAAGCGCTGTATAAATTGCCTGTTATTATTATTATTATTATTATTATTATTATTATTATTATTATTATTATTATTATTATTATTATTATTATAGATAATATTCATGATTTATGTGCATTATTTTTATTACTCTTCGTCCACTTTCATTCACCTCACCATCTCCAAATTCCCCAATTCGCTGATGAATCAGACAAGACTATATTATATCTTCCTATTCTGTTTTTATTATCGTATTGCATGCAAAGAGACGGGGATAGATCACCCTTAGACACCACTTCTACGTAAGTCTCAGCATTCACTGTATTCCAATTATTTTATACTGTTTGATGTTGTTGTATGAAATAAAAGGACAAAGTTCCAAATGATCAAAGAGTTCCAATTGAGCTTACACGAACTCCGCACAAGACGCTATTATAGATACACTATATATCTTTAATCAAATTACCCTCTCGATTTCGAGAGCGACTTATCCACTGAGAGCAAATTACTGTGTTGTATGGTGACGAAAGCGGTTGAATGGGTGCTAATTGATATGGGCTATTATGCATTGCAGAAGGAGATGGGAGAGGAAGACGTTTTTCTATTTCAGTTTTGAAGTTATGGCTCCTTTGGCAGCTAAAGTTCGCCCATCCAGAGTTTTAAATGGTTTTTCGTCGTTGGAATGAACTGTTTGAATATTTTCTCCCGTTGTCCTCTTTCCTTCCCCCACAAACACCTTCCCTCGGGATGCAGTGAGATATATTTTTGTATGTAAAACTAATACATAAACTGTTTATTTCGGTTTTCACAGTAATTTTTTTATAATAGGGGTGATTTATATCAATTTGTTTTGATCTAATCTCTCCACGAATATCTAGGTTCATAACATTGAAAACCATTGAATAAGCGAACGCGACTACACATTGTTAGAAATCTCTGTTTGGCTAACTGAACTGCATTTGTACCTGCTGCAGTGTTGGCTTTGTGACATTTCGAAAGAGAACTCTTACTTTAGGGGTATGAATGAAAGTAAGGCGACAGGTAGTAGTTTTTTGGCATGTTTACTACCAGCCTATCCTACCTTCATTCTATTATAGATCTATTCCTTTTTGTTTAAGTCTGTACTTAGTAGCCTTTGTGGACCCAGCAATAGTTCTTATTATGTATTTACCGCACTTTCTTGGACCCCTTGTAACGATATGTTAAAAAGGAGAGAGGGATGGGTGGGGACATGGTGGCGAGCAAGAGTTTGGATGGGGTGGATGGATGAGGGGAGAATACATCAATCGTACAATTGAAAACAGCAAGTGGTTTGGAAAAAAACACAAGAATTATAATTATGCTTCTCATTTTCTTCTTATGACTCTTTAAATGTTAAAAAGGAAAATTAGCTCAGAACCACGTTAGTGTCCTTTATAACAACCCCGACAACGGATGCGATTATTTATTAAACAACTTGTCTAAGATATAAAAATAATATTGTGACTTAAGCCGTCCTTATTTTATTTTATTAGTGTGTGTAGGTGTGTGTGTGTGTGTGTGTGTGTGAGCGTGTGTGTGTGTCAAATGTTTGCTATATTGACAGTTCCTGTAAAGGTTTACAATTTCTTTGTAGTTATTTTACTATTCAGCACTAGAACTACGATTTTATAGTAGGCGTGCTTTGATGACTATGTCAGTATGAATGATATAGCATATTTGGTATTATGTTCCACCCCACTCAGTGGTATCGATGACGCTGGAGTGCTTGGTGCTTTAAAAAATAATTGACAATGCTTGGACAGCGTGATTTATTGCCTAAGTATAGGCATATATATATATAACTTTCTTGACTAGCTTGTTTTGTACCAAAGAAAGTGTTCTTGATCATGTTCTTTGCCGAATTGAGTGTGAGTAACGCGATTTCATGCTTCATTGATACTTTTCAGTCCGCTATATTAAGTAAAGCCGTAAGGTTTCTTGGATTTTCATAATTTGAATGTATATTGTGGGATTTCATTTTTGTGATCCGCAGTAACTTTCCATTGCAAATTTATTCGTTTTTTATGTCTTGTTCTCTTGTGACTGTATATCATCAGCCACTACCATGACGACGGAATTTTTCGAAGATAGCCGGTTCGAATTCCAGCTTTGGTGTGCACGACCAGATATTTGACCTCTTTCTTTCTTTCCCCCCACCTCCTACCTGATTTTGTCTCATTCATTCTTTCCATACATCATGACAGTGGACGGTGGGTAGGAGTGGGACTGAATATTCCTGTTCATGGTTAGCACTTGTCAAAAAACTGCCCGAATTCCACATCCTTTAAAAATACTATTGACAAGGATATACATAATCGCACAAACAATCCAAACATAAATATTTCTTGCATTTTATTTTATATTTTGTGTAGATTACTGTAGAACCTCCAATCTCGACTTCACTTTCCCTCTTATTTTTCTCGGAATTTTGCCAAGTTGTTTCGTGTCTAACAGCCCTAACATTATTGACGTCATCAAAAGCCTGTATGACAAGGCTACCAGTGCAGTCCTCTTTCTGCAGCGCATCATGTGAGATACCCTTGCAGATCATGAAGGCACATTCAGCATTGGGGGGTTGAGCAATCGCCAACCTCCGTTTTGCGGATGATATTGATTGATTGGCTGGAGAGGAACAAGAACTTTTAACAACTGGTACAAAGGCTTGACACCAGCTCTAGAGCATTTAGAATTGAAATAAGTGCAGAGAATACAAAATGATGACCAGCAACACCAATGGCATCAACAGGGACATCAAAGTCTAAGGCCAACCTCTCAACACAGCTTCAAATATTTAGGAGCCATTGTATCAGACAATCGGTCCCGACAGGAAGTCGTCTCCAGGATAGCACAAACAACTGATTCCCTTAAAAGGTTATAGTCCATTTGGAAAAACCGGACCAGCAGTCTAATCTCCAAGGTAAAGTGCTGCGCTCCCTTGTCATCTCCATCTTCCTAAACTCTTGCGAAACATGGACCCTCACAGTAGACATAAAACGAAGAGTACATATCATGGAGATGAGGCGCTACAGAAGACTTCTAAAAACTTCCTATACGGTATTACCCAGCAAATCACCAACGACGAAGTCCGACAGACCTTCACACAAGCCATTAGAAAACACGATGACATGCTCACAGTGGTAAAGAAACGGAAACTCCGATGTTGTGGCCACGTCACCAGAGCATCAGGCCTTGCAAAGACCAACTAACATAACTAAATATATTTTTAGGTGGTTGGTAAGTTCTATTATGTTCATCTAGTTCATGATGAAGCGTAACCTCTTGCTTTAAATACATGTTCAAAATAATTGTTCACATTTTATCAAACTCTGCACAGCAAAAAGTTTTATTTCTCGTCGCCCTTTGTACTTACAGTAGTTAAGATTATTTTTTCCACCTCACAGATTACGTCAGGAGTTTTTTAATTTGTTTATTTTTATAAATGTTATTTATTTTTTATTTTTTTTAGCATAATCCATGCCATTGTAATCATGCAGTCTTTGTTCTTCAAATCAATAGCTCACGCTGATCATATTTCTAGTTTTTATAAACATCACATACCGACCTTACATTGAGGTCATCAGGGTTTTTCAAATGGCATATTAATAGTTTATCGACAATGGGGATAGTTCGATCTCTTGACTCCCTGTTTGAAAATGTCATAAGCCCTTGCACCCCGCAGTTTTTTTTCCAATAGCAGAATGAACACCGTGATATAGACACGCCAGTAGTTTGTACCGAGACGACTTGTTTCTTTTCACTGTGTGAATTACTGAATATTGTGGATAGCCTCATATTCGGTTTCTCTGATAATACAATGAATTTTTGTTTTGTTTTTGTTTTTGCATCGTTTATTGCAGTGATTTTAGAAGTGCAGTTAATGATTTTATTTTGTACATGGATACATAGCGATTACAATATTTGAGTTCCCAGTTGTGAAGGTCATAATAAGATGTGTGTGTGTGGTGTTCAGTGTTCAATTTCATTTTTTGCAAGTTTCATTTGAAGGACAAAAGTAAAACTGTTGTCTCTTGTTGTAATGAGTCGTGAGTTTCAATTCTGTGCATATAACTAAGCCATAACAATTTTACTTTTGTGCGTTCAGCTATTTTTGTGCGTGCCTTCAGAGCGTTCACGTTAACTAACAATCACATCTATAAATTATCTATAGGAGGTCGGGGGAAGTGTCCACGTCGTTATCGGGGTATTATTTCAGAAGCAGGAGAAGCCCAGCGATAATTACTTTCTTGAGATTTATTTCACGCACAAGACAGGAGGCTGACAGTTCAATTGATCACCTTCAGTAATTATGCAGACCCAAATTCAGACTGCGGAAAGATTGGTTATGTTGTCATACACGCAAGAGATTAGTAACTTTTGAGATTTTTCACCTTGATACGCATGGTACACATGTAAAAATTGTTTGTACTGTGTACACAGTTGATAATGCACCTCTTCCAGTTTATAAAGTTTCTGATATAAACATTTCGTTATAAACACTAGTACTGTACTAATTAATTAATAAAGGCCAGTCTAGGCGTTGGGACATCCAAGTACAGTCTGTTGTTCGAGCCCCACTTGAATGATAGTGTCAGGAATAATCCATCACGCAAGCAGCCTACGGTGTTGGTCACGAAAGATGGCACTGACTCAAACTCAAACTCCTCAGCACGCGAATTGACTGTATGTTATGTCTGCACGATGACATGGGATATTTGTATGGAACGCCAATAATTCGCTGGAAGAATGCATTAGCCAAAGGACCTAGTAATTCATGAAATTCTTTAAGACGACAAACAATCAAAGCAGTATGACACAGGGATGTTGCTAGGAAATTTTTTCTTCGGCGATTTGGCCGAAACAGCTGTGAAACTTTCGGCTTTTTACAGAAAGTTTCGACTTTCTCTTTCAAAGCAGTCTCACATGCTTTTTTGACTAGATTCACTACGTTAACGTGCACTTTCCACCTCCATATATTAAAGGTGTTCTGTGGATGCATATCTTTGTAATAAGAGTAGAATAAGAACATTGACAATAACTTTTATTTTCTTAAAACAATAAAAAGTTTAGACTGTCCCTTGACAGACCACAATACTGTCAGAGTTTCTGGGTTTAACCTTAGTAATTATCGAATCCTCACCTAAACTGCAAGCGTACAGCAAAGGAATATCGCAAAAATGGACAAAACCGAACCAATTCACCCATGAAAACTTCGGCTCGGCGAGCCGACATGACGGACTGTTTATCGGCTTTTTAATAAAAAAAAATCGGTTAAAAGCCGAAGATCCGACCCAAACGACATCCCTGATGACAGTATTATGGAGTTGATAGATCAGGGAATCCGTTGAATTGTTTCGTTGAAGGATGCACGTGACGTGGATCTGAAACAGCAGTAGGAGGGGGAGGAAGAGGATTGCCATCTCTTCGATCGTTGTTTGCACGGGAAGACGCGCGGTCAATCACAGCCAGTAAGAAACTTCGGTAACTGACGATATTACGATCGACTCGAAAAAGTCGTTCTTTAAAACTTTTGTTTACATCTTTGGCTTATTGGTAGACGTTCGGGATTCTCGATCGGTCAAGATCCTGCTGTATCGATATTGTTTACTATCCCGGTAGCGTTCCGTGCCAGGTCGCCTATTAATTTACGCTTCTCCACCTCCCACAAGTTGAATCTTTCATGACTGGAGAGTCTTGACTCTAGCTTCCTCCAAGCTCATTCAGTTGACTGACCTGAAACTAAATAGCGCTAGACCAACTGTATTGTATATAACGTTGCACTAGATGGTTTGTTTCCCTCGATCATTGCGGTTTGGTTGGATTCCTCGATTTTTCATTTGAAGAAGACAGGGTGTTGGTTCTTTCTCATGTAGAGGTATTTGCCACATTGAATTTCAGTTCTCAGGATGTGTACACGGGGCGTTCGATCCTCATCTCATCTTTCGGATGTATGGACGCAGGACATCACAGTACTAACCCCACATAATCCCGCCTTAATATTATCATACGAAGTGCTTAAAGCGAATAATTATAATTACAGTGTTTGAAATATTTAATTGCCATTTTTAAGTAAAAGATATGCAGTAATAAACTTAAGTGCAACATCTTTGGAGAGACTGGGCTTGAAAAATAAACTAGCTTTTAACTTGGTTGACGGGCAGTTGTCGGTTGACGGGAGTTGCAATGAGTATCACAGGTGGTATCTACTATCATATGCAGGTACAATATCGACCGAAGTAACCCCCCCCCCCCCTCCAGTTCCTGCTTCCCTGGTCACAATGTCTTCAGAATTGCTTGTTCACGGATGTGTGATCCAGAATCTTCTCTTCAGTCCTTTTCGTGTGTTGAAGTCTGTTGTGCTGTGATTTTGTATTGAAGGATTGATGTCACTGTGTCACAATATAAATCGAAGCGTCTATTATTTCAGTTTTAATAAGATTGATGGTTTAAGGATGTGAGATTTTAAAATTCAGGTTGTATGTGACAGAAATCATCTTTTCAAAAATGCAAACTCCCTTCAGCGAGGGTTGTGACCGCGTGGTCTACGGCGGGACAAACTTGCCTTGTCCACAGATTAGAAACCAATGGCTCCTGACAGGTGTGGGATCAATCCCGCCTCTGGGAGCCATGTTTCTCCCAATATTATGTACTTTGACTCGGGCAACGTCTCGGGCAACGTCTCGGGAATTTTCTCCGGGTACTCCCGTTTGCTCCCCCAGCAAAATTTCAAAAACATATTAGGTAGATGGGTTTGGGCGCGCTACAGGCTGCGACTACACCTTCCCCAGGGGAGGCGGCCCAGAATTTCCCGATAAAAATGGACAGTAAAGTGTCACAAAATCAAAGACCTTGTCTAATTAACTCCTGATCCATTTCATTCAAGTTCACAAATTGTAAATATATATTTAATGCTGCACCTTGAGCAGCTTTGGAGCTGGAAAAGCGCTCTATATAACCGATTAAATAAATAATTATATAAATAAAGAAATAAATATTCATGTTTTGGCATTCTTTCCAATTACTGCCAAACTAGCCAGAGTAGATACCACAATTATCAGTAAATCATCCGAACACGATTATTAGGAAACGTTAGAGCTAAGCTGGTTGTGCAGTAGCGAAGTGGGTCCGTGGACCTGAAATTGGTGCTTTCCGCTTTGGGTAGTTTATTGTATAGCGTTGGAACAGGACGTCGTTCGCAGATCTGGCCCTACGTTATTGAGTCAGTTTTCATGCATCACTCTTTGTTTTCGAACACGTTTCATTACGCTTTTTGAAGCAGACACATTTGCCCTCAAACCAGTGCCACACCTCCTATCTCTCACTTATAAAAGAACAATTTCCTTATCTCCCATCATCTTAACCTTCTTCCGTACATTGACTCCAGGCTACAGTAGCAGCACGCTCATTGCACTTCGAAAGAAGAAACAAAGACAGCAAAATTAGTTTTGTGAGAAAGGGCGACTATGTATTACAAAGACTGTTTAAAAAACCAGTAGAGAAATACTTTCATATCGTCTTATTCTTCTTTTTCCTTCTTCTTCCGCGGTTTGAATAGTGTTGAATCTGTATGTTTTATAAGATTAATCATAATGATATTTTTAAAGCGTACTTCCAATTACCATTAGAATACTATGATTAGATCGTTTTGAATCCCTTTTTACGATAATAGATTCCTCTTCACTTTTTGTTCGATCACCCCACCCAGGTTTTCCGTGTCTCGAGCATATTCCCGTATACAATCCTCCCCCTTTCTCTATTTCAGTCTTTTCTTTTCTTGATCTTTCAGTGGTAGATGATTTTCTGTTGACTCGCACTCATGGAACTGTAAATATAAGTGTACGGTGAAGCTCTGGCAAGTGAAAACCGACTTTGCACTATCTGTGCAAGTTTGCAGTAAACAGAGGCATTTCAATTCATTGGTGTTGGTCATTAGATCCAGAAAACTAAAGAGTAAGATGAATGGATCATTTGTTAGAATTGAGCCAGGCAAGAGACAAGAAGCTTAATCAAGGATGATGTTTCATGAAATATTTTCCACCTTATTCTTCTTCAAAGTTGACATTGACATGTGTGCTACTTTGGCACTTCTGTCACCCGGATCGACGATCCTCATGGCTCTTATTATTCTGTTGTAATGGTTCATATACACGTTACAACAATGTGAGTCTGTGTAGTCAGTCACCTTTGAAAAACAAACTTTTGTATTAACTGTAGTATACCATCCCTACTCCGCCCGCACCCCACACTTTTCCCCCTGCTTCTTCACCCACCCTTTCTGCTTATGTATTTTTCAGTTCTTGTTCGTTTCTTTTGCCCGTGACTGCACTAGCATTCCAATGACTAGCGAAGGTGGATTTGCTGATGTACGTATTTTAGGTGTTACCGAGCACACAACAGGTTTCCAATGTTTTTGTTTGCTTATAGATCTCCCAGTTATCAGTTGGGTCATTGTGTGCGCAAGAGCTTTTTGACTCGCAGGCATAGCAGTGTGAGTCCTATGTACTCGCCCCAAAAATAAAATATTCCAGACTTTTGCAAATCCGTGCGAAATGAGTCCTAAGAAATTAATTTAATTTAATTAATTAATTTATTTGTTTTGTTTGTCCGTTTATTTCGTCTGTCTGTTTGATGGCCGCAGTTTGGGCATGCAAAACTTGACAGTAGATTAATATTTCAGAACCTATTTCAACTATCACAACCGAACTTGGTAAGATGGTGTATATCCATGAGACCTCATAAATGGTCAGTGAACGAATTACTTGACTTCAAGGTCAAGGTCACAGGGTCAAAAATGTTTGTCAACAAATTACAAAATTTAACATTTTAATCTAAGTTATTATTATTGAATGTATGATTCTTTGATGCATTATAGATACCAATGAAAAACACCCTGTGCACATTTGGACAACCTCACCCCAAGGTCAAGGTCACTGGAGCTGGCCAAAGTCAGTTAATATAGGTACTTTGAAGTGACCTTGACCCTAAATTATGAGAGCTATAAAGTTCAAACTTGTTGTATTTAGAGATGATAGATTGCATATTTGTTCCGTGGCGTTGATCTTGAAGGTCACGGTCATTTTAAGCCTTGCAAAAACTTACAATATAGGTCATCGTATATTGGAATGGCTCTATTTAACCCATAGTATGCAACAGCTTTGGGCTATTTGATCATAGATCCCTTTGGGTGCTGGGGGTTTCAGTATAAATAGTATCCCCACTTTCTGGAAATTTATGGCTTTAAATTCCCACTGTCACTGTCTTTCTCCTTTGTTCTTTCTCATTCCTACTCTGTTCTATCAATCTACTATATACTATCTACTTCTTCACTATACCAGTCATCTACCTTTTTTTTTTTTTTTAAAACTCTTCCTGGACAAAACTCCTCATTTGGGAGAGGCAAAAACTTACAATATAGGTCATCGTACATTGGAATGGCTCTATTTAACCCATAGTATGCAACAGCATTGGGCTATTTGATCATAGATCCCTTTGGGTGCCTGGGGTTTCAGTATAAATAGTATCCCCACTTTCTGGAAATTTATGGCTTTAAATTCCCACTGTCACTGTCTTTCTCCTGTGTTCTTTCTCATTCCTACTCTGTTCTATCAATCTACTATACTATCTTCTTCTTCACTAGACCAGTCATCTACCTTTTTTTTTTTTTTGAAAACTCTTCCTGGACAAAACTCCTCATTTGTGTGTGAGGTCTGTTGGATCAGCTTGGGAATATTGGACGCTTTCTGCCAAATGGTCATTGATATTTTTTAATGATGTTTGTATTCTATTTTGTTTTTGTAAACGGGGGTTCGATAAATTAGAGTATAGCCTCAGCGTCCCCTGCGTGGGATGTCTTTATTGTAAAGTTATCGGCTGGTGGAGTGCCTTCAATGTTACCACTAGGGTTGTTTCAGCAGATCTTTTATGCGGATCAGGGGTAAGTCCTCTTTCAGCCTAGTTGTGGTCTTGATTTTGTGGTCCTGATTCGGCTCTTTGCAGTGCGCTGGACCCTGTAAGCAATGAAGAACTAATTTGATCATAGATGAGCATGAGAGGTCACGTGAAGGTCAAGATCATTGAAAGCCAAGGTCATACTAAGGTCACTTTTTTCTTTTGTTGTTGCATAATACAAATTCTGCTGTACTTTATTTGATATTACTTGTGTATTTGGAGCCAGATGTCAAGATCATCCCACCCCATCCTCATCCCCTCGTGGGGGTGCCAGGGGTTTCTGTATAAATAATACCCCCACTTTCTGGACATTTAGTGCTTTAAATTCCCACTGTCGCCGTCTTTCTTCTTTGTTCTTTGTCATTCCTAATCTTTTCTATCAATCTACTATCTTCTTCGCTAGACCAGTCACTTACCTTTTTTCTTCAAAACTCTACCAAAACTCCTCATTTGTATATATGGGGTCCGTTGGGTCAGCATGGGGATATTGAACGCTTTCTGCCAAATGGTTACTAGGGCTTTCTATGGTATTATCATTTAGCAATTTAAGCATTTTATATGTATGTGTTTTGTTAATATTTTATAATGATGTTTATATTCTATTTTGTTTTTGTAAACGGGGGTTCGATAAATTAAAATAACACCTCAGATTCCCCTGCATGATATGCCTTTATTGTAAAGTGACCTGGTGGAGTGCCTTCAATGTTAGCATTAGGGTTGTTTCAGCAGATCTTTAATACGGATCTGGGGTGATCCCTCTTTCAACCTGTGGCCCCCGATTCGGCTCTTTATAGTCCGCCGGTCCCTATAAACAATGACTGACTAACCAACAAGATCATCTCAAGATCAAGAGCATAGATAGATCAAAGTCGGTATTACTTTGCATTTTAATGCCAGTTTAATTTTTTTTCTTTTCGGACAGTCATTTTCATGTTAAATATTGCAAGTTCCACAAGGAGCGTGTGTCATATGGGCTTTGCCCTTCTAGTTCTTACATTATACTATAGCTTGCACGTTTCTGTTAGGTTTGGTGTCGCTGCGAGGAATGTCTGGAGATACTGGCTCCATCCCCTCCCCCCCCCCTCCTAACTGACCAGTGCATATATTTCTTCTAGTGACAGTGGATTGGTAGGTAGTATTGACCAAGGTATTTTTTTGATAAGACGAAAACTTAGGGGTTTCTGTTAACTCGTTATTGACAGTGGATTGGTAGGTAGTATTGAGTATTGACCAAGGTCTTTGATAAGACGAAAACTTAGAGGTTTCTGTTAACTCTGTCTCTTTCTGCTGGTAGATCTGTACTACGGTTCTATTGTGTGGACATTTCTGTTTGCATGGTGTCCGTTTTCGTGTATGGCACCATAACTTTTATAATATGAATATATAGCCAGTATTTTCTCATGTTTATATTAGGAACTAATCACCGTTGACCCTGGGAAGTTAGGCTGGAAGGTGATCTTTAGTTGATATAACAAAGCACTTTAAAAATAAGTCAATACAAGTTTAAATACATTGTTTCCTTTATCAATAATTTAACTCATTAACTTCGAAACTGTTAGTGTTCAATCCTGTTTCTTTCGCCACATACTTCCTAGTATATATGGCTATTTGGGATTTGAATTTTAGCAGATTCACCCCGTCTTCTGTAAATTTGAACTCTTCTGCAGTGTTACCACTATGGTTTTTTTCAGTAGATCTTTTATTTGGATAAGGGGTGAGTCCTCTTTCAACCAAATTGTGGTTCTGATTTTGTGGTCCTGATTCTGCTCTTTGCAGTCCGCTGGACCCTGTAAGCAAGGAATAACTAACTAACTGCATGCATATTCGTTTCATTCGTGTAGCTGAATGGCATATTACTTGAATTGCAAACTATAAAATGTTTTGCACATTCATTCATTATGTATTGAATGCTTCATTTGTTTATTGATTTACAATGGATATTTCAATAGTCGGACAAGCTGTGATGATGTTTGAATTAATGAATGCTCGTAGTCGTGTCTAATCAGGAAGTGGACGGTTAACTTTGCAACAAAGCTGAAAGCAGCTTCCTTGTTCGAGCCTTAAGCATTTCCGATGTGAAATTGTCGTCTGCTATGCAGTCCTTGTCTGCGTATATATAGCATTACACATTTTGACTCTTGATTTAAACTTTGAATTCAAATTTGTATACTTTTTAACAAGGAAATTGTTCTCCTCTTCTCATAGATCACGTCAATGTTTATTGTTACTGGTGTTAATATGAAGAGAATGCGATCGACATGTGTATAATTATTTTGGAAAGTATTCAGTTGATCCCTTTACTCGAGAGGAAGTCGCTGTAAATATACATGAGGCATGGTAACGTTTTTTTGTTGTATTCAGTGAGATACTGGATTGTAAACGTTGATAATTGTTTTACTTTCGATTGAAGTGCAGTGACAACAGAATACACTTGAGACTTAAGTAGTAGAACACATTCGACAATGTTTACCTTTACCTATTAATGGTAATATTATATGACTTGAAACAAAAATCGGTATTCGTAAGGCGCCGTTGATTGATATGTTAAAGCTTTGCTTGCACAGGCAAATGAATTGGAAGGAGCAACCTGAATAAAAGTATGTGAACTTGCAGAATTGACTTTCAATTATCATGGAGTGGCCACAGGCATTTGCTACTGGCTAGGTTGTTTGTTTTTTAACCTGTATTTATTCTAAACGATCATAGGCAATGGCTGTTTACTGGAGCTCTGATGGTATATTATTTCCAGGCGTGGCTGTGGGCACGGGGTGTGCTTCAAGAAGAATCATTTGACTTTAGTGGAGCATCGACTTCAGCTCCTTTAGAGAGAGAGAGACATGACAATGATCTAATCGTTATATGTGTCCGATTATTGTCCCTGTTTTAGATACAGGCTGGATGTTTGAAATGGACATGTCATGAGTAAGTGAGACATGGATACATGAGCTTTTTGAGTATCCGTTCAGCGGAGTTGTGAAAATGACGGCAACATACCGAATAGGGGAGATGGAATTGGTGGGTCTGGCACGGGAGGAGGGGGTGCTCATCTCCTGGCTCCCTGAAGGGCTGGGAATCCAGCTTTCGCAGCTCACAGAGCAAAAGGTAAACTTCTTTCATGCTTACTAAGCTCATTCTTTTCTCATTGATTTGCAGCACAGTGTTATGTGTGATGAGGAAATAGTAAATCTCGCCCCACTCGCCCATTAGCATCATCTCGTCGTCATCATCATAATCATCGTTATCATCATAATCGTCGTTATCATCATAATCGTCGTTATCATCATCATCATCATCATCATCATCATTGTCACGTGGGGTTTATGGGCTCTGCACAATGGAATTATGGACCCTCACGTTTATTCGGTGGGAACTGCTAGTAAGTCACCCTATGAATTACTTTAATAAATTTATTTGTTTAGCTCGTTCTGTGTTAAGGTTGGGGTACAGAAATAGATAGAAAAAAGGTAAAAGAATACTGTCACACTAGCTTTCACACGGCTATGAATCATATGTAGTCCAGCCTTTTGATAACAGTTAAAATCACACATTTATTTCTTCTACTCTATACAAGGTTCTCTAAGTACTAATCTAACTTAAAAAGTCTCTTTCAATGCTAATAGTTCGATCGCTGATAGTCTATGCAGCTGTTCTATCTTCATCGGGCACTCGCTAGTATATCTCATGTAGATTTGGACTACTGTGGTCCGTTTTAGAGTTTCTGAATAGTTGGACTACTGTGGTCCTGTTCTGATCAGTTTAAGTGCACTTGGGATAACACACTTAACTGGCGGGTGGTGCGGTCGAAGTCCTTCTGTGAGGTAGCTTCTGGTCCACCTGTGTCGTTGTGTAGTTGGGTTCCCTGGCCACGCTGTGGGGTCTGACAGGGAGTTTTACCGGGTCGCTCGTTCCGACTTGTGCGGTAGAGGTTCCTCAACCAACTTGTTTCTGTGGAGTGGGGTTCACAGGATAGCTCGGGATAGCTCGGGATAGCTCGCCTGCCCGTCTGTTTGACAAGTTCAGGCCCGTGTGACTTGATAGAATTCTACGATTCCTAAGTCCTGCTTCCTGGTCTAAGTGTAGAGAGATTTCTCTGCCAGCTTTCTAGCTGTTAACACTTCGGTGTATTACTCCCAACTGCCCAAAAATGTGTTAGGCTCGGACCCAGTCAAACTGGCTCGAACCGCTTTGCGTAAGCTCTCATTGGGTAAAATGTTCATATTCAAAACTCAAGTGCTGACGTCACTGCGCTGTGTGTGTGGCTCAGGCTCGCAGTGTGCTGTAATTTAATTGCTACTGTGTACTGTACTAACTCTCTACTGTTACAAAGGCTACACAATGCTAAATAGTCGATAGGCAGAGTTTAAACTAGCCAATTCGTGACAGGCTCCCTCAACTGAAAAAAGGCGATGACTACTGGATTCGACCTTTTTCTACTACAGAGCCTAGTTTAACACTGCACTATCCTAGGGTCCTATTTACAAACTAAGTAAGTTGCTCTACCTGAGCTGCAATGCTGTGCCAGGTAGCTATGGACACTAGTGACAGGGTATTACTGGGCGGGGACGAATTCTGGTGCTGTGGCCCTTAGTTGTGTTGGGTGGGCGACAGCTGCTGTGTCCTCCACGAGATGGCGACTGAGGTAGTCGGCTCCGTGGTTTTCTTTGCCGGGGATGTACTCGATTTGGAATGAGTACGCCTGAAGGGTGAGTGCCCATCGCATCAGGCGAGAGTTCAAAGACTTGGAGGCTGCCAGGAACGATAGTGGTTGGTGGTCCACCTGAACTGTGAAATGGGTCCCATACAGGTAGAGTTGAAACTTCTGTATGGCCCAGACTAGTCCAAGGCATTCTTTCTCCGACGTGGCGTAGTGGGTCTCGGCGGGTCTCAATTTTCTGCTGGCGTAGGCGACAGGGAATAGCGTCTCTGCATTCTTGGGGTCGCGCTGTAGCAGTACTGCTCCGAGTCCTAAGTCGCTTGCGTCGGTGCGAAGAACGAATGGCTGAGTCAAATCGGGTAGGTGGAGTACTGGCGCCGATGTCATTCTGTCCTTGAGTGTTTGGAATGCTGTCTCGCATTCCGCTGTCCATACGACTTTGTCCGGGGCGATTTTCCGGGTTCCATTTGTCAGAGGTACGGCGATGCTGTTGTAGTTGGGGATGAACTTCTGGTAGAAGCCGCAGAGTCCTAGAAATGACTGCACTTCCTTCTTTGTCTTGGGCCTAGGAGCGTCGAGTAGGCGTTTCACTGTCTTTTCTACCGGTCGCAGGCTTCCTTGACTGATGGTGTGTCCCAGAAATTCTAGTTCTGTGAATCCAATCTGACATTTGGTGGGTCTTGCCGTCAATCCCGTGTCTCTGAGGCGGGCGAGTAGTTGTTGTAGGAGCGTGACATGTTCCTCCCACGTGGGTGTTGCGATGAGGATGTCGTCCATAAACGAATGTAGGTGCTCGCTGCTCAGGGGTGCCAGGAGTTTTCGCATCATGGCGCTGAAGATGCTGGGTGCGTTGTGGAGTCCGAATGGAAGTACATTGAACTCGAAGTGTCCTTCCATAGTGCTAAACGCTAGGTACTTTCGGACTTGCGGTTGCACTGGTATCTGGTAGTATCCTTTGCTGAGGTCGATGCGTGAGAAGTACTTCGCTCGCTGTAGCTTGGCCAATAGGTCTGTCTGGTCCGGGAGTGGCTCTGGCTGGAACTGCGTTACCGCATTCAGGAGTCTGAAGTCGATGCACAGTCGATGCTCTCCGTTGGGTTTTCGCAACAATACCGTGCCTGCGCTGTAGGGTGAAGTAGACTCTGAGATGATTCCGGCTGCCAGTAAGGTGTCTATCTCTTCCTTGATGGCTCGCTGCTGCGACAGTGGCATCGGGTAGAGCTTCTGGCGGACGGGTGTTGGGTCGGTCACCGTTAGGGTTACTTCGACGAGGTCTGTCCTCCCTGGTCGGTCTGTGAGCACAGTCTGATGTTGTCGAATGACCTGTAGTATTTGCTGTCGCTGTTTAGCGGCTAGGTCTCCGTTGAGTATCACGTCTTTGTAGGTTTCTTTGGAGTGCAGGGGATACTCTACTGCATTGGTCTCCATGCTTTCTCCTTCTTCCGCGATGGCGATGGCTAACAAGTTGTGAGTGCTGGGGGTCGCTGGTCGGTCCGTGTATTTCTTGAGGAGATTGATGTGGTGGTATCGGGCTCTCCCGTTCACCTCTACTTGGTAGACTGTCTTGGATTTCTTGGCAGTCACCCGGTACGGTCCTCTCCAAGCGATGTCCAGCTTGTTGGTTCCACTTGGAAGTAAGAGTAGCACTTGATCGCCGACTTGCAGTTCTCTGTCCTTCGCGTGGCGGTTGTAGTACTTCGCCTGACGGGCTCTTGCCTTCTTCAGTGCTTCACCAGCTTTCTTCCACGTTGCTTTGAGGGTTTCCTGCAGGTCTGCGACGTACTTGGTGGCACCTCTGGGTGTGTCGTCTATCTTGGCTTCCGTCCAACTTCTGCGTAGGGCTTCTAGCGGTCCTGCTAGAGGTCTGCCGAATAGCAATGTTGACGGGGTGTAGCCTGTGGCTGCATGGGGCGTTTCTCGGTATGCGAACAGTGCCGCATTCACGTAGGTGTCCCACGCTTCTGGATTGTCGTCGGCGACTTTCCTGAGTATGGTGAGAAGGGTTCCATTCAGTCTTTCTACTTGTCCGTTGCTGGCGGGGTGGTATGGTGGTGTGCGAATGTGATGGACTTGTATCAACTCGAACACGTCTTGCATCAGGCGGCCGGTGAACTGAGATCCGTTGTCCGTTCTAATGCTGTCCGGGAATCCGACTCTGGTAAAGATGGCGATGAGTGCATCTGCAATCTTCTTGGTGTCTATCGCTGGCAACGGGACTGCTTCGCACCACATCGTACATGCGTCGACGAGTGTGAGTAGAAATCTGTTCCGCTTCTTGGTCATGGGCAGTGGTCCTACTATGTCTACTGAGACTTGCTGGAATGGCACGCCGACTACTACCGATGGTCCTAAGGTAACTGGTACGGTGTGATGTCGCGGGGAATATCGTTGACATTGGTGGCAAGATTTCACGTAGCGCTTGACATCCTCCGTGATTCCTGGCCAATAGTAGTGTGCGCTGATTCTCTGCACTGTGGCTCCAATTCCCATGTGTCCGCTGAGTGGCATGCTGTGGCCTAATTCTAGTACTTGGGCTCGAAGGGTGGCTGGTAGTACTAGTTGGGTGTGATCTCCATCTCCTTGTCGATGTAGAACTCCCTCTTCCATGTAGAAGTCTCCCTTGTGCGGGGGTGTGTGCGCCTTGGGTAGCTTCTGGAAGCACTTCGCTATCGAGGTGTCTTCTTTCTGTGCTGTTTTGATCTCTTCGAGTCCTGGATTCGGAGCGAACTCGGGCTGGGGTGGTTGGGTTTTAGCTTGGGCCCTGGTTTGCACTGCAGCTATCTCTACAGTTTTTGGGGGCGTGCCTAAGAACACATACCTACAACCTAGCACTAGATCATACAGGGGTTTCTGTAAAACAGCTGCTTGGATTCGTCCTGTGACGTACCTACTCTCTACTTCGATCCAAGCTATTGGGCAAGTAGTCGTCGGTTTCGTCAAGTCTGCTCCTTGTAAGTCGACTGTCTTGTCTGTCAAGTCCGCGCGCGATACAAGAGACTCGCTGACTATCGCGTCGTATGATAGACCTGTGTCATACAGACAGTTCGCTTCTTTTCCGTTGACCTTGACCGTGTCTGTCACCGATGGGTGATCTCCGATCGTGTGTGGCTTATTACCGCTACTTTGAGTTAGAACTCTGTGCGCTGGCCGGCTTTCGCGCTCTTCCCTACGTTGTGCGGCCAACTTGAAACATTCTGCGGTGGAGTGATTGTTTCTGTTGCAGAACGAACAATACCGTCTCTGTTCTGCGGGACCTCTTTTCCCGAATTCCGTGTTGGGTCCTTTATTTTGCCCAGGTCTGGGGTTATTCGGCTTATTCGCGGTGCGCTCTTCTCGGTTAGGGCTTCGTTTCTGTGCCTCTTTCCCGTTAGGCTTTAGGTCTCGCCTGAAGCTCTTGGCTTCTCCGTGTGCGGCCACGTACCTATCTGCGACCTTGACCAGATCTTCTAGTCTTTCCGCGCCCTGCTCTACTGAGAAGGTTCTCAGCTCGGGGGTCATGGTTTCCCGTAGCTGTTCCCATACTAACAGTTCTGTCAGTCCATCATACGTCTTAGCCGTGGCTGACTGGCTAATCCACTTATCCAGCGTTGTGGACAACCGATCCGCGAACTGCGCATAGCTCTCTCCTTTCACTCTCCGATTGGTGCGGAACTTTTGCCGGTAGCATTCTCCTGTCAGTTCGAATCCCGTTAGGAGTGCCTCTTTTACTTTGTGATAGTCAGTCACTCTGTCAGTCGGTAGCTTACTGTAGATGTCATAAGCCTTTCCTCTAAGTCCTTGACTAAGCTTGAAAGACCAATGAGTGGGATCTAGTTTATACTCTGTTGCTAGGCGCTCAAACCTAGTCAGATAGAGATCTAGACCTTCTTCTCTCTCATTGAATGTTCCCAGTGGAAATGACATTCCTTGTACAGGGTTGGATGCTACCTCTAGCTGATCTGAGTGGGAAGGGGTTGAGGAAGAACTTGAAGCTCCTGATCCCAATCTTCTTAGCTCTAACTCATGCTGTCTTTCTTTTTCCTTTTCTTCCCTCTCTTTTTCTTTCTCTGCCCTCTCTTTTTCTTTTTCTGCCCTCTCTTTTTCTTTTTCTGCCCTCTCATACTCCCATCTCCTAACTTCTGCTTCTCTCTCTGCTGCTAATGCTGCCTTCTTCTGTTCTCCTTCTAATTCTAGTTTCTTCTGCTCTGCTTCTAATTTCTTTTGCTCTGCTTCTAATTCTGCTTTTCTCTGATCTGCTTCGAGTTTCTTCTGTTCTGCTTCTAATGCTAGTTTCTTCTGCTCTGCTTCTAAGGCTAGTTTCTTCGCCTCCCTTTCTGCTGCTCTCTCTGCCTTAGCCTCCTGTTTCTCTACCTCTGCATTTATATACGCAATTAGGTCCGCCCCTGCTAAGTGTAAAGCTTCTCCCAATTCCTTGAAACGCAATCTCAAGGCCACTGGGTCCGACATTGCCAAACGTGTCTATGAACACCCTCTGAATCACGTGGAATACCAAAACACTAGCAATATTGCAAGTCAATAAAAACAATGCAAAGACAATCAAATTCGTAATCAATAATAGAATAAAACAAGAGTCAAATGGCATACAACAGTTACTTAAGCAAAACCTGCAAAAGAACAATGCAACATACAGACACAAAAATAATTGAAGCAAAAAAGTTTTTAACTAAAGAATAGTGCACCCAAACTGAGTCAATGTTACCACTATTCTAAGTTATTCTACTACTCCTACTGTTATCTAATTTTATTGTACTTAGATCCGTTTATACCCAATTCCTATTATACACAGATCCTGGCTAGGCTCGCCAATTAAAGTGTCACGTGGGGTTTATGGGCTCTGCACAATGGAATTATGGACCCTCACGTTTATTCGGTGGGAACTGCTAGTAAGTCACCCTATGAATTACTTTAATAAATTTATTTGTTTAGCTCGTTCTGTGTTAAGGTTGGGGTACAGAAATAGATAGAAAAAAGGTAAAAGAATACTGTCACACTAGCTTTCACACGGCTATGAATCATATGTAGTCCAGCCTTTTGATAACAGTTAAAATCACACATTTATTTCTTCTACTCTATACAAGGTTCTCTAAGTACTAATCTAACTTAAAAAGTCTCTTTCAATGCTAATAGTTCGATCGCTGATAGTCTATGCAGCTGTTCTATCTTCATCGGGCACTCGCTAGTATATCTCATGTAGATTTGGACTACTGTGGTCCGTTTTAGAGTTTCTGAATAGTTGGACTACTGTGGTCCTGTTCTGATCAGTTTAAGTGCACTTGGGATAACACACTTAACTGGCGGGTGGTGCGGTCGAAGTCCTTCTGTGAGGTAGCTTCTGGTCCACCTGTGTCGTTGTGTAGTTGGGTTCCCTGGCCACGCTGTGGGGTCTGACAGGGAGTTTTACCGGGTCGCTCGTTCCGACTTGTGCGGTAGAGGTTCCTCAACCAACTTGTTTCTGTGGAGTGGGGTTCACAGGATAGCTCGGGATAGCTCGGGATAGCTCGCCTGCCCGTCTGTTTGACAAGTTCAGGCCCGTGTGACTTGATAGAATTCTACGATTCCTAAGTCCTGCTTCCTGGTCTAAGTGTAGAGAGATTTCTCTGCCAGCTTTCTAGCTGTTAACACTTCGGTGTATTACTCCCAACTGCCCAAAAATGTGTTAGGCTCGGACCCAGTCAAACTGGCTCGAACCGCTTTGCGTAAGCTCTCATTGGGTAAAATGTTCATATTCAAAACTCAAGTGCTGACGTCACTGCGCTGTGTGTGTGGCTCAGGCTCGCAGTGTGCTGTAATTTAATTGCTACTGTGTACTGTACTAACTCTCTACTGTTACAAAGGCTACACAATGCTAAATAGTCGATAGGCAGAGTTTAAACTAGCCAATTCGTGACAATCATTATCATCAGTAAAAGGTTGTTGTTAGTGGACCGGCATTTTGAACTGATTAGAGCGGATCTCTCTCTCTCTCTCTTTTCTTCGCCTTCTCCCCCCATCATCCTGCTCATGCACCTATTATCTGATCGTGTCTTGCCTCTATGTACTTCCCAGTAGCATGAGTATTTTGAACAGCGTACATCATTATCTCTGAGAACGTCTGTAGCTTGTCTTGATTCAAAAGAATCGTTTGAGGCTGTACATCATGGTTGAAGAATACTAATACACTGAACCTGTTATGTGATTGATGCATGGTTAATGTCATTCTCTTTCTTCATCGATTTTCACTCGTTTAACATGCCGGAGTTGTTCGTTATTATATTTCATACGTTTGGTTTATGCCTTTAGTTTAAAGTTTAATGCGTTTCTGAAACTTTTTGTTATATATTTTTGTGTGCCATGATATTTTATACCTGTACTTAGTACAAAATAAGCCTTTGTCATCTCTTTAATCGTAAGCCCAAGGCAGTAGCAATAGAAAAGGTTTGTTGAGAATAAGACATAAATTTTATTATACGAATAATTATATTATTTTATTACGTGTAATCCTGGCCTTGGGGTTCACAGTAATCCTTTCCTAGTGATGCAAACGGATGACAGTTGAACTACAGAGTTGTTCAAATATGTTACAAAGGGCCAGAGAAAGGATCGATAACGATTTGAACTGTTATTGTGCGTGTTAACACGTACAACACGGCACCAGTAATGCAAGCACCCAATATAGCAGCACTAAGACTTACCTAAAAGTTAACCTAAGGATATAAATAGGCAGTGTTATTATGTATGAACACCTGTCTTGGATCAATGACCTCAATATTGCAGCAAAAATACTCTGCTGGAGTAGTTAGATCTACAAGGTTCATGAAGGTGCAAGAACTATGGACCTCCGTGGTCATTTTGTATGGTTCTTGGTTGATTGTTTGAGGAGTTGATTGATCGATATTTTGGCATCCTCTACAGAAGATCACACACACACACACACGCACACGCACACACACACACTGCGTATTTGCCAGAAAAAGATACACGTGTTCAAAATCCTGTTAGAACAAGATAAACTCAGATTTGAGTGTGGGGTAAAGATGGGTGAAATAAAGCTTTACCATGTTCATGCGTGGTGCCACATATGATAAGCATTTGTATGGAAGTGTGCGATAGTTTCCCGTGCCTTGAAGTGTTCAAGTTGTATTGTGTCAGGTATCAGTTACATCAGATTAGGGGCATTAGGTCTGTTGTGCACCGTTTGAGTGGCCTTGTTTTTTTTTTGTTTTTTTAGTTAAGTAGGTCCTGTTTTCCTTTACTAAGGGCTAATCCAATCTCTCAAAACGGTACATTTTACTACATTTATTTATTTTATTTTATTGGAGGGGAATCGGGAGAGGGAGTTTTCAGATAGAACAGGTTTTGTTTCCCAAGAACCCAGCACGACACTTGACAGAGTACTGAAGCATCTAAATTGATTTTAAATGTCTTCACTTACTGTTAAATATCCAGTCAGTCCATATCGTTTTAAGCAAGTGTGTTCTTTATTTTAGCAATTTTCTCTTTCTTGTCCTGATTGCCGAGTGCTATTATGTGTTCTTGGTTATTATTTTGAGTCAGTTGTTTTCGAAGAGGATTCCTCAGTTGGTGTAAATTAAGATCGATGCTTTTTCTATAGCTTATGGTTTAATATTGTAACAAAAACACCTTGAGGCTATTCCACAGGCGGCGGAAGCGGGGGGGGCAAGGGGGGCACTGGCCCCCCCTAGAAAAATATAGGGGGGGCAAACCTATACATTTGCCCCCCCAATATTCAGCCCCTCAAAAACACTATTTGGAGGTTCAAACCAATATTTTCCCCCTTTCTCTGGACTGATGCAAGTTAACAATACCTGTGCTGAGACCATTTTTAAAGCACTGAAGGACTGCTTGATCAGACTTGACTTGCCAGTGCAAAACTGCAGGGGCCAGGCCTACGAGTAATTTTCAGGGTCATGTGTCAGGAGTTGCAAAAAGATTCAAAGATGAGATCCTTGCTGTGACTGAAGAGCTGGCGACAGTTCTTCAAAGAAAACAAACGACTTGTGATGACGCAGTAAACGCTGCTGACATGTGTCTGAGAACACTGGAAAGCATGCGGCATGAAGATTGTTATGAGACATTTTTTGCTGACATCACAACGAAAGCTGCAAATTTGTGTGATGAGCCCTGCGTTCCTAGACAGAAGCAGCCTCCACGAAGACTGGACGATGGCTCACAGGGTCACAGCTACTCTTGTCCATCTGCTTATTACACACAGCAATACTGTGAGGCCATTGACAACATCAAAGAACATTTAAAGAGCCGGTTTGATCAAATAGCTCTCGACTTACAAAGGAAAATTGAAGTTCTTCTAAGTGATAGAGCAGCAGGGAAGAGACCAGAAATTCCTCAAGAAATCAAAGATACATCGCTGACATCGACTTGGACAGACTCAAAACTCAGCTAGAACTCCTCCCACATGCACTGGGTGACACCAGAAAGGCGGCTAACTCTAGGATCACCATCTTTAAAGCACTGCCGGATGAACTGAAAGCTTCTGACACTGTGCGACGGATGCTGAGTGCAGTGGATAAACTTCTCAGACAGTACTTCACCATCCCAACCACAACTGCAACGGCTGAACGCAGTTTTTCAGCCCTAAAGCGGGTAAAAACATACCTTCGGGCAACGATGACGCAGGAGCGTATAAATAATTGCGCCGTCAGGCATACTTTGGAAAATTAACAGTGTAAAAAATAAAAATGTCCCAGGCCAAATGACATGCATGACTTTTGTTACTGTGGTGGATCAACATTGTCAGGTCAGTTTCTCTGTACCCTCCCCCCCCCCTCTCTCTCTCTCTCTCTCTCTCTCTCTCTCTCTCTCTCTCTCACTCTCTCTCTGATATGCACAGTTGTAGAAATATATGATATATCTTTTTTTCTCTCTCTCACATAGTGTCTATGAAAATAGTTCAAATTATTTGGAGCAAATGTGAACCAGGGCCGGACCCAGGGAGGGAGGGGGGGGGGGTACCTGGGTTCCGCCCCCCCCCCTCCCGCTCCCTCCAGATTAAAAACAAATTGAATTTTTTTATGCAAAGAGTTTCAATTTTTTAAAAATTGTTTTTAAAACATTGCAGTTTTTAGTCACTTTTGGTTTAAAGTACAAAGAGTTATTTATAGTCAATTCCATGGAAATCCATTTCAAGGGATCCGTTGAAACGTCCAAAGCATTTTCCCGTTGAAACGACCAAGTAACCCAACCCCTAAGCCTAAATTAGTAAATGCAGCCATATTTTCTTGTTCTGGCCGCAAGCCTCTTCCAGCACCTTCACCTTGATACTCTCTAATCCACCAAAAACGACTTTTTGGAAATATTAATTAAGATGCTAAGTTGATAATTACGACAATTCGTTGTAACGAACATCCATTGAAACGACCATCGCTGAATCGTCCAAAAACATCGTTGAAATGGAAACCCTTGACAGTGAAGCTGCAAAAAAGGACAAAAGATGTTGTCGATGCCTACAAGGAAATCAAAGAGGTCAGTAACTGCATGTCTTTTATTAGAAGAGATGTCGACACAGCGTTCGTTGCCTGGTTTGGTGAAGTCAGCAAAATGGCAAATGCTTTGACAACTGGGGTTATTGTTCCTCGTCAAGCAATCCCGACAGACTCTCCGTGACACCAACCTGCGGCCACTCCAGAAGAATATTTCAAGATTAGCATTGCCATTCCTTTCTTGGAACACCTGTCAACCGAATTGAACTCGAGGTTCAAAAATGCTGGCACAGCAGTTGATGGTCTCTGTCTGGTGCCAAGCACTTTAATAGACAACCAGGATGGTTTCATGCAGGTTCCAGAAGGGGTGAAGACACTGGCAATGTTGTGGGAGTCTGACCTACCAAACAACGCTACCCTTGATGCAGAATACCAACGGTGGGTTTGCAAACGGCAAAGTGCTGCTGAGAATGCGACAGCTATCATCCCATCCACGGCATCAGAAGCACTGAAACATTGTGACAGAGATTTTTATCCCAACCTGTTCATCATGCTAAAGAACCTTTGCACCGTGCCTGTCACTACTGCCGAGTGTGAGCGTTCAAACAGTCAGTTGCGCAACCTGAAAAACTACCTGCGCTCTACAATGGGGCAACAGAGATTCAATGGACTTGCTTTACTGAAAGTGCACAGGGATGTTGATATTGACTTCAAAGAGGCAGTGAACTGTTTTGCCAGAAGATACAATTCACAAATGATACTAATGCCGAGGAACATATAGTGCAGCAAGACTGAATTAAGTTAAAGCAGGGCGGTGATGGTCATAAACTACAAGGTAAAGCTTTATACCATTAACGATCAACAAAAAGTAGTGAATAATAATAGTATACAAAACATCTCTGCTGATAAATAAATGTTTGTGTGTGTGTGTGTGGTTTTTTTTAAGGGAGGGGCAGAGGATAATTTTTGTACCCCAGAGTTTGTCAATTTAATTGTTCAAAAAGCTCAAAGTCCCAGACCACCACAGATGGCTTTTTCAAGGTTCAGATTGCACCAGATGGCACCATTTTGCATCCTTGAAAAAAAAAATTCCGGGGGAGCATGCCCCCGGACCCCCCTAGAAGGCTCGGCGCTTCGCGCTTTCGCTGAATCTGTAACCCCCGCCCTTCCTCCCCTCCCCCCCCCTCGACTTTTCCCAGGTCCGGGCCCTGATGTCAGTGAATAAAATGTGTGTGTGCCCCCCCAATCCTGAGCAGCTTCCGCCGCCTGTGTATTCTAAAACCTTATGACTATCCTTATGACTATAGTATTCGCCGAGGGACCGTTGTTCCTGATCGATTTCAGGCAAGATGGCCTCTGCATAACTTCAATTAAGTTTTGTTTATACTTACTACATTGAGACATGCACGATAGTTCCTAACAGTTTGTTTTGCAAAGCTTGCAATAATAGCGTGTATTTACATTTGATTTGATTCTGCGCTTTTGCTACAGACTTACTTACTTAATGCCCGTCACCTCTGCCAGGGTATGGGCCGCCAACAACAGCTCTCCAGAGTCCTCTGTCCTGTGCCATTCTTTCTAATTGACTCCAGGTGTAGCCCATCTTGGTGGTGTCGGCCTCGAGGTCGCGTTGCCAGGTGTTCTTTGGACGGCCTCTCTTTCGCTTTCCCTGGGGGTTCCACTTCAGCGCCTGCCGGGTGACGTTCGTCGCTGGTTTGCGTAGGGTATGCCCTATCCAGTCCCATCTCCTTTTCCTGATTTCATCTTCAGCAGGGAGTTGGCGGGTCCTTTCCCAAAGATTGGCATTGCTGATGGTGTCGGGCCAGCGGATCTGGAGAATCCTTCTGAGGCAACTGTTGATGAAGGACTGGACTTTTTTGATGGTTGTCTTGGTTGTCCTCCATGTCTCTGCTCCATACAGTAAGACTGACTTCACATTGGAGTTGAATACTCGTATCTTGGTGGCCAAAGACAGCTCTCTGGAGGTCCAGATGTTCCTGAGCTGAATGAAGACAGCTCTTGCTTTGCCGATCCTAGCCTTGACGTCCGCATCAGTGCCGCCCTGCTGATCAGTGGTGCTACCCAGGTAGGTGAAGGACTGCACTTCTTCCAAGGGACTTCCATTCAAGATGACTGGTCCGGTACTGATGGGGTTGATCTTCAGGATCTTGCTCTTGTCCTTGTGGATGTTGAGGCCGACCTCCGACGATGTTACAGAAGTTGATAGTTTTTGGTCTGCCGATATTGTTGTAGTAGTGTTGAGAACTGTCTGGGATAGTACTTGTTTATTATCCATCCAATGCTTCCTGGAGGTATACCACTCAGCACCTGTATTTTGTCAGATGTTGCATTTCCAACTTTCACCACTTGCTCTCTGTCAAGTATGAAATTCCTTATCCAGTTGGAAATGTTTCCACTTTCACCATAGACCTCTAGCTTCTGGAGAAGCCTTTCGTGAGGAACAGTGTCAAATGCTTTTCTAAAGTCTAAGTATATGACGTCAGCCGTTTTCCTGTTGTCAAGTAAGGAAGTTATAACCTCCATAACCGGTAGTAATTGAGTAAACACATGATCGTTTCTGACTCAAATCATGTTGGCATTCAGTGTACCGACTATTCACAGTTAAATGATTAACGATCTCGTCTCTAACTATAGATTCTAAAACTTTACATACAATACACGTTAGACTCACTAGTATATAATTTCCTGAATTAGACCTTGAACCTTTTTTTTTTTTTTTTTTAAGCACTTACCTTTGCAGTTTGCTAATCTCGTGGTACAACACCTGTTGTAAGGGGCATTTAAAATAAAATGCAAAGTGGTTCCGCCAACTCGTTACACAACTCTTTAAGAACTCTGGGAGGGATACAGTTTTAAGCTTTTGACGGATCTAGTTCTTTAACTTTTTTTCTTGACAATATTAGGAGTTAATACTATTTTGGAGGGATACAGTCTTGAGCTTTTGACGGATTTAGTTCTTTAACTTTTTTTTTGTGACAATATTAGGAGTTAATACTATTTTGTCTGTAGTGCATCCATTCGATTACCCCTGTAGAGGTGCGGGGGTTTCTGTATAAATAGTATCCCCACTTTCTGTAAATGTAGTGCTTTAAATTCCCACTGTCGCTGTCTTTCTCCTTTCTCATTCCTGCTCTATTCTATGAATCTATTATACTATCTTCTTAGCTAGACCAGTCACCTACCTTTTTTCTTGAAAACTCTTCAAAAACTCCTCATTTGTATATGAGGTCTGTTGGGTCAGCTTTGGAATATTGGACACTTTCTGCCAAATGGTCACTACAACTTCCACTTCCTATAACATTATTATTTAGCAATGTAGGCATTTTATATGTATGTGTTTTGTTGATCCTATCCCTATCCTATCCTGTCCCGTAACCCGAAGGTCGTAGGGGCACCACAGATGATCGTTTAACCAGCATACTCCATCTTTCTCTGTCCTCAGCAGCCCTGATGGCTTCGCTCAGTGTCAAACCAGTCCATTCTCGAATGTTGTCCTCCCACCTCTTTTTCGGTCTCCCTCTTCTTCTACCTCCTTGCACTGTGCCTTGCAGAATAGTCTTTGCAAGGCCTGATGATCTGGTGATGTGGCCATACCATCGGAGTTTCAGTTTCTTCACCACTTTGAGCAGGTCATCGTGTTGTCCAATGGCTTGTGTGATGGTCTGTCGGACTTCGTCGTTGGTGATGTGTTGGGTATAGGAAATGCCCAGAAGTCTTCTGTAGCACCTCATCTCCATGCTTTTTATTCTTCGTTTGAGATCTGCTGTGAGGGTCCATGCTTCGCAAGCATATAAGAAGATGGAGATGACAAGGGAGCGCAGCAGTCTTACTTTGGAATGTAGACTGATGGTCCTGTCTTTCCAAATGGGCTTCAACCTTGTCAGGGCAGCAGTTGTTTGTGCGATCCTGGAGAGGACTTCCTGTCGGGACCCATTGTCTGATACAATGGCTCCTAAATATTTGAAGCTATGCACTGAGTTGAGGGATTGGCCTTGGACTTTGATGTCCGTGTTGATGCCATTGGTGTTGTTGGTCATCATTTTGGTCTTCTCTGCACTTATTTCCATTCCATAGGCTCTGGAGGTGGTGTCAAGCCTCTGTACTAGCTGTTCAAATTCTTGTTCCTCTCCAGCCAATCCATCAATGTCATCTGCAAAACGAAGATTGGAGATTGCTCTACCCCCTATGCTGACTGTGCCTTCATGGTTTGCAAGTGCATCTGACATGATGCGCTCTAGGAAGATGTTGAAGAGTGTTGGAGAGAGTAGGCATCATTGACGCACACCGATTGTTGTTCTGAACCAGTTCCCGATGGTGCTGTTGTGGAGGACTGCACTGGTAGCCTTGTCATACAGGCTTTTGATGGCTTCAATAATTTTAGGGCTGATGTTGTACACTTTCATTGTTGCCCATAGAGCTGCATGCCAGACTCGGTCAAACGCCTTCTTGAAGTCTATGAACACATGATATAGATTTTGTTGGTGCTGTAGGTATTTCTCACAGATTATTCTGAGGTTGAAAATCTGCTCAGTGGTACTTCGCCCTGCCCTGAATCCTGCTTGTTCTTCAGCTATGATTTTTTTTGTTGATATTTTATAATAATATTTATATTCTATTTTGTTTTTGTAAACGGGGGGTTCGATAAATTAGAGTTTAGCCTTCTGGCATCTTTCTCGCCAGCTCTTGCATCCTTTTTCTGTCATCTCTCATTCTTTCCTCTGCTGTCTCTCTATCCATCTCACTCAGATTCGCCAAAGTTATGTTCAGCGTTCTCTTTCCTCTCTCTTCTGCTTCCTGCATATAATCTTCAACTTTCTGTTCAATGGTCTCATCAATCCTTTTGTTAGTGTTTTCTTTTTTATGCATACTTTTTAAGTATTCCAGTCTGTCAGTTATAATTCCTAGCAGCTGAGAGATGCCATCCAGTATGGCCTCAATTTGGGACTTGACAATTACCTCTTTGTCCCTGAAAGGCTCATAAGTCACTGCAGTAGTTTTGAACCCCTGCAAGTATTGAACTGTGCTGTGGTCAGACCACAGCATGACTTATGCCAAAATTCTTTGAACAAAAAACATTGGATACTATTTGTATGTGCGTTTTGGGTGGACCCTAAACGTGCTTCTGGTCTTGTAAGAGATTGACCTGTTTCGTGTGTGGTCCAGCTGGCCTAGCTCCTAGAGGTTCACTGGACCATATAAACAAGAAATCAAATCAAATAAATTCCTGATTTACAGGTACTTGTTCCATTTCTTTCTGTGTCTCTGTCTGGCTGTGCTCTCTCTGTCTTTCTCAGGCTTGCTATGTTTGGGTCATGGATTTGGTTTGGGTGGAATGGAATTTGTAAGTATAAGAGAGATAGAACTACATGTGTGGAAAGTGATTTTCTTATCTACCCCCGCCGTCTTCCCCCCAGCTCATTTCCCCCCCCCCCCCCCCCCCCCCCGCTCTTACGCCTCCCCACAATATTCCCGACACCTCACCCCACTGCCACAAACACACACATACTTTTGTCTTTTTCCACAATGATCATATTCCCCATCTTATCGGCAGGCGGCTTACCTGTCAGTCACCCCAGAGACCTGTATTGCTTGCAGCTTCAGTGTTCATAAATCAAAGAAGTGACAAAATGTTTAAAGTGACACAAATGTGCTAACTAGCATTGACTGGGAAAGGTTTCTGTTAGTGTTTGTTCTGAATGGCTGTGGGTGTACATGTGTATTATTTGCAGATAGACTCGATAAGAGCAAGGTGACTAGTCATCCAGTGGAGAGAGAAGGGGGTAGAGGGTGTGTGGGCATGGGGTAGGGTTGAGGGGAGACAGAAAGCCAATCATCTATGTTTTGGGCGAGAAGAAACCCTCCGTCCGTTTTTCTTGTATATGTGTAAGTTTATAGATCTTTCTGAGTGTATGCTTCTTAGTTTCATGATTATAATGAACAGATTTCTTTTTGAAATTAGAGAAAATACTGTTTTATTTGTTTTGACCAGGATATATAGCTAATTAGCCAGGGTTACTTCACAATGTGGTTTTCTAATTTTGCTCCCCCAAATGTGTTGTGAATGATAATGGTGATAGTGGTAGTGGTGTTGATTGTTTTGTTGCTTGTTGTTGTTATCATAGAAAGAGGTTTTGGTGACTTCTACCATGCTTTCAAGCATTTGTATGAAAAGCATAAATAGCTAGGATATATTGTTTACTGCTTACTTTTGTCTGAAGTTTGCACACTATATAAAATCCACATTTATTAATTAACATAAATTCTTGGTATAGAGCACTTACGGAGATCTGAATTGCAAGCTTATGAAATGCTGGTTTGTTTTGATGTTGCAGTTGGCGGCGTTGAAGCGACAGTATGAAGCAGAGATGGACTGTCTACGTCAGCAGTTGGAGGTGCAGCGACAGCAGGGCAGTCATGACAGTGAACAGATACACCAGAAGTTCATGCAGGTTAATAATTGTTTTATTGTTGTGTTTGAATTTTAAAAAAAAAAAAAAAAAAAAAAACAACAACTCTGATAACATAAATAAAAATCAATACTTGTTTACATCTGCATTATAGGCAGCATTAATGCCCAGAAATAGATTTTGTGTATGTGCGTGTGTGTGTGTGTGTGGGTGTGTGTGTGTGTGTGCGCAGGGGTGGATCTAGGGTGGGGTTCCAGGAATTCCGGAAGCTCCACACTCCTCCCTCCCCCCCTCCCAAAAAAATATAAAAGTTAGAAAAAAAGAAAAAAGGATTTTTTTAAAGATTTTTTTAAAAGTAATACAATTAAAATAAAATAAATAACAAGAAATTTTAAAAATATGTTTTCTGTTTTTTTTTTGTTACTTGACGCGATGCATACTACACACATCCAATCGACCAATGCTTATGGATGTGTGCGGTTGAAAGACTTACCTTATTACTATGGCATGGATACTCCCCTTGGCATTGCTTTCACTTATGTTCCTATCCTATCCCGTAGCTTTGTTTGGGCACCACAGATGATCGTTTAACCAGCATACTCCATCTTTCCCTGCCCCCAGCAACCCTCACTCATGGCTTCACTCAGTGTCAAGCCTGTCCATTTCCGAATGTTGTCCTCCCACCTCTTTTTCTGTCTCCCTCTTCTTCTGCCTCCTTACACAGTGCCTTGCAGTGCATAGTGTACTAGTGGGATTTCGTAAGAAATGGCTACAAACAGGAAACTGAAGGCAATGCCCAATCCCCTCTTAAGTCTTCCGATGCTACGGGCACTAAGAAAGAAACTGAAGGCTTTCTTCTCTCCACTGCCATTGAGCGGTAAATAATCATAATAGTTATTATTATTATTATTATTATTATTATTATTATTATTATTATTATTATTATTATTATTATTATTATTCTTTTGCGCTATATCAGCAGATATCTACTATCAGTAGGCGCTCCCCCTCCCCTCCCCTCAGACCCCCTTCCACAAGACCTTTGCCCCCTGGAAACTCTGGCCACAATTTGGACCCCCTCACCCTCCCTCCTCCCCTTACCATTGATCTTCCCCTGGTGTGTGTGGGTGTGTCAGTGTGTGTCAGTGTGTGAAGAGAGAGTGAATGAGTGAGTGAGACGGCCAGTGCATATGCGTAACATTACATGAGAGTACTTATTTCTTTTGGAAAGACACGTTTGTTGCTTGCACCTTTCTTTGAAAATGTGAAAATTGGGTCCCATTATTCTCATTTTATTTATTTATTTGTTAAAGCAAACTTTTCACCTAAAGTTCTAATACCTGGCTTATGTTACCTAATATCTTGCTTACAAGTTACATGGTAGTTTGATGCAGTTATCTGAGTTGATATGTATAGCAGCTGTTTTGTTTTTATGTTTTAATGTTACTAATTATATTACTTACGTATGATTCAGCTGTGTTTCTTCAAAATCATCATTTATGTTGCAGGTTGTGCAAAGCCTCAGAGATTCGCTGCAGGACATTGGCCATGAAAAAGAGCTGGATGCCGTGGTGGAGCAATTGCAGCAACTGCACCAGCAGCAGCTGCAACAGCTCAGCAGTCAACACATGGTCAGCTTTACTTGCCCTGTCTTTTACCTTTGCTTTATATAAGTCACTAGTGGTTTTGTACCCTGGCAAGCCAGGGTACACAGGTTGCTGTTTAAAATGTAGACAGAGAGACAACTGTTGTCTGCGAGTTTCATTTGGACGATGATACCTCCCCATATCCCCCTTGATACCTCCCCATATCCCCCCCCTGATATCTCCCCGTCCCCCCCATGATGCCTCACTATACCCCCTCGATACCTCCCCGAACCCACTTGATACCTCCCCATACCCCTTTGATACCTTCCGTACCCCCCTTGTAACCTACCTGTACCCTCCTTGATACTTCCTCGTTGATCGTTTCGCAGGTATGGATGAAAGGAATCGACCATCACCATACCCCCTTATTTATACCTGTATCCCCGTTATGCCTACCCATGTCCCTTTAAACCTACCCGTAGCCCCCTTTTACCTACATGTACCACCCCATCCCGATCCTTGGTAATAATAATAATAATAATAATAATAATAATAATAATAATAATATTGAATATAGAATAATACAAATAGAAATCATAAAAAACACCAAGGTTTTAAAAGAAAATTTGATATAAGATATAAGATATAATAATAATAATAATAATAATAATAATAATAATAATAATAATAATAATAATAATAATAAATTAAAGGTAAAAAGCCTAAATTAAAAAGAAAAATATCCATATTGTAGTGTAAAAAAAAAAAAAAGCCCGCGTGAGGTTTGAACTTGGGTCGCCCTGAACCGTAGGCGAATGTTTTACTAAGTAGGCTACCAAGGCTTCCTACAAAAACCATCAATTTTTTGGTCTATATGAGAAAACATGCTGAAACCTCAATTTGATTTTTAATGGAAGCGCGCGGAATGAGGCTATTGCAGTTTGTGGACATTCTGTTTATTTATTTATCTCAGAAACGGTTAAACGTTCGGTAAGGAAATCTCGGCTATAACGATTTCGCTGGTTTTGAGCACACAGCAGGCCGATCCGCAGCGGCCAGCACCTGCCCAGATCAGCGTCCATACCGGACAAACTTTATAGTAGAGGCGAAGAAGGACTTCCGGCTAAGCAATTTATATATATAGATTATATCCAGTCTGTGGCATCTGTTTATTCTGGATCGCATGATTGCAAGATTCCCACAGAATAGTTTGCTGCAAAAATTGAATGTCAGCATCTCCTGTGGCTGTCCCAACCAACTTCGTCCTCCCCACCCACCTCCACCCCCAATAAGTGTGTAGTAAAATTCCACTTTCTGTTTTGGATTGTTTATTTGGCCGTTCAGCATGGACCTCCTTCTTCGGCCCCTTTTCTCTTTTGAAGTGGTTGGGAATGTGGTTTACAGACTGTCTTACTGTTTTTATCTTGGACCCGCAGCATGACGTGGCCCTGCAGGTGACAGCGATGAGAGTGACTGTGGAGCAGATACAAGAGAGTCGCCTAGAGCTGCTCCAAGAGGAGCACCAGAGGGAGCTGGAAGAGCTCAGCAAGGAGCTTAAGGAGCAGCTCAATGCTCAGCAAGCCAAGGCTGCTATGGTGAATGGTGTTGATACTGTATCGCTTCTTGCTACCAGCGAACATTTGACACAGCAGTATCAGAATCTTATTCAGGTATGAGAGTGCAAGAGAGTGTGTGTAATTGAATCTAAAAAGTAGGATACCATTTTCATGGCCGTCTAAATATCAGTCAGTATAATAAATTACTATTTTTGGCGTAATAAATTTAGCCCTTTGCCACTCGCTAGGCCAGTTTGGGCCTGCGAATTCAGTGCCTTTGTTTCCTCGTAAGGCCCGTTCCTAGTCTACCGAGTCATAACTATGGATTCCATTTATAAAATATTTATTTGTGATTTTTGGGGGGTGTTTTTTAAACCACTTTCAGCTAAATAATCTTTATTTAGAAGCACATTTTCTAAATGATCATTTGTTTACAAACAATGTAATAAATTAACATATTTTCTCAGTAAACGTATTATTTACTTAAACAATACATTGTTTACGTAAATAAATTACGATATAGGCAAATAAGGTATTGTTGCTGGAAAAGTAATTATTTACCTATATAGTGCATTATTTAGCAGATTGTGTTAAATAATATATTATTTACTGAATTATTTATTTATATAAAGCATTATTTAGCAGATTGTGTTAAATAATGTATGATTTATGGTGTAAATAATACATTATTTAATACAATCTGCTAAATAATGCATTATATAGGTAGGTAAATCCTTATTAAGCAACAATGCCTTATTTACGCAACAGCGCCATCGTGAACTGGTTCAGCTGCCTAAATGGCCATTCTACATTTTATAGGGCCCTGGCATTATAAATATGGAAATAAAAACAATACAAATACAACTGGTTCAGAACAACAATTGGCCTGTGTCAAGGATGCCTACTCTCTTCAACACTCTTCAACATCTTCCTAGAGCGCATCATGTCAGATGCCCTTGCAGATCATGAAGATACAGTCAGCATAAGGGGTAGAGCAATCTCCAACCTCCGTTTTGCGGAGGACATTGATAGATTGGCTGGAGAGGAACAAGAACTTGAACAACTTGTACAGAGGCTTGACACCAGCTCCAGAGCATATGGAATGGAAATAAGTGCAGAGAAGACCAAAATTATGACCATCAAATTATGGCATCAACACAGACATCAAAGTCCAAGGCCAATCCCTCAACACGGTGCATAGCTTCAAATATTTGGGAGCCATTGTATCAGACAATGGATCAAGACAGGAAGTCCTCTCCAGGATCGCACAACAACTGCTGCTTTGACAAGATTGGAGCCCATTTGGAAAGACATGACCATCAATCTACACTCCAAGGTAAGGCTGCTGCGCTCCCTTGTTATCTCCATCTTCCTATACATTTGCGAAACATGGACCCTCACAGCAGACCTACAACGAAGAATACAAAGCATGGAGATGAGGTGCTACAGAAGACTTATGGGCATTTCCCGTACCCAGCACATCACCAACGATGAGGTTCAACAGACCATCACTCGAGCAATTGGACAATGGTATGGCCATGTCACCAGAGCATCAGGCCTTGCAAAGGTCATCCTGCAAAGTACGTGCAAGAGGGCAGAAGAAATGGGAGACAAAAAAAGAGGTGGGAGGACAACATTTGGAAATGCACTGGTTTGACACTGAGCAAAGCCATGAGGGTTGCTGAGGACATAGAAAGATGGAGTATGCTGGTGCCCCAACAACTTCCGAGTTACGAGATAGGATAGGAATGTATTATTTAAAAATGTTTTTAAATAATGATTTGTTTACCTATATAATGCATTATTTAGCAAAATTTGCTAAATAAAGTATTATTTAGAAGATTTTGCTAAATAATGCATTATTTACATAAACAATTCATTGTTTAGGGACTGCAGTTTTCATTATTTAGGGGTTTCCAGGATTCATTTTAAAACTTTGTAAAAAAAAATAATTTGATTGATTTCTATAATTAAATGCAAGATCTTTCCAAAGATTGTGTATCCAAAATGTGTGTTAATTATTTATTTTTCAACAAAAATCACTCCACAATTTTGAAGATAAAACATCTGTAAGCTTCCAAGCACAAACAAAAGGTCAAGGTCAGTTTTTGAGTATCTCCGTCAGAAGAAAAAGACAATTTTATTTATTTTTATTTTTTTTACCCAAAACTGTGTTTACTATTTTTTCATTTGTTCTTTTGAGTTGGATTATGTTTTAATTTCAAACAGAAAGTTTCAGCTTATTCGAAACTACCAGGGATTTGCAGGTTGGACTGACAAGAAATGTGGTGGAAGTACTCAGAAAGCAATGACGCCAGTGCAAAAATAATGATGAATCCCTCTTTTCTGGAGCCATTGCCATTGCACTTTTGTAATATCAAGACTGTTGCAAACAAATAAAAAACAAGGAGTGAAATAAAACGGTGCATCAATTAAAAATACGACAGTAAACTTAATATAGCTGCTATTTTAAATCAACGAGTGGCCATTTTCTTCAACAGTTCCTACACAATGAAGTAATTAGCCCCAAAATGCATTATTTGCAGTTCCTAACAAAATAATGCAGTTCCTAAATGCATTTACTTAGCCACATCATCTAATAATAAATTATTCTTATCAAATCTAAATATATAAATTATTTATCATTCTGCTAAAATAATAAATTATTTATCAAATTCTGCTAAATAATTAAATATATAGGTAAAAAAATAATTGAGAAACATTTATAGATAATGCATTATTTAACGTAACATGCTAAATAATGCATTATATAAGTAAATAATTACTTATTTAGCAACAAAGCCTTATTTCCCTATATCATGATTTATTTACCTAAACAATATATTGTTTAGGTAAACAATAACTTATTTACAGAGAAAATATATTATTTAAAGAAATCTTACATTGTAAATAATTATTTAGAAAATATGCTTCTAAATAAAGATTATTTAGCGGAAAGTGGTGAAAATAAATATTTTACAAAGGAACTTCCATACGTAACTACTAACTGTCTATATGATCTAGCAAGTCAACTACAATGCATCGCTTAAAAATTTATCCTGGAAAATCTTCTGTTTCCAGTTCACTTTTTTGCTAGATCTACAAGGTTGAATAGGCAATAGTCTTTTCAGGGTGATATTTTTTAAAACCAGAAAGTTTTGGCCTAATTTTCGGTGTCACAAAGATGGATGAGGAAGATACGATGTTTGATTATCGGTGAAAGCGACGATGACAATGACTTCATGGGCTTTACACTAGAAGAAATAGTGAAAGGAGAGGTATCTGGTGTTGACTTGGATTTAGCAGTAACTCCAAATCGCCTTGATTATGACAATTTTGGTGATCAGCAGAACTCACAGAACTGACCGACAGATGACCTGTTGGTCAATTCTGTGAGTTCAGTAGAGAGTGATTCAGATCAGGAGTTGCTAACTTTTGCTGTTCTCAGCAAAAGAAAGAAGAAAAGACAAACAAAGAAGACAGGTAGTCCTACTGATAGTCAAAAGAAACAGAAAATAGAAACAAGCTTTCATCGTTGGTAACTTTGGTGTCTTCTTTACCAGTTCGGACGTTGGCTTAGTCATTGTTTAGAGTAACTAAGTCAATGTCCGAATGGGTAAGGAAGACACCAGAGTTGCTAACACTGTACAGTACAGTTTGTTTCTACTTCCTGTTTCTTTTGACATTCAGTAGGCTTACCTGTCTTCTTCATTTGACTTTTCTCCTAAACAAAGACGAAAGGTAGGCCTACTGATAGTCAAAAGAAATGTAGTTTTTTCAGTTAAATTTTTATTACACTGTTTCTTCCTCATTTTTTTCTTCCATTTTTAGCAGACCTGAAAATGGCGACTAATTTAGTCGCCATGGCTAGTGAAAAAAAAAATTGGCGACTAAAAAAAAAACTTTAGTCGCCAAATGCGAGTGCGCTAAAATGAACTTTTTTTTAGTTTGGCTAGTAAAATTTTTAGTTTGGCTAGTAAAATTTTTAAGTTACTAGCCAAAGGCTAGTGGGACCTTTTTTTCATTTTCAGGGCTGTTTAGTCATTTTATTTCCTTTAAGATGAGCTTACCTTTGCTTTTAATAACAGCTTGTTTTGTGAACTCCGTGCTGAACAATAGCTCTGAAAAAAGTTCTGATCCGGACATCTGTGAAAACATAACTGTTGTCTTTGTTTGTTTTTTTTTTGGCATTTTCTGTACTAATCTTACACCTTTTAAACAGGTGTGAATCCTCATTTTGTTGTTTGTTTTTTTCTTGAGCAAAGTGTGAACATTTTGCAGAGTTCCTTCCCCTGCGTTGAGGACTAAATAAGGGGAGCTCAAAACTAGCCCAAATGGCATTGGATTAGGAACTAAAGTTAAAAATTTATATAGAAGGATAAAACTGCTGAAAACTTGTGCAGATTGTTGCATTGCATATGGATTGCATACAAGTTACATTCTACATAATTACAGATGAGCACAGATTTTTTTTATATTTCCATTTCCCATGTGGATTGCAGTTATGCATATTGTTTCTTACTGTATGTATGTTTAATTCTTGTTGTTGCAGAGAATAAATGCAAGCCTGGAAAAAGAGGTGTTAGGGCGTCTCCTTGGAGATGAAGCAGAGGGACTGGAGAATGGAGATTTCAAGCCTAATGGAGAATCTCCAGAGCACATCAGTCCACAGCAGGTGGAAGGTAAGTACTCGCAAGATTGGAACCATACTCAAATATGCTGTTTAATTTGAAAGTTTTTAATTTTTATTTGTAGCGTATTTCATTGTTTTAGACAAATTGTATCAGCTTTGTTTATCTCAAGTCTGAACCTGTTGAACGTTCTCTAAAAAAGAGTAATAAGAACACAAAGAGAAAGAGAAGAAAACAATAGGATAATAAATAAATAATAGGATGAAAGGAAGAAGCAGATTTGTAAGAAAGAGGAGATGAAGAAGGAAGAACAAGGAAGGTAAAAAGCACAAGAAGAAATGTAAAACCCTTATGTTTAAACACTTGAAAACATTTTTTGTTTGTTTTCTTATTGCAGCCATTCAGCAGGCATTGCAGTTGCAGCAGGAAGAAGTGCTGTCATTGCGCAGTAGATTGCTGCAGGAGTTTGAATCAGTGCTGCAGGAGCGATCAGAATGTGTGACACAACAAACAGAAGAGGTGCAGCAACTACAGGATGAAATAGCACAACTTCAGCAGCAGTATGAAAAACAGATTGCAGAGTTCCAGTCTCGCATTAAGAAACATGACGGTGGGTAATTTGCTTACTGTGCGAGTATGAATTGATGGTAACTGCAGGGTTCGTACGCTCCTTGAACCTCCTTGAATCTCCTTGAATTTTCAATGTCTTGTTCAAGGGCCCTCGAATCTCCTTGAAAAATGCCAAATTGCCTGAGCTCCTTGAAAACTCCTTGAAATTTCAACCAGTATATCTATTGCTTGACCTAGAGATTTTATTGTCAAATGTTTAAAAAAGGCCATTGAAAAATAAAAATTTATAAAACAAAAATTATAATATTATTTGTGTTGTCAACTGTTCGACGATCGTAACTTTTGTCGTCTGCTAATGATAAGGGAAGTAACCACCACTGGAAATTGTTGATTTCCTTGCTGTCGCGCATGCGCATTTGTTGGTTTCCGTACATTCTTCGTTCTAACGCGCGATGTACAGAAAGTACGAAAACAGTTAAAAGGACAGCGAAACCGCGCGTGTTTGTTTACTGAATGGGTAAAAATGCCTGGAGGCGATTGTGTGTTAAACCCTTTGTGGTTATCGAAATCTGAATATGCAGGGTGGTGGCTTGAAAAGAAAGGGAACAAGCATACGTGTTTCTGCCGTGTCTGCTAGAAAATTATCGACGTGAAAGTGATGTGTTACTGTTAGACCAGCTGTTCAGCACACTCATGAAAGCAAAAAAGGACTATCAAGATCTTTGGGCTGTTGTGAGGCAGTTGTTACTTTTGTCCCATGGGCAAGCAACTGTCGAGAGAAGATTCTCAACCAACTAAGAGATCAAAACTGAAAATCTCTCCTAGCAGTCCTTGGTTGCTAGCCGACAAGTGCTGAACGGTATCAGGAAAATTGGTGGAATCAACAAGGTGGACATCACCAAGGTGCTGCTATTATCAGCATCTTCTGCAAGGAGAAAGTACCACGACTACCTTGATCAACAAAAGAAAGACCAGGAACAGGCACAAGCGGCAAAGAAGAGGAAGACACAGGAAGACTGTTGCTGATTTAAGAGAGAAAAAAAGAAGAATGGAGAAGGATGCTCAGCACCTGACTCAAAAGGCAGACAAGCTTGCTGAACAAGAGGGTGCGCTGAGACTCTTGACTCGGTCAAATGCGCTGAGGAGCAAATCCAAGGAAATAAAGATCCAGCTGGAGATTTCCTGTCAGATTGATGAAGAAATGGAAAAAACTGAAATATTATAACTGAAAACTCATTCATCTGTATGAAGTGTATTATATATTAACCGGTGGTGGTACCTCTTTCTGACTTTTTACAGTTCTCTAACTTGTGTCTAAGGACAACATGCTTCACAATTATTGTTTAAATGGGTATAGACTCCGTAATCTGCATCATCATTATAACTGCAACTTTATCGACATGCAATATTTATGCGTGTAGATTTCATAATCAATAATCAACATCAGTATCACCATCAGATTCATGACTGCAAACAATTTATGGATATCACTGGGTTAGAGATTTTATCCTTTATTTTGACTACTTATCAATTCTTATATGTGCGTTTACAATTTTTAAAAAAACTAGAATTTTTGGGAAAACTCCTTGAAATCTCCTTGAAAACTCCTTGAATTTTTTACAACAATTTGAGTATGAACCATGTAACTGGCAATGCTGATATGCTAGAAGAAATTCTTTTCAACGTTTTCTTCTATATAGTTTATTGGGCTTTTCTTACCTGTTTTGTTTTCCCTCCACAGAAAAGGAGTTTTATTCAGTTTTTATTTTAAATGTTTTTATCAACCTGGATTTCTTATCTGATTTCTGCACGTTTTATATTACATTACATGATTATTGCTTTAGGTCCAGCGGACTCTTCCGAGTCAAATCAGGACCAGTATAGCCGAATCAGGACCACAAAATCAAGACCACAACTTCGCTGAAAGAGGACTCGCCACTGATCCTCATAAAAGATCTGCCGAAACAACCCTAGTGGTAACACTGAAGGCACTCCACCAGCCGGTCACTTTACAATAAAGACATCCCACGCAGGGGGCGCCGAGACTATACTCTAATTTATCGATCCCCCATTTACAAAAACAAAATAGAATATAAACATCATTATAAAATATCAACAAAACACATACATAGAAAATGCCTACATTGCCAAATAATAACATCATAGGAAGCCCCAGTGACCATTTGGCAGAAAGCGTCCAATATTTCCAATCTGATCCAACAGACCTCACACACAAATGAGAAGTTTTGTCCTGGAAGAGTTTTCAAGAAAAAAGGTAGGTGACTGGTCTAGCGAAGAAGAAGATAGTATAGTAGATTGATAGAACAGATTAGGAATGAGAAAGAACAAAGGAGAAAGACAGCGACAGTGGGAATTTAAATCACTAAATTTCCAGAAAGTGGGGATACTATTTATACTAAAACCCTGGCACCCCCACGGGGGTCACGTTTTATATGTGTTTCATATACTTTTTATTGTAATCGCTTGCACGCATGTTTAGAATTGTTTTGCTGCGCTCATTCTGACATATAATATTAATCTGTAGTGTTTATAAATTGTTTTCCAGAAGAAGAAGAGCAGTTACGCAATGACCAGCAGCAGCGAGACCAAACACTCGAAGAGATCAAGGCCAAATATGAGCAACGAATTGCTGACATGGAACAGTCTTTCTCCACTAAGATCTCTGCTCTCCAGAAGGCAGCTCCACACCAGGGAACCCACAATAATGGAGACACGAAATATGAGGACTTGGAATATAGGCCGGATGACTCGGAATCTGGTATCGACACTTTGTCGCTGCAGTTGGTACAGCAGCAGAGAAACTATGTGCACCAGACGACCACACTCACTTCTATTTCTGATGAAAGTGACACAGCAGACTCCCCAAGAACGTCAGTGGAAAGGGCCGAGACTTCTGCCAAAGTGCAGGAACTTCAATACAGTCTGAAGGAGAAGGCAGATAAGATTGCAGAGCTGGAGAAACTGCTTGAGGAAGAGAGAGCTAAGGTTTGTTGTTTTACTTTTTGTTATTTTGTCTCATTGTAATGATTGTTTTTCTTTATTTTTGTCCATTTTCAACCCATTTCATCCTTACTGTATTTAACAGTGTACATCTGAAATTGTAATGCTTAAATTGGTTGTTTAGGTTCAACAGTCACTGATCTTATGTATTTAGTTGTAAGAGTGTTTTATCCATCACTAACACAAATGAGTTTTGTTTTTGTTAACCATCAGGTGGCAGAAGTTGGTCGACAGTTAGAAGAATCGGCCCAGCAATTACGTGACCTTCAAGCTCAGCTTGCTCAGAAAACTGAAGACTGGGAGATTCTGCAACTCACTTTGAACAGCAAGGAGACCCAGCTACAAGAAGCCTTGCAAGAAACTTCTGAGAGCCAGAAACTCTTACAGGAGGCACAGGAAAAGGAGACTGTCTTTGAGAAAGAGAAAGAAGAGCTACTGGAGCAACTTAAACGTTTGGAGGTTGTGAAACAGTACAGTACTTAATTACTAAAAGTATTAATTGCCACACTGAAATAACACAGGAAAGATAATAAGAGTTGGGCAATTTACTTTTTATAGCAAATGGACATTGGTTTTTACTTCTTTTGTCAAAGTCATGTAATGTGTTTTTGTGTGTCTGCCACATGAGTCTTATATGTGTTTTTTGTTGTTGGATGTTTCTGCCACAGGAGGTCAGCATGGAGCCTGTGATGCGCACTAGCACTCCTACACTGGACTCGGATATACAGCAATTACGCGCCAACCTGGAGCAAGCCACAGAGGCACTGGCAGCAGCGGAGGAACGTGAAGGAGCCTTGCAGGACGCACTGTCTGAAGCTCAGCACCAGCATGCTGACAACATGGATGAACTCAGGCAAGAGCTAGAACATGATGCCAAAGTGGAAAGGGAGAGTCTTCTGTCTGAGTTCAAAGTGCAGCTTGATGTGGAGTTGAAACGCCAAGCAGCAGAACTTCAGAAACAGTTTGAGGAGAAGCTGAAATCGTCCGGCAGAACCAAAGAAGATGTGAAGGAGTATAGTGGCAGTGGTGATGGAGACAATGAATGTGCACTAGACATGCCTCATTTAGGCCCTGATGTGTTGGAAATGTTGACTTCCGTGAAATCAGTTGATCAGGGTGCGGAAGTGCAAGAATCTGTGATAGTAGCGAAACACTATGAATCGCTGGAGCCGTCAGAAGACAAAACTGTCCCTGAAGGGCTGTCAGTGACAGCAACAAGCAAGGATGGCGAAGAGTGTGAAGAAATTAACCTGCAATCATCTGCTGCTTCTGTTTCCCCCTCCACAACCACCCTCTCCACCACCTCCGATAATGATGCCTTCCTCTCTCCTGTTATTGGTGCTACCCTAGCTGTCCCCATGCCTGGGACTGTCACCACCCCTCCCCTTACACAGGCTATGGTGGTGGAGATGCGTGTAGACTTTGACCACCAAATAGCAGAGCTGGTTCAGAAGTTTGAGACAGAGAAGGCAGAGCTGCTGCAGAATCATGAGGAAAGGCTGAAGGAACTGGAGGACCAACTGCATGATGCTGAGGACAGATACAATAAGCTAAGACAAGGTTAGAACCAAGAGAAATGTCTTGTTAACGTTATTATCACGCTACAGCAAAATTATAGTATATAATGATTTATAACATATTGCATGATATCAATCAGTACCACCAGGCGATAGAGAGCTATAGCTTTTGTTGAGGTTATAGATGGCTGACTGAACAGTTAGTTCAGAGCACAAGGGCGTGTATGACTGCAAGTCCATTGATTCCAAGAATGGCTGCTTTGTCTGTTTACAGGTTAAATTCCCAATTAAGTAGACACTATCTTCTGTACATATATGGTTAATTCTCAACAGCTAATTTTAAAGGATAGGAGAATAGTTGTTCGTTATTGAAGTGATGCAAAATAAACAAATACTATGATACATATTCTCTAACACTTTCATTTGGTGATTGTTTCAGTTGTTAAATTATTTCTGTGTTGTAAGTAGTACATTTTTGTTGTTTGCAGACATAGAGGAGAGAGAAGGCGCTGACGTGGACACCTTGGTAAAGGACCGGTATGACATGGAGTTGGAACTGGCTAAAACCCTCATGCAGCAAGAGTTTGATGAAACGATCAAAGCTGAAAAGGTTGGTATACAGTGGAATGTGGTTAATTCAGTGCAACACAACTCAACACAACACAACATAACGCAATATAACACAACACAACACAGCATGCTTTGTTGCATAAAGCAAAACAATACAACAATAAATTTCCTATTGAATTGGGGATAAAGTGTGTTGGTGCTATTCGACTGTTATTTATCAGTAGAATGTAGGTAAAATATTGACTGCATTGATATTAGCAGCCATTAGCAGTGAAAAAGTAGCATTCTTTTGGTTATTTAAAAAAAAGCCAGCAGTAGCATTGTGAATCAGTTGGTTAAAGCAAATATATTGAATATATTGGTTGTTAGAGCATAATATTATACAGTAGGAGATACATTTCACTTTAAAGATGTTGCATTCATTCTCCTATTTTGTCCACAGAAAAAGTTCATGGAGCGCCACCGAAAACTGATGGACAACTTAGCAGCAGACCATGAAACTGAGAAAGCTGAGCTTGAAGAAAAACACCATGGAGAACTCGACAAGCTCAGACAGTCACTCAGCGCTCAGTACGACACGCAGATTTCCACACTCACTGCTGAGTTGGAGAAGAAGCAGGACAGCTCGACAGAGGCATCACAGGTTGACCAAGTGCCAGATGGCGGCGAAGTGTCTGAGAGTGAGGAAAAGGAAAAGCTGAGAAAGGAGCTTAAAGCATTACAAGGAGATTTGGAGAATCTGAAGCAGGAACACATTGCTACGTTACAGGAATTGCAGCAAGAGTATGATGCTAAGATTGCTGGTGAGTGGTTTCATGTTACGTTTGTTCGCTTTTCAGCATGGTTAATTCACAGTATTTACAATCTTTTCCTTTTTTTTTCTTCCTCTCCTTCTTCCTTAGATCTTTTTTGATGATGGTACTACCTCTGGGGTATGGGCCACAGTAACCATAATTGATGAGAATGAATATTATTTGATAACTTAAATTGTTTATTTGTGATACATTATCATGTATTTTAGAAGGGAAAATGAAACTGAAAAGTAGATTTGGATACAATAAGTTGCTGAATCCTGCCACATCATGTCTATAGTAAATTCTACATTGAAGCTGTGTGGTTTTGAAATAAATCAATCACTTTCGTGTCCATTTTGTGAACTTTATTATTATGCTAAGAAAAGTATTATATTAACATGAGAATTTTATCCTGTAATTTATTTTCTTCAGACGTGAAAGCCAGCCAACAAGAGGAGACAGAATCAGCTACCAATGATACAGATGAAACCCAGTCACATTTAATCAAAGCTTACCAGGCTGAATTGCGGCAGCTGAAGGAAGAAATTTCATACCTGCAGCAGCAGCTTTCTCAGCGCAAACAAGCCAACGACACTTCCCGTGCACAGACCAAAGAAGCTGCAGCAGCCAAGGTAGTGGAAAATCTATTTTCCTTTTATGTGATTTCACAAACTGTGAGTTCTTCTGTTGTATGGATATCAAATCCAGCTGTGGTCAGTTTATTTTGAAAGTATGTTCCTCCGTTTAGTCATAATTTTTCTTTGTTTGATTTGGAGTGAACGTGTGGAGCTTCTGTTGACAACAGTCTTGCAGTTGCATGATGCGTAAAATGCCATTAATGCTTTATTTAATGCTTTACTTATCTTTCTTTTGTTATTCTATTAGAAAAATAAGATCAGTAACATTTTAATATTCCTTTTGGTTGTTTCTTTCTTGTGCATGTTAGTCTCCATTTTTGTTTCCACCATTACAAAAAAAGTTATGAAAGGCCTTTTTGCATATTAAAATCTTTTGAAGAATAGCTCTTGATCTTTTTTAATGTCAATGCATGCATGAATAGTTAACCGCTTTCGTTTGCTTATGGTTAAACTATACAATCTTATTTTCTTTTTATTTGTCTTTGACTAAGTAAAATAATAATTATATGATATTTCTGGTTTCTTTACCTTTGTGTCATGTAACTTGTAAAAAGAACTTTCAAGTTTGGGGTATGACAGTAGTATTCTTTTCAAATGAATGTTCTTCTGTTATTCTTCTATTATTATTTTTTTCTTTCTGGCTGTTGAGTATTGTCTATCATGTAATCGGTATATTGTGTGGGAAAAGGGTCTCTCTGCAGTTTATCTTTCAGCTCCATATAGTGTTTTGAAGAAAACAAAGATTAATTACACATACTGTACCATGACTCAACAAGTGCAATGTTTTGGCGTTGCTAGGTGATAGTGCCCTTTTAGCGGAAGCTGGCAAAATCAAATCAAACATAGAGTTGCTTCCCTTGCACCAAACCGTCCCGTGTCCCACGTGCTACAATACGCGTCTAAGCGCTCACGGCAAAGGACAGCACACCTCATTCCTTTTTTGGCACTTGGTTAGAGTGGTTGTGCCTACTGTAGCTCTTTTTGCTGGCTTACTCCGTTCGCCCGGTAGTTCGTTGTCGCTTACTGCCGGCGGAGTTGTAAGGTTTTCTTTATGGTTTGTATCCTGTTAGCAGCGGTTCGTCGAGTTCACCGGTCCGTTTATCGAGGCTGTTGTAACGGTGGTCATCTGTTCATCGCCGCTACGCTAGGCTTTTTTCTTCTCTCTCGTGGGTTCCGTTTATGGCTTCGCTGTGGGGGTTGGTTGTGGTTTTACGTGTCCTCATTTTCTGGTTTTCTCTGTGTAGCGGGAGACGGAGGGGTCGCCCTAGTGAGTGGGGGGTGTTTCTTATGCCCCCAGCGGGCCTCCGCTACTTCTGAAGCCCGAACTGTCTACGGGATTACCCCGTATGGACTTCCCGCAGGACGCCCTACGGCCTCTCTGCGAAGACACCCCCTTCTGTGGCCCAACGGGCCGATCTGCTCATTAAGTGTCGCCCTAGTTTGTCGGGACCCATCGGTAAAGGGGGGACGCCGGCACGGGGTGTGGCTCCGGTTCGTCCGGTTTTCCTAGGGTGTCCCACTTCAGCCCCAATTCACTCTCACTCCGCTTGCGGTCGTGTGGCTCCTTATTCCGGTGTACCTCTCCGGGTCCCTCATCATTCCGCTGCGGGCGGCCGGTGGGAGGGGGGTACGGTGGTAGCCCGTCACACTCTTCCTTTTCCGGTTTGGATTCCCTTCTGGTCCTCCTTGCGGTACGACGGTGGGGCTGGCGGCACCGGGGGGTGGTCCGGTCATTCTTTCCTTCGGGGGGTTGGGCCCTGTTTCCACTACGGGGGGGGGTACGGGTACTGGGGGTCCCTCCTTTTTCCGCACTCACCCTTTCGTGGGTGGTGGGGGGTGGGGGGGTGTACGGGGGGGTACGGTACACGTTCACCCTCATTCTTTTTTGGTTCTCTCTTCTCCTCTCATCCTCACTTTGGTAGTGGTTCTTCCGGTTTGTTGCGGTACGGTGTGGGGGGGGGTCACTGGGTTTTGGTTTTGTACCTGTTGTTTCCGGTGGGAGGTGGGGGGGGGGGGGATGGGTTGGTTGTGGTTTGGAGTTGGTAGGGGTGGGGCTGTTTGGTACGGGGGGTACGGTACACCGGTCCTCCGTTTGGTTTCTCCCCGTACTCCACTTCCGTCCTGGGGTTGGTTTTTTTTCGCGTTTGTGTTTCCGAGGAAGGTGGTTGGTTTGGAACGTAGGTTTTCACGGTTTTGCCGGCTTGTTTGAGTCTGTTCACCCTTCGACCTCTGTCACTTCCGGTTTCGGTTGTGGGTCGGGGGTGCTGGTTTCCGGGGCTGTTGGTTCGGTTTTTTTCGTTACCTTCCTCCGGATTACATGCGAACGCCGCTTTGCCTTTGTGCGCGCCGCCTTCTGGTGGGGGTGGGGCACTCTTGGTTCCTCCTACCCTAGTTCCTGATTGCTCGGGTGCTGGAGCTTTATATCTGGCTCTTAACCCTGAGGCTCTTTTATAAAGGCGGTTCAACACGCTGCGGCTTTTTGTCCTCAGGTGATGGAGGAGGTTTCGGTACCCCTACCTCACCTCCATTCCTTCCTAGGCGGGACTCTTGCTTCTGCCGAGTCTGATGAGGCTTGCCTTGTATTCAGGGAGTCTCCTAGTGTTAAAGGTTTTGTGGATTGGGCCTTCTCTACGGCTAGAGGTCTTTAGAGGGCGAGGCCTCTTCCTCTTCGTTTGAGGAAGTCCCTCGGTTCCCTAGAGCTTCCGCTGTGGGCTCTTTTGTTGAGTTCGTCTTCTTCGACCGGTGTTCCCGGGAAGTTCCTCTCCCGGTCGTTTCTTCCGAGGTTTTCGCTCCCGGTTTCCCAGGATGATCTCGCTCTTTTGAGGGGCCTCAAGCCTTTACCTCCTTCGTCGATCCCTGTTCCAGTCGGTGGTCTGGCACGGATAGAGGTGGCTATTGTTAGGTCCCTTGAGTATATTTCTCTCGCTGACGCGCTGTCTGCTGCGCTGTCTTCTGCTTTGCCTTCTGGGCATATTTTCTGCGTCGAGGGTTCGTTGATTTCGGTGAGGTCCTTGTTGCAAGAGGGGCCGGGTAGCTCAGTTGGTAAGAGCGTCTTGCTTGTAACCGAAAGGTCGCTGGTTCGAATCCCGGGTTGGTCAACGTGTAATCATATTATTTTCCCCTTTACCAACTACTGGCCCGCTGGTGTCAGTATAAATCGGTCCAGTAGTCACCTTTATGCGAAAGTGTCGTGTGACTATAATCTACAAACAACAACAACATTCGCGTTTATCTGCGATACTAAGTCGTTATCATTGAGCGGGCCTATCGGACACGCCTGTCGGTCTTTATCAAGTGTAAGCGACTGGACATATAGGACTATCTAAGTAGGTCCTGAGATTTCATAGTGGGCAGATCCATTTCAGTGTTTAATTCACAGAAAACCTCTCATTCTGGCTCTCTGTACCTCCATCGTTCGGGTTGCGAATCGCAGGCTTTTGCCTACGTCAACCTGCTTCTTGCGCGTCGCGACGCTTTTCTTCAGTCAGCGTCTCCGTTGCCTCCGCTCTTGTCCTCTTCGCTTCGGGTGGGACACTTGGTGCCCGACTCTCTGTTTGGTCCTTACGTTCGCTCAGCTGTTCGTGAGGAGTCGGAGCGGTCCCACTCAGATGGTTTCGCCTTCTGGGCTCGGGACTCTCCTTCGGCCCCGTCTTTCTTTCCTGTCGGTTGTCGAGGTCGCTCGGTCCGTGTTCCCTCTCCTCGGGGTGGGCAGTGTGGTACTTCCTCTTCCCGTCGCAGGGTTGAGGTACGCCGTAGGCGTTTACGCAGTGGCGCGTTTTTCTCTATCCCTGCCTGTCCACCCCTAGGTGCTCTTCCCCTCCGGGCTGGTGGCTTGGCTCGTCAGTTTCTTGCTGGGTCATAGCCCTTTTCCAGAAGGGCGCTATAGAGGGGGTCCTTTGCCCTCACTCCCGGGGTTTTACGGCCGCCTTTTCGTTGTTCCCCGTAGGCTTCCGGCGGTTGGCGCCCGGTGTCGATTTTTCTGACGCCTATTTCCATGTGTCTGTTCATCCTCTTCACAGGCGTTGGATGCGTTTTCGTCTGGAGGGATGGGGTTTTTCTTTCGAGGCCCTTTGATTTGTCTCTCAGTCCTTGGGTTTTAACAAGGATTGTTAAAGAAAAAATAAGAACTCGCTGCCGTAGTCCTCGGACTCGGGGTGCGGTTCTCTGCTTATCTTGTTGACTGGTTGGTCAAGGCTAGTTCTCACGATCTCTGTCTGGTGCACTTCAGGCTCGTTCTCCTTTGGACTCGGCGCTTGGGGTTCTCTGTGAGCCCTCTCGAGTCTGAGTTGTCTCCATCTCGGGTTTTCAACTACCTGGGAATGTCGTTCGACACTCGCGATTGGTCGGTCTGCCCTTTGGCTCGTCGGGTGCAGAAGCTTCAGTCCCTTCTGCTACTTTTGGAGAGTCAGGTTATCGTTTCAGCCAGATGTCTGGGCGTCTTTGGTCGGTTGGGGTGCGCTTACGGGCAGCCTTTCAGCTCTCGGGTTTTGGTCTCAGGACCAGCTGTCTTGGCTTTTCGTCGCCTGGAGATGGAAACCGTTTGCCTGGCTCTTCATCGTTTTCTTCCCTCCCTGCCTCGGGGCCTTTTGCTCGTTCGCTCCGTCAGTTCCTCTGTGGTTTCTCTCTTCTACCACTCCGGGGTTACCCATTCCCCTGCTCTCTCCATGATGGTGGAGAGCCTCCTTTTGTGGTTAGCTGATTTCGGTTATACGCTTGTGGCCAAGCATGTCTGCGGCTCTGTCATTGTCTTAGCCGCTCTTCTGGGTCGCCCTCTTTGTGTGGTCCACACGGATTGGACGCTGTCCCACTCTGTTCTTCATCCAGTTTGGGCGGAGTGGTTTAATCCACTGATCGATCTTTTTGCCACTTGTTACTCTTCCAGGCTACCCCTGTTTGTGTCGCCGGTCACAGATTGTCTGGCTGGGGCGGTTGTCGCGTTGTCCATTTCTTGGGAGGGGTTGGAGACTTATGCCTGCCCGCCATTCCCCCTCCTTCCGCGGGTTCTCAGGAAGGCGGGGGAGGAGTCCCCTTCTCTCTTTCTCGTGGCTCCCTTTTGGCCAGCTCAGCCCTGGTTCCCCGATCGCCTTCGTCTTTCCCAGGGGCTGTGCTTCCTCTAGCTCTCGGGGCGCTTTCGCTTCTGCGGCCTCCATCCGGGATTCCACACGGCATTCTAAGCGTTCTCCGTCTTCACGCTTGGCTGTTGTCCGGCCTTCGTTAGGGGCTTCTGGGCTTCAGGAGACCCCGGCCGGTTCCAGCTTGCTTCCTGCTTCTGTCCTGCCATTCTCGGGAGGATGGCTTCTTGGAGTCGGTTCTGTGGTCTTAGCCCTGCAGTCCCGGTCCTCTTTCCCAGCCTGTTCACGGTAAGATTGTTTCAGATAAAGTTGCTTCCCTCCGTCCTTTTCGTGCTAATCTGCACTTGTTGAGTCATGGTACAGTATGTGTAATTAATATTAAAATTTTCTCTCTAAATTTATTATTAATAAGCATACTTACCATGACTCAATTTAATATCCCTCCCACCTCCCCGCAGTTCCAAATAAGGAATGAGGTGTGCTGTCCTTTGCCGTGAGCGCTTAGACGCGTATTGTAGCACGTGGGACACGGGACGGTTTGGTGCAAGGGAAGCAACTCTATGTTTGATTTGATTTTGCCAGCTTCCGCTAAAAGGGCACTATCACCTAGCAACGCCAAAACATTGCACTTGTTGAGTCATGGTAAGTATGCTTATTAATAATAAATTTAGAGAGAAAATTTTAATTTATTGAACTTGGTCAAAATGTTGTTCAGAAAATAGCTGAATTTTGTAGACACTCAAATCTAAAGCTTGTAAGATAAGATAAGATAAGATAAGATAAGATAAGATAAGATAAGATAAGATAAGATTTATTAGCAATGTGTCAAATCAATACAACTTGTACACTAGGAATTTGCATTGGTCAGCAAGCATGCATACAGTATTGGCACATTCACACATCTATTAACACACATCACATTGTAACATTAAAACCAAGAATGTTTACATGAAATAGATAAGTTAACAGTAAACAGCAAAATTCACAGCCGGTATGCATGCACTATAAAAGATGTAAAATAGTTTAGTCAGATGACTGTGCAACTCCAGTCATTCCATTTACACTTAGCACTCTTATTGCACTTAGAAAGAAGCTGATATTCATTCTTTTTGTCCTTGCTTTAAGTGATCGAAGTCTCCTACCAGAGGGCAGGAGGTCAAACAGATGATTACTTGGGTGCAAGGGGTCTTTGATTATGGCCATGGCCTTGCGAATTATTCGCTCTTCAAAAAGTTTGTCTAATTTTGGGAGCTTACTCCCTGTGATTTTGGCAGCAGTCTTGACTACCTTTTTCAACTCCTCCCTCTCCTCCTCAGTAGCACTGCCATACCAGTTCGCGAATGAAAATGTCAGTACACTTTCAATGATACTTCTATAGAATTGAACAAGAATTGTGTCATTGATTCTGAATCTTTTAAGTTGCCTCAAGAAATATAAGCGCTGCTGAGCTTTCTTTTTTGTGAGTGTCACTTGGGGCCCCCATTTAAGGTCTTCAAATATTGTTGTCCCCAAGAATTTAAAGGACTTAACTTGCTCTACAATCTTGTTGTTGATAATAAGTGAAGTTGTGGGGGATTTGACTTTTCTAAAATCAACTACTATTTCTTTTGTCTTAGAAACATTCAAAATAAGATTGCTTCACTCGCACCAACTCACCCTCCGCTCCACCTTCCTCCCCTCCTATAAACGCTTTCGTCACAATTTGAGATGAGTCCAGATATGGTAGTGTCGTCCGAAAACTTCACCACCACAACCGACTCATGACACGATCTGCAGTCATCAGTAAAAAGAGTAAATAAAAGAGGAGATAAAACACAACCCTGTGGTGTACCAGTATTTAAAATGATTTTGTCTGAGATCTTCCCCCAAACCCGGCCTGACAACTTGAGACCTATCCAAAAGAAAACTCAGAACCCAGTTACACATTCTAGCATCAAAATGAATGTTGTTAAGCAGCTTGTCATAAAGTCTCTGAGGTACTATTGTATTAAATGCTGAAGAAAAATCCAGGAAGAGAATGTGAGCATACGATTTTGGAATTTCAAGATGTTCTAGAATTTTGTGAAGGGTAAGTGAGATTGCATCATCTACGGAACGATTGGTTTTATATGCAAACTGCATTGGGTCAGTGAACGAATCAGTTGCAACCCTCAGAAACTGTAAAACAAGACGCTCAAACACCTTCATTACAACCGATGTTAAGGCTACTGGTCTGTAATCGTTCAGGCTGCTAATTGTGGGTTTCTTTGGCACTGGCACAATAACAGCCGATTTAAAGCACTGTGGTACCCGCCCTTCTTCTAGAGACTGATTAAAAATATCAGTGAAAACTGGCGCCAGCTGCTCAGAGCAGTGCCGCAGTGAGGCTGCCGTAACGCCATCAGGACCCGAAGCTTTTTTTGGATTTTGTTTTTTCATAATTTTTCTGACCTGCTCTTCTTCTACAACAAAGGGTGGTGGGAGGTCCTCAGGGAGGGCACTAGGTTGGGCAGGGGTGGGATTTTGTTTATCAAACCGAGCGTAAAAGGAATTAAGCTGGTGAGTGTGGGATCATCATTATTTAATACTGCTTTATTTTTATAATCTGTGATTGTTTTTATGCCTTGCCACACCCCACTAGTATTACATGATTCAAAATGATCTTCTAGCTTCCTTTTGTATTTAGCTTTTGCTTTCTTTACCTCTTTGTCAACTGCATACTTTGCCTTTTTATACATAGCAGTATCTACTCTGAATGCCTCATCTTTAATCTTACATTGATCATAAATAGCTTTGCAATGCCAAGGTTTATCATTCCCATAGGAAATAACAGTTTTGATAGGGATAATAGAGTCTTCACAACGTCTGTATATTCATTGAGAGATTGACTGGAATCACGAAATACTGTCCAGTCCGTACCGTCAAAACATGTATATGGATTTTCAAAAAATTAGTGCTCCATATCTGCTTTTGATATCTGTCACATGGTGTGAAGTATGTTTTTTGCACCAGCTACTGATAATAGACCCCCATTTAAATTTTAACACATTTTTCATTTTTTTAAGTTGTGTTTTATTGACAATTTCTGGAGTGCATTTTTCTTGGAGTGCAGTATATTTTCTTTTTGACTCACAATTTATTTGGAGTGTATTTAATAACTAGTTTAACATTTATTTAAATAATGTTATTTCACATGGAGTGAAGTATGTTTTGTTTGCTCACTCACATTTTAATTTCTGTTATTATTATTTTTTTTAATCAACCTTGACTGACCTGTGTGCTGTGTGCTGCCTAATCTCTCACAGCATGAGTGGTGTTATACGTCATCTTCTGACAATGCATGGCCAGAAGCTATGCATGCTGTTTCTGAAATCAGTCTGCCTGTCTTCTCACCTTACAAGGTTAGACTTGTTGACCATCACAGTTTGTTGAGCAGTTTTACAGTAAAATGTTTAATTGGGCGTACTTACCTACAAATACTGTATGAGCTCACAGCATGTTTGTTTCAGTTTCAGACCATCTGTTCAGTGCCAGATTGTTTAATATGTTTTATGGGCACTCTAAACGATGTTGTTAGGGAATACAAACAACAAAACACTCTGGATGAAGGCAGTATACTGCTCATATTAGTACTACAGTGTATTTATTTACTTGTGCTTGTTTTTTTCTAGTCATTAGTTTTTTTCAGATTGTTTTGAAAAAATAAACTATATTTATAGAAACTCTTCATTTTTCTTTGTCTTATCCATGTGACCATTTGTAGATTATTATTTTACTTTATTTCTATAGTTTTTATAAACCTCTTTTTTAGTATTATTTTTTTTCATTCATTTTTTTAACTTATATTTTGCTAGAAGTGTAATCTGATCTGATCTTTACTCTGCATCCAGCTGCTGTTTGACGCCTATTATATCAATATTATCCAACTGTAATGCCTTTTCTCTGCTCTCGATTTCTTCTTGTAAAAAAGTATTAAATGTATCTGTGATTAGGGGTACCTATACAGCAGGCTTTTGCAGTTTGGGATACATTTTTTATAATTGCAAATTTTTTTATATTCTAAAACTTGTATTTATTTGACTACCTCTACTCTTCTAATAGCAACCTAGTGAAGATCAGAGCGGGGATGGGGAAGGATCATCAGAGGTGCGGAGCAGCCTTGAGTATGAGACCACGGATGAGGAGGGCAGCGTACACAGCTTTGCCTCCCTGGTGGGCAACAAGACACGCTCCTTTGCTGAAGTCGTGAGGAGTACACCTCCTACCTCTCCACAGCATCAGGATAAGGTTAAACAGGTGTGTGAATGTTTCCTCTATATGTTGTGTGTTTTAAAATGTTTGGCATATGAATACACAAATTGCTGTTATTAGGGTAGTCATTGACATTGCCTTTTAAAATAAAAATATGAAATAAATTAATTAATTCGACACATGCATTTGAGTTTTGGTGTTGACGTCGTTTCTGTCTGCTTTATACAGGTCAGTTTTGTTCTTCTATAAACATTGGAAGTAGAGTAAAAGTAGGAATGAGTATTTGTTTCCACATAGTCAGGTGTTTTAGCCCATTACCTGATGCCAAAATTGCCACTTAATGTATTTGGAAAATCCTACTGTTTTTTGTTTTTCAGCTGGAGGCTGAAGTGGCCAGACTGAAAGAAGAGTTGTCTCAGCTGAAGTCTCAGCAGCCCACTGCTGCATCCACTGCCTCTAGGGCAACCTCATCAGCACCATGGCAACACAAGGACAGCAAAGAAAAAGAAACTGATGGAGACAGGAATTTGCTGGCCATGTTACAGTCCGACTTGGAGCGTCTCAATGCTGAGAGGTAGGAACATAAGTTCTTTGTTGTCCAAGTAGAATAGAAAAAAAACACAACAAATTTTGAATGTTCCAATTGAGCCAAAGTCTGTAGAATTGCGCTGCATTTTGAGTGTTAAATATGTGTGCCATGTAATATCTAAATAACCTCTGGTGTGTGTAGTTACATGTGAATGTGTTAAATTTTGTTTTGTTTTATTGAACCTTCAGTTTTGAGTTGATCGAATTTAGATAGAATACGTAAAAAAATATGAACTGAAGAAGCAGTTGTTTTTGACAGCAGGAATGTTGGATGGTTGATTGAAGTACAAATTTATTACTTGATTTTTCTGTCTTTCTTGTGGTAGGGATGCAGTCCAGCACACCAACAACCGACTGCTTCAGCTGCTATCTGATTCTGTTCACACCTATGTGGAAGTTGAAGACACCATCAACCGCCGTCTGCATGCTGTTGTCAATGCCTCTCTCTCTTCAAACCAGTCCCAGAGTCCCGCTCTGGGAGAGTTTGCTACTCCTCGAGGAGCAGGGACAACCTCCTTTTCAGCAGGAGGAGGGGATAGAGTGTCAGCACTAGCTGGGGAAGTAGGTGGACCTGCTGCTTCACCTCAGAGTGATAGAGGATTTAGGCAACGTAAGTCTCACAGTTTCTCATTCCTCAGCTTAAATTTTCCACATGATTTATACCTGGTTTGCTTATACATAAGTGTGTTTTGCTTGTTATTCCCATTTTCATGTTGATGTATTGTTTGTCGACTTTCAGGTGAACGGGACAGTCCACCACTGGAAGAAACATCCATCCTGTCTAATGTAACAGATGAAGGCCTGGATGTGTCTCAACGCTTGACAGAATCCATCTTTACTGGTCCCGACATTGATGCTGAAGGAGAGGAAATTGTTACTGGTATTGTATAGTGCTCTTTTGTGATGGTTTAGATGATTATGTATAATACTATTATTTGTGCTGGGCTTGTTTGTTTATATGATTATGTTAATGGTAAGTAAGATAGATTGGGATCACTTTTGAGCGAAGTTTTACGAATGAAAATAAAGCCTATTGTCTGATCACTACAATATGATGTATGGCAAATTATATTATATGCTTTATGCACATAGTAGCATCCTTTGAAATGCTTATTTTGATCTTTGTCTCCAGTATTTTTTCAAGTTTGCATGAGAACAAAACATGTCTCATACAAGTCATAACACAGTATTTTTAGAGCTTATGTACCATCTGCCAGATGCTCAAGGACGACTGCAGAATGCTGTCTCACGTCTGCTGGAGATGATCGAGCGCACCACTCAGCAGCTCCTGGATGCCAAATCCACACAGACCGACTTGCTGGAGACTTTGGCCGCTCACACCCGAGACAATGATGATCTTACAGCTCGCTTGCATGACCTTGAGGACCAGGTGAAGCAGGAGGTGGCAGCCAAGGAGTATCTGGGCTTGGAGCTGCATAAGGCTGAGGGTGAGCTGGAAATTGTAATTGGAAGACTGAATTTGTTAACAGGGTTTTAGGTTGAGTGGCCTTCTTTTATTGTTTTATTGGAAATGTGGAAGGAATGTATAAAGGAGAAATATTTTGATATGTATCTATTTCAACTCTTCTCTTTTTTGGAGGCATGCAATAACTGACTGGGTTAGGGTCTTTTAATTTGTATTTTTATAAATAAACAAGGTTCTCAGTTTAGCTTTGTGATGAAGATGTGAGCGGGAATGTGAAGTAAACTGTGTATGACAGGTCTGATCAGCGGCTACAGCAGTGAGCGAGAGACACTGGAGGAACAGGTACAGTCCTTGGAAGAGCAGAAAGAGGTCCTAGCCAGCGAACTGGAGATGACACGTTCACGGCTTCAGGACTTCCAGGAGGCCACAGGGGAGCTGGAGGCTCGACGGCAGGATGTGGAGAGACAGCGTGAGCTGCTTCAGGACAACGCAGGCCAGGAGACGCAAGGTTCAAACCCAAGTCATTTAGCAACACTTTCTCGCTCCCTTTCACCACCTCCACTACCTCACTTTGAGTCCCCAAGCTATACTTATCTTGTTGTGCCTATCGCGATGTTTGCAGGGGCCTACTTACTACGGGAGTGGATGCAGAGGGGGATATAGCAGTACAGGTAATTCATTATGGCAGTACCATTATTGAGTAACGCTGCAGGGATTAGGATGCATAATAATACTGCTATAGGTGTATCAGCACATCCTTGATTTTGGAATGATCATAATCCAGCCACCAGCAGTCGTTTGGGTCAAAACATTCAAACTGTTGAAACCTATGCTACAAGTTAATGACAGGGCTAGGACTTTCAAAGATTTTGAAGTTGTCGAGTACCGCAGGGTGTTGGAGAGTGATATTTGGTTAAGATATTTGTTAACATTTTAATTATGTTGTTGCTTGAAGGAGTCTTCCAGTTATACGCGGGTAAATGGATGTGTAATTATTTGAAGGGTTAGGGGTTGAGGAGGTTAGGCTTTTGTTATAGATGATTAGGGTTGTGGGATAGTCCAATTTTGTGATTACCACATATCAATCTAAAATTGTATATATATCAGATCATTCCATGAATTCTTTGACTCTTGTTCAAAATTATTCTAGCAAATCTTGTTTCTATCACTCTGTTTCATCAATCCACCAATTTTCTTTAAACCATTCCAAGTTGTGGATCATTCTAGCAAATCTTGTTTCTATCACTCTGTTTCATCACTCTGTTTCATCAATCCACCAATTTTCTTTAAACCATTCCAAGTTGTGGATCAATTGCAAAAAAATTGGTTTTGCATGATGCAGGTTAAAAAATAAATTCTTTAAATAGGCTGTTGTGTTTTGGGAACAATTTGATTGCAGTAATGTTTAGATGTTTAGTGCATATTACTTGAATTCTTTTTATCATTGTGTTCAAAGAGTTTGTGTTCAAATGTATTGTGCATTTTGAAAATGTATATTTTACTAGCATAATCTTGGGGGATGGAGGAATTTGTTAATGAGTATAGCCAAGGGTGCTGAAAGCATTGGTCTGTTCGATAAATATGAGTAAACTAATGTGTTGCATTGCATAAAGCTTGCAGCAAACTCATATGATGGTACCATTTTCTGACCACTACCCTTATGTGTGCAATTGACAGTAAGTGTCTTGTCAAGTTTCAGTGAATCATGTTCAGACAGAATGTCCTATAATGATCTGTAGAAAAACTTCAAGACATAACATGCATTTAGTTGACCACCATCTAAGACAAGATGCTCTGACCCTAAGCTTATTATGTGGTTTCTTTGTATTCAAGCAAGTTGCCCATTCAATTTCGTTTATATGTGAATGCTGTAACTTGTGGATGGGTTAGTGAGAATTGTGCCATATTATTGACGTCCGGTGGATTCTTGCTTTCAGCACTCTTGGTACCCCAGTCATAAAACATAAACATTTCTCCACATCATAATTATATATATTTCTGTTTTTGTTGCATATTTTAGAGAGTAGATTTTAGAATCTTGCTTTTACTAAATGTTAAGAGACTGTTTGACCCAGGTTTTTTGTTGAAATTTATTATATCCAACAAAAATGTTTGAATACTTTTCATTTGCTGATTTTTTCCGGTCATATTTAAAATCCGTTTTAATAATTTTGTTGTTGAGGTTTATACTTTATGTTAACATTCTCAATATCATCAGAAATATATTATTGTTTCATTGGGACCTTACCAGTACAATCATTGTTTTCCCTTTCTGAGTTGCTGCTGTTCTGGAAGCTATGCACAATTCAGATTTATTTATTTAAAAGGTTGTGAGAAAATTTTTATCAATAAACCTTCAAAATACATGAAAGAATCAATGAATCTGTCTTGATTTCTGGTGAAGGGATCCCATGTATATTAATGTTCGTCAACAGCAGTGTAAGATGTTTAACCCAACAGTTTTTTTGCACCCATTTTGAACAAATTTCACAATGTAACCAAAAGCTTTGCGATTTTTTTTTCTTTTTTAAATTCTTTTGTTTAGCGTTTATTATGTATCTGACATTATGTAGAGATCAAAAGAAGAAATGCATGTAACTTACAACTAGTATGAACAAGGGTAAAACATTAGAATTTTAGCAATTTAACAGCAGCACAATTTTGAAGTTGCTCATACACTGTCTTCATCAATATGATATTAAAAATAAAATAAAATAAAACATCAATATGAACTTTTGATATCAATGTCATTTTGAGTAAAAACACACACCAAATATTCTGATGTTAGATAATGTTCATCAACGTTCATGCAAGGAAACACCAAAGTTTTGTAACACTAGCACACATTGCATCAACCCATCTCTAGCATTTGAAGATTTTGTGTGTGTGTGTGTCAAGTTTCAAAGCATACCAATATATTTATTAGAAACTCAAAAACGTCTGGTTTTAATCATACCTACCAGTTTCAAAATCACATTTACTTCTAGATGACATCCAAGCCTAATGATCGAAGACAATTACGTTTATCTCTCAGATGAAAGTAATGCTGCTTTTTGGTAGCTTTCTGAGCTCTTCTGGCCTCATTCCTCCAAGTCTTAATTCAGGTCTAAACTGAACCTTTTCTTTGTGTCTGCCTGTTATGTTTAGATGTTTTCAGTACAGAATTTTCAGGATTCAGTGATGCCTACACGCTTGTTACTCTCTGTAGGTAAGGGACTTTCATTTGGATGATTTAAATGGGATAATGTTGAACCATATTCAGCACCTACCTGGTATCCAGTGCAGCGCTTTGAGCATTTCAGTATGGGTGGGAGCATTCCAGATTTGGTTCTTTTATAAAATAAACAAAAGTTAATTTAGTTTCTTCAGCTTTGGGTTTTGGACCCAGTGAAAGCAGTGTCATTGTAATTCTGCCACATTTGGGAGTTCTGTACTCTAATGCACCCACCCATGCAGAGTATTCTTGTGGCTTAAATATGGACACCCAGAGCCCCTTTCTTGGAGCAGCTTCTTAATAATTATTAAACACAGCAGAAAGTGTAAATTATTTGTATTTTATTTGTTATGCTACGTGGATACAACTTTGAAACTGTTGTAGAAATGTTTTGGTTCATAAAATATGAAATCCTGCAATTTCTGCCGTGTTCATACCCTCAGCTAGGTCTCTTGCCAACCCTTCTGCTTGAACTGGACAATTATATGGAAACTTTTCATCCATTGTTAACTCTAACCTTGGCTTGCTAACCCTACCATGCACAACACTAAGCAATATTGCTGCTATATTTAGTTGCAAGTCTTGCATGCTATTTGGATAAATATGGTGAGGGAGTAAGAATATGAAAGAATGGTGACTTTTGAATGATTGATGACTAAGCCACATGAATCTTTTTTGAGAAAGATGGCTACCGCCTAAAAGTATTGAGAGAGGAATCACTTGATTTTTTTGTTCCACATGCATTGCAGTGTGAGTCTATGTACACCCCTCCCCCCTCTCATCCCCCTCCTCTCCTTCTCCCCCTACCCCCCCAAAACAAATTTAATTAAAAAAATAAGGAAATAATGATTTTGCAAATCCGTGTGAGATGAGTCCTAAATTGTCCACAAATGACAATGAAAAAATTGTATCTGTCTGTCCGTCCGGTGTCCGTGCAAAACTTGCAAGTGGATTAATATCTCAGAGTCTATTTCAGCTATCGCAACCAAATTTGGTAAGATGGTGCATACCCATGAGACCTCGTAACTGAATGAATGACTTCACTTCAAGGTCAAGGTCACAGGGTCAACAAATGTTAGTCAAAATATTACAAATGTTCACAAAAATTCACGTTTTTTTTTAGGTTATTAATATACAACTTGTGATTCTTTGATGCATGATAGATATCAATGAGAAATAACATACATGCATAGTTTATTTGAAAGTACATGAGTGTATTTGGAGCTTAAGGTCAAGGTCATCTCACGGTCAAGAGCATTAAAAGGTCAAAGTTGGTATTACTTTGTATTTTAATGCCACCGTTTCATTTTGTTTTTTGTGGGCACTCGTTTTCAGGTTAAATATTGAGCATGTGTCATATGGGCTTTGCCCTTCTAGTTTGCGAAATTGATGGGATTTTTATATTGATGATGGGTACAAATTGTGATGTATCCTGCTTCCTTTTTCCCCAAAACCTAATTTGAGCTGTACAGGTTAGTGTCAAAACTTTCTCAGAGTTTCTACGGGGCAAGTATGCTATGTTTGAATAATAGTCCATTGAAATTGTTTGAAAAAAGTCATCTGTTCTTTTACTTCTTTTTTTTTTTTTTTTTTTTTTTTTTGGGGTGTAATTTTTTTTTAAATTTTACAATCTGCATGTTTTCATAACTTATAAACTGCATGTGTACAATTTAAAAGTGTATTACCTGCAAAATATTTATCATTATGCACACAAAAAACCTGGGTCATGACAGCTTTTGTCTCTTTTAAATTTTTAAACATTGGGAAGGATTTGCATCATGTATTGTATTTCATATCCGTCTTCTTGGGTAACTCAGAAAGCAAAGGGTTATCCTTTAACCTCATCATTATATTGTTATAGATAATAATTATTGTAGAACGTAGGATGTTGTCACATTTTTTTAGGCTGTTTTATATGCCATTTGTACTATAGTATTTATGTATTTGAGATTATCATCATCTGACATCGTATACTCATGCCTATGTTTGCCTCTAAACATGATATGACTAACAGAGTGAAAAGCTACATATTCCATATCCATGCTTAGATGAGCGTTCATGTATACAATCATCATTTGGGTGTGGAAATAACAGTGTAACTTATTCAACCTGTTGAACAAACTGCTGCTAATATTCATACTTTGCACTAATGCGGTCAGGGCTATGATATAGTGCCCCAAAAACGAGAAAACAAGCTCTGCCCTCTAGTGAAAATGGTACTGCACCTTGTTTTGCATTGGAAATCAGAAAAAAAGGAAGCAAGCCATTTCTTAGCTTTACTAAATGCTTCAGTTTGGTTTGTCTTGGTTTGATATAAGATTTTGGTTTTAATATGGTGAAGTATAATGCTTGCCAGATCTGTAATGCTTTGAGGGCAGAGCTTTGTGTTTTCAAATGCTAACACTTTAATTTCCCCTATAGTATTAACCTCACATCCAAACGCTTCCCTTCCGAAATGCTAGAGTGACTTCCTCAACCCTTTACCAACCCTCTCTATATTCTCTAAGTTACAATGACTGTCTCATACCATAAAAATTTATATTTCATAATTAGAAATTTCAAAATGTTGTGCTTCTTTCTGTCATTCATGCTCTGTTTGCTTTTCACACTTTCTGGCGCATGAGAATGGTTACATATTTATTTTATTTATCTGAATGCGCATGAATTCTCATACTTTGCATGGAAAAACAGTATTTTTTTACCTTTTAATATTATCCAAAATATGTATTGTGCATGAACATGAATGTAAAAAAAAAAAAAAATTAGATTTGTCTTGGTAGTAAAATAATTAATTGAAGACATCTGCATGTATATTATTTTTGAAAAATTGAACTCTTAAAAGTACCTATGAAATGTTGTATGCATCTGACTCTTGTTGCATCAGTTTGGTTCCAGTTTTAAGAGTCCGCTGGACCTAAAGCAATAATCATGTAATGTAATGTAATGTAATGTTCCAGTTTTTGATTTAGTTATAGCTTGCTCATAATGTTTTAGATTGATATACATAGAGAAATTTTCGTTATGAAACTGTTGTTTAGAACTATAACTGTATTTGTCAGGTGTTGTCATGCTGATGCACGTTAGTTCAGTCAATGTATTATGCTTGAAGTGAGTGCTTGACTCTGTCATCTTTCTTTGGTCATCCTTCTGTCATCGTCATCTTTCCACTCACTTTTGCTCGCATGATCTTGACCTTTGTATTGTGTGCACACAGAATCGGCCATGGCAGGCGGAGATGCCTCTATGTCAAAGCAAAAAGGTTGGTTTCTGTCCCGCCGCTCTAACATGTATGTTTGTTGATCCCTGCTCTGTAGATTTCCCCCTTGTGTTTCCCAAAACTTTTCCTACAGTTATATCAAGCTGAAGGCCAGAATGTGTGTGAGTTTATACCCCAATTCCTCACCTGAGAAAATCAGTTGTGGAGTACTACATGTCATATGGAATGCTAAAGTTGCATCACTAGTGTGTTCTGACTAATAAATGGCTGTTTCATTATCAACAATTGTGCCATCAAGCATTTGCAAGTTATTCATTGTATCAGACAAGCATTTTGAGTATAGTGAATTGCTATAGAATCATTCAGTTGTGAAGTTTTTTGCCAAATGTGCATCTTGCTTGCATTTATGATCTGATCAGCCTATAAAGCTTGTTTGATTTTGCCTTCAGATTTACCAAGTAGATTTGTATTCTACAGTTTTGCCATTATGCTTATTATCAATAAATGCTCGCAATAGTTTAGGTTTAGTTTGTTTTCTATCCAAGTCAAAGTTTTAGTTCTTCAAAAGAAAACATTTAATCAGTTTCCTCTTTGTACAGTACAAAATGGGATTTACATGACACCTTTTTTGAAACTTAAAATATTAAATGTTCCATATAGGATTGCAACTGTTAAAACAGTACAGTGATACAAAGTATTTGTGCTGTAGAAGTAATCTGCGGAAGTGCTACTAATTAGTATTCCATGTACCTTCTTCCCCATTCCTCTTCCTTTCTGTGTAATGAGTGTGTTGTGGACTGTTTGTTTGTGTTGTTGACTGTTTGTTTGTGTTGTGGGCTGTTTGTGTGCAATGTTGTGAGTCAGTATATTTATTTAGCTACCAGTGTGTGCTACTCATTTTAAGTGTTGTAATCAAGTTTTGGTTTTTCTTTGAGCACATCTTTTTACACCCACAACTTATTTGTAAAGCACAGACAATGACTTTTGATTTTCTAACTGAGTCACAGTCAGTCCTGTGGTATAATTAACCACACCAGTTTTGTTAAGTTTGGACTGTTTGGAACAAAAATAACAATTTTAAAACACCCTTCAGGTGATAATGCTCCTCACACACAAACATACATACACACACACACAAAAGTAGACTAGTTTCTGATTTTTAATTCCACGACAGTAGACTGAGGCATAGGTTTCAGTGAAACAACAGCTTTGCTTTTTGCAGACAGTAGGGAAGGCTGAGGAGGGCTTTGGATTTTGTCAGCCTAATATTGATAAGCGCTTCTTGTTAATAAAGTTTATAATTACTGCATATGCCTTCTCTAACATTGTTATCTTGGTTTCTTTCTTCATGACATCGAAACATTTCCCTGGGCAATGCCACCTACCTCAAACAATGATGATGCTGTCACTTTCAACAACATTACTGCTGCTGCAACAACAGCATTGCTCAACGAGATGACCAGCATAAGGCAGGAGTCACGAGAGCAGGCGTTTCAACTTCAGCACCGCCTGACACAGTCAGAGCAGCGCCTACAGGAAAAAGAGAGCACTATTGAGGAGATGGAGCGAGATCATCAACAACAGGTGGACGAGCTGCGACACCAAATTGAGGACCTCAAAATGCAGCAGGAAAACACAGAGAGGCAGCTCAAGTCCAACAAGCAGTTCTTGGATGTGAGTTTTTCCGTTTGGAGTTTTCCTTGATGATTTCTGTTATAAGCAAGCTGATGATGTTGATGATGATGACGATGTCCACTTATCTCCATCCATTGTCGAATGCTCAGTGTGCAATAAGGAGAAAAAAAGAAAAAAAAAAACGATAGGAAAGACAAAGTCCGGTGTGGGAATGGGGGGATGGAGGTGGACAGCAGAAATGAGGTGCTTGATTAACTAAATTAAGTTACTTCAATGTAAACAAGTGAGTCTTTAGTCTACCCTTGAACGACTCGACAAGCAAGCGTTTTAAGTGTGGTTATGTGTCACTGGTGGTTTGTTTGATAGAATTACCCCTTTATTGATTGATAGATTTTGTGTACGATTTTGATTACAGGAACAAATGGTTGAGAGAGAGCAAGAGAGGGAGGATTTCCACAGAGAAGTGGAGAAACTGAAGGCACAGCTGCAGGACAAAGAGAAACAGACTGACACTGAGAAACGACTGCAGCGAGAGGTATGCTACTGTTAGATGCAACTTTCTTTTGTGAATAAATGTAACAAGATATCTGCTGTTGAAGAAGTTCTGTTAGAGGCTTGACCAACTGGAATATTACAAGATGGATCTGGCCAGCAATTTTGATGATAATGGTGAATGATGCAGATTTGTATTACAAATACTACAAGGATAAGAACTATCCAGTCAAAGTGCAGTTATATTGTGCACTTATATAGTCTGGGGGATGGCACAGTATACAAGACTTAACAACTACAGAATGAACATACTGTTTTTATGGAAGCCAGCTCTGTTAGTTTTATCTCTATTTCAAAAAAGTGTTAACATCAGATTCTTGTTTTTGGTGCTAGTGAAGAAAGAACAGATAAGAAGTAAAACAAAATAAAACAATGCAATTGATTCATCTATCTGCAGATCCAGGACCTGACAGAACAGCTACAAGCACGGATAGACACTCAGTCAGCCATGCATCGTCAGACACTGGAGCTACAGCAGTCTCTACAGGAGAAGGACCTCAGTGCTCAGGACCTACGAATCTGGATCGACTCCTTGGAGAAAGAGCTAGACCAGCGAGGTGACACCGAACAACAGCTCAAAGGTAGATTTTGGAGTTTGGTTGTCAGTTCGGAGACAGATTTCTTTCTTTCGCACAAAATCATTTCATTTATTCTCATCTTGCTGTTCTAATTCACATTTTTTTGCATGCAAATTCTGTTGAAAAATGTCCTGCCTTGTTGCGGTCAGAATTGTACCTCAGATTACATTCATATTTGTCATAGTTAATGAAGATGAGATTCCACCTTTTTCTAAAGGCCGCATTCAGAAACTAGAGAGGCGCCTGACAGTTGGAGCGGAAAGTGACATTTTGTCTGACCAGTGCGAGTCACCAGTCCTGACCCCTCGACCTGATTCACCAAGTTCCCTACCCATGTCACCAACCCAACCCTCCTCAAACAGGAGAGAAAGCATGATCTCACTGGAAGCGGAACTTAGACGATCTCGACAGGCTGAGGAGGTTGGTTCTGGTGTTTCTTGTTTGTATTACTGATGTAAATATACAAGTGTATGTGAACTATAAATCATTTCCTTTGTTTTGTGGTGCATTATTATTATTTTATTGAGAGAGAGAGAGGAATAAATAAAATATGCTTTGCAGTATCTCTTTCTGCAGTGTAAAGTTTTGTGCTTTCTGTTCAAGAACCTGTTTTGCTCACATTAGTGATTGCTGATCGCACGTTTTAGTACTTTGTTGAAGTTTTTGGTTACATGCAGGTTATTTCTATTAAAATTTCTTATTCATTCTCAGGAACTGGTACATGAGAAAGAGGCGTTGCAAAAGAGAGTACAAGAGCAATTGCTGCAGATCTCTGCCTTACGGAACCAACTTGATGAGATGCGCCATTGGCCCGGCGGTCAGAGTAGCATCAACACAACCACCTCCTCCACTATCACTGCTGGAGACTTCCATGACCAATTGGACGAAATGAAAGAAAAACTGGAGAAAGCAGAAGAGGAGGTTAATTACAGTGCTTATTTGGTGCTTTTGGGCTTCTTTCTCTTTTTCCTCCTCTGTTTCTTCTTCTTCTTGAAAAAAAGTTTCCAATTAATTTTGAATACTTGGTTTGTTGTATAGCATGTTGCTGGTCATTCTCCTGTTGCTTACTTAGCGTGCAAGTCTGTGCTTTCCATAGTCACTAATAGTGGAATATTAATTAGGCAGTTTGCATTAGAGCTGTAAAGACAATACTAGAATTGTATCTTGCTTCTTCTGTGTTACGGTTATTATTATTATTATTATTATTATTATTATTATTATTATTATTATTATTATTATTATTATTATTATTATTATTATTGAAATAAATTTCAATTGTTTTGCAGCTGTCACAAGCAAAAGAAGGGCATGAGAAGATGGGAAAAGATCTGTATGAGAAAACCATTGAAGCTGAAGAACTGAGACAACAGCTGAAGGACATGACTGAATCTTCAGACCGTATTTCTCGTTTAGAAGAGGAGAGGAAAGCTCTCCAGGTATGCATACAATTTGGTTTCATTGATAAAACAAATGTACATGTGAGGTCATGGGTACACAGAGAGAGTTACATGAAAGCAATGGAACAAAATGTCATTTTCAGGTAAAACATCACTGGAAATGTTTTGTTTTTTTTTAAACAAAAAAACTTCATTTGTATATAGATGCTTAACTCTCAAAGCAAGAGATGCAACAGAATGGGTTTTGAATGATGCCAAACGTGGGACTCACCCAAATCTTATGCTCAAAACACAGCGTCTTTTGACTCGTGCAAGGGTGCAAAAGTATCACATTTTTAGCAGATTTAATTTCATCTTAGCATTCACTTCAATGATTAAAACACATCATTAATGACATTGAATTAGCTTTGAATGAAAACCCGTTATGAGCAAAAATTTCCACTCAAAAAGATTTTACAGAAAAATAGTCGGGAATGAAAGACCAAACACCAAATCCTTGCTTATATTGAGGTGGTTGTTTATTTAAAACATGAAAACAAGATTTTGGCATTAACCACGCTTATTTTATTTGTTTAAAAGTTCAGACAAATCTTCTGCTCATAACATAAGACACGAAAAAGTGCCTGTACACATTTGAAAAGAAAAATCCATGTGAATATTATAAATCTTTTACTTTTTATTGTTCTGCAAATTTTCAGGATCGCATCAACAATCTATCTGACACTGGTTCTTTCCCACCTGAGCTGCTGGATGAAAAGAATGTTGAGATTGAAGAATTACGTCAACTACTTCACAAGACAGAGGTATGTTGCCATTCTTTGCTTAGAACTTCTTCTGCATGAGGGTTGGCTTTTGCTTTAGTGAACAGGGTCAAAGTTATTCCCTTTGGTTTCTGGTTAATGGTTAACATTATTTTGTTATAATAATTATTCAGTTGATAATTGATTGACGCGAAGAAGGAACAATTGTAATTAATCAGAAAGTTTCAAATATTTGAGGTGCTAATCAAAATCCTATTAGAATTGTGTGGTTTATGCATTTGACTTGGAATTTGCAATTAATTAATATGGAAAGTTTTTTTTATTGAAATTGTACTGATCATTTCTTATATGTAGCATTTGTTATTACTGAATAACCAAGATATCTTTCCATGCTTTTCTGATTGTAATCCATACATTATGTACAGTGTAATCAAATCGCTAACCAGATCATGTATAATATATATTGCTTTTTTCTCTAAACAGTTTACATATAAGATATTCTGTCTAAACATAAATCTGCAGTGTAAAGCTAATGCTGACATGTTGTTGAATATGATGAAAGTATTTGCAATTTCTTTTTTGACTCCTTCATTTCATAATTGTCTATGTAAGTTGTTTCTATTTACAATATCATTTTGAGTTAAAGAAAAATTAAAGAACCAATTGAAAAAAGTTCATTTCATATCATTTCACAATTTAGTTTGCTTAGGTCATTTTCCCTAAATTTTATGGTGAGGGTTTACTGCATGCATTTTAGTCACCCAGTGGTAATTTGCGAATTTATTGGTTGAACTATTTCTATTATATTTTAACCATTTCTATTATTTTTTTGGCATAACGAGTCAAGAAGAGGTTTTGATCACTTTGGCTTTTTGTTATAAATTTTGGTCTACTGCCTGACACCCACATCATGCCATTGACATGTTCACACGTTCCCCGCTTTACCCTCAAATGGAGTTTCTTTTCCTTCCCAAGGTGTAGTATTATAGTAGTTTTTTTGTAACCTAATTTAGACACATTATCTCGTCAATGCGAGGAGGGGCTCAAAAGGGAAATTATGATTTATGTGTACACTAACGTTTATTAACATGTACCTCTCCCTATACATACCATAATACAGATCCATCGTGGGTCGCTGCAAGCGGAATTGAAAGAGAAAGAAGAGTTGGTGTCGGACCTTCAGGACACCATACACAGTTTACAGCGTGGGGAGTCATGTCTGGACGTTTCTCTCTCCTTCAATGAACCTCTCCCTCTTAACGCCTCTTTTACCGAAAGGGTGGGTTCAGCTCAGAATTCATTGTTTTTACATGTCGTAAATTGACATAGACCAGTGTATAGGTATGGGTTGTAAACAGTGTTGTCTTTAAGTTCAGTCACATCTATCGTTATGCTTTTGGTGCTGTAAAATTATATCATTATTACTATTTGTTAGGAATGCAGTTGGAAAAAACTTTTGATGTTGTAAATTTTAATAGTAATCGGATCAACCTGTAAATTGTGTTGGATGAGAGTATAAACCCAGATCTCGTCTGTGCACACACGCATTTCATCGTATGGACTTTTAAAGATCCTGACGCTCATGTTCTAGACGGGTGAGTGCCAGCTACACAAATGCACCCAGCACGCACTAGGTCCATTTTACCCATACCCGGTTGCCCAGGATTGTGGCTCAATGATCTGGGCGTGTGACTGCTAGCCCAAAGGCTGCAAGTGGGCACTTCGGGCGGCTTGAGTTAGATCCTGTATCGGCCAGCGCCTTTGAGCGGCTCTTGAGCTGGAAAAGCTCTATATAAAAGTAATTCAATAAATAAATAATTGTGGTAAGTTTCTTATGGACTAGGTGAAGCAGAAAAGGGTGTGGTATAAGAGGAGGATGACTGTTTTACTAGGATTATTTTATGTTATAAATATGCATGGGAATTATTCTTGCATAACTCTTTAGCATGAGGCATGGTGACCTTCCAAGTATATCTGTTCAGTTCTAATTTTCTGATCTTCAGTATTACGTCTTCATGGGCTTTGATGGGTAGTTGGGGATTTTACGGTTCTTTTATCTCAATACTTTTCCTGTTGATTGCATGCTGGTGCATGCTTTAGCTTTTTTGGATAGGGAGGGAAGGTTGGTTTGGGAATAATACTGTATATATGGGAATTGTGTGCCAGTTGGTTAGGGGGATTTGATTTGTAATTTTCTGTTGTAGTGAGGTTTGAAATAGAAGGGTTTAGGAAGTGCATGCTATGCGTTTGGAAAAGAGGGTATAAGTTATGTTATTGCCCTTGCAGTTACAAGATGATGAACATCCAACTTCTGTGGTCAGTAAAACCAGCAGAACATTTGTTGCAGTTGCCATAACATTTTTTTTTTTTTGTCACCAAGTGTTCATGAACAAACAGCAATCTTTACAACCGTGATGCAATGAATACATAATCATAAAACACCCTTATAACATTGTTTCCCAAACTTTTGACCGAGCGCCTAATAGAATGAAATTTTTATTTGAACTAAACATAATAAACAAGCCCAGTCATGTAACTTTGCCTTTAGTATGTTTGAATTCCTGAACTGATCTTGCATTTATGCATCAAACAGTCATAAAAGGTGGAAAGAATGTTGTTTGTTTCATCCTACATTGAGGTGTTTTTTTTCAATTTATTAATCAAAATAGTGTTTTGATGTGTATTCACCTACAATTAACCTTTTGTCTTTCTTTCTATTTTCTAATAATTATTCTTAAACCCTTCTTTCGTAGTATTTATAGCTAGGCTAAACATTTCCAGCTTATATAATTATAATGCTAAGGATGATTGAGGTTTTGGGGTTGAGGTTTTGAGAGAATTTGAAAGAGAAACATTTCCTCTCTGGATTATTTATTATTATGCTTATGTTGACAATATGTTTTTCTATTTTAGTTAAAATGCATTATATATGATGAACGAAGTTTGATGTGTAAATGTTCTGTATTCAGAAGAAGTTTGCTACTAGAAACTTTGTCACAGTATTTCTGCATGTCTTTGTGGTGGTGTTCACAATCACACTGACAATCATTGAGATAATTGACAGCCTCCATTTGGTTCACACGCTGCAGAGGTTGTATTGAAAGGCATGTGCGCACACTCTTTCCCTCATTTAAAGTTAACCCTTTGACTGCCCCATGTTGGAATAATCCAACACTTCTTGTGTTGCAAAAAATATTCTTCTTGTCAGCTATATCTGTCAGCTTCATAGAGTTTTCCAGGATGTGTGACGTCAAAGGGAAACACGTTTTTTTGTGACCAATGAAAAACCTTTGATCTGCAGAGTGATTGAAGAGTTACTTCCTATTGAAAATGGCTTATGACTTTTGTAAATAGTACTGCATTGCATGAAACAAATGTTATTGTGATCCTTACAGTAATAACATTTCATTACCCATCTGTGATTTCATCTCAACAGTGATGAATGCAGCCCATAATGGCTCCGCTCCAGAAAAGTACAACACAACACAGTTTAATCAACATCAATAAAAGCAATAATGAACAGTTATTTTGTGTTTTATATTGGCTTATACAGTGGAACCTCCGGTATACGACCGTCCAAAATCTGAGAAAAAACGGTCTTATAATAGAGGTGGTCTTATACCGGAAACAAGTGGTGGGGTGGGGGGAGGGGGGTCAGGCTCGGAGGGGTATGTAGCCATAATTTTCACACTCACCAGCATGTATTCTCTGACAAAGGAAACTGTAAAACATGTTTCATTTTTAGCTTTGTCTTTTATTCACAACTTCAAAAATAAAAAACAGTCGAACCACTGCCAGACGCGTTCATCCAAGTCTGTCAGTGCATAAGCTCTCAGTTTCGATGTTTCCCTTTTCGCCACTTTCTCCACTCTCCCATCGTAGTTTCACAGATTCCTTATCCTTTATGATGAGCTGAATTTGGGTCTTCCCAACGTCTAAACTTCTTGCAATAGACAAACAACTCTCCCCATTTTCACTTCTTTCAATCACTTTCATTCTCTCTGCCAAACTCAAAACGTTCCTCTTGCGCGACGCCATTTTGAAAGCCAGTGTAGGCGAGTAATGTCCCTTATTTGCGAACCGGAAATAGCAGACAACAGCAGGCGTACACTAACATGAGAGATAAAACGAAAGGAACAGACAGCAAATTAACTGATATATCTTTTAAATTGCCCTAAGACGGTCGTATAAAGGGCTTAAGACACGGTCGCTGGTCGCATAAACGAGGTTGTCGCATACCAGAGGTCATTTATTATTGGAAGTGAATCCGTCAGAAGTTTTGAGGTCACATAACGGAGGGAGTCGTATACCAGAGAGCCAAATACCGGAGGTTCCACTGTATAAACTTTTTTTTTTAAAGCAATCCTTAAGTTTTTTTTCATTGTAGAAAGAACATTTAAATTCTTTGCCCTCACAATATATAAGTTTAAAACTATTGTAATTCTCTAGTATATTCATTTTCCTTTCAGAAAATCAAATGAGATTATTTTTTCTTACTGATAATGGTAGTATGCGGCTCTAGCACTTTAGAAAATACATCTTCTTGACTTTTCTTCTTTTATTTTCTTTGGTTTGTTCCCTTCTAGAAAATGCTTGTGAATCTAGCTTTAGACTTGCTAATGTAGCATTGACAATGGACTTTTTTTTTCCTGGTGTAGACAGGGTAGTCACTTGTAGACCTGTCTAAGTAGAAAGGTGGTTGGTAGATATAGTTGATGAAGATTTCTCTTGGTATCAGATTTAGAACTTGATGGACTCGGGTTATATGTACATGTATTGATGTGGTTTGTGTGCATGCATGCATGTGAGTATGGGATTTAGTTTTTTTGTTGGAGGTAACATTTCATCTGAACAATCCAGGACTTAAAACATGAATTGAATAAAATACCACATCTGTTCTACCTGTAATTATGTTTGTTCATGTGTATGTGTTTGTATGATTGTAATTGTGTGTTTTTTTAGAATGGTTAGATTGTCCTATTTTTAAACAATAATTGTTAATTTTATTTTTAATTTCTTTGTAATCACAGTTAGAATCTATGAAACCTGATATGCATTTTGAATGTTTGATATGAATACATTTTATATTTATTGTTATTATTTTTACGTACTTTTTCTTATTTTAATTCTATTGCCACAAAACTAAATCTTAATTCTCAGTATTGTATTTTATCAGAATTCTGTTTAGTTTGATGGGACATTGTTAATTGTCTTCATCAATTTAAAATTAGTTAGTATGCCTTGAGTAGTTATTTATGCTGGCAAATGCATTGTGCACGAATATTTGCATTGCTAATAATACTCGATTGTTTTGAACTGTTTGTATCTACCACTACTTATCTTAACTCTTGCTTCTTTTGCATTATGCAGACATCACTGGCTCAAGAGCTGGAACACACTGTGTCTGAGAAAGAGCAGCGTATCAGTGAGCTGACGAATGAAGTGGAAGAGCTGACTGAACGTCTCTGCACACAAGAAAAGTACGCTGGACAACTTGAGGCTGAACTCAAGCAGCGAGATGAAGACCTTAGCCTGGTGGGATTTTTTGCAGTCTATTTGATATTTTAGTGTGTCATGGTGAAGTACATATTTCAACAAAAATAGTTCACATGATAATGGTTTGTTGGTAGTTTGGATTTTTGGTGAAGTTCTATTTCTTAATTTTTTCCTTTCTTTTCACACACACACATTGGTCTGAAGTATGCACATAACATTTATACATCTGCTGCATGGCAATTCATAATTTTCATATGATTTTAAAGGAAAGAACAATGCAAAATAAAATTTTTCCCTCTATAAAATCTTGGTGACTGTAGTGCCATATTGATATAGAATAAATGATATAAAGAAATACCTCTTCCCATCCTATCTCCTTCCCCATCTCCCCCCCTCTCCTCCTGCTCCACCTCTCACCTCCCCACCCACAAAACTGAGCATGTGAATTGTGTAAGCAGTCGTAAACTCTTTGACTAAATAAACATGCTTTCACCAGTTCCAGCGAAGAGTTTCAAGTGATACCTTCTTTATGACTTAACAAACAAACGACAATGACTAGCCACTATCTATCTAGCTGACTAACCACTAAACCATCTTTCTTATGACATGTTACAGCTTCAGGAAGAAAGAGCCCAGAAACAGGAGGCACTGGTGGAGAAGGAATCTCGCATGGAGCAACTGTTGGTACAGGTCAACGGTCTCCAGACGGAGATCTCCAGTCTCGTCACATTCCAAGTAATTCACTGGTTTCCTGTATGATAGTGTACTTAGGATGCAGCAGAACTGAGTGGCATCACACAGGCAGAAGACAATTCTCCATGTTTTTGGACAAGACTATGTGTTATGACTCCTGTCTTACTCGCCATGCTTTAGTCAGAAAACTCATGTACATTGTTAGTCAGACATCAGAACTATGAAGTAGTGTGTGCATGTGTTTTGTATTGGTGATTTCACAGTTCATAATGAAATAAAATTTAGCGGCTTCCCTCAGTGCGAAATAAAATTTAGCTGCTTCCCTCAGTGCTGTGAGAAGCATACAACAAGAAGAAAGCACAGCTCAGCCTTTTTTGGAATTCATATTCTCTGCTGTTGTATTCATTGTAGCTCTGCCACATTGACTGTCTTGTTCTAAAAGAAATTTGTAAATTAATGTTATTTGTTGTTGAAGTTGCTAGTGTGAACCACTGTGATGAAAATGTATACACGATGCATCAGTTTCCGTTCCTTGTGGGGTCACTTTTGAAATATCTGAACTTCATTACAAGCCTTCGGTCTGTGTGTTTTCAGGTGGAGCTTCAAAAAGACTTTGACACTGTGCAAGCTATGTTGGATGAGAAAGAAAAAGAAATGGAATCGCTCACTAAAGAACTTCTGGAATCACGCTCCCATGAGGGTTCAGACGTATCTGTGAGTACAAAATTTGTCAGCAACATTATGTTGTTGATTCATTGAGTCATTCGTTGTCTGTTCATTTATATTATAATTTGGTCGTGGTTCATGTTTCTCATTGCTCACTTATTTTATGCTGCTCACTCATTTACGTTTTTCATTCTAAATTGGTGAAAGTTTCATTGTTTAATCTTGACACACTCACTCAATGATCATATTCAGTGTTATAACTGCTGCTGGTTCATTCGTCACATTTTATATACAGCTTCATTTACATTTTAATATCATAATCTGGTTGCATGAGGTTCACTGCATAATCACACTTCACACTTCGCTGGTTCTTCTTTCACATTTATATATTTTTAAAAATATAGTTGGGTATCAAGATGTGCGGACCACATCTTTTGGTTTTGTGTTTACTGTTGGGTTGTGCTGAGAGAGCATTATTGCATTTTAAATAGTAGAGTAATCTGCTGGGCAAACCTGCTTTGACGGTTTTATTGGTAAATGGTGATTCTAATAGTAGGTAGTCAAAGCCCTTCATTGGCTCTTGTCCGCTTCCAGTTTTGACCCAGTTTTGACTTCACTTTCAACATTTATTATTAATGTAAAACTGCATTAAAACGAACAGTGGCTGTATTCAAATAAAAATTGAAAGCTTTATCTTTACATCTGTGTTGTTTTTAATGCATGTTTATGCGAAAGATTCCGAGAAAACAGCTTTTGAATACGCCCCTATCCGAGCGCTGAATGCCGGTGCGAAAAAGTTGTCCGCGTCGTTTGTTGAGAGGTGGCTCGTTTCAAACGCTAAGCGCTTTGAGATAGTTCATTGGATGGCCTAAAAATAAGAACCAATGAGAAGTTCGGATACTTAGCTTCATTTACATATAAATATGGTGGGCTCTCATGTGTAAAAGTTTTGTTACGAGCCGAACAAAGTGGATAAAGTGGTTTTGATGTAAGTTTGATTTTAACTAGAAGTTTAAAAATTAGCAAGAAATAAAGAGCAGACTTTCCTTTATAAAACTAGGGTATTTATTAATTTGTGCATTACTCTATCGCGGAGCGCTTTGCCGTAGAAAAGTGTACCCAAATGGTGTTCGTGTTTTCTTGCGGCCATGGCCAACTCGTAGGCCTATTCAGCGACACGAGTGCTGAGCGTAGTAGCACACTAGTAGGCCTATAATTTGCCGGCACGCACTGCGAATTTGATGATTTCCCAACTTTGAAGCACCAAAACGGCTGAACATTACATGGGATAGGCCTGAAGAAAATTGGGCTTGGAGTATAACATATGAAGGGGTTACCTGTCAAAAATCAGCTTTCTGGTATCAATATTGGCTTCACTTTGAGACTCCAAAGTTGTCAATTTCTTCAATTCCAAAACGTTGCCAAAAAAACACCAACATTCTGCATTTTCAAACATTAATAACTTTTTACCTATTTGTCCTATGGGGGAAAAAAATATATCACTGGGTTCAGAATGAAAAGCTCTTTAAATCTATGTCAGTTTTGTAATGAGGAAATCATTTTTTTTAAATGGCTTTTGACTACCTACTAATAGTAGTTTCAATTCAAGGATTTATATGATTTTTACCCTGTGTGCTGAACACAACCTCCCGTTTCCTTTTCTCTTCACCCAAGTAATTTGTCATTTTCCCTCCACAGCTCCCACAACTTTTCACAGCCTTTGCCTTTCTGTAATTTTCAGTTTTCTTTTGTTCAGAGTATGGGTTTGGGTGTACGAAGTGAAAGAATTTCAGAATAACAGTATTATCTGAACAAGTAATTACACTATTATTGTAAAACTTTTGAGTCCCAGTTACTGTCCACTTTTGAAATTGTCCCTAGCCTTGAGCCTGGCTATGTTACCCATATTACTTTGTGTCCCCCACGTATAGACAGTAAGAACATTGCAGTTGAACATTGCAGTTGCTTATCTGGTTTTGATGGCACTGGGTTTGTGTTATATTTGAATGACCTAAACCCACCTAACCTTTGTCCTTTGTCCTTGTCACGTGTTTTGGTGCTAGTAGAGCCACAATGTTGGTCCACAGGATCTGGAGGCGGAGCTAGCGGCAGTACAAAAACAACTGCGAGAGCAGACCAATGTTGTCAACGAGAAAGAGGAAGAACTCTATGAGTTGAATGACCAGCTGGAAGCCATGGTAGCCTGCCTGCCTTGATTGTCTGTCTGTGTCCTCCCTTGCTTGTTTGCCTGTGTCCTCCCTTGCTTGTTTGCCTGTGTCATCCCCTTGATTGCCAGTCTGTGTGATTTTTGACATGCTTAGCAATGTAAATCTATGTATTCAACTCCCCCCCCCTCCTCCCACCCCCTACCCTCCTTCCTCTCCCCCCAAAAATCTAAATTTGTGCAAGATGAATCCTAAATTGTCCAAAAATTTTTTTTTATTTTTTTGTCCATTGTCAGAATCTGTGCAAAACTTGCAAGTGGATTAACATCTCAGAACCTATTTCAACTATCACAACCAAATTTGGTAAGATTGTGTATACCAATAAAACCTCATAAATGATCAGTGAATTAATGACTTCACTTCAAGGCCAAGGTCACAGGGTCAACAAATGCTAGTTTAAAAAATTACAATTTTTCACAAGTTATTAATATTAAACTTTTGCTGCGTGATAGATATTAATGAGACACACATACTATGCAAATTTTATCAACCTCACTCCAAGATCAAGGTCACTGGAGTTGTCCAAAGTCAGTATAGGTACTTTGAAATGACCTTGACCCTGAGGCTGGCAAACCTCCCTTGGAGATCCGTAGACTTCAGCGCACAATGAACTATTTTCTCAAACTTAAAGCAAACCCAGAAAATCCCGCTTATAATTGTTGTCGAAACCCATTATTTACACTTAAATACTCCAACAAACCGACAGAAGTTCCTCCTTTTGGTATCAGAATACGTCCCCTCTTTGACACTGTAGGTATAGATATTGACTCTGTTAATGATGACCAATTGCTAACTGTGCTCCCACCTTGAAACCTTACCAACCCCATTATCAACTTCAGTCTCACATCCTTCAAAGAGATCGAAATTTCTGAAGCTGTTTATAAGCAACTTTACCGAGAACAATTTTCATTTTATAAAGGATATGAAAAACTTTTTATGGACGGGTCGAAGAAAGACGACTCAGTTGCTGCTGCGTCGGTCTCTACACCCCTACCATCCTGTTCTGTTTATACAGCTCAAGGCCATTCATTTAGCTCTGAAACAGGTTTATCAATTTAAAAGATACTCATTTTTAATCGTGTCTGATTCACTATCAGCACTTCAGGCTCTTTCCATGAGAAAGATATCACACCTTTTTGTGGCAAGAGATCCATGACATCAACACGCAACTTGTTTCTGAGGGTAAAAAAATAGTTTTTATGTGGGTGCCTAGTCACATGGGCATCAGCAGCAATATTGCAGTAGACAAAGCAGTTAAAGAAGCTCTGCATCTAGATTTCCCTTGAGAGATTTTCCAATTTGTTCCATTCTCGGACCTGCGTTGTATGACTGGTTCTTATCTTACACATCTGTGGCAGACCGAATGGTCTAATCTAATCAAATCAATAACAAACTATTTCAAATTTTTCCAGATTTGTCTGCTTCTTTGCCTAACTTTGCATCCACTCGCAAAGAAGAAACTGTTTTGGCTCACCTTCATATTGGGCATACTTATGTTACCCATAGTTTCCTTTTAAAAGGAGAACCACCACCTTGGTGCTATGCATGTGATAAATCCTTTTCCGTCCGCCATTTTATGTCTGAATGTGCTGATCTGATTGATGATATTTTGTTTCGATACCTTTTAATGAGATTTTCACAGTTCGCAATAGTAAACACCTTTTTCAAGTTTTACATGATGTTAGTTTGTTTTATTGCATATAGGTCATGTCGTCTTGTTTATATTCTTGGTTAAATTTTATTAGTACGGCTGATTTTATTTACATCTTCTATCATATTTAAATGTTAGCAGTTTAGTCTGATTTTGCTTAGTTTTGTATGGTCCTGATTCGGCTCTTGGCAGTCCGTTAGACCCTATAAACATTGAATATCTATTTATCTATCTTGACCCTAAACATTGAATATCTATCTATCTATCTATCTTTACCATGAATTATGAGAGATATAAAGCCCAAACTTGTTTATTTAGAGATGATAGATTGATCTGTCATATATGTTCTGTTTTTGCGTTGATCTTGAAGGTCAAGGTCATTTTAGGCCTTGCAAAAAATAGGTCCTCATACAGTAGAATGGCTGTATATTTAACCCATAGTATGCAACAACATTTGGTTATTTGATCATACATGCATGAGAGGTCACATGAAGTTCAAGATCATCCCAAGGTCAAGGTCACTAAAGATCAAGAACTTTTGCTGTAGTTTATTTGATAGTATATGAGTGTATTTGGAGCCGGAGGTCGATGTCATCTCAAAGTCAAGAACATATAAAGATCAAAGTCGGTATTACTGTGCATTTTAATGCCATTTCTTTTCTGGGCACTTATTTTCATGTTAAATATTGTGAGTTTCATAAGGAGCATGGAGTTCTGTGTTTTCTGCAACACTGCTGTGCTGTTGCATGTGTTCCTGCATTCAATATGTAAAAAGTTTCTTAGTCCATTTGTGGTCTTTTCCATTTTCAGCCTTGAAGCTAACAGCCTTAACTTTGTAAGGGTCGCTACATATTTTACTCTAAAAGAAATGCTTTATGATTATATGCTGAGAATAGGTGACAAAATAACTGTCGATTAGAATGACATCTGTTTTTTCAATGTGTATATAATGGAAACAGTTGCAAAGATCCGTGCCAAAGACAGTCAGCATGTATGTACTTGTGTTACTTGTGTCTGTATATTCTGTTTATGCATCACTGTATGGCAGTATACACAAAACATATGTTTTATATGTGCACTACATTAGTATGTTGTTCCTGTTTCAAGTTCAAGTGCATGCTGCTTTGTAACTCCTGGGAATATACGCTTATTGATTTAGTTATATTTGGGATGGTTTGAATTTGCACAGCAGTATGGGTATATAACTGTTTATTTTGCATGGGTCTGAGGGTAGATAGTGGCATTAATAAATTATGTTATTTGCCTGCCTTTGTTTTTGTTTTTGCTATTCACAATTCTTATTTTATAAGTTATGATTATTTGTTTTTGAGCAAATCTAATTAGAATTCCTTTATGATAACTGTAAACAGTTAATATGTTTGTTGTTGTTGCTGATGTGCACAAACTAAGTTGTTGTTTTATTTTTTTTCCAGACTTTGTATTTCTTGATTTTTTTAGATGAACTAATAGCTGACATGAACAGAGGCAAATCAGATGGAAGTTATATACATTAATATAATTATAACGGTTGGTTTATAATTCTTCTCCACACTATATTAAATTCAGTGACACCTGAACTTGGAAAGGAAAACCTTTAATATGTAATATTGGATAAACATGAAAGTAAAATATCATGATGCATTTTATCTATGAACCTTCATTGCTTATCATCACACACAGGAGTCGCTGAAGTCAGAGCTGGAGACTCTGAAATCACAGATGGTGGAGAAAGATGGGCAGCTGGAGAAGGGCCAGCTGGAGATTTCAGAGAAGATGCAGCAGCTGGAGAGAGAACAGAGACTGCGTGCAGAGCTGCAGCAAGAAATGGAAGAGATGCAGCGAGCAGAGCGTGTAGGTCGAAGTCGTGCCAACTCCTTCCCTAATCTCAAGCAGAAACCAATGGAGGACCAGGTAAGATTGGGAATTCTAAGTTACTCATTGATTAATAATCTTAAAAGCAAACTGAACTGAAAATGCTATAGTAAGGAGGATATTAGCAGTTTGTAAGGTCTCATTTACTATCACCATAAAGGAAAGGAGTTTCTCTTGCTTTTGTCTGATCTTTAGTTGTAGTTAGTTATTCGATAGAATACTGTGTTACTAATATCATTGAGGGACCTTACAGTTTGAAGTGGACATTTACTAGATAACTGCAAAGGGTTGAGATTGATTATGATATGCAATGCTTAGCAGACAGATGATGTGTGTATTTCTGGTTGGCCATCTTTCTGGATGCCTTTCTAATAGCATTGTTGTAGAATCACCCTGTTTTATCAAGAATCCGTTTGAATTTATGTTATAAAATTGTAGCCTTGGCAAATCTCTATCTTGGGCACACATTACAGCTGAGATAACTCAAGTATCCATCGTGAGTTGTTAGGTGAACATTATCAGCACATCCAACTATGTCATATGCTGATCAGGTGACAGTGCTACAGATCAACACAGTCCACAAAAATTATAAAATACAACAATACAATATTATACTCTACAATATAATAATACTTCATGGGACAATAAATCACTTTCATTTTGCTTTGAAGTTAGTCTGATCACACATTATCATGTCTATGTAGGTGAGAGAGCTGAAAGCAGAAGTTTTCCGCCTGGAGAACATTGTGCTTGACAAAGAGAAGCTCATTGCTTGCCTTGAGGTGGAACAAGACGCTGATGAGTCGCAGAGAAACAACAAGCTGGCAGACCTCAAGCTACAACTTTCTGCAGCTCATGACAGTCTGGCTGCCAGAGAGGCAGAACTTTTGGCTGAACTGGCACAGAAAGACAGACAGTAAGCAATAGTTTACATCATGGAAAGACTGAGATTCAGCAGTTCTTGCTGAGTTTTGACTGGGTTATCTCTATGTGTGGGCCCCCTCTCTCCCTCTCCCCCTCATACCCCCACCTCTCTCTCTCTCTCCATCCCTCCCTCCCTCCTTGTCATCCCAACACTACACATTTGTTGCAGACTGAACGAAGCAGACAGTCGGAGTGGAGAAGATGTGGAGAAGCTAAAACAGCGAGTGAAGGAGAAGAGTGAGAAGGTTGAGGAGCTGGAGGCACAGTGCAGTCATCTGCAGCAAGAAGCTGAGGACCAGCACAGCACCATCGCAGACCTGAAACAACAGCTGCAAGAACAGCTTAAACAGTCCAAGGTAACATTTCCATTTCCTATCCTATCCTACCTTATTCTGTAACTCGAAGGTCGTAGGGGCATACAGATGATGGTTTAACCAGCAAACTCTATCTTTCTCTGTCCTCACCATCCTCGAATACGAATACGAATACAAATACGAATACGAATACGAATACGATCACTTTATTATCTCAATCAAAGAGAAATCCTCATGGCTTCGCTCAGTGTCAAACCAGTTCATTCTCGAATGTTGTCCTCCCACCTATTTTTCTGTCTCTCTCTTCTTCTGCTTTTTTGTACCGTGCCTTGCAGGATGGTCTTTCCATTTGAAGTATGCTAAAGTTGTTTTACTGTTTTCCATGGGTCTTCATCTATTTTTTTTTGGCTAACTTTGCGTTAGTTTTAAAACCTGTTCTTTTTTTGTGGGTGTGTGTTAAAATTCCACTTCTTGGTTATTTCTTTGAAGACAAAAGATTGAGTTGCTTTAGAACGTTGTATTATCATGAATCTCCAAATCCTTAGTGTCTCCTCAGCACTATAAGATTGACTATTGTAGAATAATGATGCCTTTAAAACTTCTCACACTTTATTTTCCAGAGTGAAATGACTGCAACTGATGATGTGAAGGCGCTGCAAGAAAAACTATACCAGGCATCAGAAAGAGCATCTGATCTTGAAACTCGTCTGTCTGCCACACAGACCAGGCTGAGCCAGACATCTTCACAGTTGGGAGAGAGAGAGGAGCAGATACAGCAGGTAAGGCCAGCAGCAACAAAAATACTGACAAGTCTAGTTTATACAATACATTACACTACAATAAATTCAATACAATACACCTTTATTGTCCAACTTTCACATAAAAGCTGAAAATTTACTTTGGCATTGAGGGCAAACTTTGCATAAAATAGTAAATGAACAAAAAATTAAATTGTTCATGCGAACAAAAGTTTCATGCATTTCTCACAATATGAGGATTTTTTTGGATGTAAATGGTTTATACTGATATGTCAGAAATACACAAAGATCTGTGATACACAAAACATTGACACTCCTTTCACATTTTTTTAATAAGAGGAGCTTTGCATTGGATTGTGCAAGTTTGATGCTCCAATAGTATAAAATGTAAACCATTTTATTTCATTGTAAATATTAAACGGTGATAAACATGGTTATAACAATGATAGTGAATAGTTCAGTGTTGAAATGGTTAATAAACTCAGTAAATGTGAGCAAGACTGAGTAGAGTTTCTCATGTTTGTGTGCAACAGTTGCAAGGGGAGATACAGACACTGCAACAAAAAGCTCGGACGACCACGCTTTCTCCTCGCATGCACACAACCAGTAGCAGTGAGAGTGAAACGGAGGATCAGCTGAAAAACATTTTATCAAGAGCCCAGCATGTGCAGGTCTGATTTCACAATCTTCTTCTTATTCTTCTTCTTCTTCTTTGGTGCCCAGTAGCAGTCCTGTAGCAGTAAACAAAATCCATCTCTACTATACTTCGGCACACACACACAAATTTAGGTTGGGGGAATTGCACAAAAAGAAAAAAGTTTACATATGCACTGCATAGTGAGTAGATTAGATGTAATCATATTATCGAGGTTTGGTGTTTCTTTTTCCATTTCATGTTTGGCGCTGCACCGCTGCTGCCAGTCTGTTTAGGAGAAAGTGACTGGGTATTCATACACAATGGTGACAAATGTGTTCCCACCCTGTCCTTTACCCCTCAGTTTAAAGCCTTTATATATTACAATCTAGTTTAGTTTTGGGAAGCAAGTTCTCAAGGTTGTTTCACAGCAATATCCTTATTATCTGTTTTCATACTTTGCTGCATTCTAGTCCTGTGTGTTATTTTGCTACTGGGCAGACTGTTGCTAGCTCCAATCTGTCATCCTCTTTGCCTTTGGGGGATGCAAGGCCTGAAGAGGAGGAAGAAGAAGAGGTCCGCAGCATACCACGATGGGAATCAGAACCGAGTTTATCTTCCAGAAGCTCTGAAGTAAGACATTAATTTTCCTCTCTTTCTCCGTGTGTGTGGTGTTTTGGTTTTTTTTACAAACACTGTGTGCAGTATTTTTTTGTTTTGTTTTGAATAAGTATTTCAGTTTGAGCTAGTTTTTAATGAAGGCTGCACAGTGTGGAAAAGACACATGCATGACAGTTGTTGGTACTTTCACTATTTTCTCAAAAAGGTCACACAAAAGATAGTTGACTCCTCATTGGTATTCTCACTGTTTTATGCTTTTGTTGGTTGAGTATTATGGGTTGTGATTGTTTTATATTGTTCTATCTGTTGTCAGTTTTATTTGTTGTCTCTGTTGCCAAATTATTGTATTGTCTTATTATTTGTTAATATTTGTTTTTGTGTGGTGAAAATTGGAAATTGAATGTTTAAATGAAAGTAAGATTCTAGTAAATAATAGTTTTTACTGTTGATATTTAATTGCAATGAAGTGTTTTAAAACAGTAATGATGTTATTCATCATATAGTTTATAAAGTTTTTGAGTTGACATTATAAGTAAACATCAGTTTTAACTTATGTACTTGTTTACCAGCATAACAACTTATATATTTCTCCAGAACTTGTTTACATTATTATTACTTAGTGTAACTTGGATTGTAGTGAATTTATGTATCTCCAAATTATTTTTCCTCATTGTATTCACTATTCATGTAATTCGTACATCTATTTTCACCTCACAAGTGTGGCTTTTTTCCTTCTTTAACACTGTGCTGACATTCATTATTTGCAATATTATTTTATAAGAAATTCTAATTTTTAACAGTTCATTTTTGACACAATCATAACAAACTTAAACTGTCATTGTCAGTCAGTAGCTCAACAGGCATGGCACCTGGTCTCTCATAAGTTCTAGGTTAGATGTAGTGGCTCTTATCTTGTTTAATAAAACCAATAATATATTCAAACCAACTTAAGCAACTAAGTGGTACAGTGCTCTAGCCATTTTTTTAGGACAACATATCACTCTGGTCAAGTGTGCTTAGTGGTTAGTATGGTCATCGTGTGAGTCTTTTGTTCTGCATAAGTGCAGCAACTAGCTCACACAGACCTTCTGTTGTTGCGTTGACCTACTGTGAAGGTCTACTTAAACGTTGTCCGTCTGTTGTAAAGGTATCTTGTCTTTATTGAGACAAGGGGAAAGGGGAGGGGAGAGAGAAATGGAAAATGTGCTAAGTAAAATTATTTGTAATGAGGTCTTTAGAGATGTGTACTATCAAAGCATATAGTACACATCTCTAACTTAAATTTAAAAACATTTCGCCAAGTAAAGTTAGTTTTAGTGAGGTCAGAGATGTGTACTTAATGCTTTGATAGTATACATCTCTAATCAAAATAAAATCACATTTCAAAAGTAATGTTAGTTTTAGTGAGATCAGAGATGTTTACTGTATTCTTCGATTGTACATATCTCTAACTTAAATAAAAACTATGTTGACAACTCTTGACCAGTGGCCAAAGCTCTATACTGTTAGCTTGGAAAGTTCTGTAAATTGAACTGCACAGACAAGCTAGGCAACATTGACCATTTAAATAGAGAACAAGCAAAACAAGGACTGTTGTATTTTGATAGCTGCAAGGGGGAGAAAAAGCCACAAACACATCATATCATACTCGGAACTCCAACACAGTAGCTCCCCCTTGTGTTGTGACAGATAATGGCAGAAGCTCAGAGAACTTCTCTGTGGATGCGTCGCCAACAGAGGGATCTGGCCGCTAGTAACCGGGAGCTGGCAGCAGTGCGAATGGAACTGGAGATGTGGCTCCGACGTAAAGATCGCTCAGCAGCCGCCTCTGCATCCAGCGGGCAGCAATATACAACCTCTGTAATGTCCATGACACTTAGGCTTCAGGTCAGCCTACATCAGCCTGAGAGCATGCATGCATCCCCTACTTAGTGTGTTGACAGTACAACTTCTGTGGTGATATATTTGGTAATAGAAGCTTGATAACTACTATTGAATGGACAATTGAGGAAACATCAATAGAGCAGGAAGTTTGTCAATGTTGTGCTTTAAAGGCATGTAACCAATCCACCCCTTTCCCAACTACAGTTCAAATAGAATGCATACTTGTGTATTCTTCTGCTTTTTGCCAGATGGATGAGCAGCAAATTAGTTTTTGTAATTCATCAGTATTGTCCTAGAGTTGTTTATGATCAACTGTTCTCTATATTCTCTTCCCCAAAGTAGAGAGTGCATGCCTGGTGTAGTTCTTTTAATGTTGTAAACATATTTTTACCATGTAAACTTCAAAGTAAAAGTCGTTTTTATCAGTTCACCAGCTGCATGTTATGTATTATTCTTTTGGCAAATTTAAAATGTGAGTGGTTTGTATGATATACACTTTTTAAGTTTGTGTGTGTGTGTGTGTTTTTAAAACAACAATCTAAGATTTGTTGGAGATTTTAGGTAATGTAGTTTTAATATTTCTAGAGATTATGGGGATTTTCAGTTTGAATTATAACATCATTATCAATTTTTGTAGTGGTTAACAGATTGTTGAAATGTAACATCATTGCATCTCATTCTTAATACCTGTATGCTGAACTTAGTGTGGTTCTAAACTGTTGGCTGAGTGATCTAATCAATCATTCACATTTGTGGCTAAGTTTCTGAATTTTATAAAAGTTTAATTTCTCTTTATTTCAATTTCCTATTAAATTATGTGACAAGAAATGTTGATTTTATAGTATGGAAAACTGTGAATAAGAATGTGATCACATTGTGATCTCACAAAACAGGCCTGATATAAAAACAGAATGTATATGTATTTTGGCATTGACATTTTTGTGTTTATCGTTTAATAATCATCAGTATAGGAGTAGGTTAATTTGATAATGTTGACAAGGGAATGACGATGGTGTTGCTTTCATTATTGAATTGTTTATAAAATGTAAAACAGATGCTACATTGCACACTGTTACTGTTGATTGTGCAGGAAAAGGAATTACTGATTGCAACATTGAGGCGGGAGCTAACTGAAGCCAAGGAACTGCTCACCTCTTTTGAAAAGCCTTCAGACATATCACGAACTCTGTCACCACAGACCCAACAACAAATAGCTCATCTGCGCTCAGAATTGAGAAGAGCAAGATCTGCACTGTTGTCTTTGCAGGAGGGTCAGAGTACACCAAAGAGAGAGGTATCAGACCAGGATCGTGTAGAGAGAATGGTGAAAATGGAAGCAGAGCTGAAACTGCTGCGGTCATCAGCCACCATGTCTGCCAAGGACTATGTCAAGGTCAGATTGAAGTTTTGAAAATTCATCACCATCTTTTTGTGGTTTGATTTAGAGCACATGATTGGCCCTACTGTTCTTTAAGAACAAGAATGAAATGTTTGTCTGTAGATGAGAAGGAGAGGAACTTTTAGTTTATTCATGATTTTTTTTGTTTGTTTAAAATAAGTGCAGCAACATGAGATTGGTCAAAAATATCTTCTGAGAGTGCACCATCAAATATGTTGAAAAAAAAAACAACAGAATTTAAGCACAGTCGTGAAATCAACTACATAAAACAGTACATTAAACAGAACTACGATTATAAAGAAATGGCCTAAGAAAACATCCTCTGTGACTGCTGTAGACAGTTGCCAGAAATGAGGTCAAATGCTTTATTAATCTAATTCGTTGCTTTTTACCATTGAAAACTAAAAGTTTTGTCCAACTTTGTTATTGTCTTTTGCAGAAAGTACAAGAACTAAGGGAAGAGCTGCGAGAAGACCACAGGCAACATGTGGTAGAGATCCAGGAGGCAGCACGTCAGGATTTAGAAGTCAAGCTGCAGGAGTTGTCAGCCCAGCACCAGCACCAGATTCAGCAAATGGAGCATCTGCACCAGCGCCGGATGCAGCAAGCGCTTGACCAGCAGCAGCAGGAACTGGAGAAAGAACACAAGACGGAGATCAACCGTTTAAAAGTTCTTCACCAGCAGGAGATTGACAGGCTACGCACCGAGGAATTGGGTCAGGGTTTTTCACTTTGGTGACAAAGAGGGAAATGTAGCACTGTGTAAAGAGTCTTTGCAGATATTTGACTGTGTGATTGAGATGGAAGCTTAGTACTCCAAATATGACAACCTTTGTTGCAAAAAAAAAAAAAAAAGAGAAAGAGAAAGTTTAAATTTTATATTTCTGTCTCTTGTTTTCAGCTACATTGGTAGAGTCCTCAGTTGTCCAGCGCTTGCATGCAGATGTGTCCTCTACACAGCAAATGGACCAACACATGATTGGTACACTGACAATTACAGATGATGATGCTAGCGACAACGCCAGTCAATCATCTGATATCTGTCCACCCCATATCCAGGTACTGTTTTGCTTGAAAGAGGTATAAGGGTGATGGTAGTGGTGAGAAAGATGGGTAAGGATGGGAATTATGGTGATGAGAAGAAATAGTAAGGTTAAGCAGAAAGAGGGAGAGAAAGGGGGAGGGGGGTAAAAAAAACTTTGAGTAATCTTTGAATAAGTTCATGTCTGTAATCCAAATAACAATTGCTTCCAACATAGCATTCTACTGTATTTGGATCTTTGTCTAATGAAGAAGGTACGCTTGTGTTACCAAAACTACGGCTACCCATTTAGCTAGTTGGGCAATAATCACTTACAAAGTTTGCCTACCAAGAAGATTAGAATAATGCTTCTTGTTCATTTTGCTGTATTGTGTTTCTGCTTCTCAACCAGGTCTTGCTGGATCGGTTGAGAGAATCAGGGGAGCATATCCTGTCAGTATCAGAACTGAACCTGCTGCGACGACATCTGACTCCACCTCGTGAGACAGAGGGTCTGCAGGAGGCCTGGCAATCAGAGAAGTTGTCACTGGTGAAAACCGTCCATGCTCTCAAAGAACTACTCAGTCAGGCAGACAGAGTTAGTGCTGGGGTAAGTACCTCAATTTTAGCGTGTAGTATTGTGATGTTAGCTGTATAGAATGATTTACTATTCAGAAAGCTGTAAGGTATCATTCTATATTTGGCGTTATACAAATGTGAGATGGTGGTGAGGAGGTATATTACAAGAGTTGCTGCTTGTTGTGTGGTTTTTTTTTATGGCGGTGATGATGGCTGTAACATTATCTTAAAGGGTTTGTGCACATTATGAATAGATATTGTGTATCTATGTAGATTGAAGAGGAGGATGTGTGTGATTGGCGGGCCAACCTGATCCAAAGCCTGGTGGAGGTGTACAAAGCAGAACGGTTAGGGTTGGAGGCTGAGCTTCACACACTGCAACTTGAACACAGTGCTCAGGAACATAACAGTGCTATCAAGAGCTTGGACAACAGGCTCAAAGAACAGGTACAGTTAGAGTGATTTTGGAGTAAGTATTGTTAGGTTTCACTTGTATAAGAAATTCATGATAGTCCATTACATTTAATTTGTATGTCAGAATTGAATAGATGAAGCAGAATGCTTGATAAAGCAGAATGCTTGACATAAGTTGTTGTTGTTGTTTTTAAATTAACAGGAATCTCTGCAGCAGTCAGGCCTGGATGCTATGCTGAGAGCAGACCGGCAATCTTTGTTGTCAGAACTGGAATCGCTGCGCAGCAACATTTCACAGCTGCGTCGTGAGCAGCAGGATCTGCGTGCTCACCTCACAGAGTCACTGGCTCAGCAAGAAGAAAGCTCCTCCAACAAGACATGGAAGCTGCAGAGAGAAGGTCAAATTCATTTTGTCTTACCCTTAATAGTTTATGACAAATTACATGCCAAGAGGTTCTGTTGAAATAGATTCACAGTTTTGATGTGTAGAAATACCACAAATATAAAACTTTTGAGTACAACTAATTTGCAATTTATTTTGTAATTCATAGTCCGATGTTCTTTTTCTATTTTCAGTGCAAGTGCTGGAGTACAAGCTGCAGCAGGAGAAGATCATAGAAGAAGACTTGCGCAAAACCCTGGAATCTGAGCGTCGCAGAGTGGCTGAGCTCAATGCTGAAATGTCTAGGGACAAGGGTACTCTGATCTCTGTGCAGTCTGAGCTCCAGTCAGTGCAGCTGCACTTAGCCCGCACCAAGGATGCACTGGAAAGAGAGCAGAACCGATTCACCTCAGTGACGTAAGTATCTTTTAATATTCTTATTGTCTGTGTCAAGTTGTAGAGATTGGAGCTGTCAGGAATATTGGCTGGTGAAATCAGCTGTTGTGTTTCTGTAAACCTATTTGCGTTGGTGGCCGTTGTGTTTGTATTTAAATTTCAGTTGTGACAGCATGTTAGCAGTAATTACTTTTAATTCTTTTGTGTATTATTTTAATTGTGTTGTTGTTGATCACATCATTAGTTTTGGGGGAATTGGATGGTTAAATTTCACCTAACCTTAGCAAACACTTAAATTTTGTCACATTGTCTTTTTGATGTAGGCTAACATTAACATCCACTTCAATGTTCACTTGCATTGTATCGATTTGTCTTATCTTGGTCAAAGTTAGCATTCCTTTGACTTAGGTACACATTTGTTTCTCATTAATGTTCATACTATCTGTAGCTATCCCTGGTGTTACACAGTTTAGGACTGTTGTTTTCACTAAAACTGTTATTGCTGTCCCATGGTGATCCGTTAGTCAAGAGTCCAAAGAATGTTTACATTTGTAATATTCATGAAATTACAAGTGACCACCAACACATTGTGTAAAACAGTGAATGGGCTGGGTTTTGCTTTTCTGTTCTCGCAGTCCTTCTACATATTTAGAAACGATTGGTCATCTTTCTTATAATATTTGTTAGGGTAAGGTTATAGCAGTGATTTTGGTCGGATTTCAAGCTGTACTGTTGTGTGCCATTCTGTTTATCTATACAGAAAATCCCTTGAAAATAACACTAACAGAAGCAGGTAGGTTTTAGGAGTTTCTGCTAAAGCAAAATAGTGCTGACAGTTGTGAGCATGCTGCTATGGTTTTGCTTACTTTTGTGCTGCTTTGCAGTTGCCCAATGTATTTTTCTGTTGAACATTTAAAACAAAAAAACAATTATGATTCTTCCTCAGGACCTTTGGTGTTTGATATTGGTTTTGGTTTATTACTTGAAATGTGTTTAAGGTTACACTTATTACCCCTGTTCCTCCAGATACTTTCAAGTTTTAATATTTTTGGGGTCACCTTTATGTTTTTCTGTACTTTAAATTTTTATTTTATTTCCCATTTTAGTGGGGTTTACTGCTATGTTTCTTTTATGATCTTGTGTAATTATTATCCTCATAATATTTGTTTGGTTCTTACATATTTTCTGTATATGGTTTGGTATGATTATATATATATACTTTAGTCTTGTCTGCTTTAAATTGTTTATTTCTTCTTGTGGAACCCTGGAAATGGGGATGGGTGGGTCAAGTGAAGAGGGAATTCCCCAGCATTTTTTGGCATTTTTAATATCTATATAACTTTTTATGTCGTTTTTCTATTCAATCTTTTTTCCCCGCAGGCGAGAATGGAGCTCTGCTCTGTGAGTTCTCTACTCCTTTTCCGCACGCAGTTATTCCCTTTTGTCGTTTTGTATGAGTCTTGTTGATGCTTGTGATATGGTGAGGCATGCTGTAATGACTATTCAAAAGTAACATCAAATTCTGTTATTGCAGCTGGAGTAAAAAGGGGCATGGATAATTGTGCAGCAAATTCATAGGCTTTCTTTGTGAATATAGCTGGAATGACAATGGCTATACCCACTCTGTGGTGTGGCGTGGGTGTAGTCTACTGTTTAGCTATTTGAATTTGTGTGGGTGTGTGTGTTCCATAGTGTGATATGTGTTTTATAAAGTGTGTGTTTAATAAATTTTGTCATCTGGGTGTTGGAAAGGAATGCAGTAGAATAGTCATAATTAATAGTTCATCATAGTCATAGCAACACAGTAGAAATTTAATCTGTTGCAATGCATACATTTGGATACAGAAATAATTCAGACAATTTAAAGAGGAAACAAACATAAATTCAAGTGATTTTAAGTGTGAAAGCTGTTAGACAAATTGGTTGAATTTCAAGTGTAAGTTCAATGTCAAGGGTCATCAGTATTAACTGCCACTGGTTTAGTGTCAAGTGTGAAAGATTCAGTAGTGTTTTAGTTTTTGTTGGATTTTCATTTAAGAAATGTGAAGTACTGTACGGAGTTGTATGCAGATATTGTTTGGTGACCACCCTTATGCCCTGATTCTGTCTTTTTTTCCACACTTGTTCTTCAAATGCACAGTTTTACATTTATTTTTTTGTCATGGTCTCCACATTCTCCTTGTATCTTGTTTGTGAATATTTGGCCAAAAGTTTAACTTGGGGTTTGTACTTCTTTCCATATTAAATAATTGTTAGCAACAAAGGACTGAATGGAAGACAACATTAGCAGAAAGGTGTTGAAAGAAATTTGCAAACCCAAAATAATTTATTCAGCACTCACCTTGCAGTTTTGCAATTTGTGAATCAACATTGTAAAAAATCCTGATGCTTTTTCCTTTAAACACAATTAGTAATAATTATATGCTTAATATTGACCATTTCCAAATAACAAGAAAGCGAGCGATGTGGTTGCATGTTTAAGGCGGGACTAACTTGCCTTGCCCAGAAGCTAGAAACCAGTGGTGCCTGACAGGTGTGGGATTGCTCCTGTCTCTGGGTGTTATGTTTCTCCAAATATTATTTACTTTCAACTTGGGAAGCGTTTCTGGGATTTTTCTAGGTACTCCAGTTTGCTCTTCCAGTAAAATTTCAACAACAACAAAAAATTACAACTAGTATTGGGCGACCCACAGGCTGCAACTACACCTTCCCCAGGGGAAGCAGCCAATAATTTCCCGATAAAAAGGGACAATAAAGTGTCAAAAATCAAAATCATCTTGATACTGGTCACTATTGTAACATTTGTTTTATTCTACAGGTTACTTTCATATCATGCATTATTATTATTTTATTCTTTAGAATATCTGTAAAATACTGTATTGCAACCATATTCTGTATTTTATTCACGATTTGTACAGAAGTTAATACTATTTCTTAATCATGGTTATTATTAACTCAAGTGACAAAAATATGTATTGGTTTGTTTCTATGAGCAGAAAGTATGTGCATTTGTGTTTGAGAGTGTGTGAGTGTATTTGTGCTTTTATTTTTAAAAACAAAAATTACCTTTTAAAAAAAGTCAGTTTTGAAAGCCACTACAACTGATTATGGAAAATGTAAATGTCTAATAGTATTTTATTCTGTTGATATGATGTAGAGCTCCTTTAACTAAATACAATTTTCAGCGATGCCTTGGAGGAAGAGAGGGACAAGAACAACCACCTGACAGAGAAGCTTGAGACCTTACGCAGACAGCACAACACACTGGAGTCTGATGCTGGTCGCACAGAAGCTATATGCAAGGAGCGAGAAAATGCAAATACAAGGTTTATCAAGGTAGTGATTATGATTTACATATAATAAACATTTAAGTTGAACATTACAGTAACAGAGCACTGACTTGCTTTTGATTGCATACAATGGCACAGAATTTGTCCAAGTATTGTGCTCATCTGTTGTCTTTGGCGTTGTACATTGCATCTGAGGTTGGCACCTTGGGAGCCTTGAGTGAGATCCTGTTTAGGCTGAGCATGCTTAGCATTAGATAAAATACGTTTATTTGGACTTGAGAAATTGCACTGCAAAAAAAAAACACACAAAAAACAAACACTGTAAACTGTAAGAGGAAGAAAATTGTGAATTGAAAAAGCAAGGACAGTTCATACAGGTTTTCATATTTAACCTGCTCTATTTGCAGGAGTTGCAGGCAGAGTTGTCAGGAGTGAGAGAGCAGCACCACAAGGTAGTAGAAGTGGCAGAGGAGGAGCGACGCCAGCGTAAACAGCTACAGGCGCAGGTGGAACGACAGAAGCAGCAGTCTGAGGCTTTTCAGCAAGAACTTGATAAATTGCGACAACAAACTAAGCATGCAGTTGATGAGGAATCAAACAGGATGGCTGACTTGCAAAAGTGAGTCTTGTTGAGAACATGGTTTTGATTTACGTCTTTATTAAAAATGTCTGCATTCTGTTTCAGGTATTACTTATTCATATTTGCTTTTCTTTATTTTGCAAGTGTCGGCCTAATATTTCCCAAATGCAGAAATAGATCCAATACATGGATGATGCTGTAAAGTGGTGCCAGTTTCATTATGTGATCCGCAAGATGTACTGATTTTTTGCATCACTGGTCATAACAGCTGTTAAAATTTGAATAAGTAGTAATGAAATTGTTTTAAGTAAAGCTACCCACTATTATTGTAGAATGTCTGCTCAAATGTCCATATATTTTATCCAGGAAATTGCTATATTTTGTTAACTGCACAAAATGTGTGAAATGATAGTTAACGGTGTAATTTTTTTTCCAACAACTGTCGGAGGAGAAGGAGCGACACAGGCCAATGTCACAATGTGCCAACATGTGATAGTAGATAAATAATTGACGATGCCATTTGTCTCTAATTTAGACAACTATCTGAGGAGAAGGAACGACACAGGCCAATGTCACAATGTGCCAACATGTGATAGTAGATAAATAATTGACGATGCCATTTGTCTCTAATTTAGACAACTATCTGAGGAGAAGGAGCGACACAGAGAACGTCAGCGTACATTATCAGACAAGGAGGCCTTGTTGCAACAGGCACAATCTCAGATAGATGAACTGCAGCAGCAGTGCAGGGCACTGATAAAGGAATTGCAGATGGAGAGGGAAAAGCAGTCCAGCCTTACTACACTGATTGACAAAGAGCGACAGCAGCAGACAGTTCTACAACAGCAAGAAGAAGCAGTCAGCAAACAGCTGCGCCATGATCTTAGTCTAGCCAAGGTATACTTCAATGCAGTTCACTCATATTGCATCAGTGTTAGGTGAACAGTAAGGCTCTAAATTTTATATTAATTACACATACTGTACCATGACTCAACAAGTGCAATGTTTTGGCGTTGCTAGGTGATAGTGCCCTTATAGCGGAAGCTGGCAAAAACAAATCAAACATAGAGTTGCTTCCCCTGCACCAAACCGACACGTGCCCCACGTGCCACAATACGCGTCTAAGCGCTCACGGCAAAGGACAGCACACCTCAATTCTTATTTGGCACTTGGTTAGAGTGGTTGTGCCTACTGTAGCTCTCTGTTTGCTGGCTTACTGGGTTCGCCCGGTAGTTCGTTGTTGCTACTGCCGGCGGAGTTGTAAGGTTTTCTCTCTTTTTGTCTAGTTTATTATCCTGTTATCCTATTACCGCAGCGGTTCGTCGAGTTCCACCCCGTCGCTGCGTGTCTCTACTTCGTCGACCGTTCCCGCTAGTTAGGTCGGTTTACGGTCCCTTCTTCTGTTGCTGTTAGCGCAGCTCCCGCTAAGATCGGGGTTTCTTCCGTCCCCTCTTCTGCCGTCAATACTACCGCTTTGCTTCGTTGGCTTCGCTGTTTGTCCACTCCTGCGCCCCCTTCTTCGTGGTCTTCTGCCTTTCAGGTCAGTAGAAGTGGTGGTGGAGAGGTGGGGAGTGGTGGTAGTGAGGTGAGGGGTGGCTCCTTGGTCTTGCCAGAAGTGACCTTGGGGCCGTTTCTGGTCAAGGTTACAACCAGAAACATATAAGTGGTCGCCCTAGTTTAGGACCACATAATATTTTCCAGCAGGGACGCTCCGGCACGGCCGGGCCAGCTACTTGCTGAAGCCGTTCCCTTCTGTTTCCTACGGGATTCAGACCGGGTCGGGACTTCTGGCTCATATAAGTGGTCGCCCTAGTTTAGGACCACATTAAATGTCCGGCGGGGACGCCCCGGCACGGCCGGATAAGCTCCCTGCCGAAGCCTTCCCTTCTGTTTCCTGCGGGATTCAGACCGGGTCGGGCTAATGTCAAGCTTGGGACATATAAAGCACTGCACGCAGTGTTACGTCCAGCTGCGACAGGGGGTGTGGCTTCCGGTTCGCCGGTTTGTCCCTCACCTCCCTCTTCCAGCCCCCATTACACTCCACTTCCGCTGGCGGTCGTGGGGCGGGGCCGTCGAGCTTGAGACATATAAAGCACTGTTCGCAGTGTTACGTCCGGCTGCGACAGGGGGTGTGGCTTCCGGTTCGCCGGTTTGTCCCTCACCTCCCCATTCCAGCCCCCATTGCACGCCACTTCTGCTTGCGGTCGTGGGGCGGGGCCTCGGTTTCCGGTACGGGGGTACGGGTCACTCGTTACCTTCTCCCGTTCCCGGTTTGGCTTCTCTCTCCCACCCACCTTTGTTTTCCACTTCCGCTTGCGGTCGTGGGGTGGGGGGTCTGGGTTCCGGTTCGGGGGGTACGGTACACCCGTTACCTTTCCCTGTGTCCGGTTTGGCACCTCCCTCCCATCCTCCTTTGTATCCACTTCCGTTTGCGGTAGTGGGGCGGGGGCTCTGGTTTCCGGATCGAGGGGTTACGGTTCACCCGTGGCCTCTTCAGTTTCCGGTTTGGGTCAGGCATTCCCTGTTCACCCTTCGGTCTCTGCCACTTCCGGGTTCGGTTGTGGATACTGGCGTCCGGTTCTGATGGTACGGTTTTTTTCGTTTCCTACTTCCGGATCACATGCAAACGTCTTTTGCCTGTGTGTGCGCCGACTTCTGGTTGGGGTGGGCATACTTGGTTCCTCCTACCCTAGTTCCCGTTTTCACGGGTACGGGGGTGTTGTTATCTCAGGCCCTTTCACCTGATGCTTTTTAAAGAGGCCGTTCAGCGCGCTGCGGCTTTGTCCTCAAGTGGTGGAGGAGGTTTCGGTGCCCCTACCACCACTCCATTCCTTCCTAGGCGGGACTCTTGCTTCTGCCCAGTCTGTTGAGGCTTGCCTTGTATTGAGGGCGTCTCCTAGTGTTAACGTTTTTTTGTGGAATGGGCATCTTCTACGGCTAGAGGACTTATGGAGGGCGAGGCCTCTTCCTCTTCGTTTGAGGAGGTGCCTCGGTTCCCTAGAGCTTCCTCTGTGGGCTCTTTTCGAGTTCGTCCTCATTGCCCAGTGTTTCCGGGGAGTTCCTCTCTCGGTCAGAGGTCTGGCACCGATAGAGGGCTCTATTGTTAGGTCCCTTGAGTATACTTCTCTCGCTGACGCGCTGCCTGCTGCGCTGTCTTCCGCTGGGCGAGTATTCTGGGATGACGTTTCGTTCTGGGTTGCGTATCACGGGCTTTTGCCTTTGTCAACCTGCTCCTTGTGCATCGTGACGCTTTCTTCAGTCAGCGTCCATTTTGCCTCCGCTCTTTTTGGGTTCGCACGGCTGTTCGTTAGGAGTCGGAGCGGTACCAGTCGGATGGTTTCGCCTTCTGGGCTCGGGCCATACCTTCGGCCCCGCTTTTCTTTCCTGACAGGGGTCGAGTTCGCTCGGTCCGTAGTCGCTCTTCTCGGGGTGTGCGGGGTGGTATTCACTCTTCCCGTGGCAGGGTTGCGGTGAGCTGTCGGCGTCTACGCAGTGGCGCGTTCTCCACCAGGCCTGTCCCTGCCTGTTCACCCCTCGGTGTTCTACCCCTCCGGGCGAGTGGCTCGGCCCCCTCTTCGTCGCTCCCCGCCTTTGTTCCGCCTTCTGTCTCCTCCTGAGCCTCAGGCGATTCTCGATGCGGAGGTCTTAGCCCTTCTCCAGAAGGGCGCTATAGAGGAGGTCCTTTGCCCTCACTCCCCGGAGTTTTACGGCCGCCTCTTCGTTGTCCCGCAGGCTTCCGGCGGTTGGCGCCCGGTGCTCGATCTTTCCTCGTTGAACAAGTTTCTTCGCCGCATTCGTTTCCGCATGGAAACTCCTGCTGCGGTGCGTATGTCTCTGCGCCCAGGGGATTGGGCTACCGCTATCGATCTTTCTGACGCCTATTTCCATGGGTCTCTTCATCCTCTTCACAGGCGTTGGATGCGTTTCTTCTGGGGAGATCGGGTTTTTCAAAGCCCTTCCCTTTGGCTTGTCTCTCAGTCCTTGGGTTTTCACAAGGATTGTCAAAGACCTCGCTGCCGTAGTCCGCGGACTCGGGGTGCGGTTCTCTGCTTATCTTGATGGCTGGTTGGTCAGGGCTAGTTCTCACGATCTCTGTCCTGTGCACACCAGGCTCGTTCTCCTTTGGGCACGGCGCTTGGGGTTCTCTGTGAACCCTCTCAAGTCCGAGTTGTCTCCATCTCCGGTTTTCAACTACCTGGGGATGTCGTTCGACACTCGCGATTGGTCGGTCCGCCCTTTAGCTCGTCGGGTGCAGAAGCTTCAGTCCCTTCTGCTACTTTTGGAGAGTCAGGATTTCGTTTCAGCCAGTTTTCTGGCCTCTCTTTTGGGGTCATTTGAGTCTATGGTTCCTCTGGTTCCCCTCGCGGGAGTTCGCAAGCGGCCGATTCAACGTTGGCTTTCTTCCCGTTGGAGTCAGTCCAGCGATTCCTGGGACGCTCTTTTTCCGGTCACGGCGGACCTTCGCGCTTCTCTGCTTCCTTGGCGGAATGTGGAGTGGCTTTCTTCGGGGGTGCCTATCTCCCCTCCGCTTCCGGTGGCCGAAATCTTCACGGATGCGTCTTTGGTCGGTTGGGGTGCGCATACTAGCAGCCTTTCAGCCCACGGTTTTTGGTCTCAGGACCAGCTGTCTTGGCATATCAGTCGCCTGGAGATGGAAGCCGTTTGCCTGGCTCTTCATCGTTTTCTTCATCGTTTTCTTCCCTCCCTGCCTCGGGGCCTCTTGCTCGTTCGCTCCGACAGTACCACTGTGGTTTCTCTCATCAACCACTTCGGGGGTACCCTTTCCCCTGCTCTGTCCACGATGGTGGAGGGCCTCCTTTTGTGGTTAGCTGATTTCGGTTGTACGCTTGTGGCCAAGCATGTCAGCGGCTCTGTCAATGTCTTGGCCGATCTTCTGAGTCGCCCTCATTGTGTGGTCCACACGGAGTGGACGCTGTCCCACTCTGTTCTTCAACCAGTTTGGGCGGAGTGGTTTAAACCTCTGATTGATCTTTTTGCCACTCGTTACTCTTCCAGGCTACCCCTGTTTGTGTCGCCGGTCACAGATTGCCTGGCTTGGGCGGTGGACGCGTTGTCCATTTCTTGGGAGGGGTTGGAGGCTTATGCCTTCCCGCCATTCCCCCTCCTTCCGCGGGTTCTCAGGAAAGCTGAAGAGGAGTCCCCTTCTCTCATTCTCGAGGCTCCCTTTTGGCCAGCTCAGCCCTGGTTCCCCGATCTCCTTCGTCTTTCCCAGGGGCGGTGCATTCCTCTCGCTCTCGGAGCGCGATCGCTTCTGCAGCCTCGATCTGGGATTCCACACGGCAATCCAAGCGTTCTCCGTCTTCACGCTTGGCTGTTGTCCGGCCTTCTTTAGGGGCTTTCTGGGCTTCAGGAGACCTCGGCCGGTTCCAGCTTGCTTCCTGTTTCTGTCCTGCCATACTCGAGAGGATGGCTTCTTGGAGTCGGTTCTGTGGTCATGGCCCTACAGTCCCGGTCCTCTTCTCCAGCCTGTTCACGGTAAGTTTGTTTCAGATAAAGTTGCTTCCCTCCGTCCTTTTCGTGCTAATCTGCACTTGTTGAGTCATGGTACAGTATGTGTAATTAATATTAAAATTTTATCTCTAAATTTATTATTAATAAGCATACTTACCATGACTCAATTTAATATCCCTCCCACCTCCCCGCAGTTCCAAATAAGAAATGAGGTGTGCTGTCCTTTGCCGTGAGCGCTTAGACGCGTATTGTGGCACGTGGGGCACGTGTCGGTTTGGTGCAGGGGAAGCAACTCTATGTTTGATTTGTTTTTGCCAGCTTCCACTATAAGGGCACTATCACCTAGCAACGCCAAAACATTGCACTTGTTGAGTCATGGTAAGTATGCTTATTAATAATAAATTTAGAGATAAAATTTTAATTTTGGCATTATTCCAAGGCTGACATTGTGGAATAGTTAATTAATGTATTTCATTTTAAATCTGTACACAATTTATGATTTTAGACGAATTTTCACTGACTCATCCTCTGGCTTACATTATACACATGTATACATACACCCACAAAATACACTTACATATACATACACACACGCATGCATGCACCATATCATAGCAAAAAACAATCGGAATTAAAATGTACTTACAACAAAACTCAAACAGAGATTTTATGTTTGTCCCAATTATTCCCACACAACAAAATGTGGATATTAAGCCATGGCCGAACACAACTATCCAGTTTGAATTTCGTTATTAATAAATCATATCAAATAAAATGCTACATGACTGTTCCTAAAGGACTGTCAAGTAATGAATCAAACAGTTCATAAATCAGCTTCGGACTATTAAAGATATCAGTTTCAGCATTTGATTGCAATACCAGTATAAACTGTTTTATTGTAGTGCATGAAAGTATATGTTGTTGAGAAATTATGCCATTCCTATCCTATCCCGTAACTCAAAAGTCATTCAGGCACCACAGATGATTCAAAGTACTCCATCTTTCTCTGTCCTCAGCAATCCTCATGGCTTCGCTCAGTGTCAAGCCAGTCCATTCTTGAATGTTTTCCTACCACCTCTTTTTCTGTCTCCCTCTTCTTCTGCCTCCCTGCATTGTAACTTGCAGGATGGTCTTTGCAAGGCCTGATGCTCTGGTGACTTGCCCATACCATCAGAGTTTCAGTTTCTTCACAACTGTGAGCATGTCATCATGTTGTCTAATGGCTCATGTGATGGTCTGTTGGGCTTCGTCGTTGGCGATTTGCTGGGTATAGAAAATGCCAGAAAGTCTTCTGTAGCATCTCATCTCCATTCTTTGTATTTTTCGTTGTAGGTCTGCTATTAGTGTCCATGTTTCGCAAGCATATAAGAAAATGGAGATGACAAGAAAGTGCAGCAGCTTTACCGTGGAATGTAGACTGATGGTCCTGTCTTTCCAAATGGGCTTCAGCCTTGTCAGGGCTGCAGTTGTTTGTGTGATCCTAGAAAGGACTTCTGTCAGGACCCATTGTCTGATTCAAAGGCTTCTAAATATTTGAAGCTATTTACTATATATTTAAGGATTGGCCTTGGACTTTGATGTCTGTGTTGATGCCATTGGTGTTGTTTGTCATCATTTTGGTCTTCCCTGCACTTATTTTCATTCCAAAGGCTCTGGAGGTGGTGTCAAACCTCTGTACCAGCTTTTCAAGTTCTTGTTCCTCTCCAGCCAATCCATCAATGTCATCCACAAAACGGAGATGGGCTCCAGGAAGATGTTGAAGAGTTTTGGAGAGAATAGGCATCCTTGACGCATGCCGATATTTGTTATGAACCAGTTCCTGTTGTCACTGTTGTGGAGGACTGCACTGGTAGCCTTGTCATACAGGCTTTTGATGACTTTTTTTTTAATCATGTTAGGGCTAAGGCTGTACACTCTCACAGAGCTGCATGCCAGACTCGGTCAAACGCACATTATATATAGATGTTGTTGGTGCTGTAGGTATTTATCGCAGATTATTCTAATTTTGAAAATCTGCTCAGTGGTACTTCGCCCTGCCCTGAATCCTGCTTGTTCTTCAATTATGATTTGTTCAGCTTGGGATTTCAACCTGTTGAGTATTATTTTCAGGAGGACTTTGCTGGGATGGCTGAAGAGACTGATGATGCGATAGTTTTCACACTCCTGAAGGTTACCATTTTTGGGAAGAGTTATGAAAAGCGACTGAGTCCATGGTGCAGGTCATTCCCCACTCTGCCAGATCTTGTTACAGATTATGGCGAGAGCATCAATCATCGCCTCTCCTCCTGCTTGAAGCAATTCTGCGGGTATGTTCCCCTTCTTCAGCGACTCTACTGCTGCCTCAACTTCTTCTCTGAGAATTGGGAGGATTTCATCTTCTTCTCTGTTCTGGGGACATGCTAGAACTGATGGATCTCCGTTTAATGTGTGGTTGTAAAGGTCAGAGCAGTACTCTGTCCATCTATCCAAGACTTCTTGTTCTTCTGTGAATCACAAGCCAGACATGCTTTGGATCGTGGAGATCTTGGGCTGTTTAACACTTGTCAGCCGCTTCACAGTCTGGTATACATTCTTGCTGTTGTTCTTGTTCAGACTGTTTCTCTATTTCTTGGCATTGATCTGTCCAGTTCTCCTTTGCTGTGCGCATGCTTTTTCGGATGTCACTGTTGATTTTTTCGGTAGGCATCAGCTCCCTGTGAGGTGTTCTTTTTCATTTATCACATAAGTCCAAAAGTTCAGGTGTGATCCAGTTTCTTCCTTGGATGGTGCTTGCCAAGGATCTCAGTGGCGAATTCTGTCACAGCTGAGTTGAAGGTGGTGGTCATAGTGTTGACATCTACTTCACCAGTTCCCAAAATTTAGTAAATTGTGCCATTACATACACATAAAACTTGTTTAACGTATTTGGTTCTAAATGAATTATATTTCCATCGGTTTGTTAATGATATTATTCTCCTTACAGGAAAGGGATTAATATTACTTATTTGGCAAAAATCTTGAACTTTCTTAATATCAAAATGCATGTATGATATTATTATGTTATTTTTCAAGTTGTTAACATAATATTTTTTATATTCTATTACCATTAAGGTTGATATTTACTTATCAAGCGAAAGAGGAATATCAAGATGAACATATTGCATTGTTTGTTTAGCTCCTGACTTGGCAGCAGCATCAACTCTTACATTATAATATAAGCTGGCATGTGACAGTATCCAAGTAAAAGTAAAATTGCATCCTCTAATAATCAATAAATGAATTTAATTAACTACTTTCTACCAGGAGTTCTGATCTGACTTTCAGTTTTAAAGGTCTTAAAGCATTAAGCACCGATTTAGAATCCACACAAAACAATATTTGAATTATTGTATGTGGAAAATCAAATAGATAATAAAGCACGATAAGTATAGCAATAAGTTTGCCTGTAAATTTAGATATTGTTTTGCCAATATAAAATTATTTTTGAATCATTAAATCAGCTATAATGAATGCTGATCCGCTTGCTGTATTATTATCTAAAATAGAACCGTCATTAAACACTCTCAAATGCATTGCACATCTTTCTTCAAGATGCTCTCGGACCAAAGACATTAACAATTAATTTCATTTGACTTTCTGTAGTCAGTATATTCTATGTCAAATTCTGCTCTCTTCAGTTCCCAAGGCGGCGTAGGTAATATTGTTATTTTCTCGAATATCGGTTGATTTAAAAACAACTTTTGTATCTTGATTACTTTACTAGTGGTCTATAGTAGCATTGGATGCTATTCATCTTGCCCTCTTTGGAAAGTCTATGTCGGATCTAATTTGTATTTCATTACTAACATTATTTTAATTTACTGATGACCTTAACACATATTTTGCACATGCCATTTTTCAAGTTTTTTGGTGCGAAATGAAAGATTATGACAGTTTTACATACAGCTTGAATACGTAGAAAATATTTCTTGGTAAGCATATTCTTAGAAAAACTGCAGGACAATGGAGTTTTGCTGGACCACATTCCTAAATGATCCTTAGTATCAAATAAACTATTGGTGTCTTTATGTTGGGCCACATTCATGAATGATCCTTAGTATCAAATAAACTATTGGTGTCTTTATGCTTACTTTACAGGCTGAGGCAGGGGAGGTTCGTCGCCACTTGGAGTTGGAGAAGTCCCAGAACAACAACTTGCGCCTGGAGCTGGAGCGCGCCCAGTCTGAGTTGCGAGCCCTGACACAGCACGCTGGAGCCACAGAGCAGCAGCTGCAGACGGAACACTCCAGCACCTGGAGCAAACTCAGATCTGCACAGCGTGAGCGGGATGAGCTTCAAGTCAAAGTGGCAAGTTTCTTTATTGGTGGTGTAGTGTTGGAGTTGTATGTATATATTGCTAATATCCATACTACTACAGCCATAGTCAGTGCAGCTTTGGTATGAGCATGAACAAAGTGGTGAAATCAGAAAAATGAAAACTATCTAAAGCACTTTGCTTGTTCAGGTGTGTGGGCTTTTTAAATGGAAATGCAGTCTTTGTGAACACATAGAGCGTTATATTGTTTTTCCTGTTATGGCACAGAAACTGTCTTTAAAACTGCTGGAATCCAAACTCTGCATGTTTCTTTTTTGTTGTTCATTTATTTATTTGTTAATTTATTTGTTTGTTTATCTGTTTTTTCCAGCATGAGCTGGAGATGGAAATGGATAGACTGCAAGATCGGCTGCAGGATTTGGAACTTGAGTTGGACAGATCACGCCAGAGAGAGCTAGAGGCTCGACATGACGTGGAGCGCCAAAAGCTGTATCCCTCTCCCAGTCCTCGCAGTGCTCCTACCACGCCTGTATGTTCATTTCTGTCTTTACTATTCCTGTAACTTCATTGTCTTTTATCTATCTCTTAAGTATATTCCTATTGCACCCATAATTTTACTTTCACTGTACACCATTCCAGGTTTACTTTGCTGGAATTAGTGTTACTTCTCTCTGTTCACCAGAGAAGTTCCTTGGACTCCCAGCTTCAGTCTCGTCTGAACACATTCTGCCAGCAGCTGCAGAGCATGGGTAAACGCCTGCACACGCTGACCTTAAAACAGCGTGACCACAGTGCTAGTCTTCAGGGTGACCATGGTGATTCAGCAGAGGAGAGCAAAAGGAGATCTGACATTGAAACGATCATGGAAGAGTTGCAGACCCTGCGCAAGAAATTGTCCTCTGGAGCTAATGTAAGTCAAATTTTGCTAGTTGGGATAAAGTCAGCATACCCAGCTGTAATAATAGTGGTATATCCTCTCTAGTGCTTGCCGGTTTAAAGTAATAACAAAATCCTGGATATCTCACCAATATTAGTTCATTTTGATTTAACTGTAGCCAGTCTGTGGTTTGTATACACAGGCACAAAAGCTCACATGCAATTGTTGGTGATAGAATGTTTAGGCTGACACTGAATATCCAATGGTTACAGGTGGACGCTGGTGGTGATATTGCTTCACAAGAGCTGGAGCAATTGAATGTGAAACTGACCCAGCTAAGAAGAGAGAAACAAGAGCTGGAGATCAGAGTGAGCCAAGACAGTGCCAAGATGAACCAGCTGCAGAAAGAGAAAGAGGAGCTACATAGGCAGCTAACCCTGCTGGAAAACGAGGACAATCTGCGAACACCACGAACACCCCGTGGTCCCACTGTAACTGTGGCTGCTGTCAACACCAGCACTGAGCATCTGCAGGTCAGTATTTAATATGCTAAGAAATCACTGTAGAATGGTCAGTGGTTGCTGTGATCGAGGTGCCATTGTTTACTACTACTAAAAATGTGTGAAGTCTACTTTCTGCTATACTTTTTGTCAAAGGTATGTTTCAGTTTTCTTTGTTTGAGTGTGTTCATGCAACTTTTCTGCCCATTCATTACAGGAGAGAATGCCACAATACGTCTCAGATTCGACCAACTCTGATGAGGAGGCGATATATGAGCGCACAGTGTGGGCTAGCGAGCGACTCAGCCTGCAGATGGCTCTGGACTCTGCAGAGCGAGAGATCGACCACTTGAAGAAAGAGCTGCGCTCATTCCGTGGTCGATTCAACACTGAAGGCTTCATGGTGGAGGCTGATAGAGATAAGGTAGGACTGATAAATTTTTTTCCTGATTCTATTGTTTAATTATTATTATATTTGTTGAATTAGTTTCAATGGAAATTTTCAGTGTTTGAATGTTGTGTGTTGATTGATTAAGAGCCAAACAAACAAATGAGAGTTGTAGAACAAATAATGAACTCGTTTTGACTTGATTTCAGATGCAGCGTCTGTATGGCAAGTTCTTGCGAGCAGAGAGTTTCCGCAAGGCATTGGTGTACCAAAAGAAATATCTGCTGTTGCTGCTGGGTGGCTACCAAGACTCAGAGCAGGAGACTTTGGCTGTTATTGCTACCATGGGAGGCCAGCCATCTTCTACTCTAGAACTGGTTCGCCGCCGACACCATCACAGGTCATTTTTTGCATGCTTTAACAATGCAAAATAACATCATATGATTTTTTTTCTCACAGTACAAGACAATCAGCTTGTTGAGATACAATTGTAAGTGGTAAGTGTTTTATAGAAGAATACCTGTGGTATCTAAAATTCAACTTAACGCAATAAGACGTAAGAATATAATCTGTTAAAATTATTTTGGGGTGAATGAATAGACTTACAATGTTGCGCTTGCGTGAGCTATTGTATCAGACAATTGGTCCCAACAGGAAGTCCTCTCCAGGATCGCAACCCCTTGGGGTCATGAGCAATCTTGCCACTGTAGATTGTTCTAACCTATAAAGGGAAAAGTGAAAGCCCCAGTTGAAAACCTGTCTTGCCTTTATAGGCATGACCGATTCACTGCGGCAACAATACCCCCGTTGGAGTGCCGGGGGTTTCAGTATAAATAGTGTCCCCACTTTCTGGAAATTTAGTGCTTTAAATTCCCACTGTCGCTGATCACCAACGACGACGTCCGACAGACCATCACACAAACTATTGGACTACACGATGACCTGCTCAGCTCACAGTAGTGAAGAAACGGATACTCAAATGGTATGGCCACATCACCAGATCATCAGGCCTTGCAAAGACCCTCCTACAAGGCATAGTGCAAGGAGGTAGAAGAAGAGGGAGACCGAAAAAGAGGTGGTAGGACAACATTCGAGAATGGACTGACTTGACACTGAGCGAAGCCGTGAGGGTTGCTGAGGACAGAGAAAGATTGAGTACGCTGGTTAAACGATCATCTGTGGTGCCCCAACGACCTCCAAGTTACGGGATAGGATATGATAGGACTCACGTGATTCCAAAAATGTATTATTTTGTTTCCATGTTTCTAGGGATTTGTAGATTAAATCCTGTTTATGCCTAAGAACATCTTTTAACCATAGCACATACTACAGTGAACGGTAATTACCCTCTCCCTGGTATGTAGCCATGTACTATGTGATTACCCAATGTAACTGCTGGTTTTGTCTGTGCAGGTACCTGACCATGTTCCGCAGTGCAGCACGCATGATTGTGGCCATCTTCAGGATGAAGTATTTGGTGCGTAAGTGGAAACGTGCCACAAGAGTTGGCTCTCCTGTGGTCGGTGGCAAAGTTAACCAAAACTATGGTAAGTCACTACTGTAATGATATTTTTTGGCAAAAGCAGTATTGTAGTAGATTCTAGATTGTAGATTGTCTTTATATGCTGCAATGTTGCTACTAAAATGTAAGAGTTTGTTTAATTCAAAGAGGCTGCGTGAATGCAATCAAGTATTCAGAGGCCTTTCGTCAGAGTTTTAGATGTACTGAAATAACATATTTGTGTGTGGAACGTTTTTTCAGTTTTCCCGATTGTTACAATTGAGACGCTCATGATAGTTGGAACGTTTTCTGTTGCAAAACATGCAATAATAGCGTGTATCTACTTTTTATTTCATTCTGCGCTGTTGCGAGAAAAACCTTTGTATAAGGTTGATAATTTTCTTTGATCGATATTGTTGTATCGTTGAGAATTTTCTGGAATTGATTTGAGATGGAATGTACCAGATCTATCTGCCTTTGGAACTTTGTCCTTTTATTAAACAAACAATGCAACAGTCAATATTAAATTAGGCTCCTAGCCCAGGGGTGGGCCGTATAGCCAGACAAGGGATAAATGGGGATAGGGATACACAATATATGCATAAAACAGCAAGAACGGCACTATATTAATACAACATAAAAAACATAAAAAGACATTAGCCTCTAACTGCAAACAATAACTGTTGTTGTTGTTGTTGTTGCATCAAGTTTAATTCATCAGATTAACATAAGTTGTACTGATAAACAATAACAATAACATATTGGCTATTGAATGAAAAGACAGCAAATCAACTATTTTTAACTCGTACATACCTCGTAAATATGCACTCAGCGAAACACACACGCACGCACACACACACACGCACACACGACAAGTGCATAAAACAATCACAATAATGCAAAAACAGTAAAGCACACACACACGTGACCACGTACTAAACAGTATTGACGCACTTGGGAAAAAACCCAATGTGATGCTACTCAAAAAAGCGATAATATGATTCCAATAAAACGACATAAATTCATTAGTTTGCGTTTCGTCTTAGAGTTCATTAGCTGCTTTAATTTGATGACATTCGGGCCATTCCTAAAATATTGTGGCAAAAGGAAAATTCTGTTGTCTTTAAGAAGGGGATTAGTACAATTAAACAAATAATGGAATTCATCACCTATTTCATTTAGGTCACACAAAGAACACAGCCTTTCTTCTCGAGGAATATTTATATATCTTTGAGTTTGAATCGGAAGTTTATGGCAACTGAGTCTAAACTTTAACAGGTTTATTCTAAAAAATGGTGACAAATTAATTAAATAATCCTCAAAACAAAACATTTCCTTAAACATTCTCTATGTAATACAACTGCTATGCGCATTTATATCCTGACGCCAGATTTGCAAAAATTAGTCTCTCAGGCTTTGTTTAACCAGGTTCTTAAAATAGCTCAAAGAATAACTTCAACCATGCAACTATATGAAAGACAGACCGAGATCGTTCAGAAGGGAACGAACCGTATTTAACCAAGATAATTTATACTCACTATTAAAAGATAAATAAGAGCACAGACAAAACATAAGCACTGACATTTTTGTGGAATCGTTACAACAATCGATACACAATTTATACCAAAAGCAAAGTAACCTACATTTGGCATCCAAAGAGACAGGAATACAGCCAACCTCACCTATAACCATGCAAGTCGGTGTGATAGTTTTTACGTTAAGGCGATAGCTTGTACACTGAAGAATGTTCTATGATGTAAGACAATGAGTAGTTCCGGTGATGAGTTTTATTTTTATTGGGTGTTGTTGTGTCATTCTGGAATGTTCTAATTTTTTCTGGATTGCAGAGAGGCTATATAAGTAATGCACTGTCTGCTTGTAAAAAAGGTGATTTTTGGAGTGATTTTTAGAAAGCGACTTTGTATGCAGTTGTTGGTGTTTGCTGAATAAAGATGGAAAACTTTGTACTATGACTCCTGCCTATTTGCTGAGTAAGCAGGCTGTGTGGATAAAACAAATTTGAGTTACACCTTTCAAGATTCAAGCATTGGGGCTGAATCTACTATTAATAAATATGTTTCACACTGATTGTTTTGAGTACAGTATTGCATTTGGTATTGCATTTGGTTATACCCAATTTGGTTATACCCAGTGTGGTGATATATTGTACCAATGATAATAATTGTTGATGGTGTTGCAGGCTACGTGGCCACAGCGTCAAGTTTCACTGCAGCCAACAGCACAGACTTTCCCCATAGCTCCAGCGCTACAGCGGTCCATGTCCACACAGTGACTCGCAAGGTAGGAGGGCAGTCTTCATCTTCCACTTCAAACGGCAGCAGCCTGTATGCTTACGCTGGCCCTGCACTTGCTGCTCCTTCTCGTGCTACCCCATCCACGAACACTGCACCCCTGGAACCTCATGGTGCTTTCTCCCCAAACAAATCAGGGAGGGATATAGGCCGTCGCTTCTACACGCCACCCACCAAAGAGACCGGCCAGGCTCATCGCATGTCTAGTACCTCTTCTTCTTCCTCTGCACGAAGGTGAGCTTTGGATTTTTTCAGTTTCTAGCATTTGAAGTTAATCTTAGTCCTTCCAAAATTGTTGAATGTCTCATTGTGATTAGAGTTGAATGTATTTCTGTTGTTCAAAGAAGTGGACAGTTTCATTTGAAGGCATAATATTTGTTACACAGTTCTAATGTAACTTTAAATAAAGACAGTCTTTGGATGTGTCTGGAATTGTTGGTCATAGCATAGCAGCCTAGATGCGGTTAATCATTGTTTTGGAATTTGAACTGAAGCAGACGTTTTCCATTCTTTTTTGTCTTCGTTGCTGTTTCCCAGGTATTAGTGCAGGGATATGACTGTAATTAACCTGATATTTGTCTTTCATACATGGAGTGATTTACATGTTGGTAATCATTAAAAACAACATATTACTTAAATTTAACCATTGTTGTGATGGTGCTGTTAACAGGCAGCTAACAACGGAGCTAGAGAGAGGGCACTACAGCAGCAGCGGTACGGATGATGGTGGGGATGGGATGAGAGGGGCAGTGGGTGGCAGAACCACCAGCAGCGATCATGATGAGTTCATTCAACGATTAGAAAGTCTGCAGAGCAAACTTTCACAAAATGGTGAGTTTTCTTGCAAGTATGAGGGTATAGTTTAGTTTTAGGTGCTGGAAGGATTGGTTGATCTCACATATCTTTGTTCGGAACTGCACTGTAGACTTTGTGCTTTTGCAAAGATAAGACAAGACAAGACAACTGTATTATCTCTTTCAAGAAATTGCTTTGTGGTGTACAAACATTCAGCACAAATAACATTACAATAGCAATATTAACTCTTGGTGACCTATAAGGTTTGGTTTTCTGTACATTTGCGCCTATATCCTGTAAGATTTCAAGTTTATTGCAATAAATTGGGTTATGAATTTGAAAAAATGCAAAACATTTATTTATTGTCACATTGACTTCATATTTTAGGATATGTTTACAAAATTGTTTTTCTATGTACCCAAAGAACCATTTTGACTTTAGTACTATTTTTACTTGTTGGAATCTTGTAATTAATTCATAATTACAGGTATTTTATGGACTATGTTAATGAAACAACAACAGGACAGTGTGGATTGCATGTGAATGTGTGCACAGTCAACACAGACAAGAAAACTCACTCTGGTTGTCTATACCAAGTCCTTGTGCTCTCTCAGCAATTAGCTGATCGATAAGGTTACCAAACTCACTATCACTGTCGGAGCTATCCCCTGCCATCATGGCCGAAAATTTCGCAAACTCAAACCTCAAACAAAACCGTTAAAAAAGTACACAAAACCACGTGAATCTTGCGAAAACAAACGTGAACCTTTCCGGAAGTTGACTAAACCTTCTCTCACGCACTGGAGAGTTCCTATTTCCTGTGATTTCATGACTAAAAGGTGCACTAACGAGGCGCGCATCACCGCGCTTCGGGGCTGCGGGCGAGGCACGCATTACCTTGTTATAGGGCGCTAGAAGTTAATTGGCATTGAGAATAAAACTTGTTTGGTGTTACAAATTCAACTATTGTGCGCCAAGTGGACATTGGATTGGATACAAATGCAAATACAACAACTTTATTCTTTTTATGAGAAATTAAATGAGACCAAATAAGCTAGTCACCTGACTAGCAAAAGTAATTTCTTATTTGAGCCATTGATACTTTGAAACCCAAGAACAAATATAAAGTATTATGTGATCCAAGCACCGTGATTTAGTCTCTCACATCGCTTAGGAATCTTGATAAAGAACGACTGATTGAGAAAGATAAACGCCTTATCTATCCATAAAACTGACTGATTGAGATAGCTAAATGCCTTATCTATCCATAAAACCCTGGTCAAAACTACTGATTAAATCATATAATTTGTTCCAAGTGATTTAATCTCAGGACTGATCGCACGAATCAACCGGTCACACGCTAAAATTAACAACAGAGGCGGAAGTTGGTTTTCTCTTCGGCTAGCTTATAGGCCTCTTTCCTTGTTCCTGTAATGCTTTCCCTTGTTGCTACATAGGCTACGTGTTGCAAAAGCTTTGGCCAACACTTCGATTTCGAGCAGTTCGGAGAGTGACAGAGAAGATTGTTTGCCATATTTAGCAGTTTTAGTAGCAGCTTTTATTTGATGACAACCTTTGTATCGTGATGTTGGCCATTTTCTTCAGTCACAAGGACGCTACAGCACGTTCTGATTGGTCCAGACTTATGATTTCATTACAGGAATTAAAACATGTTCTGTCCTCTGAATCTACGATGGATTCGCTTGAGATTTTATCATAAGCTTGTTGTACAACTTATTGCAGCAAGTGACTGGGTAAATCTTATGATATATAAACATAATACAATCAAAAACTGCAGGATTATTATTTGCATAGTCAAAAAGTGCATACATGCACAACCACACACTTATATATACACTGGTATAAAACTGTTTTTAGTTCTCAAGATACGACTCTTAGGCATTCGGAAGTGCTGGCCAGAAGGCAGGAGCTGGAGTGGTGAGCAAGCACATGACTTTCATCATGGATGATGGAAAGAGTTTTTTGCACAACACTCCTTTCTTTACAGTACATGTAGACTCTCTTGTTTCACATCCACAACCTTCCCACAAACATTCACCACTCAATCAAGAAAACTTCCGATTTTCACACACAAACTTCCGTACCATAGGATATTTCCCTAAAGTCAAATTCATTACTTGGAGTGTATTTTTAGTCCCTCAAGCTCTTTGTCTATCTGCCATTAGGGTACATTTTCAAACCACTTCGTATTCATCATGTCAGAAGAAAGACTCATCACAAACCAATTCCACAACCATATAACGTGCGGGTTTTTGCGTTAAGTTAAATATTTATATATAACTATAAATAATCTAATGAAATGAGTGCGTGTGGCTTTCTGATGTTCAGTCTAAAGGTGCATGTTCTATCTCTGTTTACTTAACTCTTCCATCCACCATCACACACGTGCTTACAAGCAAGGACAAAGAATACACAGTTATCTCTTTTTGCCCTTCTGTTTCACTATTTCCTCACTCATTCAAATACATATCACATTAAATCATACAATTCTTAAGCATCATATACGTAAGTTCAAGATACTCAATAAGTGGCTTATAGGCTAATATACAAATCACAGCACTTATTCAGTCAGTGGCTAATACGGAGGTCGTTGCCTCTTTCTTGAGACGTCACTCGCCTCTACACACTGCTCTGATGTTGTCACAGTCAATAATGACACACTGATGACTTGACGGAGATTCCTGATCTCTCAGTATTAATTATTAATGACTTTACTCACTGTTTCACAGACAATCACTAGATGTGGTACTTTCGACCGACGCTAGGAACAGATAGCTACCCTTGGGCAACATTGCAGGTGATCCCGTAGCTTAGGTCTGGAGATTTGCCCACCGTTGCTGCACGTCTTCACCAGCGATGGTTGATTGAAGGAGAGAAGAAGGCGTTGATGGTGACCACATCTGGTCTTGTATATGGATGTCACAAGGACAGCTCCATCAGCCAGATACCAGGAAGGTTCCACTCTGAACCGCCGCTGTATTATAGATACAGCTACACTATTCCAATAGAAAAATCCCGATTTCCTAGAGCTCCAAAGAACATGTCTTTTCCCTTCAACTGGCATGTACTCTCTGAATAAAAACAGCTCACTGTAATATTTTCATTTCGACACGCAAACTTCCGGCCTAACGCTAGTGACGTCATAACATCTATTTATACAAACGTGTACGAAATGCGTTAGTTACAAACCAATACCACAGTACATATTGTTTAATTTTTCTGAACAGGTCAGCCTTCACAAAACAGATCATCATGGAGGTAGCAATGGTTAAACATCAGTGATATTCAAAGACCAAGAGAGAGCCAGTCCTTCATGCTGCCTAGCAGTCCAGTGCCTTGAGCTTACCTTTGATGGAGGATACTAATGCTGTGCGCAGTTCCATCACCCTGACTTTGAAAAACAAGAACTTTGAACTGTTTGACTAATACCGTCCATTAGAGATTGACATCATGCATGGCATGATATGACATTTGGCAATGTAGCACAAGGATCTGTTTCTGAGTGTGTGATGGGAGTCTTTTGAACAGCAACATGCTGATTTCACCGCAACGCACTCCTGTCCTTTGCCAAAACATAAAATTGGAGAAAATATAATGAATAAAATATTGGATGACAACCACGAAATGCGTTCGGACTGCCAATCTTGACTTATGGCTAGTATAACAGGTGACGTCTGTGATAATGTGTCTTACTGGGTGGATGGTTTATGATTTTGTTTATTTCTTGTACATTGTTTTTATTTTATTTATGTAATTTTTGTTTGGCAGAGAGGGGTAGAGTATGCAACAGCGCAGCTCCTTTTTTGAGGAGGAGGGGAGGGCTTTTATTTTTAAATATGACTAAAGATTGGGAGCATCAGTTCAGCTACATTATTGTATTTCTTATTTGAACAGGATTTTTAGTAATCAGAAATATTCCTGGTTATGGTGTATATGAAAGCGGTTTTTGAATTTTAATGGAAAGGACAACAAAATGAAGCTGTACTGTTTGATTTTATTTTTTTCTTTATAGAAGTAATTTCGGAAGCCATTGGTTTCCTTGTCAATTTGTTTACCACATTCTTTTAAAAAAAATCGGAATTTTAGTTACAAAAATAAATATAGATAATGGCAGCATGTAACTTTCCTACCAGTTTTGCTTTCAGATATGTTCCTTTAGAGCAGGAACGAGGGACTGTCCATATAAAGTTTTCATCGGGAGTGTTTTGCTGGCAATATATAGCATGCACTGATGCAGTCTCAGGTCGTTAATCTTACAAGTTGTATGAGTGTGGACTGATAGTGTACAAGTGAAAAGCATCTATGATTTGATATTGTAGAAGTGTGTGCTTTTGGAGAGACAAATATAAGTATATGCCAAGGTGTCTTTGTGGTGAGTTCTTTGTTTGTGTATTTTTACTTTCAGTACATTTATCCAGCTTTGTGTATATTTCCTTTTAGTACATTTATTCAGCTTTCGCAATTTGAAACCATCGTGAATCCTTTTATCCATTTTTTCCCACAACTATGAACCATATAACCAGGTTCCACAATGATCAACTTTTCCACCCGATTCTTTTTTTTGTAGTAATGATGCTGCCAATATAAGGGACCAAGAGTCTGTTTTGTATTCATACCACAATAATGACCTATTTTACTCTCATGCAGCATTTCTTGGCATAAATGCATATGTTTTAGTATCTACATTTTAATGTGTATATTTGTAACGCTTGTTGATGTGCCAAATTTCGGAGTAACTTTGTATTGTGGTAGCTTTCAGTACGAATATATATGTAAGAGTGACATGTGTGTTTGAACAAGTGAGAAGAAAAAACTTAGATTAGAGTCTTATTTCTTTATTTTTTTTAGGTGTTCTTAACTGTTTTTGTCTCAAGTTTTACTGGAAGGTACTTTAACCATGTATGTGTTTTTGTGAAAAAACTTCCTTACAGATAAAGACCCCATTCCAGTCTTTGCTGGATTATGTGGTATATCAGATATAACTCCTTTCAGTCCGCCCAATTCTTGCAAAATCGTTTGCATGATACCAGTTATGTTGATGATCGCAATGGCAGTGTTTATGAAGCATAGTTATAAATGGCACCTCACATTATTTAGATATTACTAAGCCAAATGCTTGATTTCACTTCCATCTTTCAAATAATCAGTTATCCCCACATTTATGCAATGTAAGTTGTAACACTTGTATCATTTTTTTCCATGAAACAAATGTCCATGTTGGGAAATAATGTTATTCCTGTTCCTGAAGAGTGTAAATTTACTGTAAAATTTTCAGTATGCTATGGAAGTGCACTTACGATATGAGTAAACTGTCACAGCTTATTACATTATTGGATTTCACTGAAATGGAGTTTTGCTTATAATCATCTTGTTAAGTATGCTTGTTATTATTTCTGAATGCCATATTTCTCAGGATTTTTGTTTTGTCTAAATATATTAGTCTGATTTTTTTATGCATTTCATAATTATGAGATTAGTATTGGAAAAAAAACCACACCACGACTTGGTTTAATAAACATGGTGTCAGCATTCACACCTTCCCTGCCCTAATAAGTAATGCCATCAGATAGCATTTATAAACATCAAGATATTTATTACTTTGTTTATTCTTGATTATTTGAAACCACAAGAATTGCAAGTGTAATATTTTTTATTTAAATATTATTTAAAAATCGTTTTATGTGTGTGTAGGTATGAATAAGGCATTATAATGATTTGAAATTGAAAGCATGCGGGAATGAAATGTATTTTTGTCTGTAATATACGTTAAGTTTTGTTGTATTTGATAATTTCTTTATATGTATATTCTTTATCATATTATTTTGTACATGTAATGCTATATTATGTACTCAAAAGTGTTTACAAATTTTATTGTTGAATGCCATGATGGGGTCAAATTATGAGTAAACATTTTTATTGAAATACAACAAATCATTTGTGTATAAATCTCTTTCTCTCTCTCTCTGTCACCAGCTTTATCTAGCAATAAAGTGTGCAGGTTATTGACGTTTACGCCATGCAAGTTGAAGGTTGACATGTCTCACACTTGCTGTTTTTCTGTAATTACTCTTTTCAAAACCTCCATTCCCTCATTTGTTCTTTCTCATTCCTAATCTGTTCTATCAATTTACTATCTACTTTGCTAGACCAGTCACCTACCTTTTTTCTTAAAAACTCTCCTAAAACTCCTAATTTGTGTATGAAGTCTTGGGTCATCTGGGGGCTATTGGATGCTTTCTGCCAAATGGTCATTAGGGCTTTCTAAGGCATTATTATTTAGCAGTGTAGGCATTTTATATGTAAGTGTATCGTTAATATTTTATAATGATGTTGATATTCTATTTTGTTTGTGTAAACGTGGGTTCGATAAATTACAGTACAGCCTCAGCGTTTCCTGCATGGGATGCCTTTATTGTAAAGTGACCGGCTGGTGTTACCATTCGGGTTGTTTCAGCAGATCTTTTATACGGATCAGGGGTGAGCCCTCTTTCAACCGTGGTCCTGATTCGTCTTTTTGTAGTCCGCTGGACCCTATAAACAATGACTAACTAACTACGTAGCAGTTGCGTCTTCGAAGATGGTAGTTTTGGGTGTTAATTTGTAGGCTGGTGATTTACACATAAAGACGAGGACACAAAACACAAAAAATATGAAGGTTGGAAAGGTAAAAATGGAGGTCACTAATACTAAAAGAGTGCTAGGTTACATTTATTTGAACATTAGTACTAGAACACATTTGTCAGGAAAATAAAGTACACATTTTCAGGAAAATGGCAAATTAAAACAACAGTTGTCAGGAAACAAAATACACAAGTCAACATTTACTTTAAGTCTACACAAACATTGAAAACAACGCTAGACTACTACGACATAATAATAATAATAATCACATTTTTAAGTTGTACATTGTTTTCAAGTATTCCTTCTCTATGTCTATTTTCTTTTCCAACTGTCACTAACTCTACTAACAAACAATTCACTACAGCTATTCAATGCTCTTGAATCTCAGGTAAGGCCACTAAGTCTTGGCATCTCTTTGCTTTTATTACTCTAAACGATAGGTCTTCTTAAGCTCCTCCCTACCCCCCCCCCTCCTCCCTAATTTACCTACTGTCACATTTAAACTAACTAATCATAGGACCTTTGCATCAATGGTGTCCCCTATAAGCTCCATGTGTCCGGGGACATTCATTTACCTACAAACGGACCTTTGCCCATCTGCCACTGAGATGTGGTCAGTGCTGGCTACTTCAAAGGAACAGGGGGCCCAGACTCCAAGCCTCAACGGTCAGCTACTATTGCATAATTACGGAAGGGACAGCCAGATAACTGAAGTAGTGAATATTATTTTCGAATAGACCATGCTAGAAAATACGAGGGGAAACAACTTGACCGGCTTGCCCGCATTTTGCACCCAGAGTTGTCTACCGACGGGCGGACATTCTTTACACACGAACACAGTTTCTCGCTATAATTTCTGCTCATCAAACCTTCCGGATCAACCTTAGGTTGATTTAACACTTTTCTGCTAGGGAATCCCCTCATGTGAAACATACTTCCGGTTTCTTTCTCCGCGTATTGTTTATCCGAGTCTTTTAGTGAGTTATTTCCTAATATTGAACAATATGTCGAATCACATGAGAAAGCGTTGGTGGGAGCATAAAGAGAAAGTTTTGCAGAGAATGCCTGATGGATTTGAAGTCCCAGTTGTGACAGAGTCAAGTTTACAGTGTTGTTGTTGTTGCATCAATTTTTATTCATCAGATTAACATAAGTTGTACAATGGGAAGTTTTACAGTTGGAAGACAACATGTGTCACTGGCCACCAGTATCGTACCCTCACTTTTTTTTTTTTTTTTTTTTTTTTTTTGGCTGCAGTTTATTATCCCTTTCTATCGCCAGTGGCGCGCCTAAACCCTACCTACCTAACATTATTTGTGAATTTTTGAAAAATATTCGGAGAAACATAACGCCCAGATGCTGGCTCGAACCCACACCTGTCAGGCGCCATTGGTTTCTGGCTTGTGGACAAGGCAAGTTAGTCCCACCTTAGCCCACATGGCCACAACGCTCGCCTAACATAGTTTTGTGAAGGTTGCGACGGCGAAGCTATGGAAAACTACAAGAGTCTTCAGGTGCTGTTTCACTTTCTGTCGATGATCGACGCACCTCCGAAGTCGCCACAAATACAGGCCTCTACGATTGTTTTTTGCATCCTTTCACTGAGCATGTACTTCCTCCACCGTTTTTATACTTATCCCACTCGTTTTCTGGCTCTAACAATCGTCGTTTTCGGTAATTTGCCATATTTAAAAGTCACGCATCAAGCTTTGATAAAAGCAAAACAAGCCAGACCGGAACTTGGTTTCATTCTAACCTCGTTTTAATTTATAATGGCGATACCCAGGAGTTTTTATGAGAGGTGCCGGAAAGTTGTGACGTGTTCTGAGACACTGATCTAAAAGAAATTTACTTAGTTCAGTGGTTCTGAGACGAGATGTCAGCCAGGTAAAAAAACAAGAACAAAAAGACAATTATTATCTCCCATTTCCGAATAAGTCATATTAAAGCATGTCTTCAGGAGGTGGGTTGGGGAAGGATAGTCCTAAACTTTGGTCATGGTCACCTGATCACACATACCCTTTTATCAACTCAGCAGCACATAAATGAATCCTGTCATGTGACCAAAACTACATTTTGCAATTTGAAATTGATAAATATGGAAATGGGTGGGTGGAGATGGAATATAATTCACATAGATCTCTTCACCGTTAAACCGCATTATGCCAAACTAAACAAGCCTAAACCATATTATATAATCGGTAAACGTATTTGAATGCATCTGTCGCTTGTTTCTCCTTTACTTTTTTACACACGCAAACCGTGCCAAGGATCAATAACCCACCAATCCACCAGCACCCGATACCATACCGCCTCCTCACTCCCCAATCCCCAGCCCTACCATTCCTGATGGACAATCAGATAAAATATCAAAGATAAGGAATATTTCCAGTGCTTCATGCTGTGTAATGAACTAGTGAACTAGTGAATCATACAGCTGAGTGCTAAACACAAAGTCTTATGTGTGGTAGCCCTTGACCAGTCTGCAAACTGCAACTTTACCACTTGTACAGGCTAGTTCAGTTCAGTAGGTAGATTACCGTCCCCGGACACGGATGCGTATATGGGACTTCACAGGCTAGCTGTGAGTCCCCTCAATTTATAGCCTAGGAGCCAGAATGATCAACATATTAATCGTGGGCCTTCAACATCAAGAAGAAGACAAACACATACGCGCGCAAGTACACTGATTCACATCCATAACACATAAACAAACTAACAGGAACAACAATTGTATAATATTTCATTCTTGTTTATAATAATGACGCCATCCGCGACGTCATGCACCTACGTAAAGAATATGACGCACTGTGCAGCTAAACGTCATCATTTGACATCATTGCAAGGCGAGCACAGAGCAGACAGCTGTTTTATCGAGTGCACCAACGGCGTGATCGTGGTCATCGTCCGCCCTTTGCCACTCTCACAATCTATTGCCCTCACCATGGAGGCTTCATCGATTGAAGACATTTCTGAGCGTGAGCAATTCGATGATCAGAACACAAATCGCAACGAAGCTTGTGCCGCATCTGCTTGCAGTGAGCTGGAACCGTCTGTTGCAAACGGCCTCACCTTGAAGCAAGTGGAATCAGAAGAACAAGAACAAGAAGAAGAAAAAGAGGCGGTATTCCCGCCGACTGAGGAAGGCAACTCTGAAGTTATTCCCACTATCGTCATCACGCCCGCGTCGGAAGATGAAGAAGATACGAATGAAGAAAAGGCAGAAATGGTGAGCTGTGCCATGGATCAACTGTCGGTGGAAGAAGCCGGCAATGGAGATCACGAAGAAGCTCTGACGGAGGAGGAAAAGCTGCCAGAAGTAAAAAGCGGCTGCGAGACTGCCAGTGACGACGACTTCGAGGTGATCTGTCGCTGTGCCTCTACTCCCGTCTCACTCCGCAATGACTCGCTCTCCAGCGTGTCTTCTCCAAAAGAAGAAGACAGCGCATCAACCTCTATGAATGAGACGGGCAGCCCGTGCTTCAAAAGCCGAGATGAAGGCGAAAGCGATACAACCAAAGATTCCGAAAGTCAGAGTCACGGGTCCCCTTGCTCCATGTACATCCAGCAGCAATACTACGGACAGATGTCGCCAGGGGATGACAGCATCAGCGACCTGTCGGCTTCAGAGTTTTCTAGAGTGCACCTGCTCAACACCTCCCCAGGTTACGAGGCTGCCTCCATGTCCACCTTCTCCCAGCAAATCCCAGTCTACAATGTCAACGGGACGACAGTGACCTACGTCAGCGGTCCTCAGAATGCCGGAGCTTTCCCTCCATTCATGCACCGTGAAGGTTGCCAAGTGCAGGTGCCAAACGGGTTTGCCGCCACTTATCTCGCCACTGCCAGCAAAGCAGCGGACCAGTCCTTGGAGGATGGAGGGAGAAGAGAGGGCAGCGCCATTCAACAGGGTAGTGGAGAAGTGGGAATAGGAAGTTTCTCACAAACAAGCGGAAACAGCGACCTTTACAGTTTCGTTTATCCGTCTATCTATGTATCCAGCGCTGGCCTCATCTCCGTGCTGCTGCGTCACGACATGTCAGTGGAGATGACGGTGGACCGCACGATCCGTGTAGTCAGTCACCAGCATATGATGGCTGTGGCCACCGACAGCCGCGGCACATCTGCTTGCCTGTACCACCCAGCCCTGAAGGTAATCCAGCAAGGCACTACCACTGACATCGCCACCGACACCGTACGCGTGCACATGGGCCATGATGACGTGGCCTTTGCCGTGGGGCACAACCGCTACCGCTTTGACGCCTACGACATCCAGCCTGCCACTCACGTCAAGTTTGCTGACATCTATAAGGACCAATCCGTCAATCTGCTCTTTTCTTCTGAAGGTTACGGCGAGAGCCTGGTGCCCCAGTGTCTTGAAGTGGCCTCCAAGGCAGAGTATGCCAACCTGCCCAAAGGAGGTGTCATCGTCCGCATCAACGGTGTCAAGGTGACGCAGACGGGCGGTGGGGACGTCACGGTAGTAACGGGAGCCAAATTCATTCGCCTCTCTCCATCTTTCGGCATGACACGCCTGGGAAATCGCTTCATCGACATTGAGATCGAACGCGACTGGTCCTCGCGTGTGTCCCGCGGCCCTCACTGCTTCTTTGCCGGCGATCGCCACGTCATCATCTCCAACGGCAAGCTGGAAGTGGACGTCAACGAGCAGGGCCGTTTCAAAGTGGCACACCTGCAGCCTCGCCGACCTGTAACACCGCAGCAGTGTCTACGTCAGTCGGATAATTACGTCAGACGAGTCAACAGCGTCACATACACCGCATCACCCGCTGCCCGAGCTGCCCGAGGACAACCGCCACGGCGTCGCAGTGCTCCCGTCGGCGTTACTCTCTAAAGTTTTAAAAAAAAAAAGGAAATGCGGTGTTCCTGTAGAGACTGCGAAAATGCGAGCAATGTTGTGTGTGGCAGATGCACTTATTTAGGCTGTGCTTAGGATTCAGCAGAACTGACTTTATCTAACAGCAATGCGCTTCCAGCTATAACATCTTGTGCACATTTTGACGGCCTACCTATGGTTGATTGTGTCAGTATTGCATATGATTATGAAACCTACTAGTATACCATATGTCAACCTAAGGAACTATGACATGCTACAAGAAAGACTTCACCGGCACCCGTCTAGATCACAGGAGATCAGTCCAGTGAAGCTTGTCACCAACTATTATTCAGTAACCAACCGAAACAGAAGATGAAAACTGAACAAAATATAGATGTCAATCACACATATTTTGTCAGCGCTGAGCGACTTTGACAGACTTTATACCAATGAATGAGTTATTTTCTGATAATTTAAAATACACTTCCTTCTGACTTTGAGCCGGACTTTTAATATTAAGTTTAGCTTATCTCTGTACCTGGAAAGACATACCAAGGAGTATATATAAAAAAATACTGTTTTATATTTTCGTTCATCTGATATTACCAGACGATGCCTTCAGAGGAGTTTAGTTTTCCTATTTTAGGAAGGAAAGAAATCGGTTCAACAATAATACATTGTTTATTAACACGTTCTAGATGGCCACATTTGTGCAAATAGGTGGTTGAGATTTGTTTCCTTGTGATTGTTTGCCGCTTTGATTAATTTTGTTTGCTATTTCAATAATTGTTATAATGTCTATTATATATGATTTGTCAAAAAGTACATTTTGATGTTTTTTTTAAATTGTAAAATCATATTTATTTTCCCCGGTTTAATCATTATTGTTATAAATTATCTGGCAGGCCAGCTAAGTTCTAAACTTGTGTACTTAAAAGCCTAAATTATTAATCATCATTAAATCGTTTTGTTTAACTATAGTGGCTTCATGTCAGGTCCACTATTTCTAATAATTATTTGTACCAATATTTAGTATTTTATATCGCACATACATATAGTTTATAATTACTTAATTTTAATAATGACACCCTGTTCTTCCCCATCAACTGCCTTCTCCATTATTCCCCCCCCCCCCTTCCATCCCACTCACATATGATATTGCATTCCATTCACACATTATTTTGATGACAGATCAGATGTTGTTCATTGTTTATATAATTATTGTTTAGTGGTTTTAGATATTAATTGTTTAGTGGTTTTAGAAGTTGCAGAGTTTAGGCTGGTTCATACTAATTCACACATTATTATGTTACTTTGCGTTTGTGTGATCAAAATGTTTGTTAATTATTATAGTTGCAATTAAAAATTGGTGACTGGTATGCCTTTAAATTTTCTGCTATTGAAAAATTGTCCGATGCTTTTATTACATACATTTTATTGGGTTCTTTTTTTTCTTATTTTTTTTTGGGGGGGTGGGGGGTGGGGGGGGGGAGGGTCACACGTCTATCGTTGTTATATTGTATGGCAAGATAGTATGGCATAAATCAAAGGGACCAAATATTTTCTGTTCTGAAAGGATCGACGAGTTCAGACTATAGTTATAAAGTTATAATGTTACTTATGCTTCCACATTTGAGAAAAAAACCTGTTGTGGCATGTTCAGGTTTGAGAGAAATTCGTTGAAATGGCTGATATGCTGATCTGTGATACAGAGCTCTAGGGAATTTAAACTGCTGCATGTTTATTTGTTGACTCACATGAATAGCAGTGTAAGTCTATGTACTCACCACCACCCCCACCACCCCTCTCTCACCCGCCAACCCTACCCCCTCAAAACCGAAATAGTTAAAAAAATAATATCGGGAAAAAAGTCCGTCCGCCTGTCCGCCTTCCGTCTTTCTGTGCAGAAACTTTTAAAGTGGCTAAGTACTTAGAGCTTCTTTCAACTATCAGAGCCAAACTTGGTGAGATGGTGTTATACTCATGAGATCTCCAAAATGATCAGTGAGTGAATGACTTCACTTCAAGGTCAAGGTCACAGGGTCATCAAATGTTAGTTTTAAAAAAAGGAAATTTTTCACACAATTTCATTTTTTCTAGGTCATTAATATTGAACTTATGATTTTTTGACACATGATAGATATAAATGAGACGCACATGTGTACTATGCAAATTTGCTTAACCTCAATCCAACGTGAAGGTCACTGGAGCTGTCCAAAGTCGGTTTGAATAGGTACTTTGAAGCGGCCTTGACCCTAAACTATGAGAGATATAAAGTCCAAACTTGTTATATTAAGAGATGATAGATTAATCTTTCATATAGTACTATTTTCCGTTGTTGCATTGATCTTGAAGGTCAAAGTCACTTTAGGCCTTGCAAAAACATACCAAAAATAAGTCATCCTACAGTTGAATGGCTGTATATTTAGCCCATAGTATGCAACAACATTAGGTTATTTGTTCAGATTGGAGCCAAAGGTCAATGTCATCTAATGGTTAAGAGCATAGAAAGATCAAAGTCGGCAGTACTTTGCATTTTAATACCACCATTTCATTTTGTTTCTCCTGGGCACTTATTTTTATGTTAAATATTGAGTTCCTCGGTATTACTTTGCATTTTAATACCACCATTTCATTTTGTTTTTCCTGGTATTAGATATTGAGTTTCTTAAGGAGCATGTGAGTCACAATGGCTTCGCCCTTACAGTTATTTATTTTTTTTATTTATTTGCATGGAGTTGGTGGGCGCTAGAATTTGTGATTAACTGGATCGAGAAATCTCCATATTCGCCTACAACGTACACCACTGAAGTTTTCTTGAAGTACAGATCGAAGTGTATTCTGCTTCCTAACATCATTGCATGGGAATTATATTACTTTCTGTTGAGATAATGATCGAGCTAAATAAAGTTGGTTGACTGATTGTAAGGCGCTGTTCAATGTGATAACTTTCTGCATAGGTATATGATTTTGCAATCAGTGTTGAGAACGGTTGCTTGTTATCAGGAATTTTATGTCGCAGAAGAACCGTAGATTTGCTTAGGCCTTGATTTTTATATTGGCTGGTCTTATTTAATGTGAACTCGGGCTTTAGAAACTTATAATTGAATTGTTTTTATTTGGCGGCCAATTTCTTTTTGTAACCGAATTGTATTTGCACAGTTGTCGTACTTTAACTTATGTTGTGAGCAATTTAAGTTTCACTTTAGCAGTGCGAACTGCTTTTTGTCCAAGTTTATAAATTTCCTGTATTGACGACCTTGTTTTGAGATTTGAGCATGCCTTCTCCGCTGTGTATTATATGCTGGTCTTATATAGAAATAGGGGCTGTTCAACTGGCACTTTCTGTGTTTTGCCTTCATCAGTCGTCTCACTGGTATTTTCAATAAAGTCGGAAAACGCACACGATTGAGTGTTTTTAGTATCAATTCACTCGGTCAAACGCTTTCTTGAAGTCTACAAACACATTATTTAGATGTTGTTGGAGCTATATAGGCATTTCTTGCAAATTATTCTGAGGTTGAAAATCTGCTCAGCTTTGGAATGGAAATAAGTGCAGAGAAGATCAAACTGATGACAACAACACCAATGGCATCAACACGGACATCACAGTCCAAGGCCAATTTCTCAACACGATGCATAGCTTTAAATATTTAGGAGCCATTGTATCAGACAACGGGTCCCGGCAGGAAGTCCTCTCCAGAATTGCACAAACAACTGCTGCCCTGACAAGGTTGATGCCCATTTGGAAAGACAGGATCATCTGTCTACACTCAAAGGTAAGGCTGCTGCGCTCCCTTGTCATCTCCGCTTGCAAATTATGGACCTTCACCGCAGACCTTCAATAAAGAATACAACGCATGGCGATAAGGTGCTATACAGAAGACTTCCGGCCATTTCCTAAACCCAGCACATCACCAACAACGAAGTCAGACAGACCACTACACAAGCCATTGGACAACTCGATGACATGCTCACAGTGGTGAAGAAACGGAAACTCAAATGGTACGGCCACGTCACCAGCGCAACAGGCCTTGCAAAGACCATTTTGCAAGACACGGACGGTGCAAGGAGGCAGAAGAAGAGGGAGACAAAAATAGAGGTGAGAGGACAACATTCGAGAATGGAGTGGCTTGACACTGAGCGAAGCCATGAGGGTACGACAGAGAAAGATTGAGTACGCTGGTTAAACGATCATCTGTGTTGCCCCAACGACTTTCGAGTTACGGGATAGGATAAGAGGGGATAGGATTAATGGTTGGGCCCGTATGCACGTTGGGCATTTAAAAGTAATGGTCATTAGTACTAACCCATCGGTTATTAAACTGACCAGTTTGAGCGAAATCTAATTGGTATGCACGTTGCAAAAAAAGCGCGCCGTTAGCTAACAACAACTTATTTTTAGATTGGAGGGAATCCTTTCCGCTTTTACGATTATGAGCATGCGCAATGCGTAGTTGTGGTTAAAGATTGCAGCAAAGATGGAGGCAGAAAAAAAACGTGCTCGAAAAATAAATTTCTCAGCAGAGGAATGTAGCGTTCTGTACGAAGAGTACAGAATGCATAAGGAATTGTTGACGGCAAGCCACTCTAAAGCCGTCATTAATTCGGCACAAACGTCTTGAAACGTGCCAGTGGCGAAAAATCTTAAAGCAAGACAAACTTGCAACACTGGCGGTAAAGTTCCTTGTCGATTCGATACTTCAATTGCATCCCTAATTTCATCCGTCAAAGACAGAATATCTTCACGTCTAAACCTGAATTTATCGTATAGTTCTACGTCATCGTAGCGATCTAAAGGATTATTGCGATCGCGGAAAATTCTGTTTCGGCGCAAAATATTACGTCTTTGGTTAGCAAGCCAAACATTCACCGCCATCTTGAAACCGCACGGTAGTTGGCCAGTTAGGCTCGCTAATGGAGGGGTACCGCAGAATTAAATTTAATGTACGATTAGGCAGCTAATGTAGGTCATGCATACCGCTAACAGCCAAATAATGTTCTAGTTAGCCAAACTGACCCTTTAGCACAGATAATGGCGCGACATGCATACGGGCCCACACAGCGTAGCTGAGACTCGCCTTGAACCTCTCACAAGTGAGAGGCAATCGTAAACCTCGGCATGTCTCCGCTACTCCGTTTGGGTTACATGATTATTGCTTTAGGTCCAGCGGACTTTTCCGAGCCAAATCAGGACCGGACAACCCCTGATCCGCATAAAAGATCTGCCGAAACAACCCTAGTGGTAAAACTGAAAGCTCTACACCAGCCAGTCACTTTACAATAAAGACATCCCACTCAGGAGACGCTGAAGGCTGTACTCTCATTTATCAAACCCCCGTTTACAAAAACAAAATAGGCCTAGATTACAAACATCATTATAAATTATCAACAAAACGCATACATATAAAATGCCTACATTGCTAAATAATAACATCATAGGAAGCCCTAGTGACCACCTGGCAGAAAGCGTCCAATATTCCCAAGCTGATCCAACAGACCTCATACTGTTTGTATTCTATTTTGTTTTTGTAACCGGGGGTTCGCGTAGTTGAGGTCAACCCTCAGCCGTCCCCCGCGTGGGATGTCTTTATTGTAAAGTGACTGGCCGGTGGAGGGCATTCAATTTTTCCACTGGGGTTGTTTCAGCAGATCTTTTATGTGGATCGGGGGTTGTCCGGTCCTGATTTGGCTCGGAAGAGTCCGCTGGACCTAAAGCAACAATAAATAAATAAATAAATAAATAACAGACCTCATACACAAATAAGGAGTCTTGTCCCGGAAGAGTTTTCAAGAAAAAAGATAGGTGACTGGTCTAGCGAAGAAGAAGATAGTATAGCAGATTGATAGAACAGAGCAGGAATGAGAAAGAGCAAATGAGAATGACAGCGACAGTGGGAATTTAAAGCACTAAATTTCCAGAAAGTGGGGATACTATTTATACTGAAACCCCCGGCACCCCAGCTGCGGGGGACTCCGTTTGGGTACTGATGCTTGCATGAGTGGGGTATGTAGTGTAGGTGATAGTGGTTATGGTCTATTATGACCACAAAAAAAAAGAGAGAAAAAAAAAAGAAATCAGCAGCAGCAAAAGTATCGTTGTGTTTCGTGAAAATAAATCACAACGATAAATTATGTTTTCCTATTCGTATTGAGAGAACAAAGCACGCACAAAAAGATGACGTCATTAGCTATGTAATAATATATGACGTCATCAAGATATGTGTATATAAATATAGTCTGTGTAAACTAGAGGGCGCCGGAAGCAAGAGTGTGGATGTTTATATTCGATACCAGTAAATGTTGACAGCTGAAACTGCTTGTCTACACAAATCACCTACAAAATGCATAATTAACAGCTAGGAGGTAAATATTTAATTTGTGTATAAGTTTTCTGAAGATTACTGATTGGTTTGTTCGAACGTTTATTGGACCGAGTATAATACTAGCCCTAACCATAATGCTAAACCAGACATCCCGTTGTACTGTATCTTCAGTAGGCTAATACTGTATTAGCAATTTCATCTAGAAAAAAAGCTGGACTGATGATTGCAGCGTTTATTCAGTCTTGTAAATTCTCTGATTCTAGCAGTATTTATCAATTTTAGTTTCTGTATTTCTTCCTAAATATTCATTCTGTTCTTCTAGTAGCACGTTGATGCGTAAATGCTTATATGCATGCATGGTAGCTTATTTTATTTTTTTCAAATTTACACAAATATAATTTATATATACAATTATTTTGTTATGCTTAATTTTTGGTGACAGCATGACACAGTGATCAAGCAACTGCAACCATGAGTGAAAGGAATTCAAGAGCGTTTGTCACAGGTGTTAACAATGGTAACACAGGTTTGTAACATTTTTATTACCCATATGTCAATTTTATATTTAACTGGTTGAATAAACAATAGACACACACTGATATTAATATAGTGACCATAAAATATACAATTTTCTGAGAGAATAAAATTGATCAGTCATTTGATTGATCTTTGACAGATTTGCATGAATAGCTACAATGATTCCCAGCTAACCACAATTTCGGGGCCCGATGGGGCCCGGATCGGGCTACCGATCGGGGCCCAATGGGGCAAATGGAAATTGGAACCGACTCGTGCCCGATTCGGGCAAAGATCGGGCGATCGTCGGGCTACCCGAAACTTACCCGATCGTAACCCCACGTTCGCCAAACAGTAGCCCGACTTCCGATAAAGATTGGGCGATCGTCGGGGTACCCAAAACTTACCCGACCGTAACCCAACCTTTGCCGAACGGTAACCCGATTCCGGCAAAGATCGGGCATACGTCAGGATACCCAACACCAACCCTATTGTAACCCAACTTAAACCAGAAACAACCCCGATAATGCCCCATCCCTGGCCAATGCTGATTTACCCTAAAATCATATCCCACATATTGTTTATGATATGTGATTGCATGAAGAATGAATTGAGATGTCTGGTGTTAATAGGGACTGTCGGCACAGGCGTTTTTGTTTTCGGAAGTCCTTGGTGTGTCCCCACTTAAGTATTTACACACCATTTCGATAACGATAGCCTATAGCCTATATTAACGTGATCTTCGTCGCTATCGAAATCGTGTGTAAATACGTAAACGAAAGGCAAAGCACCCAAAAAACAGCCACAGTGAAATAGGTTTTCGCAGGCAAACACAATATCCGAGCACATGCAACTGTAGAACTTAGAAGAAAACTGTAGAAAATTGGCGCCCAAGTACAACCGGAAAAGACCAGCAGTAATGGGCACGGAAATTTACCCTTGACTTATAATGTATAAATAAATACAATAGTTAAAAGAAACACTTTAACAATATTTTACATATTGTATGATAAAAATTAAGAATTATAAGCACAATTAAATAATTATATCTTGCTGAATTGATTTTGTATAAATATTTTTCACATACATACGCCGCAGCATATGTGAAGCAGACGAAACATTCCAGACAGTTTAGCCAATTAGAAGCGAGAGTAGGCCTATGTTAGCGTGTGCGCAGCGTGGCTTTGTGGTGGGGCAGAATCGGGCTGTAGACGGGAGGGCGAATCGTTACATTTCTAGACTACGCTACGCATCGGGTTTTTGTAGGGCTATGTGGGTCCCTACTAAAACCCGGCAAAAGTCGGGATGCCCTATGCGGCCCCAGTGGGGCCCCGATCGGGCTGGTTTGCTGGGTTAATATGGGTGCCTGAGTTTCTGTTTTCATCTGGCAAACTGTTGTAACACTGTACATGCAATACCCCCTAATTGGCATCAAAAGGGTTAAATATTTTCCAGATTTGCATAATTCAACATATCATTCTCTGTGGTTTTTTAAAATTTCATTTGTTTTCCTTATATTTGGGAGATTTGCATTGACCATTTATTCCTCTGGCCTTTTTGATTGATTGTGGAGATATTATATCCTATCACAGACCACTTGGTGCAGCGCATGGTAGAGGGCTTGGGCAGTAACAAGTACAAACCTGTTGACTATGGCCGTCTCAAAGCATTGGCATCAGAGAAGAAATTTGCTGCTCTCAAGACGTCGATGAAGGTGAACAAGATAGAGAAGATCGCACATGCTAACAAAGAGAGCAGCATCCTCAAGCAGCATCAGCTAATCTGGCAGAAAGAGTTCCTGAGGCTTCAGCATTTACGACGAAAAGTTAGTATATTGTTGAATCCTCTTGCTGACAGTTTTGTTTATGATGATGTTTGACTCACATGCTTTTGAACAAAATGAATATTTGTACCCATCCAAAATTCTTAGTTTTTATTGTGTAGTTGGGTTTACATGCACATATTGATGCACGTTAGTTAGTTAAGCATTGAGTATTAAGTGTTGTTTTCGTCTCTGTGCAGTTCCAAATGGAAGTAGAGTCGCACGTTCGCCAAAATTCAGATTCTGACATTTGTAGTCATATTTACAATGACTTGGAATACAATGACAGTAGCCTGTCCTCAGCATTTGAAGCATTCAAGCAGGTTACTGCTGACCCAGTCTGGAATCTCAGGTGAAATTAAGTCATTTATTTTATGAAGTATATGAGGTTTTGCACCTATTTATTCTAAATATTAGAGAATTACCAACTAGTTTGGTCTAAAGCAGCATAGATTTCAAGCTTATTTGTTTTGATCGTTTCTTTACAATTGTTCTCCTTCTTCTCCTTCCGGTTCCCTGTGCTTTTAACTGATAATTGAAGGTTGTGAATCATTGGCATGTATGCTGTGAACTAATAATGTTGTTGTTTGTTTTTTACTCATATGCAGGGATGACTTGCGATATTGGCTGACAGAGAACAGGGAGGATTTAAAGCTTGGTGATCCAGACGTCATAGCCAAACATGCTGAGATTCATGAGACAGTTGTGTCTGTCAAATCACAACAGGAAGATTTGCTGGAAAAATTACGACACGAGCAGCATTGTCTTGAACAAGAATTAGACACAGGTATATACTATAGTATAATACATACAAATTTACATTTGGTTTCTTTTTAAAGTATTTGATTTCTCTAAATGTTGCTCAAATGTTGTTAGTATTGATGTTGATGCTGATATTATTACTGATACTTACAGTTTTTCACCGCTTAAAATGAATTATTTTCTCTTGCTTCGGTCTTGACAAACAATTCTGAACTTTAAAATTGTACTCTGTAAGAGCTTAAAATTAATGTAGGATGCTACTCTAGCCATTTAATGTTATCCCTAGCTGAGCTGAGAGCACTTTGTCCTCTTGCCTTGGAGAAGCATGCTGCTGTCCATGAGGGAATCCCCACAGAAGCCATTGATCTGGAATGTCCTGATCTCCAGCTCAAGTCCTCCATCTTACAGGAATTTTTGGTGCTGGATGAAAAATACAGAGCACGCTTTGATGATCTGCAAATGAGGCATGCATTGGCCTTGGTGTGAGTACAGATTCTGTTAACTGTTGTTTTTTGTTTTGTTTGGAGGTAAAATATAGTGTATAGCTTCTTCTCTCCCATAAAAATAAAAATAATATTAAAAATGTGTATAGTTTAATTTTATTTTGAAAAAGAACCAAACTCAAAAAGCACGCACAAAAACACATTGTGGTCTGATTGAGGTTTACTGAGTTCCTTGCCATCTTTACTCTTATGCCCCTGTAACTTCTTTGTCTCATCTCCACTCCCTTACACCACACATGCATGCAGACACATAACACAACACTCTCACATTAAGACACTCACTCACATCAAACCAGGTAAATATTAATTACCTACTCTTTCAAGCTTACAGATTGTGTTAAGGTAGTCGGGTACAGCGATTCTCACATCGTCTTGCGCATTCATAACTTCTTCTTCTTCTTCTTCTTCTTCTTCTTCTTCTGCGTTCCTCCAAATGGGGCCGCAGATGTATCCATCTGAGGCATTGTCCATTTTTCTGGTAGCGTGTGCGCTCGTTTGGACTCCCACACAATACCCAGGGGGTATAGTCAGCAGCACTCCGTCTTCGTTGGGACATTCGGTTTTAGCGAGTTTTCCTTCTCGAGGCCGTGCACAAGACTGGATGTGGCCCATCTCATCCAGCCCCGCCTGGTTATCCTGCCAGGTACTCAGTCGCCCCCATAGCAGGCTTGGTGGTAACAGGGGCACCAAACTGGTAGACCAGTAGTGGGTGCTGCTATGGACACATTAATGTAGGAGAGGCCATATGCACCTCCTGCCAGCTTGGCCAGACAGTGGTTCCGCGGCTATCACTACATCTGGAGAGTGAGAGGTAATTAATTGAACATCACTCCCCTTGGTGAGCGGGACGTCCAGCACCAGACCTCACTGCCCCCGCATTCATAACTATATCCAAGTGTATATCAAGTCGCAGTTATTATTATCCAAAAGATTTTTCCATCAGAAAGAAAGAAATTACAGTAAAATCTTTTTGAACGCGCCGAGTTAGTGCACAAAACATTCTTTCGGGAGGTATTTGTCAATATTTATGCAAATTGTCAAGACTGTAACATGCGATTACAACATGCAAAAATCGAAGTTCATTGTTGTGAATAGGCCTGAATGAAGCTATTGTACATGATCACTAACTTTCAGATCTAAATTATCCACCCAGACAAATGCAATGGATTAAATCTTTCACAACGTTATAAAGCAAAGCCTCGTCTATACATTCTGACATCTTGTTGATGATGAAATTACTTCCTATCCTATCCTATCCTGTAACTCTGAGGTCGTTGAGGTCATTGAGGCACCACAGATGATCGTTTAACCAGCATACTCCATCTTTCTCTGTCCTCGGCAACCCTGATGGCTTCGCTCAATGTCAAGCCAGTCCATTCTCGAATGTTGTCCTCCCACCTCTTTTTCGGTCTCCCTCTTCTTCTACCTCCTTGCACTGAGTCTTGCAGGATAGTCTTTGCAAGGCCTGATGATCTGTTGACATGGCCATACCATCGGAGTTTCCGTTTCTTCACCAATGTGAGCAGGTCATCATGTATTCCAATGGCATGTGTGATGGTCTGTCGGACTTCGTCATTGGTGATGTGCTGGGTATAGGAAATGCCCATAAGTCTTCTGTAGCACCTCATCTCCATGCTTTGTATTCCAAAGCATGGAAATTACTTCAACTTTTCCAAAATTGAGCTGTGATGATAGGCTAGCAGAGAGCAAGAAGAACATGAAGAAGGATTCTCATTAGGGTAAAATCATCATCTTATTCTCATATTTTAAAGAATTACTTTCATTGCACAGATGCTGAGAATCCTAAAATGAAATCGGTTGGATCAATGATGATATGATGGTATTTGTTTGTGAAGAAAAAAACCATGAAAAGTGCCAAAATAGATTTTAAATAAAAAATTCAAATTATATACTCATTCGACCAAGGGACGCAACTTGCTGTTCATCTTGGTTTCTTTAGTAAGCGCTATTTACAAGTTCTCACTCTTTTTGTTTTAACCTCTTTTTTTTTTTTACTAAGGGGTGTAGTAAGTGTAACCTTTATAGATCAAAATTTAGCTCGGTGACCTATATGTCCTTTGTTTTGTTTTGGTTGTGAATAACAGTATGATAATAATGATTGTACCTACAAAGTCTCAGGCAATTCTAGCTACCATTTCATCATTTATTGTAATTTTAGCCTCAGATGGCCATGGGACAATTTTTTAAAGTCTTAATTTACTTATTAAGCATTCTTCTACCTTGCTGGTGGTTGTCATGCTCAAATCTTCATTTTCTTTCCATCTGTGCAGCTGTTTACTATTATACTGCTTTTATCTCAAGTTTGCCACCCTTCATTTAAGAAATTATGCTCTAATTTCAAAAGTAGCAAGGCAAGATATGCTCTTTTTTTTTGCAGTTTATGTATTCATAAACATCATTTTAGGAAATTCGATTCACTTTGATTTCAACGCACCCAACTACCGTAATACTTTCTTTATTATTGCTGCTGTTTGTTAAAGCAGTGGTTACTGTTGGCTATTGTGTTCGCAGGTTGGATGAGTGTGGCAATTGGGACCCTGATGACCACTTTGTGTTTGTGGCGATCCATGACCAGTACCCTCGTGAACTGCCCAACAGACGCACACTGCTCTTTGACAGGCTCCGACGGCACCTGCCTAGCAAGACAAGGACAGAACTGGTGTGTACTCATTGCATCCAGCACTGGAAAAATTTTCAAGTGCAACTATTCTGTTACCACTGTTCTTTTGCCTACTTTTGATTCTAAAATAACAGAATGAATATCTCATAAATAATTTCATGTTTATTTAGACAGGGTGAAGTCTGATGTCTGTTCTATTGGTTTACATGGGCATTTTGTTTCTTGTTGACTGATTTTCTGCTTTCTCAAACTGTTCAGTCAGATCATGAAGACTGGTGGATGGACTTCAAGTATTTGAAGGAGCGCACCAAAGGATTACACAATGACTGGGCCCGTGATCGCCGTGAACTCATGACCAAGGTCAAGTTGACCTTCCAAGAAGCAACCTTGACTCACCAGCTGGATGAACTGCACTCAGAGAATGTGCAACGGCAAAAACAACTGTGTCAAGTTCTGTATGACAAGGTCAGTTGCATTGTCCAGACATGAACACAAAAATGGATTTGAAAATAAAGAGATCAAATATAGAAATAATTATTGTATTACACTTATGCATTTTGTGTCAGTGATGTGTACATTGTGGATTTTTAAAATGAAAATCATACCAGATGAAATGATAGAGTCAAGTGAGATAAGTTAATCTCAGCAAGAAAATTTGCAGGAATTAATCTGTGAAAAATATTTTCATACATACTTGTACACAATTATTTCTGATTTTAAAAATAATATTTGTATTGACAAACACAAGAAGAGATGTATTAACTGAAGCTTTGTTAAAGCTGGTCAATTAAAGTTTGTCATGTTGGTTTGGAAGGTGCGAGAGTGGAGAGATAAGAAGATGGAGGCAATGCAGTTGGAAATGGAACTGGAGGCACAGCAGCGACAGCAAGTGCAAGAGAAGATGCTGGCTGAGGCAGAGGAACAGAAGAAGAGACGGGAAAAAGAAAAGGAAAAGGTGAAATAGCATGACAGTCTGTGTCTTGAGATACGTTTCTTGGATTTGTCTTGTTTTAGACAAAAGCATTCAGTTGTCCCAAAAGACAAGGTATTAAACAGGTATATATCTAATTCCCTGTTCAGTAATATCCCTCTAAATTCAAAGATGTTCAAAGTATAAATCATGGAAAAAGGCCTAGGTGAAACAACGACCGACAAAGGCCACAAGCTTTATTTCAGCGGGAGAGATGATAGGCACGAACACGGCATTGGATTCTTGGTCCACAAAGACATTCTGGCCTCTGTCATGGATTGCCGCCCAGTCTTCAGTAGAGCAGCCCTTTTCAACATCACCATCATCCAGGTCTATGCCCCAACTATGAAGACAGCAAAGTTAAGGATTTCTATGAACATCTGCAGGTTGTCCTTAACCAAGTGCTGAGGAAGGACATAGTCATAGTGCAAGGTGACTGGAATGACAAGGTTGGCCAAGATGCGTGCCACAACTGGGTAAACACATTTGGACCCCTCTGCAACAACGAGACAAGTGACAGAGGTCTGAGACTTTTGGAGTTTGCCAGATACAACAATCTGATACTGGCAAACATGCTTGGTCCCCACAAACAATCAAGACGATGGACCTGGCACAGTCCCAGCAGGGAGAAGCGCAACCAGATTGACTACATCATGGTCAATGAACACTTCAGCATCAAGCATGAACATTGGCATGAAACGCACTCTTCCAGGAGCAACCATCAGAAGTGATCATAATCCCGTGCTGATGTCTTTCCATCTCCACTTGAAGACAGTAAACAAAGGAAAGTGCGCCAGACTGAAGTTTGACCTGGACGAACTGCAAGACCCTGACGCTGCAGAAATATTCCAAGCCACAGTTGGAGGGAATTTACACGACTGTTCATTTTGGGAGCTGGTGGGAGTAGATGTCAACACCATGACAACACCTTCAACTAAGCTGTGACAGATGCTGCCACTGAGATCCTTGGCAAGCACACCAAAAGAAGAAACCATGGATCACACCTTTAACTTTTGGACCTGTGTGACAAACAAAGAGAGATTAAAATAAAAAAGAACACCTCACAGGGAGCTAGCTGATGCCTACCAAAAAATCAACAGTGACATCCGAAAAGGCATGCGCACAGCAAAGGAGAACTGGATAGAAGATAAATGCCAGGAAATAGAGAACAGTCTGAACAATTCAGCTGCTTCACGGTCTGGTAGGCCTTCTTGCTGTTGTTCACGTGTTAAACAGCCCAAGGTCTCCACGATCCAAAGCAAGTCTGGCATGTGCCGTATGGAAGAACAAGAAGTCTTGGATAAATGGACAAAGTACTGCTCTGACCTTTACAACCACACACCAAACGGAGATCCATCAGTTCAAGCATGTCCCCAGAACAGAGAAGAAGACAAAATTCTCCCAACTCTCCGAGAAAAAGTTGAGGCAGTAGTGCAATCGCTGAAGAAGGGGAAGTCAGCGTGAGTGGACAACATTCCCGAAGAATTGCTTCAAGTAGGAGGAGAAGCGATGATTGACGCCCTTACCATCATCTGTAACAAGATCTGGCAGAGTGGGGAGGAGTCTACACCATGGACCCAGTCGCTTGTAGAGTGGGGAGTGGCCTACACTATGGACCCAGTCTCTTGTCATCACTCTTCCCAACAAGGGTAACCTTAAAGAGTGCCAAAACTACCGCATCATCAACCTCATCAGCCATCCCAGCAAAGTCCTCCTGAAAATAATACTAAACTGGTTGAAACCCCAAGCTGAACAAATCATAGCTGAAGAACAAGCAGGATTGAGGGCAGGGCAATGTATAACTTAGCAGATTTTCAACATCAGAATAATCAGCAAGAAATACCTACAGCACCAACAACATCTATATCATGTGTTTGTAGATTACAAGAAAGTGTTTGACCGAGTCTGGCATGCAGCTCTGTGGGCAACCATGAAAGTGTACAACATCAGCCCTAACATTATTGAAATCATCAAAAGCCTGCAGTCCTCCACAACAGTGCCATCGGGAACTGGTTCAGGACAACAATCAGCGTACGTCAAGGATGCCTACTCGCCAACACTCTTTAAAATCTTCCTGGAGCTCATCAGGTCAGATGCCCTTGCAGATCATGAAGGCACAGCCAACATAGAGGGTAGAGCAATCTACAACCTCAGTTTTGTGAACGACATTGATGGATTGGCTGGAGAAGATAAAGAGCTTGAACAGCTGGTACAGTGGTTTGACACCACCTCCAGAGCCTTTGGAATGGAAATAAGTGCAGAAAAGACCAAAACCAACACCAGTGACATCAACACGGACATCAAAGTCCAAGGCCAATCCCTCAACACAGTGCGTAGCTTCAAATATTCAGGAGCCATTGTATCAGACAGGTCCTGACAGGAAATCTTCTCCAGGATAGCACAAACAACTGCTGCCCTGACAAGGTTGAAGCCCTTTTGGAAAGACGGAACCATCAGTCTACACTCCAAGGTAAATGTTGCTGCGCTCCCTTGTCATCTTTATCTTCCTATACTTTTTGCTAAACATGAACCCTCACAGCAGACCTACAACAAAGAATAAAAAGCATGGAGATAAGGTGCTACAGAAGACCTCTGGGCATTTCCAACAGCCAGCACATCACCCACTACGACATCCGACAGATTATCACACAAGCTATTGGACAACACGATGACATGCTCACAATGGTGACCACATCACCAGGGCATCAGACTATCCTGAAGGCACGGTGAAAGGATGCAGAAGAAGAGGGAGACAGAAAAAGAGGTGGGAGGACAACATTCAAGAATGGACTGGCTTGACACTGAGTGAAGCCATGAGGGTTGTTGAGGACAGAGAAAGATTGAGTATACTGGATCTGTGGTTCCCCAACGACTTTCTAGTTACTGGATAGGATAGGATAGGATAGGATATGACAGGCCAAGGAAAGACCAGGGAAACGCCTGTCTAAACAGTGTGCTACTTGGCTTACATCTCGTCATTAATTTCACAGAAAAGACTGCATGCTAAGTACAGAGCTTGTACTGGTCAGAAGGCCACTATATGTCAGTGACAAGGCTTTCACCGATTGTTGGATGTTACTGTGTTAATCTATCAATGGTCTATCCTATTTCAGTTTTGTAAAGACAATGGTTGTGTCTGTATTATTAAATAAAACAATACTGACAATTTTTTTACTGCATTTTTCAGTCTTATATTTTGTATTAACGTGTCCTTTGTTATTTGCTGTTAGTTCTTTTAACTAGCAACTTCAAGCTCATGCAAAAACAGTCAACTCGTAACTTGCAACTTTCAGCACATACAAAATAGTAAAAACCTTGTATGTTAACATTTCTGTCTATTTCTCAAACATGTATGGGATCTCAATATACTCGCTATCACTACCAGATTTGCTGTTCGATATTGAATACAAATTATACTAAAAACGTTTGTTTTAATGACACTTGATTTTTAAAAAGTTTTTGATTTTTTTTCTTCTCAAAAGTGCATTTTTGGTTATTTGGGGTTTTGAATGGACACCGACGATATGTAGAGCAAATGTCTCCTATATTCTGACTTTTGTTCTGAGCAGATTCGAGAGTTCCAAGCTGAGCGGCAAGAACAGCAACAGCAGCATGAAACACAAATGCAACTCAGATTGCAACAGTTGCGTGCTGAACTGGCTGATCAAGCAGTTTTCGATCAAGAGAGGTAATATGGCTACAATTATGATCATTGATTTCTTTAATGCAAACGGCGTTAGTTGCAGGATGAATTACAGTAACACTGAAGAAGTTAAGTCAAGAGTGTCACTAGGAGAATTTATGAGACATTTCTTCATGTTGTTCTCAGAATAAAATACCGCCAGGAACAACTAAAGGAGAAACTGGAGGAGAGGAAACAGGAGGAAGAGAGAAAGAAACAGGAAGAAACAGAGAAAGAAGCTCGGCTTGAAGCTCTACGAGAACAGGTTGGAAACCTAATTCTATGCAGAAGTATATCAGTCATAGAGGTTAAAGTATGTTATCAAAATGCAGTGAATTTTCTTTATTTCCTTTTGACCAACAATTATTTTTAGTCCAAATGAGAGATAGAGAGGGAATAGTGAGAAAAATAGAGGGAGGCGAATGCATCGTCTTTGTTGTATATTTTATGTGTGGGTGCAAGATATTGCGTCCCTTTCGTCTATGTCTCTGTTGCGTAGGTCAGGTGTGGGGCATGTGGATTGGATGGAAGCAGGGTGTGCGCTTCTGCTGACAATTAAAAGGGGTGTCATCCGTCGCTTATGAATTTTAAGCAGCTAATCATTTGAGCTTTCCAATTGGTATTTGTGTTGCTGACCGTTTAACTGTACCAAGAAAAAAACGTCACAATGATGATGTTGAGATAACATGTCATTGGCATATTTCGTCACACTATTTATTGCCTGATGAGATAAGTCGTCAGTTTATGTTTTAGCTGCATGTAACGAAAAGAGATATTTCAAGAATTTGCATGCGTGTATGCATGAATCTGCATGTTCTCTTGTCTAACAACTTTTCAAACTCGTAATACTGAACTAATCGTCACACCCTCTATTAAACAATTAACATAAATCAATACAATTGTCACCAAATACAAAATTTACAAGAATCAAATGGAATAAATATAATTGCTTCTACTCACGTCAAGTGTTGCAGATTAAATCCGTTGAAAGAATTATATAAATAACTCACACAAATAATAGTACACTCCTAATCACCACTGCCAGAGGAAAGGAACACTACACGGCTGTTCATAAGCGGTGTGATGATATTCTGGGGAAGATACGTTATCTTACAAGGGGGTAAGACTTATTGATAGAGGGGCGTTAGGCTACCACTATCGATCGTTCTTTTACCAGAATTCCAGAGCGATGGGAGAGACTGATCATGGTGCTTGGTCACATAAAATTTGTATTTGTTCTCGGGCTTTTTAGTATCATTTGGCTCAATTTGAGAAACGCTTATTACTAATCAAAAGACTAGGTTACTATGTCTCAAGAGAAGAAAATTAAGAGATACACAACAATACAAATAGAATGACACCAGTTGTATGTGTGTGATTTCAACTTTTATATAGGCAACACAAACTTTAACATTTCTGCATTAACTGGTAAATTAATAATTAATATAGTTTGTTATCTTACTTCTAGACTCTGGGATTCGTGAAACTGTCTCTAGTCTATCTTGATGATAGAGCGTTCACTGCAGTTTGTTCCTTTGATTTGACCCTCGCAGCTTCGTAGTTAGTATTCGACTGAAGAGCTAACGTTGGGGTACCAAGGATAATATGCACGGGGTTCTATTTCCTCTGACCAATCGTTTAACTCTCGTTTTAGTTAATCTCGCATATATGGGATTATTCGTTTTTATTTGAATATTTTCCTCACCTGCCCTATTTATGAGACACGTACAATTATCCTTGAATTGGAGTGTCAGAGGCAGAGTGTAGGATAGATTCAATAGCGATAAGCGGCGCCTGGCTAGTTAACGGGGACGACGTCCTGGTCAGTTTGGCTAAAGTAAGCTAACTACAGTCATGGATCGCTAAGTCTGTTCGATTTTATCTGGAGAGACTGTCTGCGTGAATGTCTGAAGGAAGTTAATTTAACATGTGTGGACTTCTCTTTAGGTAACTCGTGAATTAACGTCAAGTTTCATCCGATGCTATCTATTTCGCGCTAAGCTAATTTACTACATTTTGTCGTCAATATTTCTGCTGTTACAAGCGGTACTTTTATGCTATGGCTAAAAATAACCCTTGTGCTGTCCCTTATCGCTGGCTAAACTGCTTGTAGCCAGATCTGAGACGCTGGCTGTGCATGGGTTTCGCACGGCATGGCCTGCTGGCGTGGCTAAAAATAGCTTATAGCTGGTGGCTGAAAGTTTACTTTCAGTGAAGGAAGTTTCAGCCGTGACTAACTAACTATATATATAATCACACCGCAGTTACATTCCCATTCCATGATACGGCGATAACTCGTTCTTTAGTCTCTTAAGCATCTACGTCGTCGTCTTCCTCTGCCTCCTTAACTCTTTGCCTGACAATCGACGATATATCGTCGATCTGAGCCGCCATGTTTGTGCCAATCGACGATATATCGTCGATTTCAGTATTCCGTTTCGTTCCGTTTTTTTGCGCAGTCCAATCCAAGTTTTATTTTAACCAAAGAGAGATAACTCTTTCTACTTTCGTTCTCGATCGACACGCGCGTGGTTTCTTCAAATTGATTCGTTTTTAGAGTGTTTTTTGTGCATTTTACTAAGCATTGTGATGGGCACAATCGACAGTGTGTCAAACTCTGCTAATAATCAATATAATTTCAAACTGTAAAGTGTATTTTGATATAAATAATTTTTTCTTTCTGGCGTGTGAAGCTGATTCAGTGATTGGAATTATTCCTCCAGATTTTTTTTATCACTGTGGTATGTAGAAATATTTTTATTTTATTTTATCATTTCAAAAAGATCAACATGCTTTCAAAACACATATTTCAATAACATAATCAAATTAACATTTTTTTTTCTTATTCTTCACTCTTTTACCTTTAATTTGATATAAAATATGTCTATTTAACAACTATTATTGAAAGAACAGTAGCTTAAATGCCTAAGGTACTGAACTTTCTTTCCAGTGCCAGAGAAATGTCTGGCACAAACGTGGAAACATGCCTGGCAGGCAAAGAGTTAATCTTCCTCCCCTTCTCTTTCTCTCTTCCTCATTCTCCTATCCCCCTCGTCCTACTCTCCTCAGTCTGCTTCTCTATTCCTCATCCCTCTCTTCTCCGTCTCCTCTCTTCCTCTGGTCCTGTCCTCCATCTTTTTCATGCATCTTTTTCGTCTCCTTCTGTCTCCTTCTTCCTCCTCTTCTTAGTCTACTTCATCTTCATTCTCTTTTTCTTCCTCTTCTTCTCCTTTCTCCACTTCTTCTCTATTCTTCTTCCTCCCGCTCTTCTATTTCACCTTCTTCTTCATCTTTTTCTTCATCTTCCATTCTTGGTCTTTTTATTATTATTCTTGAGGACCCGCCGCTGAAGACTTCTGCAGACAAATGAGTTAACGACACTTTAAGTTTTCTAGATTCATACATTTTTTGGGACCACTACATATATCTCTTTCTCTCTCCTCTGTGACAAGACCAGTGCCGCAATACAATATCGAAAACAGTACACCAACATAAAAATTCTACAACTAATTATAATAACTAATTATTACAACTAAATATTACATAAATAATACTAATTAATTTCATTCATACAAATGGAATGAATGCTTTACACTGCAATTGTAGTTTCAACTTCAAATCAGTTAATTATCTGAATTAAATTCCTTATTCCCAATTACAATGAACCACCACGTTCGTCTCCTCACCACTCCATCCTTCACACTAATATCAACATTATTTATCATTAATTTTTATGACATAACCAATATGAAATATCATTGTTTAATAATACTATTGCATTTATAATATAACATTTTAAAATCATAAACTATATATACATCTGCAGACACAGTTGCGAGAAGTGTGGCACAATCTACCTGTAGTAAAGCCATGAAAAGAATTATTAGATTTCTTGAATGTCCTTGTGAACTGTCATGTGATAAGCTCAACCAATTAACATTTAGCTCTTACAGCAGCTCCAATATCTTCTTACACGAAAACAGACTAACAATAATGTAATGTCATCGGACCCAAATAATTATAAAACTGGTCCTTGGCACTGCAAGTATAATGTACTAGCTGTAACAACTTTTCATATTTAAAAAAAAAAAAACTTCTTTGCTCATTGATACTGCACGAGCACGATAGCTTGTTACTTTGATGCAGGTACGAGTAGTAGCAGAGAGTGATCCAGCTAGGACTATGAAAGACACAAAGGTAAGTATCAACACTTTCTACTTTGTAAATAGTTATGATCAGCATGATCTAAATAATGTGCAGATCATCTGATGTGTAGCCTTGTCCAATCTACTCATAAACTGCTTTGTCTTCAAGAATGCCTTAGCAACTCTTTTGAGAAATATGTGTCAAAGTAGCATTTACCATTTTATTGACTCACATGCATAGCAATGTGATTCTATGTACTCATCCCTGCCCTCAACAATTTTATAGATTTGTGCATATGTTTGCGAGATGAGTCCTAAATAGTCCAAAAATGATATTTTAAAAAATGTCCATCCACTGTCTGTCTGACTGTTTGTGCAAAAACTTTAAAGTGGGTAAAATACTCAGAGCCTATTTTAACTATCACAACCTTGAAAATGATCAGTGAATTTATGACTTCACTTTAAGGTTAAGGTCATCAAATCTCAGTTAAAAAATTAATTTTTTTCACAAAATTTCTTCTTTTTTTTCCTAGGTTATTAATATTGAACATGATTTTTTGATGCATGATATATATCAATGAGAAACACGTACTATGCAAATTTGGTCAACCTCACTCCAAGGTCAAGGTCACTGGTCCAAAGTCAGTTTGTATAGGTATTTTGACCCTAAACTATGAGAGATGTAAGTGCAAACTTGTTGTATTTAGAGATGATAGATTGATCTTTCAAATATGTTCCGTTTTTGCATTGATCTTGAAGGTCAAGTTCATTTTAGGCCTTGCAAAAACATACACAAAAACATAGGTCATCGTACAGTGGAATGGCTGTTTATTTAACCCATACTATGCAACAACATTGGGTTTTATGATCAGTCATGCATGAGAGATCATGTGAGGGTCAAGGTCATCCCAAGGTCAAGGTCACTGAAGATCAAGGTCATCCCAAGTTTACTGATTTTTGTTTGCATAATACAACTTTTTGCTGTACTTTATTTGATAATACATGAGTGTATTTGGAACCAGAGGTCAATACCATCCCAAGGTCAAGAGCATAGCTAGAAAGCATAAGGAGGCACTGTGGTCTAATGGTAGTGCTTCGGCTTGAGGATCTGAAGGTCCCGGGTTCGAGCCCTGGCCGGGCCATTGTGTTGTGTCCCTGGGAAAGACACTTTACTCCTGTTTTCCTACTCCTTCGGATGAGAGTATAAACCGAGGTCTAGTCTGTGTGTCTTATTCATTCCATCATAACGGACTTTAAAGATCCTTGTCGCTCATGTCCTAGACGGGTGAGTGCCGGTAACAAGAACACACCCAGCATGCACTTGGTCCTTCTCCCCCATTCCTGGCTGCCCAGGATTGTGCTCAGTTGTCCTGGCGTCAGACCATGCGCCCAAAGGCTGCCGGTGGGCGTCTCGGGAGGTTTGAGTTAGATCCTGTATCGGCCAGCGCCTTGATCCTTAGGCTAAGGCGCCTTACAAATGACGAACAATATTATTAGAAAGATCGAAGTCAGTGTTATTTTGCATTTTAATGCCACCTTTTAATTTGTTTTTCCTGGGCACTCATGTTCATGTTAAATATTGAGTTCCCTAAGGAGCATGTGAGTCATATGGGCTAGGCCCATCAGGTTATGCATTTGTAAGTATTTTCTGTGTTTTCAGGCATGGACAGCTCACCATGTGCCAGATGAAGAACATGAGTACATCAGTATCCAGAAACCTTTGTTTGAAACTCATGGCTTCAACTCAAAGCAGGTAATTTCTTGTATACGAAAATAATGCAAAGAAAAGGAATACCCTAGCTAACATATTATTGTTAAGAAATTCTTGGTTTGTAATGTGACCTTTGGGTTTGCATGTAAAATATTAACCAGCCAATACAATTGTTCAACAGCTGAATTTATATTTGTTACAACTTTATACAGAAGGGAGTGTGTGTGGGGTGGAGGTGGGGGTGGGGGGTATTTTGTGTTTGCATTCAATGTAAGCTATACAATATTAAAAATACATCTTCATGTTTAAAAAACTGAATTATTTGAAAAAATTGTTTTGTGTTTTGTTTGCAGATTACATCGGATCATAGGTTGCGTTTAGAAAACAAACTGAGAGAGGCAGGTCTTCACAACACCGATTATGCCCGTTCTATCCTATCTCAAGTTCGACCACCTCAAGCTCCCCGCAAAGACATGGCTTCCACGCTTACACTGAAAGACCCCAGATTCTAGTGAACATGTTTTTCAACATTGGAAATGAATTGACAGAATATAATCTTCAGTATTAGCACCCAGCATTACTGTTCATTTTGATGCAGCTTGTAGAAACATGGGTATATTTTTTAACATGAAAAATAGGATATGCAATTTCTGTATCAGGGTATACAGCATGATTGGTTGAAAACATTGCAAGTCGAATAAATATAGATTAAGCCAGGCAACGTTAAATGGTTGCTTTACAATCAAATGTAAAAGACAGTTTTTATTATGTATCCTGTTCTGTGAAAGATTTTTTTTTCTCACTGTTGGTGTGAACATAGACTTTTGGGGGCATTTTTTAACTTGTCAATAAATAATGATGTAGGCCTATATTGTATACATGTATAATAAAGAAGCAAGTCATTTCTTATTTGTTTGTTGTTTGGAGACAGTTGAATTATGTAAAGTAATATTTTAACATATATTTTGTGGTTTTGCTGTTGCCTTAAAGTGTGTGTATACATTTATCGTGTGAAAGAAATGGTGAAGTTTTGCTGGCTTTGGGTTATGATTGTAAATATGTGAATGAATGTATTACAGTATATTTGTGTGAGAGATTACATTATGTGTGTGTGTGTATGCGTGTGTGTGCGTACGTGTGTGTGTGCATGCATATGTATGTGCTGTTGTTGTATGCAACTGACCTATTCATGCTTTACTATCAGATCAGTTTAAAATTTAAAAAAAATCTTGGTCTGGATGTTGTTTTTGCAAAAGAGTTGGTCTTTAAGACCCAATATAAATATTGTGATTTATTTTGTTTGTGTATGCTGATACTTTAAATCGTTACCTTGTACAAATTCATTGTCGTGCTGCGATTCAAGAATTATGCATTTCAGTTTGCACTTGATGTATCTGAACATCAATTATTTTCAAACATGTGTGCTTTGAAACTGAGCTGAGGAGATCTGATGTTATTCTTGAAAATTTGATAGAGGTGATGATGCTGAAATTCATAGGCATTTACAGCACAGCTTGATTTGGTCTTCTCTAAATGTATTCACTTATTCTGCAGTTGTTACCAGCCTTTCTGGCTTGAGGCGGGAACTAAGGCAACGGAAAATGCCCCTTTGTATTTTTTAAAATTCTGTTTCAAGACCAAGGTGCATACAACATGTACATACGATATGAAATAAAACAGATACAACACAACATCCATTGTACTTGGTACCAACATAAATGCAAATATTTTTGTTTATTTCTGCCGTGAACTGACAAAACCGAGCAAGTCCACAAAACCTACTTTCGAGAAAATCGACGTTTTGTGTTGCGCTATATTACGCGATCGTTTCTAGAAGTTTAAGGGCATATTATAATGCAATTCCTCGATTTAAGAGTGCATACCTTGAATGTTAAAGAAATGTTTGATAGATTTGATGTTTTAAGACTATTTGTGGACTTGCTTTGTTTTGTCAGATTATTCGTGAGATAGATCTTTGTTGAGAACATGACAAAACCAAGCAAGTCACCCGCTTGGTTTTGTCAGTTTATTATTGAATTAAATCCTTGTTAAAAAAATTCACAAAACCAAGTAAGTCAAATCCGCTTGGTTTTGTCAGTTTATTATTAAGTAAATCCTTGTTTTCAAAATTCACCAAACCATGTAAGTCCCATAGGCCGTTTCGTTTCTTTGTTAAAAAGTCTGACGAGATGAGTCACATAAGTTGGGTTTTGTAAGATGTGGGTGCGGCAGTTACAGTGAGTGTATATGTGTGCCTGTTTATTGTTTTTAGCCATTCTTCACTTCATATTCCTGGGTTGGTATGCAGGAGTCATGGGTTTTTTTGCTCTCCCTTCAAATAATATTAGATGCAGCCAATTTAATTTTAAAAATACAAAACTATTTTCCTTTCAGTTTCCTATTGTAGCGATCTTCCTGCCTTTACACCACGTGTATGTCTTGTATTTTGTTGCCCTTGTTGTGTGTCTGTAATATATTTGTTGCTGTTTGTTTGTGGGTTCGGGCACTGAATAGAATTGGCCCAACGTTTCCCGGCGTGTCGTAAGAGGCGACTAACAGGGGTAATGTTAGCACGGCATCACTGGGCGAAAGTTTTTTTCTACACAGAAGTCACCGGCCAGGGCGAGGAACCTCACGTTGCTACATGTTCAACGACCACGTGCTCGGGGCCAAGGCGAGCCACACTGTATTCGTGGATTTCGGCTGTGCCCAACAGCCTGGAGAGGATTGGGCACCGCCAGGTCCTTTTTTGCCCAAGACACACTACATGCATAATGACACTATCCACTAATTCCATACCGGATAGGTCGTCGCCCGGCTCAAGGACAGCGCCTTCCGTTGGCCACCAGGACGGAGGTGTTAAGTATGCTACTGATGGACAATTTAGCAAGATCCGCACGAGAAACAACATCGTCATAGGAACCTGGAATGTCAGGACCCTAAATGCGGAAGGAAAATTAGAAGAACTGGCCCACGAGTTGGACCACTATCGATGGAACGTTCTAGGCATTAGCGAACTGCGCTGAAAAGGCCTAGGTGAAACAACGACAGACAAAGGCCACAAGCTCTATTTCAGCGGTAGAGATGACAGGCACGAACACGGTGTTGGATTCTTGGTCCACAAGAACATTCTAGCCACTGTCATGGGTTGCCGCCCAGTAGACTCATTACCATCCGCCTGAGAGCAGCCCCTTTCAACATCACCATCATCCAGACCTATGCCTCAACATCAGACTATGACGACAGCGAAGTGGAGGATTTTTATGAAAATCTACAGGCGGTCCTTGACCAAGTGCCGAAGAAGGACATAGTCATAGTGCAAGGCGACTGGAATGCCAAGGTTGGCCAAGATGCGCACCACAACTGGGGAGACACATGTGGACCCCACTGCAACAACGAGACAAATGACAGGGGTCTGAGATTCTTGGAGTTTGCCAGATACAACAATCTGGTACTGGCAAACACGCTTGGTCTCCACAAAAACTCCAGACGATGGACATGGCACAGTCCCAGGGGGGAGCATCACAACCAAATAGACTACATCATGGTCAAGAAACGCTTCAGATCAAGCATCAACATTGGCAGGACACGCACTTTTCCAGGAGCAGACATCGGAAGTGACCACGATCTCTTGATGATGTCTTTCCGGCTCCACTTGAAGAGAGTAAATACTGCACTAGACTGAAGTTCGATCTGGACAAACTGCCAGACCCGGAGGTGGCAGAACTATTTCAGGCCACAATTGAAGGGAAATTTGCACCACTGCTCATTTTGGGGGCTGGTGAAGTAGATGTCAACACCATGACCACCACCTTCAACTCAGCTGTGACAGATGCCGCCACTGAGATCCTTGGCAAGCACCGACCAAAGAAGAAGCCGTGGATCACACCTGAACTTTTGGATCTGTGTGATAAACGAAGAGAGATTAAAAAAAGAAAGAAAAAGAACACCTCACAGGGAGCTGATGTCTACCGAAAAATCAAAAATGACATCCGAAAAGGCATGCGCACAGCAAAGGAGAACTGGATAGAAGATCAATGCCAGGAAATAGAGAACAGTCTGAACAAAAACAACAGCAAGAAGGCCTACCAGAGTGTAAAGCGGCTGACAAGTTTCAAACAGCCCAAAGTCTCCACGATCAAAGTCTGGCATATGCCTTACAGAAGAACCAGAAGTCTTGGACAGATGAACAGAGTACTGCTCTGACCTTTACAACCATACACCAAATGGAGACCCATCAGTTCTAGCATGTCCCGAGAACAGAGAAGAAGAAATCCTCCCAATTCTCCGGGAAGAAGTTGAGGCAGCAGTGCAATCGCTAAAGAAAGGGAAGTCAGCGGGAGTGGACAACATACCCGCGGAACTGCTACAAGCAGGAGGAGAAGCGATGATTGATGCCCTCACCATTATCTGTAACAAGATCTGGAAGAGTAGAGAGTGGCCTATACCATGGGCCCAGTCGCTTGTCATCACTCTTCCCAAAAAAGGTAACCTTCAGGAGTGTGAAAATTACCGCACCGTCAGCCTCATCATCCATCCCAGCAAGGTCCTCCTGAAAATATTACTCAACAGGTTGAAACCCCAAGCTGAACAAATCATAGCTGAAGAACAAGCAGGATTCAGGGCAGGGCGAAGTACCACTGAACAGATTTTCAACCTCAGAATAATCTGTGAGAAATACCTACAGCACCAACATCATGTGTTCATAGACTTCAAGAAAACGTTTGACCGAGTCTGGCATGCAGCTCTATGGGCAACAATGAAAGCGTACATCAGACCTAAAATTATTGAAGTCATCAAAAACCTGTATGACAAGGCTACCAGTGCAGTCCTCCACAACAGCACCATCGGGAACTGGTTCAGAACAACAATCGGTGTGCGTCAAGGATGCCTACTCTCTCCAACACCCTTCAACATCTTCCTAGAGCGCATCATGTCAGATGCTCTTGCAGATCACGAAGGCACAGTCAGCATAGGGGGTAGAGCAATCTCCAATCTTCGTTTTGCGGATGACATTGATGGATTGGCTGGAGAGGAACAAGAACTTGAACAGCTGGTACAGAGGCTTGACACCACCTCCAAAGCTTGTGGAATTGAAATAAGTGCAGAGAAGACCGAAATGATGACCAACAACACCAATGGCATCAACACGGACATCAAAGTCCAAGGCCAATCCCTCAACACAGTGCATAGCTTCAAATATTTAGGAGCCATTGTATCAGACAATGGGTCCCGACAGGAAGTCCTCTCCAGGATCGCACAAACAACTGCTGCCCTGACAAGGTTGAAGCCATTTGGAAAGACAGGACCATCATTCTACATTCCAAATTAAGACTGCTGCGCTCCCTTGTCATCTCCATCTTCCTATATGCTTGCGAAGCATGGACCCTCACAGCAAATCTACAACGAAGAATACAAAGCATGGAGATGAGGTGCTACAGAATACTTCTGGACATTTCCTATACCCAACACATCACCAACGACGAAGTCCGACAGACCATCACACAAGCCATTTGGCAACACGATGACCTGCTCACAGTGGTGAAGAAACGGAAACTCCGATGGTATGGCCACGTCACCAGATCATCAGGCCTTGCAAAGACTATTCTGCAAGGCACAGTGCAAGGAGGTAGAAGAAGAGGGAGACCGAAAAAGAGGTGGGAGGACAACATTCGAGAATGGACTGGTTTGACACTGAGCGAAGCCATCAGGGCTGCTGAGGACAGAGAGAGATGGAGTATGCTGGTTAAACGATCATCTGTGGTGCCCCTACGACCTCAGGGTTACGGGACAGGATAGGATAGGATAGGATAGGATAGTTTGTTTGTTTATTTCCACACCTCGTGGAAGTTGCCGCGTAGGCGGAAGATCTACAGGATCCTTCATGGTGGGCAGGAAAGTACATGAAGAAAACTCTTTTTCAAAAAGCCGAACACGTCCTTTGCTGACCGAAATGTCGTCATCATTTTCACAGGAAAATAATATTGCACAGCAGCAATAACATGGATTCTCACTGGTCCGCTTCATCTTAAGGCGCTTTCTCATTGGTCGGGAGGACTTACTTTTCTTTGTCAGGTTATTGTAGAAAATGACGTCATCATGCCAACTCGAGCATCAGCCAGAGGATCGCCGAAACAAAATCGCAGGGGACTTGCTTGGTTTTATCAGTTTATTCCCCCACTTAAAATTTTTTTAACAAGGACTTACTCTATGATATCTCCAAATCTAAACATAGTTCGGATTTGATTTTTACAGGTAAGATGCGTCATTCTCTTGCAAGTTTGATGGCGCAAAAAACTCATTTTCGACCTTAGGTGGACTTACTCGGTTTTGTCAAATCACGGCAGATTTGGTGTGTTTCTGTAATTGTGTTGATCGTTCATGTTGCTGTAACATTGGCACACAACAGCAGGAGTTAAACGCAATCAGGAATTTTTCATTTTATTTGATTGAAACGATCCTCTCACAAATTAAACAAGTATGCTCACTCATCTTGCATATATCATTAAACAATGACATTTTTCTCCACCTACATACATCACATTTTCTGAAGTATCTCAGCTTTTGCTCTGTTTTTGCACTGGTGCCCCTTTGCCTTTCCATTTTCCTTTGAATGGTCTTTTCTTAGAAGTCTTCTTCAGAACTGTCTTCGGAATCAAAGGTGAAAAGATTTCTGCATTCTTCACATGTTGATATACATCTCCTGGTGTTCTGAAACAGCAAAACAGAAAATTAGAGCATCGGATTTAATAGCTTAGAGAAATCATAATTCATCCGTATTTGACCAACCCTGTGGGACAGTTGTTTCTTCTCATTCTTGAAGATGAGCAAGGATGGTGTTTCAAGCGTTTGACATCCAACAATAACACATATTTCATTTCATTACACAAACACAACATTATAATCTAAGGAACAAAACTTACTTTCTTGACAACTCGCTTTGGTCTGAAAGACTTTTGTGTAGCATTGATCTGGACAACCTTTTCACATCAGGGTGATAGTGTCTCTGTAAAAAAAAAAAAAACAACAACAAAAAAACTTTTAAATAAAGCAACAGAGCAGAATTCCATTAAACTCAAGTCAGATGGTTGTATCAAAACTATCTGAACTAGATGGGCAAACCCCATATGACTCACATACTCCTTATGGAACTTGCAATATTTAACATGAAAATGAGTGCCCAGAAAAAAACAAAATGAAACGGTGGCAGTAAAATGCAAATACTGACTTTGACCTTTCTATGTTCTTGACCTTGAGATGACTTTGACCTATTAAATAATAATAATAATAATAATGTTCGTCATTTATAAGGCGCCTTAGCCTAAGGATCAAGGCGCTGGCCAATACAGGATCTAACTCAAACCGCCCGAGACGCCCACCCGCAGCCTTTGGCGCATGGTTTGACGCCCGGACAACTGAGCACAATCCTGGGCAGCCAGGGATGGGGGAGAAGAACAAAGTGCATGCTGGGTGTATTCTTGTTACCGGCACTCACCCGTCTAGGACATGAGCGTCAGGATCTTTAAAGTCCGTTATGATGGAATGTATGCGACACACAGACTAGACCTCGGTTTATACTCTCATCCGAAAGATAGTAAAAGTGTATTATGCAACCAAAAAAACAAAACAAAAAAATTAAATAACCAACAACGGTCCTCACATGGAAGTGCCATGGGTTTCTGTATAAATAGGATCCCCACTTTCTGGAAATTTAGTGCTTTAAATTCCCACTGTCACTGTCTTTCTCATTTGTTATTTCTCATTCCTACTCTGTTCTATCAATCTACTATACTACCTTCTTCTTTGCTAGACCAGTCATTTACATTTTTTCTTGAAAACTCTTCAAGTTTGTATCGGCTTGGGAATATTGGATGCTTTCTGCCAAATGGTCACTAGAGCTTCCTATGATATTATTATTTAGTAATGTAGGCATTTTATATGTATGTGTTTTGTTGATATTTTATAATAATTTTGTATTCTAGTTTGTTTTTGTAAACGGGGGTTCGATAAATCAGAATATAGCCTTAGCGTCCCCTGCGCGGGATGCCTTTATTGTAAAGTGACCAGCTGGTAGAGTGCCTTCAGTGTTACCACTGGGATTGTTTTCCAAATCTTTTATGCATCAGGGGTGAGTCCTCTTTTAGTCAGGTTGTGGTCTTGATTTTGTGGTCCTGATTCGGCTCTCCACTCTGCTGGACCCTGTAAGCAATGAATAACTAACTAACTAACAACAATGGTGACCTTGAAATGACCTTGACATCTCATGCATATCTGATCAAATAACCCAACGTTTTTGCATACCATGGGTTAAATAAAGAGCCATTCCACTGTACAATGACCAATTTTAACAAATGTTTTTGCAAGGCCTAACATGACTTTGGCCTTCAAGATCAAGAAATATCAATCGATTATCTCTAAATTCAACAAGCTTGGACTTTATATCTCTCATAATTTAAGTTCAAGGTCACTTCAAAATACCTATACTAAAAGACTTTGGACAGCTACAGTGACCTTGACTTTGGAATGAGGTTGACCAAATTTGTATAGTATGTGTGTCTCATTAATATCTACTATGCATCAAAGAATTATAATTTAAATATTTAATTATTAATATATTAATAACCTAGAAGAAAAAAAGTAAAATTTTGTGAAAAACTTTAATTTTTGTACTAACATTTGTTGACCCTGTGACCTTGACCTTGAAGTGAAGTCATTCATTCACTGATCATTTATGAGGTCTTATAGGAATACACCATCTTACCAAGTTTGGTTGTGATAGCTGAATTAGGTTTTGAGATTTTATCCATTTGCAAGTTTTGCACAGACTGCAGATGGCGGACAAAGGGAAAATTTGCAAAAATCTGGGGAATTTTTTTTTTTTTTTTTTTTTTTGGGGGGGGGGAGGAGCGTTGAGTATATAGACTCACATTGCCATGCATGTGAGTCAAAAATGTATCCACATTGCAATGTTTCAATCTTCCAAACTGAACAATGATATCACAGAATATTATTTTCTTGTCTTCCTCCATGTACTATGTTCCAAACCTTCATTTTACACATGGTACTGTGTTGGCCCTATAATTGAGGAACAAATGTATACTGACAAAGTGTTATAACTTCTAGTATACATTATATCAATGATACAACTTCGTCACCAGGATACTAACCATAAGCAAGTGGAGATCCCAGAGTACTGTGCTGTTAGCATGGCAATGTTCTGGTTCCTGCAGATAGGGCATGTACACACCACTACCCTCAATCTCTTGGTCATACAGCAGGTCAGAGAAAGAGAATATCTGCCAACAGAAAAAGAACAATAAATAATAAAGTGGAACATGCTGTGAACAAGATGTTTACACTGTATACTCTTTGAAGCTCTCAGTCATACAAAAAGCAGAGAAACACTCTCAATAAATACAGTACACCATATAATAAATAATACTGGCCTTGATTCTTGAACACCTAAAAATTGCAGACAATGTTTAAATAATATTTATGAAGGTCAAGCATCATTAAATTCTTCTTTGTGAAATGTCAGTTATCTGACTATGAACTTTCATAAAAGATTTTAGTATTTGCAATGTAAGGTTCACAAAGGTGTTTCATTAGAAGCAAGTGTGGATATTGACAAGAATGTGAATACAAATCATAGATCTATTTACCGACACTGCAGAGCGGGCAATTGCAAGGTAGGCTGCAGCAGCCTCAGGCAACTGGTGAAGACTCATGCCTGCCATTCGCTTGATGAATGCCAACACCCTTTGCTGTGTTACCTGTTCATACGAATAAATAACATTAGTAAAACCAAATGCATTACCATTTACTCAGCTGCCAGGTTTTAAGTGATGTCATTGTTTTGTAGGATTCACTTCTCCAAACGGATGCACATTTACCAAGGAAAGGCAATATTAGAGTTTCTTACTCAAAAATAGAAATGGTCCTTATTTTCAAACCTAGAAACGCTATGGCTTTTTGTTTTTAGAAAATAAATGCCTATGTTTAGAAACTACATAAACTAAACAGACATTACCTGTTTCTTGCGCCTAATGATTGCAGACTCTAGACAATCGAGGACAGTGGGTGCATCATCAGCATAGTTGCCAGCATGGATGGCCAGGAGAGCATTGTATAGATGAGTGTAAAACTTCATCGGGTCAATGTTGAGTGCTGAACCCTGGCCACCCAGAATGGTGAATGCTGTCTGTACACAGTGTAGAGTCTCTAGCTGTGTCAGCTCCTGAAATGTTATAAAAGTGTATTTTATCTTGACATACTTTGTAGGTTTATTAATTGCCCAAAAGTGGCTTCTAATGCCTACTCTGAAAGATGCAATATTTATATAAGACTTATTAATCGTATAAGAAGGCGGTTGAATTAAAAATGCATAGATCCTTACCCCTGATTCAATCAGTCTGTTGAAGATGTTGTACAAATCATGAAAATAGTCCACGCTGATCAGATGTGTGAATCTGAAAGTACAATCAAGAACATTATTTTCTCAATACTTCAATATAATGGTGTAAATCTTAATGACTTTCTATACAAAACGTTAACCATTAAAACATGCTACATTTCTTCTTTATTGACTACTAAACAATGTTGATGAGAGAGACAGTAAGGAACTCACGACATGCGTTTCATTTATCGGATACAGTCTATACTTTACAGATGCATTTCACTTGTACCCCATTCTGTATATCGATTTCTAAAGAACAATAGGAGTACTTCCTAAATAGCTGTCAACATGTATTTTGACCGCTTTTCAGGGGAAGCAACTCTCATTGACCTACTTTACCTACTTTCGGTTTATGCTGTCAACATGTATTTCAGGGGAAGCAACCTACTTTCGGTTTATTTAGGAATAATGCCTATTGCAATGATGTTAGTAATAACAACAACAACCACGCTGCGACAACAATAACAAAGTATCATGATGACCTACTTGGCCAATGCTTCCAGGACAATAGGCAGCAGAGGTGATTTTTCCTCTCTCTTCAGCACATTGAAGAATGTTGTGAACATACTCTCCACAATTTGTGTGTGCTGAAAAATACCAAATATGGACATACAAATAATCAACACATCAATGTAAACCACTACATTTGGGGTTACTTGTATGCCAAAAATCACCAGCATCGGTTAAGGCAATTTTTGAGATATAGAGAAAAACGTGTCATGCAACCTTGACCTTAGTGGTAGAGAAATATGAATGCAGGTTAGGCTGGTCACTAACCCAGGTAATGTTCCTATGAAGTTTGGTAAAAATATAATGTGGTTATTGAGAAATGTATGCAACCGGACCACAAGTATATCAACTAACAAGTTAGTATCTCCCTTCTATGTCTCTGTCGACGTGCGCGTACAACCGGTTTCTTCCCTTTACATGCTTTGCGCTCCATAGAGCGTCGTCGGCCTAAAATAATTTTTTAGAAACTCCAAAACCCAGGGGAATTATGGGTAGGAAAATCCTTTTCTAAAATGACGTCGGCAGGACTCTTCGCGATTGGTGCATGGCACACGAGACACACGCAAAATGGCGTCACAAGAAGATTGTTAGATCTGAATTCGTCTAATTTGACCTTGCATGCTGCTGGAAAACAATGCAATTTGAATTTGCTATCAAAAATCAAAAGAGAGCGAGACCACAACAAAGTACAACGAGCCAAGGCGATGCAAACACCCAAGGCCGACAGAACAAAAAGCACACAAACTACAAAAGGTAAGTACCCGTGACCATACACAATAAAGTAGGCCTAACCAACATTGCAAAATAGGACTGATCATCACCATGATTGAATTTTTCCACCCCACCTTCAAATCGATACGGAATCGAACATATGTTCAAATCATCATATCTTTGACAGAACTTGCATGTGCATTATACAGTGTGATTCAAGTGATAAATGAACCATCACATCTGAGCAGCTGAATCAATGACAATGGCGAACAATCGTTCACTGAGACTCACGATCGCCTGCACTGAGCTCACATACATGTGTGCATGTTTCTATAAATCCATCGTGTTCTCCTTCGATAATTGAGCAAAGCCTTTGTTCACTACCAGAAATATGCAGTTCCTCTCCCAACTTTCGTTTAAATTCAGCCAGCACATCTTCGCGAGAAATAGCGACCATGACTACAACCGTAGCTAGTTATCAGTTACTTCCCTTGAACAGATTTTCCAGAATTCTCTATTCTATTTTTAGGTTTGGGATACCCCCGTCTCAGGTTGTGGCTAAAACCAAGGGCAACGGGACCACCGCACGTCGACTGGGGGCAATACGAGATACTAACTTGTTATTTGAAATACTTGTGACCGGACAAACTGACATTTGGCTTATACTGATTCCCAAAGCGCAGATAAATATCTAGAAATACAAAAACACAAAAGCCACCACTCATCTCATTAGGCCACAACAAAAAGTGACAGTTTTATGTAATTCTTCTGCATTAGCCATAGCCTCAAACAAGACACAATCAGTAGTATGATTAACTCACCACTTTCAGTCGTTCCTCCTTGTCCTGGGTAGCCTTGGTTTCTTGCAGATCCTTTTCTAATTCTTCTTGTTGCTTCAAGCGCTGAAAAAAAAACAAAAAAAACATTTTTTTATAAATTACGTGATCAGATGCTCTTGCAGATCACGAAGGCACAGTCAGCATAGGGGGCAGAGCAATCTCCAATCTTCGTTTTGCGGATGATATTGATGGATTGGCTGGAGAGGAACAAGAACTTGAACAGCTTGTACAGAGGCTTGACACCACCTCCAGAGCTTATGGAATGGAAATAAGTGCAGAGAAGACCAAAATGATGACCAACAACACCAATGGCATCAACACGGACATCAAAGTACAAGGCCAATCCCTCAACACAGTGCACAGCTTCAAATATTTAGGAGCCATTGTGTCAGACAATGGGTCTCGACAGGAAGTCCTCTCCAGGATCGCACAAACAACTGCTGCCCTGACAAGGTTGAAGCCCATTTGGAAAGACAGAACCATCAGTCTACATTCCAAAGTAAGACTGCTGCGCTCTCTGGTCATCTCCATCTTCCTATATGCTTGCGAAGCATGGACCCTCACAGCAGATCTCCAACGAAGAATACAAAGCATGGAGATGAGGTGCTACAGAAGACTTCTGTGCATTTCCTATACCCAACACATCACCAACGACGAAGTCCGACAGACCATCACACAAGCCATTGGACAACACGATGACCTGCTCACAGTGGTGAAGAAACGGAAACTCCGATGGTATGGCCACGTCACCAGATCATCAGGCCTTGCAAAGACCATTCTGCAAGGCACAGTGCAAGGAGGTAGAAGAAGGGGGAGACCGAAAAAGAGGTGGGAGGACAACATTCGAGAATGGACTGGTTTGACACTGAGCGAAGCCATGAGGGCTGCTGAGGACAGAGAAAGATGGAGTATGCTGGTTAAACGATCATCTGTGGTGCCCCTACGACCTTCGGGTTATGGGACAGGATAGGATAAATTACGTTTGAAATTAACAATATTCAATAACGTAAGTTACAATCTCAACGGGCAGCTCAAGATGCAAGTTTCTGTATTTTCAGAATGTTCGAATTTGGAAGTAGGTTTACCTATGAAGTAAAAATTATGTTGCCTAGTCTGAGTATCAGAGGGCACAAACAATGCTGATGATAGAGACATAAAGCAATTTCCAAAGAGATGTACAAAATTCACTGATACCAACTACTAAAATAAATTCTGAAAATATGCATGCCACTTGGTAAAAAATGCGGCTTACCTTTCTATCTCGTCGGGATAATTTTTGAAACTTTTCCTTTCGCTTCATCTTAGTACTTTCAGGTTTAAGGGTCTTGATCTCTCGAATTTTCAGACTCAGGAGTACTTGCAGAACCTGATAAAAAAAAAGAAACAAATCGTGAGAAATTGCAATCTTACCAGAAATGTTAATTTTGTTAACCTTAATTAACATGGAAAAATGTACACTTTGAAACACTAATCTTAACTCTTTCTATACTGGAGCGGATTGCATCCCCTTTTATCGTTCTATACTGGCTGATTTGTAGGAGTTGTTAAAAAAAAATTTTTTTTTAAACAAGAACTGTAGTAGAGACTAAGCAACTGCCAAGTTTGAAAGAATTATTTTTGCTATTTACTGATTTATCCAATTCCCACAGAAAGAGCTACAAATAGTGTAAGGGAAGCAACAATTCAGTAATTCATACCTGGTTTGATTCCAACCTTTTTAAAAAAAAAAGTTAAAAAAAAAAACACGACTATTGTCCCTAACTTAGGTAAAATAGGATGTAAAGCTTCACTCAATGCAATAATAGACCTTTCCCTGATTATTGTGGAAAACAACGTTACCTCCTTCTATGTGTAGTGTACCACGCTGAAATTATGCATCATCTTCATCACTTTCTTCTTTACCAATTTGTCCATTAGTAACACTTTTAGCACTCCCTTCCATGTTAGAATCCCACTCTCTTTGAAACAACAGTAGAGAATGCCAGACGAAGGTTGCAAGCATACTTTAAAATAAAAATATTAGAGGTTTTTTCACCTTCGTTTCGTATACTATGTTGAGTCTACACATTGCGACTTCCGAAAGTAGAGGAACACGTATGCGTATGTCAGTATAAAAGCATTGAGCGCTGACACTACGATATAGCGTAGCAAAGTATAGAAAGAGTTAAGTAACAATTCTACAAATATGAGGAGAAAAGACGTGAGATGTTGAGTTCCATACCTTGGGATTGACTTCAAACTTGCGACTCTTGATGTACTTGGCCATGGCACGTACAATCTACACAGCAATGAAGGAACATTATGAACATGGGTGTACAATGTTTATATACAGAACAAAACCAAATCTAATGCATCACAATAAATATGAATAATAAAGATTTAACCATTAACTCCTTCAACAGAAGATTACACTGAGCACCAATGCTACATTAGTGAAAGTATCTTATTGTAAAAACACCCACTACATAAGGCAATATAGAAAATTCCCTTTTAACCCCATGTTTTTACTACTCAGGTGGATTGTTTTTTTCCTTCAGGAAATCATGTTACACACACAGACACGTGTGCAAGCAACATTACAAATGCTCATTTCTCTGAGCCAATTTTACAGAATACAGCATAAGAACACCGATCTTTATTTTGACCTCAAGCATTACAAGGAAACTTGTGTACAGCATGTATCAAATGAGCACATGATGAGAAACTTTCCGGTACATATTGGAACATATTACTGAGAAAAACAAGCAAAAGATAGTACTTACATATCCAGACAAAAAATATAGAAGAGAAGCAGCACTTACTTCCAAACTGATTTGGCCAGACTTGTCCTCCACAAAAATATCTTTCACTGCCTTGCACACTACATCTGAAAACTGAACATCGACCTTTTGTTAGCCGATGTAATTAAAAAATATGGAAAAAAATAGAGTAATTAAAACCATATTTGACCGCACTGATCAAGGCAGTATTGCAACAAATATCATCATCATAACAATCACTATTGTAACATCATAACACTGAAATTATCAAAAAGTCCAAGACTGAAAGTTTTTTTCATGTTCAAGCTAGTTTCCTGTTGCATCATCTTACCTTTGAGTTCTTATGGTCCATGAAAGGCACGAGGAACGAAATGACATCACTGCGGTAGTTGAAATGAGGGTGTGCCACCAGAAGTTTAGACATACACTGGATACCTACAAGGCTCAGTTCCTGGATAAAAGCCAACCTATCAGTTCAACACAGTGCAAGCAGTATCAGCAAGCATATGCAAGTCAAGTTACAACAATCACCAATAATTTCGTCACATTTACAGTTCTTTGTAAATACTAATTAAATATAAATTAAAAACAATTGCAAAAATTAATATACTAGTCATATGGTCACAGACTGCTAAAAAATGATAAACACTGCTGCAGGCATGTGAGTGCAAAAGAATATGATTACACTTACGCAAAATCATATGATCAAACATATAAATGCAAAAGATGTTACCTTCTTGCTCTGATCAGGAACAGGGATGTCACAGAAACCATATCGTTTCAGTCTCTGGGAACTGTCAAATGATTTTCCTGCAAGCATAAAAACATCCAATCCTATCTTATCCTATAACTCGAAAGTAATTGGGGCACCACAGATGATCGTTTAATTAGCGTACTCCATCTTTCTCTGTCCTCAGCAACCATAATTGCTTCGCTCAGTGTCAAGCCAGTACATTCTCGAATGTTGTCCTCCCACCTCGTTTTCTGTCTCCCTCTTCTTCTGCATCCTTGCACCGTGCTTTGCAGGATGGTCTTTGCAAGGCCTGTTGCTTTGGTGACGTGGCCATCCCATTGCCGGCATTGGAGTTTCCGTTTCTTCACCACTGTTGTTCTGAACCAGTTCTCGATGGCGCTGTTGTGGAGGACTGCACTAGTAGCCTTGTCATACAGGCTTTTGATGACTTCAATAATGTTAGGGCTGATGTTGTACACTTTCATGGTTGTCCACAGAGCTGCATGCAAGAGTCGGTCAAACGCTTTTTTGAAGTCTACAAACACATGATATAGATGTTAGTGCGGTAGATATTTCTTGCAGATTATTCTGAGGTTGAAAATCTGCTCAGTGGTATATCCCCCCTCCCCTGAATCATGCTTGTTCTTCAGCTATGATTTGTTCAGTTTGGGGTTTCAACCTCTTGAGTATTATTTTCAGGAGGACATTGCTTGTATGGCTGATGAGGTTGATGGTGCGGTAATTTAAACACTCATGAAGGTTACCATTTTTGGGAAGAGTGATGACAAGCCACTGGGTCCATGGTATGGGCCACTCACCACTCTGCCAGATCTTGTTACAGATAATGGTGAGGGCATCAATCATGAATCTCCTCCAGCTAGAAGCAATTCTGCTGTATGTTGTCCACTCCCGCTGACTTCCCCTTCTTCAGCGATTGCACTGCTGCCTCAACTTCTTCTTGGAGAATTGGGAGAATTTCGTCTTCCCTGTTCGGGGGACATGCTAGAACTGATGGGTCTCTGTTTGGTGTGTGGTTGTAAAGGTCAGAGCAGTACTTTGTTCATCTATCCAAGACTTCTTGTTCTTCTTAAGGCATGTGCCAGACTTGCTTTGGATAGTGGAGAGCTTGGGCTGTTTAACACTTGTCAGCCACTTCACAATGTGGTAGGCCTTCTTGCTGTTGTTCTTGTTCAGACTGTTTGTTCTCAATTTCCTGGCATTGATCTTCTCTATCTAGTTCTCTTTTGCAGTGAGCATGCCTTTTCGGATATCACTTTTGATTTTTTGGTAGGCATCAGCTCCCTTTGATGTGTTCTGTTTCATCTCTCTTCGTTTGTCACACAGGTCAAGTTCAGGTGTGATCCACAGTTTATCCTTGGCAAGCACAGCCCAAAGAAGAAACCGTAGATCACACCGTGGATAAAAACATGAAAGATTGAACGATAATCAATGGAAATGAAATTTGTATGGATAATTTATCTCAACAAACAAGGATCTATTTTAATACATAATTGTTGTAAAGTGACCTAAAAATAGAATTACCTCGATGTATATATATTCATGTTTAAATGTATACATACTATAGGCCCCCCCCCCCCCCCCCCCCCCCCCCCCCATAGCACTTTTCAAACATTTTAAATCTACTTATTTACATAAAATTAATATTACCTTTGATAGTGTATTCCAAATACTCCAGGTAGGCTTTGTAGCTCAACAGCAGGGATGATTCAAAGTCCAACAACTTCTTGGTTTCTTCCTTCATCTACAACATATTTTTTTTTGGTATCCCTGTCAATTCTATATTTAACAAAGCATTTAATTTGAGTGTATTAGCTTGTAATCGGTAAAACACCAAAACGATGATGTAAATTTTTTTTTTCTTTTTACTGTATGGAATTCCGTATCAGTACGGAAGGTCTCCCACCGATGGCAATGTCTTAAAAAATATTTACGTAAGAAATTACTTATCATCTGCCAAAGGTGGTGGTATTGTTGATCAAGAAATCTAAACAATAGTGAAACAAATAAAAGTGAAATAATCATTATCATTATGATCATCATGATTATGATCATCATCCTTACCCTCTGCTCTCTCTCCTTCTCAGTGAGCATACGCAAACGGTAGCCGGGGATAATGTCACAGAACACTTCACACATGGACACCATGACCAGCTTGCGCACAGTGAGGCACACGTCAGGGTCCTTCTCTCCCAACAGTTTCCGCAACTCCTTTAACTTGCTCATCTAGATGCAAGACATGTTTTCAAGAAACAACACTCTTTAAGCACAGCAATGTTAATTAGAACAGTGATTCACAAATGGTGTCATAACACTATGAAAGTGACTATAATAAAAAGGCCAACAGGCAGAAAAATGACTCTTGGGAACTTCCAAATTTTATTTCAAATTGTTTTTGCCAAATAATGCAGGACAATGCCTCCTCAGCCTCTGGCTTGTTATTAAAAGAAACTTTCTTGAAACTGTTAACACATATATAGAAACAAAGTACATGTTCTATACTCATACAGATTTTTGTAAGACCAGTGTACTTTCAAATCAGTTTGCTGTCTCTCCAAAGATAACATGTGTACAATAAATAAGTATGCCAGTATTAACTCTTGTAACTTACCGATTCCTCAGGGTTTTCAATGATGGCCATGGCAAGATCAGCAATGCGCTGTTTTCTTTCTAATAGCTTTTGTCGTCTCAGGGCCAGCAGCTCCACGCTAGACAGGGGAGGTAATGGCTCAGCTTCCTTCTTTTCCTCAGCCTCTCCAGCTTCATCTGTCAAAATCAAGAGGCAGTACAGACAACAATAAATACATATTGTTGCAGCACACAACTAGCTGACAAAACAACTGCAGCAATAGTAAACATACACACATAACCAAAAGCCTCCTTCAAGAGGAGAATGTACAATGTCTTGGTTTTCTTTGATAATCAATGAAAATCATACACTTCTTTCCTTCACCGTTCTTGTATACACACAAAAATACCTCCATTTTGCTCCTCATTTTCAAACTCCAACTCTTCCTCATCATCTTCACTGATTGGCACCATCTGTGGGATGACACGTCCCTTATCCTTGATTGGCAAAAGCATCTTCATGTTTCTGGTCTCATCGCCAGCAAACTGAAGTCTGGGTTTCTTCTCAAACTGCGATGCCTCATCTTCTTCCTCATCAGTTTTACGCTTTCGGTTCTTGCTGGACCATTAAAAAAGAGAAAATCAGTAAAATGTCAATTCATGCAAAGGTGTGATAGGCTTCACATTGAATTTGTATGCTTTGTTCATCAACAAAAAAGCTTTTTTGTAGGTGTTGTAATCATGCGAATGTCAGTATAAGGTCTAGTCTGTGCACAAACACATTCCACCTCACAGGCTTTACAGTTCATGTTCTAGACTGGTGGTGCCAGCTCCACAAATACACCCACTGACCCAGTAAGTAAAAGGTTCCTTCAATCCTATATTTGGTCACCCAGGATACAGAAGATCTCCTAAGATGTACCCTATCACACATTACAAGCTGTATGACAAGCTCATACTATTCCATCGTCGATTCAGAGGATAGAACATGTCCTAATTCCTGTGATGAAATCTTAAGTCCGTACCAATCAGAGCGTGCTATGGCGCCCTTGACATTGCGATTGAAAAAAATGGCAGACACAACACAACAGTTGTCATCGGATCAAAGAGCAGAATAAGCCCAGAGTGTCTCTCTCCTCCAGATCCTTGGCCGTACCCACAATCAACAGAAATTTCCTCCTCATCTGCTAAATATGGCTAACAATTTGTTCTCTAAAAAAAAAGTACATGAATATACAGGGTTCATACAAACCTCCATCAAAATTTAGGGACTTTTTAGGGCCATCAAAAGGGAAAATTAGGGATTACACACATATACACGCCACAATAACAAACCATAAGGAATCACAAATTCATCAGATGATGGAGATTTTCTACAAAATGAAGAACCACCATCATTTAAAAATGAAACATGTTGTGACCCCGTCTGCCATATGGCCCATAGTGGGTGCGGACGTTACACATCACAATGTTCATTTTTTCACATAGTGTGACATGACTTAAATTAAGTTAAAACAGGTCAAGCTGCAGGTCAGTCCATGTCACTAACAATAACAACAGATAAAGAATCACCATCACCAATGGACACTTTGAAAATGAAACATATTGTGACTTGATTTTTTTTAAAGGGTCAAGACTTCTAGTTCTAACAAAAGAATGACAATAAATACAACCAACATCGCTATCTTTACTCCAGATCTGTAAGATGGCTCATCTCATCTTCAATTTCTTTTTCCAGTTTTGGAAGACTTGTTTCAATTCTTTCCATTTTGTTCTGAGAGCGTTGCTTTCAGTTAAAAATGCTAGCTCACTCTTGCGCTCGGTTTCTTCAGATAGATTGTCTGCCCCCATTCTTAGATGTCTGATATCTTCCTCAGCTCTGACCTTTTTAGTTTTTAAGCCAGCAAGCTTGTCCTCAACATCTTTACTTTCCAGTCCCCTTGCAACTTCTGCTTCTGAATTTTTGTCATCATCAAGGTGCTGCTGGTATTTGCTTCTTGCAGATGACGCAGAGGAAAGCCATTCCTTGGTCACTGCTGCTTTCTCTACACCGCCAGCTCTGCGAACATATTCCACAATTAGCCTCTCAGCAACAAGAGCTTTCTGTGACATCTTCTCTAAAGTCAATTCCTTGTTAACAAAAAAGCTTTTCTCAACCGATTCTTGCAGATGTGATAACAGTAGCAACTGCTTCATCCCCACCCACAGTTTCTCATGTTGTTTCTGACCAGCCTCACAAGAGAGTAGTAGTGTGTCAACTCTGTCTTCATCTGGTCTGAACTCGATGAACTTGGTTCTGGCTGTGCCATCAATCAAATTGAAGAACTGACTAACAACCATGTCACAGGAAGATTCCTGCACTCTTCCTGCTTCCAGCAAGAAATGCAGGTTTTTTGCACAGATGACAAAAGGGCTTGTATTTGTCACTGTCACATCATATAAAGTCTTTATAATCTTTGAGGCTCAATCATCCATCGTGGAAAACGCATTCTCCCATGACGCCGGCTCAGAATTAACTAACTTCACTTTAAATACCAAAATGTGCGGCCTGCAGACCGAGATGCTAATAGTAGAAAAGAGACTGGTTTTTGCCAAAAGTTTATCAAAGGGACACCACTATTGCTGAATACAGAACAAAGATTGTCGACTTGCTAACAGCAGAATGATGATAATTTTCATTTTCGATTTCGACAATCTCGATTTTTAGGGCCTTTTAGGGCCTAAATCGATTAACCTGCAAATTTAGGAACTTTTATAGGTCCCTAAAACTGTAAAAGTAAAACAAATTGTCAAAAATTATGGATTTTTAGGGGATTTTAGGGCATGTGCGAACCCTGATATAAATATACTTATTATATATAATTAGAATGTACAAATTGTTGGAATAACTCAATAAGAATAAAAAATGACTCACCCTGATGCAGACTTTGCAGCATAACGAACAAAAGCCGTATCCCGTCCTTTATAAAAATCAATGTCTTCTTCTGCTAATTCTTCCTCTTCATGTTCTTCATCATTCTGAGATATGTTTCCATTCTTTGTATCATTAACCTTACTCTGATCTTTCCTACTGAACTTCTGTTCTTTCTTCTTTTGCTTCAGACGCTGTTTTCGAAGCTTGCCTTGCTTCGCAAACTTGTTGAGATTTTTGTTGGCAACTTTAACTTTTGTTGATTTCGATTTGCTTTTTCCTCCTTTCTTGTTTTTCTGAAAACACAACAGCAAGCAATTAAACACAAAAGGAGGCAGAAGATAGTGCTTGGGGGTACCAGTACTAATGCAAATTTACTAGCAATAATTATACCATTGCAAAATGAGAAATATTAATTAATTTATGTATTAATCACTTTTATATAGTTCTTTTCCAGCTCAAGAGCCGCTCAAGGTGCTAGCCCATTCAGGATCTAACTCGAGCCTCTCGAGGTGCTCACTTGCAGACTTTGGGCACATAGTCTTTCACCCAGACCGCTGAGCATTCTTTGGTGACGGGGGATGAGAAGAGACCTAAATTAATCATGTGGAAACCCATTCGCCGATTCGGATAAAAACAACTCGCAAGTACAAAAATGTACATGACATGAAAGGAGTAAAAAAAATGTAGGCCTACATGTATGGTACATAATATGACATTGACAGGATGACAAAGATGTCCATAAGCTATTACATTAGCCTTTAACCGTTCACTACTTCAGTACGTGGCTCACTAGAACTCATGATAAAGAATGGTAATGCAGTATAATCATACAGAAAAAAGACTAATAATATAGTAATAAGATGGACCTGTCAAAGTATCTATATTTTTAATCCTTGTAGTTGTAGTAGTAAAAGTAGTACTAGTAGCATACACTTATAATTATAAACCTGTGTAGGCCTACTTTCTTTAGAGTGTATCCCGCTTTGACAAAATTATAATATGAAACAAGTTTCCTACTCTTTCGGATGAGAGTATAAACCGAGGTCTAGTCTGTTCGCATGCATTCCATTCTTTATCGTGAGTTTTAGTGAGCCACGTACTGAAGTAGTGAACGGTTAAAGGCTAATGTAATAGCTTATGGACATCTTTGTCATCCTGTCAATGTCATATTATGTACCATACATGTAGGCCTACATTTTTTTTACTCCTTTCATGTCATGTACATTTTTGTACAAGCGAGTTGTTTTTATCCGAATCGGCGAATGGGTTTCCACATGATTAATTTAGGTCTCTTCTCATCCCCCGTCACCAAAGAATGCTCAGCGGTCTGGGTGAAAGACTATGTGCCCAGGCCAAAGTCTGCAAGTCTTAAAGATCCTGACGCTCATGTCCTAGACGGGTGAATGCAGATAACAAGAACACACTCAGCATGCACTTGGTAAAAAGTGCCATAAAGATAAACACGATTGATTGTGGCTATATACGGCAAGACAAGACAAGTAAAAACTGCAGTAAGCCCAAAAACCCTCGTGTACCTACTGGAGCCATCTTGAAATGGGAGACCATTCGTCTTCAACTTCCTGTGCTTCACCTACTTTTTAAAAATAATAAAATAAACAAAAGTATAGGGTCAATACCCGAATAGGTTTATGCTGCTGTACCATCCATCAATACTGGTATAGTACTAAAAAATGGATAAAATCTCCTTGACCGAGCATTGTTCAAATATTTATCATTTTGGTATATAGTTTGCTTAAGGGAAATAACTCTCAGTTGCTAGGGAAGCAAAGTACCCGCGCTCTGAAAGTGCTAGTAGGAAAGATAAGATGGACCAGTCAACATTTGAAAGCGATAGATCGAGGAACTGCTTGCTCGAATCTCCAATATGTGATCGCTTAAAATCTGAGCCCTGCTGGCTGGGCATTGATGAGGCTGGAAGAGGACCAGTGCTTGGTGAGTTGGAAATTTATAATAATTGTAAATTTACAGATAACTTGTTAACTTAATTTCAATTCAATTGCTTACTACTGGTTAGTACTATAATTTATAGTGTGTACTTGTTTTATGTTTTTGTTAATTTTATTTTATTTCTGTGTTGTTCTTTTTTAAGGTAACACATTAAATAAATGTACAAACACTCAAATTAATTATCATTATTTTTTTCAGGACCCATGGTTTATGGGATTTGTTTCAGTCCTGTGGCAGAGAAAGAAAAATTCAAGGAGATGGGGTTCGCAGGTAAGTTTGATCGTACATTAGTAATTGTACAATTTAAATGACATGGATCTACCTTGGCAGACAATTCAATTGATTAAAATTTAAATGTTCTTGTCCTTCTTATATAAATAGGACTAATGGCACACTAAAATGACCCAGATTTGAATCCCATGGTGGGCATCATAAAAGTGGCAATTTTTCACTGCGCATCTCAGCAGTATGATTGCTCTGGTGGTTCAGTCTTGATTTAGGTTTATATCACCTTTTCCCAGGAATGATTATCCCCGCCTGTCATATCACCAATGGTGGGTTTAAAGGTTAACTTATAATGACCATACCCCTCTGTTCCACTTGTTTGTCACAATCCCATACCGCTTGAAACCGCTGTTACACAGAGCACTGGCCACTGCAGTAGAAGGGACATAACAAAAAAGCACAGGTCTCTAGTGTGAAAATAACATTTAATCTAGTTCCGGCAATGTCTTCTGTAGCAACGTGATTTTTATCGGAATGATCTTGGCGAGTTTAGGTCAGATATTGAAGGTAATTTTTCGACCGATTCATACACTAGCCTTGACTGTGATGCTGAATAGGCTGATGTGGCAAGTGATTTGGAAGAAGAAAACTTAAAAGAAAGCTTTTGGCCACAGAAACTACTTGATGTTGATTCCAAGCTATTAGACAGTTGTTTACTGAATTAACTTCTAGCGTCCTATAACGCGGTAATGCGCGCCTCGCCCGTAATCCTGAAGCGCGGTGATGCGTGGCTCGTTAGTGCACCTTTTAGTAATAAAATCACAGGAAATAGGAACTCTCCAGTGCGTGAGAGAAGGTTTAGTCAACTTCTGGAAAGGTTCACGTGTTTTCTGCTATCGTTTTCGCAAGTTTGACGTGGTTTTGTGTACTTTTTTAACGATTTTGTTTGAGGTTTGAGTTTGCGAAATTTTCGGCCATAATGGCAGGGGGTAGCTCCGACAGTAATAGTGAGTTTGGTAACCGTATCGATCAGCTTATTGCTGAAAGAGCACAAGGACTTGGTGTAGACAACCAGAGTGAGTTTTCTTGTCTGTGTTGACTGTGCACACATTCACATGCAATCCACACTGTCTTGTTGTTCTTTTATTAACATAGTCCATAAAATACCTGTAATTATGAATTAATTACAAGATTCCAACAGGTAAAAATAGTACTAGAGTCAAAATGGTTCTTTGGGTACATAGAATAACCATTAATTTTTGTAAACATATATCCTAAAATATGAAGTCAATGTGACAATAAATAAATGTTTTGCATTTTTTCCAAATTCATAACCCAATTTATTGCAATAAACTTGAAATCCTTACAGGATATAGGCGCACATGTACAGAAAACCTTATAGGTCACCAAGAGTTAATATTTGTTGATTTGTTGATGTTTGTAAAATTGAAGGAAGCAATGACATGCTATGCAAGGCAAAAAGGAGACAGGGACTTTAAATCTTCTGTAAAGGAAATGAACACTTATATAATAAAAAGATTGCAATATAGCAACACATAATGGGTTATCACAGTATTAAACATAATCTTTTAGACATAGAGGTTGTTTTGCATCCTTTCACCAGTTCCAGAATTAGCTAGAGCAACTCATCTGTGTCTTACCTGTAATTTTTGTCAATATGCTTGTATGTGGGCAAGCAGTTATGTGGGCTGTGATGAATAGTTGTGTAGTTTATTTCCAATCATAAACAATAACTAAGTTTATTGCAGTAACATGTGGCTATAAACTGTGGTTGTAGTATAGTGCCATGCACTGAGTGGTCACCTGGGTTACTTACTTGCTGGATAAGACTAAGAGCTTTTACAGTAAACAGATGAGTGAAAGTGCATGAATATTGTACTGCACTCATTGTACTTTTTTGTAGCACACTTTTTCGTAACACACATGCTACCTCACAGTATTTTTATTTTTTAACACCTAAATTCACTTGTGTTACCTGTAATTAACAAACTTATAAAAAAAATTTTACAGGTAAAGCATTCGCAAAATCTTCAAACACTCAATACATGTCAGAAATAATCAATTTCAACTTCCATTACAAAAATTCTAACAAATCCATTTAGAAATACAGAAGTTGTGATTTTTTTAGATAGACGTACTTTTTTTAGCATAGTTTTAGTCAAACCTTATAGAATTGAGCACAAGGATTCTTGGAAAGCACTGTGGGTCATTAAAAGTTAAACTTCATTGTTCATTCATTCCATTGTTTTATTGTTAAAATTATCTATTTTCAACCTTCAGATGTCTTTATTTAACTAGTTTTATGATGAAAACATGATATTTTGTGTAACAGATTCTAAAACACTGACTGAGGAGCAGAGAGAGGAGATCTTCAGTAAAGTTTGTGACAGTGGTGATTTGATGGGCTGGATGGTAGAGATTCTCTCCCCTGCTTACATTTCACGCAGTATGTTGCGCAGGTTTGTTTATAAACACCAGTCTGTCAATTTGTAATACAACAGAAGGAGGCCAATCAACATGATTAATCATAATAAGGGGGGAAAGGAATATGTGGCTGATTATGATAATGAGCTGCATCATGTATATTTTTCAGCTTTTACTGTTTACGTAAATTGCAGGCATACAACATTTGGTGGACGTTTGTTTAGGTTTGAAAGTATTTTTTATTTGCGAATGGAAAATTACATTTGAAAATTTACATTATTCCAATTCACAGGAATTATATAGTTACTTGTGTGTTAATGGTAATTATGTGTTTTTTTCTCTGCTTGGTGCAGATCCAAGTACAACTTGAATGCACTGTCTCATGACAGTGCTATTGGACTGGTTAAAATGGCGCTTGAGAGGGGAGTTAATGTTACAGAGGTATATTATTTGTTTTCAGGTTTTAACTGTAACATTTTGTATTGCAATGTCTGTCTTTTTCTGTGGCTAGGTTCAGCAGTTATCCCTCACTTAGTAATTTTCAGGAAATTGTTCTTGTTTTTAATGATCAATAGAGAGAGGGAGAGAGAGAGAGAGAGAGAGAGAGAGAGAGAGAGAGAGAGAGAGAGAGAGAGAGAGAGAGAGAGAGAGAGAGAGAGATTTATACACTATGTGTGTGTGTTATTAGATGCTAGGTTGATTGTCATACTGTGGCATGTTAAAGTTTACCAATTGGGTTTCTATAAAATTACTATAAACTGACCAACAAAAAAACAAACAAAAATTTGGGACTTGAACCTGCTACTGTTTATAACAAAAGTTGTTTCTTTATCTTTTCTTCCAGGTGTATGTTGACACAGTAGGTGACCCAGGAAAATACCAAGAGAAGCTGAAGGGAGTATTTCCCAACATTGACATTACTGTGGCCAAGAAAGCTGATTCTCTTTACCCCATTGTCAGTGCTGCCAGTATATGTGCCAAGGTAAATTCGTACCCCCTCCCCACCGCTCTCTCTTCCCTGCCAAGCAATGCCCTCCCATGGAATTGAGATGTCATTCTACAGTGGCCTTCAGGAAAGGGTTGAAAATGGATTCACGACAGTTGCTCCTTGACAAACGCCCCCCCCCCCCACCCACCCACCAACCCCTCCCAACAATTGCTCCTTGACAATAGTCCCTTAACAGTTTGGGACATTTTCTCCTTGACTAATTGCTCTTTGCCAAATTGCTCCTCAACTTATTCTCCTTAAAAAAAATTTTTGCTTGAACATTTATACTTTAAAAAAAAAAAAATTAAAAGTGTGGCTAAAGAATATAGATGAGTGAATGTGTGAGTGCCTAAAACCACTGAAGAGAAATTTATAACTTTATTCTTGAATTTTGCTAATGAGGAAGTTTGCATTTAATTCAGACATTTCACATTAAAACAAATGAAATCTCTTTCTCTGTCTCTTTCTTTATCTGTGTTAAATTAAATTTATGAGTATGAGGAGAAGAGAGTATAAATGAAAGTCAGAAAATATATTAAAACTTGAATAAAATATTATATCTCTGCATTTTGTCTCTGCAGTAGAAGTTGTTTACAGATTATAGCAATAGGCAGTGCTCTGCAGAACATCCACTGTGTCCTGACCCTGCTAACATCGGACAACTGTTTTGATCCTGTCATCAAGTTTAACATGCTTCTTTCTTTTGGGTGGTGGAGGTTGACTTCTTAGCTACGACATGCTAACACCAAATGAACAGATTCAGTTTTATATATTTCATTTTATTTTAGTTGGCTACAATTACATGGGTGAAAATATCGAGGAGCAACTGTCTAAGGGGCAATTAGTTAAGTAGCAATTGTCTGAGGAGCAATTAGTGAAGGAGGAATTTGTCAAGGAGTCATTGTTGCAGATTAACTGTCAGGGAGCAATTGTCAAGGAGCAACTGCCGATACTCCGTTGAAAACACATTTCTTCCACCTCTGAAATTCCTTTGTATTATATCCTATATGTTTTGTTGCTATTGGCTAAACTCTTTTTATTTCTTTTGCCTTTAGTATGCCTTTTTATGGAGTCTGTCAAAACTGCAGCTATTTTCATCATCTGCCCTAATTGCCTGTCCCATCTTTACTCTTTTTACATGTGATAATTTTCACAAGCACAATAATAAGACATTCACGATATGCAGATAGTAACGCAATTTAGTTCAGTTCAGATGAGCGAATCTTTATTTTCTCATAACAAATTATTACCACTACTCATTAAAATACAGTATTCGCAGTATGATTTTACTCGGTGTTTGATGTTGCAGCCGATAATGAATCAAGAATTTATTTTTCAATAAATTTCCTTTGTGATTGTGTGATGACTCCAAATGAAATTTGCTAACATTGTCTGACTATATTTTCCAGGTGGCCAGAGACAGAGCGGTAAGGAACTGGGCGTTTGCTGAAAGAATAGAAATTGAAGGCAACAATTTCGGATCAGGCTATCCTGGTGGTATAGTGACATTTTACCTTATAGATTTTTTTTTAATAATATGACTTTGAGTTCAAAGTACTGAAAATGGGATATAAAGAAATATGTTTTTGGTAAGGGTGTGTGGGTTGTAATTGTATTGTTCAAATCTCAAGCCACAATTTTCTTAGTAAGAGTTATTCATTGAATCTGTTTAGTTCAGATCATACATAGAACAATATGTATGTACTGTTTTTTCAATTTGTTCATAATCAAATCTCATACCTTGATGGTACAAATTGTTTTTGTGATTTGCAGACCCTGCCACAAAGAAGTTTTTAGCAGAGAACATTGACTCTGTCTTCGGCTTTCCGGATTTTGTACGCTTCAGCTGGTCCACTGCAGCTTTGATACTCGAAAAGGAAGCTGCCCCAGTGGCCTGGTATTTCTATTTCAGTTCTTTTTGCATTTAGATATTGGGATTTACATGCCTGTTAATTAATGTATGTTTGTTGATTTTTTTCTAAAATTTAAGTGTTCATAATAATAAATAGTTTTTATATAGCGCTATTCCCCCTAACCAGGCTTAATGTGCACATTCACATACAGCCATGCCAAACTACTTACATTAAAATAAATAAATAATAAATAAATAAATGTATGCTTGGGGTTGGTGAAATGACAAGGAAAATGACAGGAAAAGAATGACACAAAAAGATATGTGGAAATGGGACACTTGCTTACTGTGCATTTGAAAAGTTTGCACTCTTTGCTTATAGGACTGCTTAGTAAGTTGTATTATACTTAATTTTTAATCATGCAAATAAAATATAAACACTGTTAAATTATCTTATTGTTATGATGTTCATGATTCTCAGATGCTACGCTGAAGTGCTGTATAGTGCATGTAGAATACAGTTTTGGAGAAGAAAAATTGGTTTACTAGTTGCTTACAGGTTACATTTCTTTTTTCCAGGGAAGATGATGAAGAAGAAGAGGACAACAAATCAGCAGGCAATGCTTCTCTCTTACAGTTCTTCAAAAAAACTGGAAATGATGCCAAACTGCAAAGACATCGTTTCTTTACTGATCGAGGGATTGCTCCATTGACCACTCTATAATACATGTATTATGATACCAAAATGGAATTTTGCATGTAAAAGTTGATCTCACAAACATCAACAATATTCTAGTTAGGAATAAACTGCCCATTTGAATTATGTAAGTGTACCCCCGTTGGGGTGCCGGGGGTTTCAGTATAAATAGTATCCCCACTTTCTGGAAATTTAGCGCTTTAAATTCCCACTGTCGCTGTCTTTCTCATTTGCTCTTTCTCATTCCTGCTCTGTTCTATCAATCTGCTATACTATCGTCTTCTTCGCTAGACCAGTCTCCTACCTTTTTTCTTGAAAACTCTTCCGGGACGCAAACTTGTTTTTTCCAACTTAGTTCCAGTCATTTGCCCAAAAAGGCAATCACCGAAGTCGAACGAAGCTCTCCGATGTGTTACGAAATGATGCTTGCATGGCTACGACTAGCTGACATTACAAATGATCGCTGTTGCTTCTAATTCTGTTCGATTTACACAGATTTAGCATTTCGCAACGGTATACTTTGTTAATATGAGCATAATATGAGCACAATTATTATCGACCATATTTAATACTTGCGTTCCTTGATTTGCATTTTGTTAGTTCTCAGCAGTAAAGGCTAATAATAACATTGCCCATTTCCTGCCTAGAACCAAGTAGACACTGTTATACAGTATACATAGGCTTAATCTACATTATCATATTATAAGTCAGTCTCCGCGCAGCGAAGAAGCTCACTAGCTGAATATAATTATTAGACTTGTATTGTTTGTTTTATACGTAAATAAATGTATAAAGTATATCTATTCTAATTAATAATATTTAGGCCTATACTTTATAATATTCGAATCTTGAAATTTCCGGAGAAGGACGAGTAGGCTAAGCGAATTTTTTTTTTAATAACTCGAGATCAGAGTTAAATTAATAGTTAGTTATTCATTGCTTACAGGGTCCAGCGGACTGCAAAGAGCCGAATCAGAACCACAAAATCAAGACAACTCGAGATCAGAGTTAAATTAAAAGCTTAATAGTTATTCATTGCTTACAGAGTCCAGCGGACTGCAAAGAGCCGAATCAGGACCACAAAATCGAGACCACAACTTCGCAAGTAGTAGTAGTAGTAGTAGGAGGAGGAGGAGGAGCAGCAGCAGCAGCAGCATAGTTATTTAGTTAAATCTTTAATTTATTTCTTTGTTTTGTTTGTGTGTTATTATTATTATTATTATTATTATTTGTTTCTTTTTATTATTATTATTATTATTATTATTATTCCTACTTAAAAAAAAAAAAAAAAAGAATAGTGTGCTGCTGTGCGTGCTCAATGGTGTAAATATGGTCAGTGACGTTTTGTTTGTTTTTGCTGAAGTTGGGTGTAACCCGAAATATTCAGATAGTGTTACTGGTTATTTTTTCTTATAGATTTACCAAAGTTTTCAGATGATTTATAGAAATTTCCGCCCGCCACGCAACATGTTTTTAATACGTGTTTCTCATTAAAATACATATCATTGAGATACATATAACAAATGTACTGTATCAGTTAAAAAGAATAATATCAGGGATGTCGTTTGGGTCGGATCTTCGGCTTTTAGCCTAAATTTTTATAATAAAGCCGATAAACTGTCCGTCATGTCGGCTCGCCGAGCCGAAGTTTTCACGGGTGAATCGGCTCGGTTTTGTCCATTTTTGCAATATTCCTGTGCTGTACGCTTGCAGTTTAGGTGAGGATTCGATAATTACTAAGGTTAAACCTAGAAACTCTGACAGTATTGTGGTCTGTCAATGGACAGTCTAAACTTTTTATTGTTTTTGTCACATATTTGTGTGTCTAAAATTTAAGAAAATAAAATTTCTTTACAATGTTCTTATTCTACTCTTAAAATTATGTTTTATGAAAAAAGATATGCATCCACAGAACACCTTTAATAAATGGAGGTGGAGGGTGCACGTTAACGTAGTGAATCTAGTCAAAAAACATGTGAGACTGCTTTGGAAGAAAAAGCCGAAACTTTCTGTAAAAAGCCGAAAGTTTCACGGCTGTTTCGGCCAAATCGCCGAAGAAAAAATTTCCTAGCAACATCCCTGTAATATTAGTTAAATAAATAATTGCTTTGGTGCTTGCAATAAAAATGTCACTGTTTTTTGAGACCATTATAAACTTGCTTTGCCTTGTTGTGCTGAAGTGACATCAACGTATCCATAGCGCTTTGAAGTTTTGTCATGGTTTTATTGTTGATATAGATGTGAAATCGTTGTATGTGTGCTTTATGTGTTATGTATTACTTTTACTCCTTATTACTAATTATGTCAGTATATTATTCATCATAAAATAATAATAATAATACTAACTGCTTCAAAATGCAAATCTCGATTTGAGCTTAAAGCTGTGCAGATCGAAATAGAATTAGATCTAGCAGCGGCTGTTTTTATGCACGGATGTTTCACCACAGGCTCTGAAGTCTTTTCTTTTGTCTTTGTAAACTCCTAAATACGTACGTAGTATAGTATGTAATTGAGGCCTACGAAAGACGAGAATTCCCAGCCTGTGGTTTCACGTAGTCCTGCCAGCATTCGTTCGTAAAACATCGGATAGCTCCGCTCGACTTGGAGAGATTCGTTTGACTTTAGTAATTGCCTTTTTCGGGAAAGTGACTGGAACTAGGTTGGAAAAAACAAGTTCGCTTCTGGGACAAGACTCCTTGTTTGTGTATGAGGTCTGTTGGATCAGCTTGAGAATATTGGACGCTTTCTGCCAGGTGGTCACTAGGGCTTCCTATGATGTTATTATTTACAGGGTGGAGAACTTTCCGCGAATCCGCGGATTTCCGCGGAAGGCATTTGCATTTACGAGAAAAAAATATTGAGTTCCGAGTGTGAGAAGCTGAGGGCTACCCTTTACTGGGCATAGCGGCCAAAAGCGGCCGAAGGTCTAAACAGGCAAAACGTCCAAAAGCGTCCGTATCAACCATGTGGTTATATTCTCGCATTGTTTGAAAGATTGCGAGACTTCCGGCAATTGACTTCCGGTTTATTCTGTTGGGAAAACATTCGACTGCATTTCCACAAGTTTTCTCTGTGATGCGTTCGTTTTTTCGATTTTTTTTTCACATTTTCTTGTGTGTGTGTGTCTAAAATGGATGGTTTGGATTCTTCGACTGATGAAGGGGAGTTTACAGGCTTCCATTTATCAGACATTAAAGTGAGAGAAATGGACTTGGAGTCGGAGGAAGAGATCGGTACTGACATTAGACAATTAGTGTCAGTAGTGTGCATGCATACGATCTTTCAGACTGGCATGAAAGTGAAGAAGAGGAGGGGGCTTGTTTGGACTTTTTAAAACTTTTTTTTTTGTATACACTTGGACTTGGAGTAATAAAAAACAAGACATGACAAGAGAAGTATAAAAAGGTAGATAATCAAAAGAGATTTATTTCTGTTCATTTTGCATTTTATTTCATTTAAATCTATACACTAGTCACTAATACCTAAGATGTAGTGTTTTTACTAACGTACCCCTAAATATCTCTAAAATTATAAAAATTCTTGCCTGTTTACAGCTAAAAAATAGACAAACGTGTGCCCAGTAAAATTTGAAATGTGGAGTTTGTGTGTAACAGTGGTGGACCTCAAACTTTTGTAGGCCTACAAATCAAGATTCTTAACATTTTTGAAAGACGTGTGCATAAAACATTCTTTTTGTTGTTGTTGTTGTTTCTATTCATATTTACTTTGTGCTTTTTGCTTTCAGGAGAGGCCCTAAATTACTTTCAAAATTGCATAAATTCATTTTCTTCCAGGGGGCGAATACCGGGGCTTGGCCCCTGGGCCCCGGCCGGATTTCAGAGATTTCTTGATTCAGTTGTTCTCCACCCTGTATTTAGCAATGTAGGCATTTTATATGTATGTGTTTTGTTGATAATTTATAATGATGTTTGTATTCTATTTTGTTTTTGTAAACGGGGGTTCGATAAGTTGGGGTGAAGTCTCAGCCGTCCCCTGCGTGGGATGTCTTTATTGTAAAGTGACTGGCTGGTGGAGGGCATTCAGTTTTCCCACTAGGGTTGTTTTAGCAGATCTTTTATATGGATTGGGGGTTGTCCGGTCCTGATTTGGCTCGGAAGAGTCCACTGGACCTAAAGCAACAATTATGTAATGTAATGTAAGTGTGCATTCTTGGGAACAAAATTATTAAGTTGGTAAAGTCTTATTTACATTTTTTTGTTGGGAACGCCAATGCTCTTGAGACTTGGTAATGCCTGGCTTTGTTGAGCTGATAGGCCTAGGAATCAAAAATGAATTTCTTTGTGTAAATAGTTTACCATTTTTTAAAACTTAAATAACTTTGTTTAGTAAATATGTGTGAGGGAATGTGAACATCTTTCATTCAATTCTTATTTGCTTCCATACATTCATGCAATTATAATCCCTCTTTTCTGTCTTGTAAATAACATTCATGCTTGAAGTAGGAATTAGGACAGAGAACTAATAATGCTGAACTGAGCCAAACTAAAGTAGAATATTCTAAAATCTACTTTATACATTTTGAAGAAGGGGTTTAAACACATGTCACACATTTGGGTGAAATGTGTAACATCCCTTTTGTATGTATTTATGTTAAGACCTGAATTTATATTTGTGGGTTATGTATAAACACTGCCTTTTCTGATTCCTTCTGTATTTGCAAAACTCTGGATTAAAAAAAAAATGTTTTTTTTTAATGCAACAAGACGTCTTGGATAGATGGACAGAGTACTGCTCTGACCTTTACAACCACAAACCAAACGGAAACACATCAGTTGTAGCATGTCCCCAGAACAGAAAAGAGGAAGAACCTCTTCCAATTCTCAGAGAAGAAGTTGAGGCAGCAGTGCAATCGCTAAAGAAGGGGAAGTCAGCGGGAGTGGACAACATACCCGCGGAATTGCTGCAAGCAGGAGGAAAAGTGGTGATAGATGCCCTCACTATTATCTGTAACAAGATCTGGCAGAGTGGGGAGTGGCCTACACCATGGACCCAGTCGCTTGTCATCACTCTTCCCCAAAAGGGTAACCTTCAGGATTGTGAAAATTACCGCACCATCAGCCTCATCAGCCATCCCAGCAAGGTCCTCCTGAAAATAATACTCAGCAGGTTGAAACCCCAAGATGAACAAATCGTAGTTGAAGAACAAGCAGGATTCAGGGCAGGGCGAAGTACCACTGAACAGATATTCAACATCAGAATAATCTGAGAAATACCTACTGCAACAACATCTATATCATGTGTTTTTAGACTTCAAGAAAGCGTTTGACCGAGTCTGGCATGCAGCTCTGTGGGCAACCATGAGAGTGTACAACATCAGCCCTAAAATGATTAAAGTCATCAAAAGCCTGTATCAGTGTTCCCTCAACAAACAAAAAATGAGAGTCCTTGGGACTCCCAGGTATAAAATTTTAAGAGTCCTTGTGCAAATTTTGAGAGTCCCCAAATCGGAAAAAAATGTAAAAACAAAACCAAGCCTCACTTTTCTTTTCTTTTAATAAATTCTGTTAAAGCGGCACATTAGTTATCATAAACATATAAAACCAAAAAATTAAAACATGTATTAAATGTTTATTTAAGCCTAGACAGAATCAAAGAATGGATTCACGAAGATTTCTTCTGTTCAGTGAATGGATTGCTTGGAGGAAGTTTACAATGCGCGCGCATGCGATTTTTAAGGACGACTACTCCCGACACAATCTTTAATCGCCTGCAATGGCAGTCTCAGTTGGGTTCTGATTCTGATTATGCCGTGAATTAGTTCGCCACTCCTTGGTCGTATTTTTGACTTCAGCGATTCGAAAAAAATGTGTGCGTCCACAGGACGCACACATGCAAATTTTTCTGCGTCATTTTTCATATTTTGTGCGTAATTGACGCACTACTGTGCGTAATTGGGAACACTGCTGTATGACAAGGCTACCAGTGCAGTCTCCTCCACAACAGCACCATCGGGAACTGATTCAGAACAACAATCGGTGTGCGTCAAGGATGTTTACTCTCTCTTTAACACTCTTTAACATCTTCCTAGAGTGCATCATGTCAGATGCTCTTAATAATAATAATAATAATAATAATAATAATGAAGTTTTATTATTAAGCGCAATTCCCCTTGTGGGCTTAACGCGCATGCACACAGCAGCCACACGCATTCACACAAAAACACTGCCGTACAGAAACGGAGGGAGGGGGGAGAAAGTACTGGATAAGCATAAAAATGTCAACGGAGCACACCAGCTCAATTCCTATGTGAGCAGCACTTTTCAGTGCCCCTGCGTTTCGCATGCTGCGGCCTATTTATAGCTTGCCTGCACCTCTCCTTCCAGTGAAAGGAAGCATCGGCAGAGGTGCCAACCAGTACGGATTGACCGTATTTAATTCCGGCGAAGTGAATTAAATACGGAAATACGGTAGCTTTAATAAAAATACGGAGGAGAAGTTGCCGATCGTTTATCTTTGCCAGCGGTGCTTCTGTACCGGTTTCTGGTCTCATAATAGTACTCCTGCACTCACTGAAAGTCGCTGTGTTGAACAAGCTGATATTCATGGTGATTTTAGAGTAAAACAAGTGTGATGTTCAACAAGCTGATTTTTATTGTAATTTTAGAGGACTGAAAATAGCCTGCTGTTTCAGAGGGAAGCCTGTCATTACTTTATAGTTACTATAAGTGTCATTGGCTGGGTTTTGCGAGAAAAAAAATACTGACAAGTGTTAATAAATACTGACACACGGGTCCGGAAATACTGACAAGAAGATTAGGAGGTTGGCACCTCTGCATCGGCGAAGTTATTTATAGCTATCCATGGCTGGCCTAACCTCAAGATCTGAAAAGATTTGGTTGAGCTGCTGTGAGAGTAATGGTTCACAGATTAAAAGCTGCACGAAAAAAGTATGTCTTGAGCTTTGCCCTAAAACTCGCCAGGGATGAAACGTTCCTCAGCTCAGTGGGCAACGAATTCCATATCTTAGGGACCAGAGCGCTGAAAGAGCGGTCTCCGACTGTTTTCAGGTTAGTTCTTAGAGTCTTAAGCAGTTTTTCATTTGATGATCGCAAAGAGCGTCAGCGTTTGGTAGGTTGTAAGGGCTGCAGATATGGCAGAAGTGTAGCGTTGAAATGTTGGTAACTAAGAACAGCACTTTTGTATTGTATGCGGAAATGAATGGGCAGCGAGTGAAGTTCTTTGAGCAGAGGCGTTGTGTGGCAACGTTTATATTTATGAATAACAAGTCTTTGCAGAATTGTTTTGAACCTTTTGCAACCGTTCTATTTGTTCGCTCGGCAAGCCACCAAGGACCGAGTTGCAATAATCTAACGGAGATGTGACCATGGCAATCACAAGCCTAGCAGCTGTGTCCTGGATAAATTAGACCTAATAGAGGCTATTCTGCACAACGCCAGATATGTGGTGCGGCAAATCTCACTGACTTGCTGATGCATTGAGAGCGTCTGATCGAGGTGTACACCTTCCTGTAAGTACTTAACATCTGATTGGAAAGCGATTTCATTACCCCCTATTTCTATGGAACTGGCGCCCACCAGTCTGAGGTGAGAGGCAGAGTCTACAGGCATCACTTCAGTCTTTTCTGTGTTCAATTTCAGCCTATTACTGTTAATCCATTTAAGCACATCTTCAATCCAGTTCTGCACACTAGCCTGAGCCGTCTGAAAATCAGCAGGGGGTGCACTTTTTAGAGAGTTCCGTATCATCGGCGTATTTGTGATAGTCACAGTCCTGTTTGCTAATAATGTTAGAAAGAGGCTGTGCATACAGCGAAAACAACACTGGACACAAACAGACCCCTGGGGCACACCAAACTCAAGAGTCTGTGTTGAAGAGACACTACCATCAATAATGACAGCCTGCTTTCTATCACATAGGTAGGATTTGAACCATGGATAGCGCAACCTCCATAACACCATATGTAGTTCCAAGTCTTGAGCATATGCTGTGATCAAGCGTGTCAAACGCCGCACTCAAGTCTAGCAAAGCAAGCACAGACACCTGCCCCTGGTCAACCCCAGCAAGAAGGCCATTGAGAACACACAACAAAGCAGCTTCAATGCTGTGATTTTTCCTATAAGCTGACTGAAACACTTCGAGCAGGTTGTTGTTGGACAAATGCTTCTGTAACTGACAGAGCACAACCTAATCTAGGATATTAAAAATAAATGGCAGATTGGACACCATGCAGTCTAAAATTCTTCAGGTTGTTGGAATCCAGACCCAACTTTTTGTTACAACTGCTTGCTTAAACCGACCAAGGACCGATCCTGTGGTGAGAGACTGGTTGACAATTGCAGTGATAATAGGCACAAGGTCAGGCAAACATTGCTTCACGAGGGAGGTTGGGATAAGGTCAAGAGAACAACTTTTAGTAGGAGACTTGACGATGAGATCAAAAATATCTTTCTCTGACACAGGTTCGAAAGCACCAAGTTTTGGACCATTATAGTCCTCAAACACACAATAGTCATAATCACAAGAAACGAGCTTTTTTGTCACTAAAGAAAGAGGAGAACTTCTCAGGCAGTTCTGACTTGGGAATGTTGTTGGGAAGAGGGGTTACCTTGGACTTGCCAAGCAGTTCATTTTTGGCAGGAAAAAGTTGCTTAGTAGAAGCGCTAGAAACCTTGCTATCAAAGTACTGTTTCTTAGCACTGCTGACTGCTGCTTTAACGGCAGCATGCTCAGCAGCAAGGATATGTCTATACACTGTCAGGCGGGAGGTCCTCCAGCGGCGTTCCGCCTCCCGACGTCGACGACATGCAGCCTTCACTTCTTCCGTCTTCCAAGGGACAGAGGGGCGGTCCCTTACACATCTGGTGGTCAGGGGCGCGTGCTGGTCCAGAACCCGACGGAGACTATCATTGTACAAGTCCACCATGTCCGTCGAGGCCGGGTTCACTACATGGCCTGGGAGCAGTCAGAGTGGAGAGGGTGGCGGAGTGATCTCCCATACAGTCAAACACCTCCACCATGGACACTATATAGTACATATGATATAGAATCCATGCCTCCACACTATCCACAGTCAGGCAGCTGGTGTCGTCACGCACCACTACCCAGTCCATAGCATGGCCCAAGCGGTGCGTGAGAACGTCGATAAGCTGAGAGAAATTCTGGTCATGCAACAATGTCGTTAATCTGTTCACATCACTGTCTTGTGATCAGTCATAATGGTAATTAAATTCACCAATGGCGATAAGGTAACAGCGAGTGTCAGAGTACGTAGAGAGGAGGTCGGAGAACTCGTCCAGAAACTGCTGAGACGTTGCTCCTAGATGACAGGGGAGGCCTTTCGAGACACATGAAGGAGGCAGACAGGTCCTTGCTGGAGATGTGCAGCTTGGCAGCCTCCATGGCCTCGAACTTGCAGATCATGAAGGCATAGAGGGTAGAGCAATCTCCAACTTCCGTTTTGCAGATGACATTGATAGATAGGTTTGAGAGAAATAAGTGCAAAGAAGACCAAAATGATGACCAACAACACCAAAGGCATCATCATGGACATCAAGGTCCAAGGCCAATCCCTCAACACAGTGCAAAGCTTCAAATATTTATGAGCCATTGTATCAAACAATGGGTCACGACAGGAAGCACTAACAACTGCTGCCCTGACAAGGTTGAAGTCCATTTGGTAAGACAGGACGACAGGACTATCAGTCTACATTCCAAGGTAAGGCTGCTGCGCTCCCTTGTCATCTTCCTCTTCCTATACGCTTGTGAAACATAGACCCTCACAGCAGATCTACAACGAAGAATACTAAGCATGAAGATGAGGTGCTACAGAAGACTTCTGGGCATTTCCTATACCCAGCACATCACCAACAACGAAGTCTGACAGACCATCACACAAGCCACTACATTACATTACATGATTATTTCTTTAGGTCCAGCGGACTCTTCCGAGCCAAATCAGGACCAGTATAGCCGAATCAGGACCACAAAATCAAGACCACAACTTCGCTGAAAGAGGACTCGCCCCTGATCTGCATAAAAGATCTGCCTAAACAACCCTAGTGGTAACACTGAAGGCACTCCACCAGCCGGTCACTTTCAAATAAAAACATCCCACGCAGGGGACGCTGAGGCTATACTCTAATTTATCGAACCCCCGTTTACAAAATCAAAATAGAACATAAACATCATTATCAAATATGAACAAACCACATACATATAAAATGCCTACATATAACATAACATAGAAGCCCAGTGACCACCTGGCAGAAAGTGTCCAATATTTCCAAGCTGATCCAACACCTCATACACAAATGAGGAGTTTTGTCCCGGAAGATTTTTCAGGAAAAAAGGTAGGTGACTGGTCTTTCGAAGAAGAAGATAGTATAATAGGTTGTTAGAATAGAGTAGAAATGAGAAAGAACAAAGGAGAAAGAAAGCCACAGTGGGAATTTAAAGCACTAAATTTCCAGAAAGTGGGGATACTATTTATACTGAAACCCCCGGCACCCCCAAGAGGGACACAAGCCATTGGACAACATGATGACATGCTCACAGTGGTGAAGAAATGGAAACTGATGGTATGGCCACATCACCAGAGCATCAGGCCTTGCTAAAACCATGTGCAAGGCACGGTGCAAGGAGGCAGAAAGAGGGAGACCGAAAAAGACGTGGGAGGACAACATTCGAGAATGGACTGGTTTGACACTGAACGAAGCCATGAGGGTTGCTGAGAACAGAGAAATTATGGAGTATGCTGGTTAAACGATCATCTGTGGTGCCCCAACAACCTTTGAGTTACGGGATAGGATAAGATAGGTCCAATATTCCCAAACTGATACAACAGACCTCACATACAAGTGAGGAGTTTTGTCCTGGAAGAGTTTTCAAGAAAAAAGGTAGATGACAGGTCTAGCGAAGAAGAGGATAGTATAGTAGATTGATAGAACAGAGTAGGAATGTGAAAAAACAAATAAGAAAGACAGCGACAGTGGGAATTAAAGGTTTTGAATGTATATCACGAATATTGATTATTAAACAAATTGAAGATGAAGTGCATAGTCTCTTGTTTATAATATTTAACACTCGAAGTACATAGCCTCTTGTTTATAATATTCAACACAACACATATTTTTTCTCTGGACTCACACTTTATTCCTTCAACACAAAGAGATCTGGAAATGTACACATTTACACAAACACTAGCTCTGGCATGCCAAAAACATAAACATGACTAAGTTAATTGAAAACTGAATTAAAACGCAGCAGACAAGACGTACTATGTGTATTAACTTAAAGCAACAATCATATTCTACTAACTGGCTAAAATCATTTTATACGAACCCATGCATTGCACTATTAGTCCCACTCAACAGTCACACATAATCTTGTTGCACTAATACACAAACACTCTGTTCTATAATTGCAGATCTGGTTGCCTTTATCCCATAGAAGAAAATTTTCTATCTGCTTGTAAGTTGCATTCAAAAGTGCAGGGTGTACAGACTGACCCAGACACTTGCACAAACATCCAGATAAGCAATATCACAAGTTTATGGACTTGCAATCATCCCCAGCTTCAGATTGCTTGGTGAAAGCCTAGCATACCAACAAGTACACATATAATAATCTGACAAAAATGTTATAAACAGATGACAATCCAATCAAACCACTGTGTGAAAAACAAAAATACAAATTTTTTAAATACAAAAGCACAATTTTTGTATGTCAACATGCCATGAAAAACTCGGAACTTACAAGTGGAAATGTTTTGCATCATTGAAAACACATCAAGGCCCTTGAATCTTGTACAAGGAGAAACACAACAAACACTGTTATAGCAATGTTTAAAGCAAATGATGCACTAAACCAATATGCAACATTGATAAACAATTCAACGTCTACATTTCTATATAAGCAAAACACACAAGCCTGAGGTGACAAACTGCAATGTAGAAACTGTTACATATACCACAAAAACCATTTCTCTGAAACTCCTGATGTAAAAATATATTTATTTCTGTAGCTGGGGGATGCATACAGTCATAGAAGAGTAAAACAGATTCATACGGCATTAAAAAAAAAAAATTATTTTTATGTCATCACATGCAACAACTGATAATAGTCTTTCAAGTTAAAAAAAAAAAAGAAGAAAAAAAAGAGAAACACTTTCGTCAATAATACTATACTAGACAACTGAAATATATACAAGTGAACCAGAGGTGCAGGATATAATTATATCTCTCACAGGGAAAAAAAGTGCTTTCAGAATGAAAGAGCTCAGTTGCTGCTTATGTCAATGACAGCAGTCCAGTAGACTTTAATACTGTCAGTAGTTTCATGTTAAGAGTCTTGTTTCCAAACAAATGGCTCTCATTTCACATGACAAAGTATAGAAGGTCAATGTATAAAGCATTTTAAAAACAAAAAACATGACAAATAGATGTTCTGTTCTAAGACTGGCATCCAGTAGCACAAATATTTTTTAAAAAATGAAAAAAAGCACTGACCACCTGCTGACAAAATATTACCTCCTAAAATAAAAATGTTTCTAGTTGTCTCTCCTCTCAACTGTTGTGATATCTGCACATGGAAAAGTCAATGTATAAATCCTTGCACTTTCAAACTTGGTGGAAGTGTCAAACATTTTGACACATCAAACACAATCATCAGATCAACATCTCATAACTTGGCAACCTGTAAAGCAAAAATATAATAAGCTTCATTCTTGCACCACTGACAAAGTCAACAATACTTTTCTTAAATCATAAAACAAAACAAACATCACAACAAAAGTGCAATTAACATAAAGACAATTAAATACAAATTACAAGAGACAGAACAAAAACAATTTTTGAATTTACTGAAGCACATGTGTAATAATACTTGTTTTTGGCCTGGTTTCTGTTCAAGCACTTATCCTACTGTAAAAATGTGCGATATGTTTTCACAGATCGCGGTCACTCATATATGCACCAATCTTTTAGCATTATCTGACACCCTGCCTTGTCACTTATCAATGACTTGAGGAAATGAAATTAAATAACTGAGTATATGTGAATCAAACAAAAATTAACACAAACAAATATCAATGCCAAACCAAATGTCCCATATAATTTACTAAGACACAATCAGTTAGCTAAATCTGTGTCATTTATTTGGATATTACGCCATTCCTTCAGTACCAAACAATTTAATATGTTATCTTATACTCAAACATGCACCTTCTATGAAAGGGCTGCAAATAAATCAACAAGAAAAGCTCATAAATGATTCACGAGTGGAAATTAATCTGAGTTGTGGCAACCTTCTGCCCTAGACACTTCTACAATATAAGAATATAAAACCCCAGTAGCTGAAAATAGACATGAGGTTTGCTCAAGCAGTGTCAAACACACAGATTGACTAAAACTGCAACTATCTGGTGATCAAGAGTGATGTTCTGTTGTACAATCAGTTATAATAATCTTAAACAATTAACTGTTGCTTCCTAAGTTTTATTACCTATTGCAAAATAATTGAAAATCATTTAAACAATTTGCTATTTGAACACTTAATGTGTATTGTACACAATTTTAAAAAAAAATTACTGCTTGCACTTTGTTTTAAAGTTTTACAAAGTATCATGAACATCATGGCTGTCACACAATGACCAAACGCTCACTATATTATCTCACTATATTATCTAAATTTACACATCCCTATGTAGACCCATCAGAAATGCGTCATTTGTAGTCAGTTATCTTTTCGATGGGTAAAAACTGCTCCTTGTGTTCAAGACATTATAATAGTACTGCAAGAAATCAGTCAGTTGGCAGGACAAAATAAATAGGTTGAATCGAGTTCAGTCATACATGTGGTCTGCTCACATAAAAAAAAAAAAAAAACCAAAAACAATAGTCACAAGTGTCTGAGACAGAAATAGCAGTTAAACTTGGGTTTGGTCACTAAAGGCTTAATATCTAATCGACAAAATATACAGACATTCTCTAATCTTGCTACACTTCCATTCCTACATACCTGTCTGATCAAAACTGCAAATCAGGAATGTGACTGATAAATGGAGGGAAATTACAGAAGTCCAAAGTAGTTCTTCACACACATAAAAATATTTTCCCTTTCAAAAGCTATCTAGCATTCTAGTACACAATACTGCAAAAGATGCCTAAAGGTGCAAGGAAAAGACAAAATAAAAGCATAAAAACCTTGAGGGTAGAAAGGGGGAAGAAGGAAATACCAACAAAACCACTCACCATGTCTTCAAGAAAAGAAAAAAAAATAGAAGGGCAAAGCCCATATGACTCACTTGCTCCTTATGGAGCTGGCAATATTTAACATGAACATGAGTGGCCAGCAAATCCAAAAATAAAATGGTGGCAATAAAATGCAAATAGCAACTTTGATCTTTATATGCTCAGCTCTTGACCTTGAGATGACATTGATCTCCGGCTCCAAATACACTCATGTACTATCAACTACAGCAAAAATTGTATTACGGCAACAAAAAAACCCAACATTGACCTTGGTATGACCAGATCTTGACCTTCAGTGACCTTGACCTTGGGATGACCCTGATTCTCACGTGATCTTTCATGCATATCTGATCAAATAACCCAACGCAGTTGCATATTATGGAATAAATAAACAGCCATTCCACAATACAATTACCTATTTTTTGTATGTTTTTGCAAGGCCTAAAATGACCTTGACTTTCAAGTCAATGCAAAATATATGAAAGATCAATCTAACAAGTTCGGACTTTATATCTCTCATAGTTCAGGGTCAAAGTGAATTCGAAGTACTTATACAGGGTTCATACTCTAAAATTATCCCAAAATTCCCAAACTTTCAAGATCATATAAACATTTTCCAAGACACATTAGATTGCAGAAATTTACCACAAATCATTAAAACTGCACGATCCAGGCATCTTTGCAGCTGATTTTTGCTTCCTTTGACAAGGGAAATAACTCTTCCGGAGTTTTGAAAACAAAAGTACACCGATTGTCTCTCCCCTGACATAAAAAAAAAGTGAAATTAATTCAATGCACCTCCACTCTATCATCCAAATTTTTCTTGCCATCTTTGCTTGTTTTGTGTGAATCCAAGGAGCAAAGATTATGCACACCGTCAATTTATGAACTTTCACAATCCACAAACATTTTATTAAGTTTTGAAAGACTTTCCAGAACCTGGAAAATAGAAGTTTCTCCCAAACTTCCAAAGACCTTCAAAAACCATACGAATCCTGTTAAAATAACCGACTTTTGACAACTCCTGTGAACTTGACCTTGGAAAGAGGTTGACCAAATTTGCACAGTATGTGCTCTCATTTACATCTATCACGCATCATAGAATCTTAAGTTCAAATAACCTAGAAAAAAAGTGAAATTTTGTGAAAAAGTGTCATTTTTTAAATAACATTCGATGATCCTTGACCTTGAAGTGAAGTCATTTATTCACAGATCATTTATGAGGTCTCATGGGTATCGTTTGGTTGTAATAGCTGAAATAGCCACGTTAAAGTTTTTGAACAGACAGCGGACAGATAGACGGACAGACAGACTTTAAAAAAAAAAAATATCATTTTTGGAATATTTAGGACTCATCTAGCATAGATTTGTAAAAATTTTAAATTTTTTTGGGTTGGCGAGTACATAGAACCACATAGCTATTGCATGCGAGTCAAAAGGAGAACTTGGAGGGGAGAGGGGAAGGAGGGAAGGAAGGCGCATTGACAGCAAAAGAGGAAAATACAGCATTTCTGTTTGGTGACATTGTACAAACCACCACCTGTGCCAACTTGCAGTGATTTCACTGTTCAAGACGAGGCACATGTAAAAGGGAGCAAAAGTGAATATGGCTTTTCACTCTCCTGGACACATTCCATGAAGAGCAGTTATGCCTGTCCTCCAATCGAATCAACAATTTTTGTTTCCATTTCACAGGCATACTCTTACACCTCTTCTCTCACCTGCCACCAACACCAATGTCCAGCAAAACGGCCCATTGTTCTACAGAATGTATTTCGAGCAAACATGCTTTCCTTGAAATCCTGCATCTTGGTACCCCCAACCCAAAAACCACAATGTCCAGGAAATTGAAATTGTCCATGTTCATCAAAATCCATCGTCGATCAGTCAAAAAAGTCCTGACATTTTCCATTTCCTGAAGGACTTCCCAACTAAAACACACGTGCTGATGAAAAAGGAAAAACAAACTGGAAAAAGAAGAGCCAGAGCAGAAGTTTCACTTTGTAACATAGGTGTATGTTCTGGCAGGGGAGCGAGAACCCTCTGGCACAGGCACATTCAGAAAGTCCCAAATAAGGATGGTGTCGTCATGAGAGCTGCTGACTATCTGGAACTCGTCAAACTGAAGTCGGAAAACTCGTCCAGAGTGTTCCTGCAAAAATATAAGTAAATAAAGTAATAGCATCCAGTAAAGAAACCTTTTCTATGGCAGATTTCCTTCAAGCATTTACTTAAAGTAATTTTTGATATTAATATAAATTTTCTCAGAAACTACCAGATATTGTAAAGTTTTGGGCCGTAGCCCATTGGTGTATGTATGAAGCCCACTTAATAGTTGGTTTCTGAGAAAAAAAATCTTAAGGTTGTATAATGTGAAAAAAACAAAAAAACGAGATGGCCCAAGCCCATATGACTCACATGTCCTTATGGAACTCACAATATTTAACATGAAAATGAGTGCCTAAAAAGTACAAAATGAAATGATAGCATTAAAATGCAAAGTAATACAGTGGAACCTCCGGTATCCGTCTCTCTGGTATACGACTCCCTCCGTTATGTGACCTAAAACCTTCTGACGGATTCATTTCCAATAATAAAATACCTCTGGTATGTGACAATCTCGTTTATGTGACCAGCGACCGTGTGTTAAGACCTTTATACGACTGTCTTAGGCAATTTAAAAGAGATATCAGTTAATTTATTGTCTGTACCTTTCATTTTTTTCTCTCATGTTAGTGTATGCCTGCTGTTGTCTGCTATTTCTGGTTCGCAAGTAAGGGACATTACTTGCCTACACTGGCTTGTCAAAATGGTGTCGCGCAAGAGGAAAGTTTTGAGTTTGGCAGAGAGAATGAAAGTGATTGAAAGAAGTGAAAATGGGGAGAGTTGTTTGTCTATTGCAAGAAGTTTAGACGCTGGGAAGCCCCAAATTCAGCTCATCATAAAGGATAAGGAATCTGTGAAACTACGATGGGAGAGTGGAGAGAGTGGTGAAAGGAAAACATAGAGACTGAGAGCTTCTGACACCTCTCTCCCCCTCCCACTTGTTTCCGGTATAAGACCACTTCTATTATAAGACCGTTTTTTCTCAGATTTTGGACGGTCGTATACCGGAGGTTCCACTGTACCAACTTTGATCTTTCTATGCTCTTGACCTTGAGACATTGACCTCTGGCTTCAAATACACTCATGTACTATCAAATAAAGTACAGCAAAAGTTGTATTATGCACACACACAAACACTGTGATCTTGGGATGACCTTGACATTGGGATGACCTCACATGACCTCTCATGCATGTCTGATCAAATAACACAATGTTGTTGCATACAATTGGTTAAATATACACCCATTCCACTGTACAATGACCTATTTTAAAAAAAAAAAGTTTTTGCAAAGCCTAAAATGACCTTGACCTTCAAGATCAACGTGAAATTGGAACAAATATGAAAGATCAATCTCTCATCTCTAAAAACAACAAATTTGGACTTTATATCTCTCATAGTTTATGATCAAGGTCACTTCAAAGTACCTGTACAAACTGACTCTGGACAGCTCCAGTGACCTTTATCTTGGAGTGAGATTGACCAAATGTGCATGTCTCACTGATATGTATAACGCATTGACAATGAATCATAAGTTCCATATTAATAACCTAGATTAAAGTGTTTTTTTTTAAAAAATTAACATTTGATGACCCAGTGACCTAGATTTTGAAAAGAAGCCATTCATTCACTGATCATTTAAGAGATCTCCTGGGTATACACCATTTTACCAAGTTTCGTTGTGCCATACATTTAAAAAAAGCTATTACACTCACCCATTTTTTAAAAAATTTAAAAAATGTTTGTGCCTCTGGTTTGAAAGAGTTCTGTCCCATGATTTTGAAAACGAAAGTATGTTTGTATGGCCTATCACTAGTGGGCGTCAGCTGGCCATTCAGATTTTTCAAAGGGCGTCATTTGCGGGCACCAGCGGGTCATGCAGTAGGCATTGGGTTAAGCCACTGATTATCTATCTATCTATCTATCTATCTATCTATCTATCTATCTATCTATCTATCTATCTATCTATCTATCTATCTATCTATCTATCTATCTATCTATCTATCTATCTATCTATCTATCTATCTATCTATCTATCTATCTATCTATCTATCTATCTATCTATCTATCTATCTATCTATCTATCTATCTATCTATCTATCTGTGACCTTACAACAGCCTTCCATATGACTTACTTTCTCACTCGTTTATTTTCAGCCAAAAACACACTTTGTCAAATTAAATATATCTAATGAAATCAACTTACCACAAGAGTACGGAGACACAGGGTGCCGGCTGGGGCACGAGGATCCAAAGCAGCTTGCAAGTCCCACACTTTGATTTTCCTACACAATCAAACATGTTCCAAATAAATTACCTCAAATTTTGGTACAACTAGAAAGGTAAAGCTTATATGACCCACATGCTCCTTATGGAACTTGCATTATTTAACATGAAAATGAGTGTCTAGAAATTTAAAAAAACAAAAAAACAAACAGTGGCATCAAAATGCACAAAACTGACTTTGATCTTTATAAGTTCTTATCTTAAGATGACCTTGACCTCTGGCTCCCAATACACTCATGTACTATAAAAAAAAAAAAAAACCTACAGCAAAAAGTTGTATAATGCCCCAAAAAGTGACTCGTATGACCTTCACCTTTAGTGACCTTGACCTTCAGGTGACTGCTCATGTATTATCAAATAACCCAATGTTGTTCCATACTATAGGTTAATATAGAGCCATTCCACTGTACAATTACCTATTTTATAAAATGTTTTTGAAAAACCTAAAATGACCTTGACCTTCAAGATCAATGCAAAAATGAAACATACATTAAAGATCAATCTATCATCTCTAAATATACCAAGTCTGAACTTTATATCTATCATAGTATACGTCAAGGTAACTTCCAAGTACGTATACTAGCTGACTTTGGACAGCTCCAGTGACCCTGACCTTGGAGTGAGGTTGAGCAAATTCCACAGTATGTGTGTCTCATTGATATCTACCATACAGCAACAAATCGTTAGTTAGTTATTCATTGCTTACAGGGTCCAGCGGACTGCAAAGAGCCGAATCAGGGCCACAAAATCAAGACCACAACTTCGCTGAAAGAGGACTCGCAACTGATATGCATAAAAGATCTGCAGAAACAAACTTAATGGTAACACTGAAGGCACTCCACCAGCCGGTCACTTTACAATAAAGACATCCAACGCAGGGGTGCTGAGGCTATACCCTAACAGAGCTGCCAACCCCTAAAAAAAATTTCAGTAGCAAACAAAGAAAAATATCAGTAGTTTCAGCTCAATTTCAGTAGCAAATGTACGAACAAGAATTTTCACATGATAAAATGAGCATTAGTTAAAATGTTGATATTAGCTTAAATAAAAACCAAACACCAACACAAAAAGCATTAACTTTCAAATATTTATTTTTAAAATGATAGAAATGTTCCTGAAAAAAAAACAAACAGTTTTAACATTTTGTTCGGAAAAGCTAACCCAATGGCTCACTACATGTACTAATGGCATGGATACTGCATTGGTTTAAAACCAAATTGTTAAAGCTGCTATTTATATTTTTAAAAAAAACAAAACATTGTCAGTTATAGGTTCACAGGCATAGACATGTTAGGGCTTTCTTCTGCTAGGGCAGAAACAGTTGCCCTCTTGCATCTCTGTAGCAGCTCTACTGGCAAATCTGGTCTCTCTCTCTCTCTCTCTCTCTCTCTCTCTCTCTCTCTGTCTACCGCGCAGTGGCTGCTGAGCTAAAAATAGCGCACACGCAAAGCGCTATACGAAAGTCAATGATATTGACGAAAGCCTAGTAGGCCTACGTCTCTCGCGGCTTTGTTTCGAAACTTGTAAAAAAAATAGGTATGCTTTGAAATTTTTCTTCCGTAGTATTTCTTGAAATGGCGTAGTTGCGGAATTAAAGAACATTTTCCGGAGAAACTACGGACGTTCCGTAGGGGTTGGCAGCTCTGCTCTAATTTATCGAACCCCCGTTTACAAAAACAAAATAGAATATAAACCTCATTATAAAATATCAACAAAAAATGTCTACAATGTCTACATTGCTAATTAATAACATCAAAGGAAGCCCAGTGACCATTTGGCAGAAAGCGTCCAATATTCCCAAGCTGATCCAACAGACCTCACACACAAATGAGGAGTTTTGTCCTGGAAGAGTTTTCAAGAAAAAAGGTAGGTGACTGGCCTAGCGAAGGAGGAGATAGTATATTAGATTGATAGAACAGAGTAGGAATGAGAAAGAACAAAGGAGAAAGACAGCGACAGTGGGAATTTAAAGCACTAAATTTCCAGAAAGTGGGGATACTATTTATACTGAAACCCCCGGCACCCCACGGGGGATGCAACGAATCGTACGTTCAATATTAATAATTTAGAAACAAAGAGAAAAATGAAAACATTTTCATTTTTTAACTAACATTTGTTGACCCTGTGGCTATGACCTTGACGTGAAGTTATTCATTCACGTATCATTTATGAGATCACGCCTGAACTTTTGGACCTGTGTGACAAACGAAGAGAGAAGAAAAAGAAAAAAGAACACCTCAAAGAGAGCTGACGTATACTGAAAAATCAACAATGACATCCGAAAAGGCATGCGCACAGCAAAGGAGAAATGGATAGAAGATCAATGCGACTGCAAGTAAATATACAACAGTGTAAACAAGAACAGCAGCAAGAAGGCCTACCAGACTGTGAAGCGGTTGACAAGTGTTAAACAGCCCAAAGTCTTCACGATCCAAAACAAATCTGGTATATGTAGGTAGTCAAAGCCCTTCATTGGCTCTTGTCCGCTCGCCAGTTTTGACTTCACTTTCAACACTTATTATTAATGTAAAACTGCATTAAAACAAACAGTGGCTGTATTCAAATAAAAATGGAAAGCTTTATCTTTACATCTGTGTTGTTTTTAATGCATGTTTATGCGAAAGATTCCGAGAAAACAGCTCTTGAATACGCCCCTATCCGAGCGCTGAATGGCGGTGCGGAAAAAGTTGTCAGCGTCGTTTGCTGAGAGGGGCTCGTTTTAAAGTCTAAGCGCTTTGCGATACTTCATTGGATGGCCTAAAAATAAGAACCAATGAGAAGTTCGGATACTTAGCTTCATTTACATATAAATATGGTGGGCTCTCTTGTGTAAATCTTTTGTTACGAGCCGAACAAAGTGGATACAGCGATTTTGATGTAAGTTTGATTTTAACTAGAAGTTTAAAAATTAGCAAGGAATAAAGAGCAGACTTTCCTTTATAAAACTAAGGTATTTATTAATTTGTGCATTACTGTATCGCGGAGCGCTTTGCCGTAGAAAAGTGTAACCAAACGGTGTTCGGGAATTCTTGCGGCCATTGCCAACTCGTAGGCCTATTCAGCGACACGAGTGCTGAGCGTAGTAGCACACTAGTAGGCCTATAATTTGCCAGCGCGCACTGCGAATTTGATGATTTCCCAACTTTGAAGCACCAAAACGGCTGAACATTACATGGGATAGGCCTGAAGAAAATTGGGCTTGGAGTATAACATATGAAGGGGTTACCTGTCAAAAATCAGCTTTCTGGTATCAATATTGGCTTCACTTTGAGACTCCAAAGTTGTCAATTTCTTCAATTCCAAAACGTTGCCAAAAAAACACCAACATTCGGCATTTTCAAACATTAATAACTTTTTACCTATTTGTCCTATGGGGGAAAAAAATATACCACTGTGTTCAGAATGAAAAGCTCTTTAAATCTATGTCAGTTTTGTGATGAGGAAATCATTTTTTAAAAATGGCTTTTGACTACCTAGTATATGCAATACAGAAAAACAAGAAGTCTTGGATAGATGGACAAAGTACTGCTCTGACCTTTACAACCACCAAACAGACACACATCAGTTCTAGCATGACCCCAGAACAGAGAAGAAGAATAAATCCTCCCAATTCTCAGAGAAGAAGTTGAGGCAACAGTGCAATCACTGAAAATGGGGAAGTCAGCGGGAGTGGACACCATACCCGCAGAATTGCCTCAAGCAGGAGAAGATAGATAGATAGATAGATAGATAGATAGATAGATAGATAGATAGATAGATAGATAGATAGATAGATAGATAGATAGATAGATAGATAGATAGATAGATAGATAGATAGATAGATAGATAGATAGATAGAAATTCAGTGCCTATTATAGGGTCCAGCAGACTGCCAAGAGCCGAATCAGGACCACACAAAATTAAGTAAAATCAGACTAAACTGTTAACATTTAAATATGATAAAAGATGTAAATAAAATCAATCTAACTAATAAAATCCTTCTTTTTTTTTTAAAGTGTCATTTTTGGACTATTTAGGACTAATCTTGCACAGATTTGCAACAAATCTGGATTTTTGTTTTGTGGGGATTAGTACATAGACTCACATTGCTATGCATCAAAGAAGCAGGAAAACCATTGATCACCTCATAATGATGAAAATAAATAATGATGGCAAGCAGTTGTACAGGTAAACTCTACTCCATGATATTGTAGCACGATTTCCTTCAGAAAACAAAACAAAAACACAAACATATATTAAATAACATCATAAAGCAAATTGACATCTCACCCATCATATGCACCACTGACAATGCGCTTGCTGTCAAAACGAATGCAACGGACCAGTTCCTCATGGCCTTCCAACACTCTGAGGCATGCTCCACATTCAATGTCCCAAAGCCTGCACGAAACACCACAGCATAACAACATAGTTACAAAGACACAATAAAAAACATTCCTACACACATGCAAACCTACATCTCTGGACAAATCTTCATGACTGCCATTAGTCATGCAACAAATTATAATATTAGAATATGACTAAATTCGAAGCGAAATCTTTCATGCACAAACTTTTACAACTGACCTGTGATGTGTCATGGGGGTAGGATGGGATTTTTATTTTTGTTGTTGGTGGTGGTGGTGAATTGGGGTAGAGGTGGGTGGTAGCATGGGGAGGGAGGGATGTCTAATATCACTATGGTGAAGAAAATAAAATTTTGAAGAATCAAACAACTGACCTGATGGTGTTGTCTGAGCTGCCACTGACTACCAGACGATCACGGTACTGCAGACAGGCAATGCCTCGCTTGTGGCCATTCAGTGTCCGCACAAACTCGCATGTTGATGTGTTCCATACCTGACACAATACCAACCTATGCCATTTAACAGGATTCACTAATCAGATGAATCTGGATAAGCTGTAAATAATAATGATAATAGTTGACACTATCTGGATTCGGGCAATGAATAGAATAGACCCAACGTTTCCCAGCGTGTCGTAAGAGGCGACTAACAGGGGTGATCACACAGCACGGCATCACTGGGCGAAAGTCTTCTACACAGAAGTCACCGGCCAGGATGGAGGAATCTCACGTTACTACAGGTTCAACGACCACGTGCTCTGGGCCAAGGCAAGTCATACTGTACTCTCAGATTTCGGCTGTGGCCAACAGCCTGGAGAGGATTGGGCCCCGCCAGGTCTTTCTTGCCCCAGACACACTGCATGATGAAAAGAACTACTTACTCCATAACGGATCGGTCGTCATCCGGGTCACCAAGGACTGCATGTTACGTTGGCCACCAGAACGGAGGTGATAAGTGTGCTACTGATGGACAACTCAGCAAGACCCGCATGAGAGACAACATTGTCATAAGAATCTGGAATGTCAAGACAATTAGAAGGACTGGCCCATGAGCTGGCTCACTATTAACCCCTTAACTGCCCACAGCCGTACATCGTGCGGCTTGATTTTCTGCTTCCTGTGTGCTCAAAAACGTGCGCCGTGCGTGTATTATTCGTCAGCATTCTGTAGTCACCAAAGAAGGGAGATAACAGCAGTAACTGTTGGCAAAGCAGCTAGAAATCTCCAACCAACGGTTCTTTCCCTTTGACTGTTATAAATTGTAAAAACCGAAACTGGTACACGTTTTGAAATTCCAGTATCTCTCAGTCTTCAGTCATGAAGCCAAAATGGCGGACGGTGGTCGATGAGAGGGTACTACGAGGTCTGTTTTCAGAGGATATTCAGCACTTGAAGTGCTTCAAGAGGTCCTAAATGATCAAGAAAGTGATGATGAAGACCTTATCACACAAAATTCATATACTAGAAGTAGTGTGTGGACTTTGGCTGCTCTGTGGGTTGTGACTTTGTTAGTGGCTGAGTCTCTACAGCTGTGGAGTATGACGTGTGATTCGGACTGGCATTACCATAGACAGGTACCCCTTATTTCTGTGGATTGTATAGCAGTGAAGTTAATTTCCAAGTAGTTTAATGAGTGCTTGATGTTTGTCCTTTTGTTACACCAGTTTTATGTGGTGTTCTGTGCTGCATTTTTTGTGTTGATGTGTGTTTTTATGTTCCAAAAATGCTTGACCACGGACAAAAACAAGAATAAATAATTACTTAAAAAATTTATGTCTTGTCAAATGAAACTATTTTTACTTGAAATTGAAGCCAGGGATGTTACAAAAAAACTTGCCAAATATCTAAGAGATATATCTTCAAATGCCTGAATTATTCACGTTTTAGTGAACACACCCTCAAAAGTCAAATTTTTGCTCCGGCATACAGGAGTACAGGTGCGCTTTTTTATTCCGGCAGGTAAGGGGTTAATGGGACATTTTTAGGTATCAGCAAACTGCGCTGGAAAAGCCTAGATGAGACAATTACTGACAAAAGCCACAAGCTTTTTTTCCGTGGGAGAGATGACAGGCACGAACGCGGCGTTGGATTCTTGGTCCAAAAAGACAATCTAGCCACTGTCATGGGTTGCCGCCCAGTATCCAATAGACTTATTACCATCCATCTGAGAGCAGCCCCTTTCAACATAACCATCATCCAGGCTTATGCCCCAACATCAGACTTTGGCAACAGCGAAGTGGAGGATTTCTAAACAAATCTGCAGGCTGTCCTTGACCAAGTGCTGAGGAAGTACATAGTCATAGTGCAAGGCGACTGGAATGCCAAGGTTGGCCAAGATGCTACCACAATTGGGGAGTCATGTGGACCCTGACAAACGAAGATAGATAAAAAAGAAAACCTCACAGCAAAGGAGAACTGGATAGAAGATCAATGTCAGGAAATAGAGAACAGTCTGAACAAAAACAACAGTAAGAATGCCTACCAGACTGTGAAGCAGTTGACAAAGTGTTAAACAACCCAAGGTCTCCACGTTCAAACGTAAATCTGGATTATGCCTTACAGAAGAACAAGAAGTCTTGAATATATGGACAGATTACTGCTCTGACCTTTACAACCATACACCAAACGGAGATCCATCAGTTCTAGCACGTCCCCAGACGGGATAGATGTACATGCTTTCCTATTAAAGTAATCAGACTCAAAGCGCGGACCAGCGATCTATAATTCACACATTTTACGCACTCTTACATACACAATGAACATACAATCACTCTAACAATACATGCATGTCTGAGTATATATTATGAACATACAAAACAGCTGAAAATATTGCTTAGAAGAAGCAAATAGTGTCAGTAATGACTCTTCTTCAAGAATTCATAATACAAAAAATATTAAGGTAGTCAGGTACATTCAAATCAAAGTGGATACAATAATTTCCCAAAATGAGGTTTGTTTTAAAGAAAACATCATCAGAATACATACAATGCCAAAAAAAGTATATCACGCCAAGTTAGAGCATACTTTGTGAATTGAAGGGTGGCAAACTTGAGAGAAAAGAAAAAATAAACCAGCTGCACAGATTTATAGAAAATAGAGATATGAGCATGACAACCACCAGGAAGGTAGAAGTGTGCCTTATAAGTACAATTCAAACGTTGTGATTGAAAATTTAATTAGACAGTAACACTTTTTAAGATGAAAAAAGTGCTATTTTGACTCCCATCGAAGACTAAAATTACAATAAATCACGAAATAGTAGATTTAATTGCCTAAAACATTGCAGGCACAATCAATATTATCATATTATTCACACACAAAAACGAACATAGGTCGCCGAGCTAAATTTTAAGATAGAGAGGTTACACTTGGTATACCCCTTAATCAAAACTAGCAGTTTTTGGCCAGCACTACAATTTACATGAAAGGGTAATCAAAATGTTTTGAAACTTTGCAGACATTATCTGCATACACTCCCTCTTGGGTTGCGTTATACCAGTCTTTCTGCCTGCTTGAATGTCTGTATCAGTGTGTCTGTTTTTGTTGGTCTCCGAAGTTACGAGTCCAATAGAGCTGAAAAGTGGTATACATGTTTTATTTAATGCTAGGCAGATGTTCCCTGAAAAGGGAATTCCTGTTTTCCCCTCAAGAGAGGCAGCCGCAAAGAAGCACCACAATCAAGGTCGGTGTTTATTGTCCGATGGAGTTGCAGGTTGGGAAACAGGTGCCACATGCATGACGATGCAACTGCTTGTCATTCGACAAGCGCCTAGGGGTCTGCTAGCTCTCAGTCCGATAATTCTTGTCTGCTGTATTCACAAGTACCGGACAGCCTCACCGACAGTTAGCAGGGTACTTAGTTTTAGTAGAAAGGAATTTCCAAGTTTACGGTCCATCTGCGCTTGCGCTGAATTATATCATGGAATTTCATACCATGGAAGCATGGCTGCCCCATACGATCCCTCTAATATTTGACTGCCGAAGTGCTGTACAAAGCAGATTTCTCTGTTATTTCTGGCAGATCTAATCTTTTAGCTAATCAGCTGCTTAATAAAATCATGAAAAGATTTAAACCATTGCATTTGTTTGGGCAGAGAATTTAGATCTGAAAGTCAGTTCAATCGTTCACGATTGCTTCACACAGTCCTATTCATAATCATGAACCACAATCATGGACTCCGATTTTGGCATGTCGTAATCGGGAGTTTTCGTGTTGACATTTATACAAATACTGATAAATACCTCCCAAAAGAATGTTTCGTGAACTATTTTGTCACGTTCAAAAAGATTTTACTGTAATTTCTTTAGGCTTAGAAATGATGGAAAAATCTTTTGGATAATAAATGCAACATGACGAAAACTTGGATATAATTATGATTGCTCAAAACAATGCCGAATCGACGTACCCGACTACCTTAAAGAGAAAAAACTGAAAATTCAAGTGCTGCCTCACCTTGATGGTTCTGTCTCCTGAAGCAGACACAATGTACTTCTCATCAAAGTCAACCACATTGACAGCAGCTCTGTGGCCCACCAGGACACGACGTAAATTGATTTCTGTTGGTGACTGCATGTCCCACACTGCGATGGAACGATCCTGTGTAACAAACCAACCTTGCCCTCAATACTCAACAATCAACAATTTCAGACGAAACATTGTCAAAACATAACCATACAATAATTACCTGTGAAATGCAACAATGAAATAATTTGACACTGAAGCTACTCAATTTGACACTGAAGCTACTCATTTTGAGACTAACTGGTAAAGACTAATAAAATTAATAAAGGTTAACATGCTTGGTGATAAAATAATCTAAAATCCACACTTACAAAAGTACTGTATTACTGTTGGAAACCTTACCTTTGCTACAAATGACTACTACTGCTTCATGTTCATTCGTACCTTTGAGCAGGTGACCATAATGCCATCGCAGAAACGAAGATGGAGGACAGCCTCACAGTGGTGGATGAGAGTGTTCATCATTTCCCCTGACTTGACATCCCACACCCTGAAAAGGAAATTACAAAATCATGACTATTGCAAACCATCCGTCTGAGAGCAACCCCTTTCAACATTACCATCATCCAGGCCTATGCCCCAACATCAGACTATGAAGACAGCGAAGTGGAGGATTTTTATGAAAATATACAGGCGGTCCTTGACCAAGTGCCGAAGAAGGACATAATCATAGTGCAAGGCGACTGGAATGCCAAGGTTGGCCAAGATGCGCACCACAACTGGGGAGACACATGCGGACCCCACTGCAACAACGAGACAAATGACAGGGGTCTGAGGCTATTGGAGTTTGCCAGATACAACAATCTGGTACTGGCAAACACGCTTGGTCTCCACAAAAAATCCAGACGATGGACATGGCACAGTCCCGGCGGGGAACATCACAACCAGATCGACTACATCATGGTCAAGAAACGCTTCAGATCAAGCATCAACATTGGCAGGACACGCACTTTTCCAGGAGCAGACATTGGAAGTGACCACGATCTCGTGATGATGTCTTTCCGGCTCCATTTGAAGAGAGTAAATACAGCAAAGTGCACTAGGCTGAAGTTCGACCTGGACAAACTGCAAGACCCGGAGGTGGCAAAAATATTTCAGGCCACAATTGGAGGGAAATTTGCACCACTGCTTATTTTGGGGGCAGGCGAAGTAGATGTCAACACCATGACCAATACCTTCAACTCAGCTGTAACAGATGCCGCCACTGAGATCCTTGGCAAGCACCGACCAAAGAAGAAGCCGTGGATCACACCTGAACTTTTGGATCTGTGTGATAAACGAAGAGAGTTAAAAAAGAAAAAGAACACCTCACAGGGAGCTGATGTCTACCGAAAAATCAACAATGACATCCGAAAAGGCATGCACACAGCAAAGGAGAACTGGATAGAAGATCAATGCCAGGAAATAGAGAACAATCTGAACAAGAACAACAGCAAGAAGGCCTACCAGACTGTGAAGCGGCTGACAAGTGTTAAACAGCCCAAAGTCTCCACTATCCAAAGCAAGTCTGGCATTTGCCTTACAGAAGAACAAGAAGTCTTGGACAGATGGACAAAGTACTGCTCTGACCTTTACAACCATACACCAAATGGAGACCCATCAGTTCTAGCATGTCCCGAGAGCAGAGAAGAAGAAGAAATCCTCCCAATTCTCCGGGAAGAAGTTGAGGCAGCAGTGCAATCGCTGAAGAAAGGGAAGTCAGCGGGAGTGGACAACATACCAGCGGAACTGCTACAAGCAGGAGGAGAAGCGATGACTGATGCTCTCACCATTATCTGTAACAAGATCTGGCAGAGTGGGGAATGGCCTACACCATGGACCCAGTCGCTTGTCATCACTCTTCCCAAAAAAGGTAACCTTCAGGAGTGTGAAAATTACCGCACCATCAGCCTCATCAGCCATCCCAGCAAGGTCCTCCTGAAAATAATACTCAACAGGTTGAAACCACAAGCTGAACAAATCATAGCTGAAGAACAAGCAGGATTCATGGCAGGGCGAAGTACCACTGAACAGATTTTCAACCTCAGAATAATCTGTGAGAAATACCTACAGCACCAACAACATCTGTATCATGTGTTCATAGACTTCAAGAAGGCATTTGACCGAGTCTGGCATGCAGCTCTATGGGCAACCATGAAAGTGTACAACATCTGCCCTAAAATTATAGAAGTCATCAAAAGCCTGTATGACAAGGCTACCAGTGCAGTCCTCCATAACAGCGTCATCGGGAACTGGTTCAGAACAACAATCGGTGTGCGTCAAGGATGCCTACTCTCTCCAACACTCTTCAACATCTTCCTAGAGCGCAGCATGTCAGATGCTCTTGCAGATCACGAAGGCACAGTCAGCATAGGGGGCAGAGCAATCTCCAATCTTCGTTTTGCGGATGATATTGATGGATTGGCTGGAGAGGAACAAGAACTTGAACAGCTTGTACAGAGGCTTGACACCACCTCCAGAGCTTATGGAATGGAAATAAGTGCAGAGAAGATCAAAATGATGACCAACAACACCAATGGCATCAACACGGACATCAAAGTACAAGGCCAATCCCTCAACACAGTGCACAGCTTCAAATATTTAGGAGCCATTGTGTCAGACAATGGGTCTCGACAGGAAGTCCTCTCCAGGATCGCACAAACAACTGCTGCCCTGACAAGGTTGAAGCCCATTTGGAAAGACAGAACCATCAGTCTACATTCCAAAGTAAGACTGCTGCGCTCTCTGGTCATCTCCATCTTCCTATATGCTTGCGAAGCATGGACCCTCACAGCAGATCTCCAACGAAGAATACAAAGCATGGAGATGAGGTGCTACAGAAGACTTCTGTGCATTTCCTATACCCAACACATCACCAACGACGAAGTCCGACAGACCATCACACAAGCCATTGGACAACACGATGACCTGCTCACAGTGGTGAAGAAACGGAAACTCCGATGGTATGGCCACGTCACCAGATCATCAGGCCTTGCAAAGACCATTCTGCAAGGCACAGTGCAAGGAGGTAGAAGAAGGGGGAGACCGAAAAAGAGGTGGGAGGACAACATTCGAGAATGGACTGGTTTGACACTGAGCGAAGCCATCAGGGCTGCTGAGGACAGAGAAAGATGGAGTATGCTGGTTAAACGATCATCTGTGGTGCCCTTACGACCTTCGGGTTATGGGACAGGATAAGATAGGATAGTATACAGAAAATGTTAACTATCCTATCCTATCCCGTAACTCGAAAGTCATTGGGGCACCAAAGATGATCGTACTCCATCTTTCTCTGTCCTCAGCAACCATCATGGCTTCGCTCAGTTTCAAGCCAGTCCATTCTCGAATGTTGTCTTCCCACCTCTTTCTCTGTCTTCCTCTTCTTCTGCATCCTTGCACCGTGCCTTGCAGGATGGTCTTTGCAAGGCCTGATGCTCTCGCGATGTGGCCATACCATTGGAGTTTCAGTTTCTTCACCACTGAGCATGTCATCATGTTGTCCAATGGCTTGTGTGATAATCTGTCGAACTTCGTCATTAGCGATGTGCTGGATATAGAAAATGCCCAGAAGTCTCCTGTAGCACCTCATTTCCATGCTTTGTATTCTTCATTGTAGGTCTGCTGTGAGGGTCCACATTTCACAAGCATATAGGAAGATGGAGATGACAAGGGAGCACAGCAGTCTTACCTTGGAGTGTAGACTGATGATTCTGTCTTTCCAAATTAGGCTTCAACCTTGTCAGGATAGCAGTTGTTTGTGCAATTCTGGAGAGGACTTCCTGTCGGGACCCACTATGATGCAATGGCTCCTAAATATCTGAAGTTATGCATCGTGTTGAGGGATTGGCCTTGGACTTTGATGTCCGTATTGATGCCATTAGTGTTGTTGGTCATCTTTTTCGTCTTATCTGCACTTATTTCCATTCCAAAGGATCTAGAGATGGTGTCAAGCCTCTGTACCAGCTATTCAAGTTCTGGTTCTTCTCCAGCCAATTCATCAATGTCATTCGCAAAACTGAGGTTGGAGATTGCTCTACCACCTATCCTGACTGTGCCTTTGTGATCTGCAAGGGCATCTGAGATGATGCGCTCCAGAAAGATGTTGAAGAGTGATGGAGAGAGTAGCCAGCCTTAACACATGCCGATTGTTGTTCTGAACCAGTTCCCGATGGTGCTGTTGTGGAAGACTGCACTGTCATACAGGCTTTTGATGACATCAACAATTTTAGGGCTGATGTTACACATTTCAATAATGTTAGGGCGGATGTCTTTGTTGATTTTCCAGTAGGCATCAGCTCCCCGTGAGGTGTTCTTTTTCTTTTTCATCTCTCTTCGTTTGTCTCACAGGTCTAAAAGTTTATGTGTGATCCATGGTTTCTTCTTAGGCCGGTGCTTGCCAAGGATCTCAGTGACGGCATCTATCACAGCTGAGTTGAAGGTGGTGGTCATGGTGTGACATCTACTTCACTAGCTCCCAAAATGAGCAGCGATGCAAATTTCCCTCCAATTGTGACTTGGAATATTTCTGCCACATCCGGGTCTTGCAGTCTGTCCAGGTCAAACTTCAGTCTAGTGCACTTTGCCGTGTGTATTCTCTTCAAGTGGAGCCAGAAAGACTTCATCACAAGATATCATCACTTCCGATGTCTGCTCCTGGAAAAGTGCGTATTCTGCCAATGTTGACCTTTGATCTGAAGCATTTCTTGACCATGATGTAGTCAATCTGTTTGTGATGTTCCCCGCTGGGACTGTGCCAGGTCCATCATCTGGATTATTTGTGGAGACCAAGCATTTTTGCCAGTTATCAAATTGTTGTACCTGGCAAACTCCAGAAGTCTCAGACCTGTCATTTGCACTGCAATCACGAGAAAATGTTAACCAGCACACAAAGTAATCCCTGTTGCGCATCAAAGGATGTAAGATTATAATGAACACAATTTGTTAAGATACATATTTATAAAGATAGAACCTTATATGCACACACCAAAAACATTTTTCAAATTGAAATTTGAAACAAAAAGATGCACTATTACAAGTGTGCATCTAATGCAATTCAGACAAAAGAAAGCAATATTTTGGCATTACTCAGTCAGATCTTGAAAAGCAGAAACTACTAAACAGAGCTCCACTCCCTTGTCAGACACTGTACAAGTTTTACATCAGTTCTACAGCCTAGTTCTATAGTGTGGTGTTGGTGTTAATACTGCCAATACTGTTATTTATTTATTCACCTGACAGTGGAGTCACTTGACCCAGAGATGATGATGTTTTCATCATACTGAAGGCACAGCACAGAGCCCGTGTGCCCTGTCAGGACCTGCACACACTCCAGAGTGTGTCTGTCCCACATCTGAAACACAACACAATTTAATCTTTTGATGAAAATGTTTGCAATATAAAAACAAACACATTATGAGGCAATGGGAAATCATGTGCTATTCATAGAATCCAACACAAACCTTTGGAATAGTTGTAATTAATAGTTGTGATTAATGTTCAACAGGTCTAATACTATAAGTCTATTTGAACAGATATAAAAATAAAATACTAATATTTCCAAACAATGAACACAATAAGCAGCTCCACTTTCACTAATCAAAGCACACACATTCATCAATTTATAATTCAAATACACTTGTAGCAATTGTAATTATTTCCCAAATGAAGTACACTCCATCAAAACATATACTTTAAAACCAGATGTTATTCCACGAGAAAGATACGGAGATCATTCAAAACTCAAAAAGAGTAGAGATCCAGAAGCATTACATACCTTGATTGTGTTGTCCCTAAGGCCACTGATGATTTTGTTATCGTCATACTGCAGGCAATAGACACCCTTGCTTGTCTCACTCCGGCAGTGGATACGCTGCAGAGCATGACGGCCTGTCCGCCAGTTGTTTTCTATTCTCTGCTCATACAAGACCAAACATAATCTTCCAATCAGGAATTGTATGTGATATTTCAACGGCAGTTATGTTAGTCAATAAGTAAAATATGAACAACAAGATACTGTATTTTTCTTTTTTTGTTTGTTTATAACAAAAAGAAACTGGAGATTTTCTGTACAATACATCCACTCCACTCTGTCCAACATCACTAAGTGATAGTCAGACAATCGTTGCTTTCATGTTTAGCTTATGGAAAAGCCACAGGTCTACACTGTGTAAATAACTCTGGTGTACAAAGTTAACGAAACAAACTGTTTATATACCTCTATGTCTTGAATGATTTGTGGGTAAAGCATTCTGTAGAATTTGTGATCCTTGGGCGTTTCCCCATGCCTCTGTTTGAATAAGTACTGGTCCCTGTGCAACAGAGATTTAAAGTCACATTTCACATACACATACTTCAGAAACTAGATCACATAATATAAATAAGGAGTCCATGGTTTGATTTTTTTTTAAATGAGATGTTCCTCTAAAATCTCAAATGAACACAGCTTCATGGGAAGTCAAAGATGGCATTCAGATAAAATGTATGATAAACCATGCAGGAAGTTTTTTTCTTTCTCATTAGTAAGTACAACATAAACATACCATGATCTGCGTTCTGACAGTCCCTTCCACTGGCTATCTGTAAGGACCTTGCGTTCAATGAGCTTTTTCCACAAGTTGCCTTCAGAGATGACTCGGTACCACTCCTTGCACACCAACTCTGCAGCGCACATGGACTTGGCATCCAAGTAAGCCAAGATTGTCTCTGCCACATGATCTAGGCCTTTGGCTGCACAGAAATGTCAACTGTTAATATCACAGGTCCCAATACAGGAACAGTCATTGTTAGCCAAAGTGATCTTTTAAAATTATTTAAATTGTGCAATTACAATTGTAATACAAGATATTACTACTATACTAGTAGTATTCGTAGTTCTAGATAACACTGCAATACAGGAAACAAAACATAACCACATTACAGTATTTGAATACATAAAGATGAACAATTGTTTGTTTGTGTGCTTTATTGTCTTCTTCATCAACATGAAAAACAACCCAAAACAAATTTTTAAAAAATTTATTTTACCTTAATTATACAGTACACAAAAACATAAAATGCAGTACATGAATAAAAAAAATACATTTAGGCCATCAGAGTTAATAATCATGCATCATATGAACTGGTTAATTGAAGAGGATAAAAATGCTTTTGACAATTAAATACAAATTTCAAAGCTAATTTCTCATATTTTTGCCAAATTGCTAGGCAGTGTATAGTTCACAGTGTCGCATTGAAATAATGCATGTTTCATAGAAAACTTTTCTTTGCACACAAACACACAATTTTTACAATACTTGGTTCTCGCAGAATTCATATAAATTCTATAGGCCATGCAAGTAACAGATCTGGGGATTCCACAATGTTTATCATACTGTTGTTTAAAATTAAAACCTTTCTTGACCTCTTGAACTATCAAATTAGAAACTTCTTTGTCAGTAAATGGTTATGACAAAGAGACCACGTTTATAGGTAAAGCACCATTTCTCGCTGCTCGATCTGCCCAATCATTGTATCGAAAACCACAATGAGAGGGGATCCAACAAAAGTCTACATTTGTACCATTTACAATTAAATTATTAATGAGGTGTTCAATTTCAATGATAAAGTCTTTTCTTTCTGTATAGGAATTGGAATGTAATGCCTGAAGTACGGATTTAGAATCCACAAATACAGTGGAACCTCGCTATTCGTACACAATCTGTTCCAGGAGGCAGTTCAAATGGTGATTTGTACAAATGGCGAATCATTTTTTCACATAAGATATAATGTAAATTGGATTAATCCGCTTCCAGACCCACAGATGATTGTTTATTTAAACCTTTGTAATAACTTCGCAACGAGTTCTTTTTTCAATTCAACTGTTCTCACTGCTCCCCTTTTAGGCATGGTTGAATCACTATTTCTTTATTCAATTATTGACCCATGACTGCAATATTTTAAATAAAAATAACAATAAAATAGCCCAAAGTTTCACGATGCTTGCGTGGATGATGCGTTATGTATGGAAGTTAGCACAAGACTGAACTTAAGCAACCGCGTGGCGCGGCAATAACAAGGTGACTCTGTCCGAATCGCGAGGAGAGCTTATGAATGACGAGCTGAATTTCAATTGAACAAGTTGGATGAATAATGAGTTGTACGAGTAGAGAGGCAGGCGAATGGTGCGGTTCCACTGTATTACAATACTAATAGATGAAATGTTATGCTCACGATTTTACTTAATGCCATTAAAATTGCTAGAAGTTCAGCAGTGAAAATCAATCTTCCATTACCTAAATAATATGATTCGGAAAGTTTTAAATCACATGTCTTTAAAACAGAACCACCAGTGTATATTTTTAAAGAAAAATAATATTTCTCTGCTAGATAAATATTAACATCAGATATGAGTAAGCTGGTATTTTCATTCAGTGGAGTAGTTTATATCAAAACTTGCATTTTTAAGTCCAAAAGAGGAATGGGTGATATCAATTCTCTATTATACATAAATTATATATTTTAAAAATGTGTCTGAACTAAATCTTTTGTTTAAGTTGCAATAGTTTGAAACATTTAAATATTTTGAGCTCTTTTAGGAAAGTTGATGTCTGATCTTATTCTTAACTGCAATTCTTCCTCTTTGCTATTAAATATCGAAGCTGCTCTTATTATATATTTAGCACACATTTTCCTCCATTTTTCTAAAGGAATAACACCTGCTACTTCATACGTTCAACTAGTATTATTATGAACGGTGCTAGTTTTATAGCTTTGCTATCTAAACTCTGTGATTTATTAGGGTAGCAGGCAGGAGCAGAGAAGTAAACTTCCTGTCCATATGTTATTTTTGATCTAACAAGAGCACAAGCTCAATGAACTAAAACTTTTGAATCTTGACCCCAAGTTTGTTTAGCAGTGATTTTCAACAGGTTAAACCTTTTAACGGTTTTGTGTATTAAATAGTCAATATACTTTTTCAGGTGCAACTTACAAGTTAAATAAACACCCAAATATTTAACTTCTTTTGTCATTGAAAAGTTTTGGCAGTTGCTTTAGTTTAGTTCTTGACCATTATTAAATAAGATCATGTCTGCATTCTCTTTAGATAATTCCAGACCATTTAAATTCATATAAATTATAATATGTATTTCATTCTGATAAAGTTTAATAATGTGTTTTACTTCGAAAATGGACGTTTTCTTTACCAACGAAACATTCATCCAGACTGCTATGCCATCAGCATACTGAACTAGGAATATTTTTTTTATTTACAGTTCTAGGTAAATCATAAATTAAAATATTAAATAAAAGAGGTGAAATTAAAACTCCATGAAGAATTCCCATGTCTGTTTTATAAGATGTTGAATAAGATTAAGAATTACCAACTAACACTTATTCCTCAACTTAAAAGGAAAGTTTTAATATAATTATATATGTGTCCAGACAATCCTATTTGTTTTAATTTGAATAATAATTTTGCATGCCATACTCTGTTGTAGGCCTTTCATACATTAAAAAAAATTGCTAAAATACTCTTTCTCTTAGAAAATTTTCTTTTAAATTTTGTGTGGTTAATTTAAAAAGGTGATTTATAGTGGTCAGCCTTTTTGAAATTTGAAATCCTGCCTGATTAACAGGGATTTATATGTTGTTTTTGACAATAATATGTCATGCGTTCTAAAATTATCTTCTCCATTAGCTTACTAACATGTCTTATGAAATAGCTATTTCTGTTAGACAAAACTCTGTAAAGTATTTTTTGCCTTTCAGCCCCAATTATTTTGTTGCATTCTATTTTTGCTTTTATCATTTCTTTAAAAGACTGGATTGATTTAAATTTTTTCGAGTTTCTGTATGTTGTTTTTTTTAACTGTCGAGTCAAAAACTTAATTCCACCAAACATTCCCTTTCTGTTTTTTTTCCTAATCGAACTTTTAGGAATTGGAATACTTGTTGCAGTATGAACTTTTTCAGTAAATTGGAAATATACAAAATTTACATTGACATCTACGTTTTCAAAACCATTACTATATGACAGCAATAAAGATTTGAACAAATCCCAATCTACTCTGTCATAAAAGTAATAGGAATGACATCATCCTCCATCTGTGTTTCAACAGGATTATTTAAGGTTGTCACAATAGGCAAATGTCACTGTCTAAAGAATCACACAGAACACATTCCACTTAAAGTTAATAACCAGATCTGCCGAAACAAGAGTTAAATCGGCTCGGTGAGTTGAAACATCAGCGATACGAGTCAATTGTCCATCATTTAACAAGACCAAATGCAAATTGATTGTATTAATAGCATCAACAAATTTTGTGATATTTACAGTCATTGTCCCAGACTGGCAAATGAGAATTAAAATCTCCAGTAATTATCAAATTTTCTGAAGCAGCAACAAATCTTATCAATCGTATTGGCATTAGGTCTTCTTGAATAATATATTGACAAAATATTAACATTAAATCCCTTAAACTTTAACACAAGCAGAAAATATATCAGTTAGCTCTTTTGGTATCAGAGACGGGTTCAAAATGTAATCCTTATGATTCCTTACATAAATCGCACACTGAAATTTTCCTGTTGCAATTTGTTACTGGAGGAAAGTAGAAGCCTTGCAACTTTGGTAACTTTTAGTTGTTGACATTTAACTCTTAGCGTCCTATAAGGTTTTCTGTACATTTGCGCCTATATCCAGTAAGGATTTCAAGTTTATTGCAATAAATTGGGTTATGAATTTGAAAAAATTGCAAAAAATTTATTTACTGTCACATTAACTTCATATTTTAGGATATGTTTACAAAATGGTTATTCTATGTACCCAAAGAACCATTTTGACTTTAGTACTATTTTTACCTGTTGGAATCTTGTAATTAATTCATAATTACAGGTATTTCATGGACTATGTTAATAAAACAACAAGACAGTGTGGATTGCATGTGAATGTGTGAATACAGGTCGTTTCGGCGACGAGCCGTTTCGGCGATGCAGTTGGTCGTTTCGGCGTTGGTCGTTTCGGCGGCAGTTCGTTCTAGACCTGCTTTGGAACTTTTAAGTTTTTGGGTCTTGACTCGGGATTAAGTTCTTGATTAGATACGAATCTGCGGACTCTACGACTCTGCGGAAGATCGTAAAAACCACGGATCTATTTAGTTCAGTGGTAAAAACTGCTACTTCCTGTTTGCGGTAGTAGTCGGAACATGTGGGGGTTTTTTTAGAAGAGGGGGAGGGAAGGGGAGGGGGGGCGGTGGGGAGGAGGGGTTAGGGTTGAGTGATCGTTGAAAAGTCAATGCTTATTGCATAAGCATAGTTAGTTATTATTTATTTTATATGTTTGTAATTGTGTGAGTAATTTTTTTGGGCGTTTCGGCGGCTGGCCCTTTCGGCGGTAGACCTAAGTTTCGGCGGTGTCGCCGAAAAAATTACCGCCGAAACGACCTGCTACCGAATGTGTGCACAGTCAGTCAACACAGACAAGAAAACTCACTCTGGTTGTCTACACCAAGTCCTTGTGCTCTTTCAGCAATAAGCTCATCAGTAAGGTTATAAAACTCACTATTACTGTCGGAACTATCCCCTGCCATCATGGCCGAAAATTTCGCAAACTCAAACCTCAAACAAAATCGTTAAAAAAGTACACAAAACCACGTCAAACTTGCGAAAACGATAGCGGAAAACACACGGGAACCTTCTCTCACGCACAGGAGAGTTCCTATTTCCTGTGATTTCATGACTAAAAGGTGCACTAACGAGGCGCGCATTACCGCGCTTCAGGATTACGGGTGAGGCGAGCTTTACCGCGCTATAGGACGCTAAGAGTTAATGTTACTGTATAATACATGATGATCGTTTTTTGATTATGTTCACATAGATACTGTTGTTGTGTTGATTTGTAGCAATGGATCAGCAGTTCCACTGAAGAATAGACAATTTTTTTTCTTTTTGTTTCATATTAACACTGGTGTGGGAGCTGGATGCCACCTGCCTCAGAGGTAATAATTTCCAGGGCAGTCACTTGTCCTGTAGTTTCGAGCAGCTTCAGCAAGTCTCCTTCAGCTGGGTTTCTTCAACAGAAGACCTTTTAAAAACCTACCAATGTTTCCAGCTAGGATATTTGATCCTTTCCTGTTCGGGTGGACCTTGTCTCTTAAGACGTAAGTTGGCATTTTGTCATGGTTAACCAAAAAACAATTGAGCTCATCCAAAAGTTTGGAGAAAGATAGCGCATTGATTGATTGAAAATGTCTTGTTTAGACCACAGGACTGTATCCTTTACAGCCGCTATCTTACTGACCATGATTTTAGTGTCTGGATGCTGCAATGCCACAATCTTGATCATTTTCACTAATTCTGAACTTGCTGACTTGGGGTCTTTGTCTTTAAGATCATTCACACCTACATGAATGACCACTGTTCTTAGATCTTGGGTGTTGATCTCTTCACCCAGCTGTTCAAGTGCTGGAATAATATCTTCCAATGACTGATGCCTTACTCTTGACCACCTCAAAACCGTAGGACTGGCCCAGTCTCTTTGCCTGAACTCCGTTCAATACAGAATCATGAACAACAGGGAACATATCAATTATCATCGAAGGCTTGCTGTATTTAATTTGGCCTACCTACTTTTATTCCTGTCTTCTTGACAGCGTCATGTGTTGTATTAACCGTTTAACACCATCATATTCATCATATTTATTGCCTTCAGAAGCGACTTGCAACGGTGAAGGATAGATTTGAGAGATTTTCGAACTATCATCTAGAGTAAGTGATTTTGACTTCACCTCAGTCGCAAATGAGACTTGTGGAATGGTCAATTGCATTCGAGTAGTCTGCACTCCATCCTCCACTGCAGATGCCGGTTGATGATCTATTTTATTGATGAACTGTTTGATCAAACCCAACTGATCGCTGATCATCACGTGCAGCTCTTTGATCTTGGTTTGCATTGTGTGGATAACTCCTTGGAGCTCACTTACTTTATTTGGACAACTACTGCAGCTGTGGTCAGGAATGACCTCTGTGACCACATTGTCACTGTTGCTGGTTTCATCCTTTCTTCCTGCCTCACCTCACCTTCTGTCACTATTTCTTCTTCCTCTTTTGCTCTCCGCTTCCTTCTTCTTACTGTCCTTCTTGCCGCCATGGTAAAATCTAGCTGATTACATCAGTTTCCAAAAATGAAATTGGCAGCTACATTTTATCCCACTGTTTACATGATGGGACCGGAACCGGAACTTAAAAAATGTGTAAAATTAAATCATCAGGCAATGCTCTCTGAACAAATGTTACATAATATGTTCTACAATAATCATTACTGTTAATAACTACTAAAATAGCCTAGTCAGGTTATTTATTATTTGTGACAGTTATCTCTCAATTACAGAAAAAAATAATGCATCAATCCAATCAGATCAAATCACAAACAACTCCATGGCCAACAAACTGATAACAATAACTAACCTTTCTGTGCCCCAGCTCTCACAAATTGAAAATCAAGTATACATTGTAATTGTGGGAGATTTCAATATCCCCGCTATATTTACTTTATATTAGTGTAAACACATCTTTACCTAGCAAAAATTCTTTCAGACAGCTCCTATTATGTGTTTTTATGGCGTACAGCTGTACTAACCTGGCAACGCAGAAATGAAGTCTCGCTGCAACATGGGCTTGAGGAAGGTGTTGATCTGTCCATGTTGGTAGTGGCACATACGAGAAAGCATGTTCTCTACAAAATTCACTTGTTCTACTTCATTCCATTTCTCAAACATTTCAATGCAGACCTGACTCTCTTTTAAAAACTCTTCTGTCTCTTCAACGGGGTCTGACAAGCTCTTCACTACTGTTGTTGGGTCCATCTGAAACAAAAGAAATAAAACAAATTTTCAATTTAATTTTTGATAATTTTGCTATTCAGTATTCCGGTTTATCAAATAATAAACAATAAATCATAAATGTGTGCAAAAATACTTTAACAAGAATATGTCATCACAGATTTTTATGGTGGTAACCTTTTACCTGCTCAGGAAAATGTCATACTCATAGTAAAGTGTAAACTAATGCATTTCAGCCCACAGTCAAAACCATCTTGATGATCATCACGCTCATAGATCTATCTATTTATGCTCACAATGACAGTGACACATATTCGGCTTGAATCTACAGTAATCAAGATGTGTAACTGACTGCACAAAGTAAGAAAAACCAAATATGGTCTGATGTCAAAAGGTGAAGTTTTAAACCCTGTTGTTTTTAAAAGGCTGTAACTATTTTTCAATAAAATATTTGTCAAGCTAATTGTGTATATTGTTTTCTTGATATATCAAAGAGGCACTGTGAGATAATTTATACTCTTTGGCAATGGATAAGTATTTTTTTTTAATAAAATGAAGCGAAAAATGACGAAAAATCAGGCTGCATTTTCTACTTTCGCTTGGTGTGTGTTGGGGTTTGTTGTTTCACAGACAAATGACCAAATAATCTCCTGTAATCTGACTTGGAATTAAAGAACGATACATTAAGCTTCTTATTGACATTCATATTGAAGGGGTAAAAAAAATTCTTCTTTGCATAAAATACGTTTGAAAACTTACGTTTTTTTGTGACCTGTGTTGTCACAGAAACTTTCATTTTTCTTTGATGATTTGAGTTCGGTTTAAAACATGGATCGGATCAAAACAAGCAGGATCAGAGGATAATACAACAGCGCAAATTTTCGACCAGTATTCGGCTATAGATTGACTTTTTGTAAAAGTTAAAGCAAATTAGTTTTTTTGCGTCACAATGTCACGAATGAAACATCAATCAATAATTTTAACAGTTTTTATTTTTTGGAGTTTCGATCCACTTTTCTATTAACCGGATTTCAACCGGAAGCGACCTGCTTGAGTGCTGGGAAAGTTACTTATGGCTGACAGACGTCCTGGTAAGTTTTTTATTTGTGTCACGCTGTTTTTCCTTGGTCACAAAAACACACAGTCACAAAAGACACATGAGCATGTTGCATGGGCATAATTCTTTGATATTATCGATCCTTTTTGTGCTATCACCTCTTTCTTGTTGTTTTAACTGAGGAAACGACCCGAGCCGGTCAAATTTGCTTTCATCTTAGCAATTTCAGCTCGACAATGTTGTGACTCAATCTGGCAGTTGTGTGCCCAGTTGTGTCACATGTCCGGAATGATACGACCTTTTTCACTGCAAAGAAATTCTGCTTGATAGTTTTCCGATGAGTTGACAAAGATTAGTCATCATTTGTGATGAAAACATCATGCCATTTGTTTTGATTTAATGCTAACCGATTCATATAAATTTGCCAATGTTTCGTTTTTTTGTGACAATGACAACAAACATGTGAAGGACTTGGTGTCACTGGTCACAAAGGCTACACAAAATGTACAAATGTTTACACTCAATTAATTTTTGTTTGTTTTCTCAGAACAGGATGATTAGATCATTTATAATTATTTTATTTATCTTTGATTTTACTTGCAATTAGAGAAACACTTTTTTTTAAAGACTGGCACAGCACCATAGGCATTGATGTTTTTATTTTGTCAAGCACCTTTCATTCCAAAGTAATTTTCCGCTATAATAACTGATCATTCCCCATGAGCCTAAGTAATACCCTTGCTGTTGCAGATCACACGAGATGACGGGGCTGGAGCGTGGGGCGTTTACCTCCGAAAGTCCAGCACCTCACGGAACAGTTGGGTCTTCAGGGTGGAGAACTTTCCGCGGATCAGCGGATTTCCACGGAAGGCATTTGCATTTCCGCGAAAAAGATATTGAGTTCCGAGTGTCAGAAGCTGAGGGGCTACCCTTTACTGGGCATAGCGGCCAAAAGCGGCCGAAGTTCTAAACAGGCAAAACGTCCAAAAGCGTCCGTATCAACCATGTGGTTATAACTTTGTTTGAAAGATTGCGAGACATCCGGCAATTGACTTCCGGTTTATTCTGTTGTGAAATGCGTTAGTTTTTTCGATTTTTTTTTCAAATTTTCTTGTGTGTGTGTCTAAAATGGATGGTTTGGATTCTTCGACTGATGAAGGGGAGTTTACAGGCATCAATTTATTAGACATTAAAGTGAGAGAAATGGACTTGGAGTCGGAGGAAGAGATCGGTACTGACATTAGACAATTACTGAATTAGTGTCAGTAGTGTGCATGCATATGATCTTTCAGACTGGCATGAAAGTGAAGAAGAGAGGGGGCTTGTTTGGACTTTTTAAAACTTTTTTTCGTATACACATGGAGTAATAAAAAACAAGACATGACAAGAGAAGTATAAAAAGGTAGATAATCAAAAGAGAATTTATTTCTGTTCATTTTGCATTTCATTTCATTTAAATCTGTACACTAGTCACTAATACCTGTTCTTGTTTGTCCACAGCTGTGGTAAAATTGTCAAGCACTGTTGCCACTGAAAGTGTCCGAGTAGTTATTTTCTTTCATTTGAGAAGTTGCTCTTTGCGGGTGTGCACAAGTTAAGCATTTTTTTGTAGCCATTCACTCTGGGACTTTTTTGTTTTGTTTGCTGAATGAGTTTATTGTTGGTAGAAAGTTTGATAAAGGTTAAAACCCCAGTTATTGGTATTAAAAAAATTCAAATGAATTCTGATATTTTGAATCTATTACATAACATGTTATGTCTCCTTCCATTCAATTCATTTTAAATGTTCTTATATTATATATATATACAAATCGAATTGACCGAGTCATGAATTTACATCTTTTTACCCACTCATGCATACATTTTGTGGTCACGCTTAAAATGTCACAAGTAACACAATGAAGCCTAAATTTGCAAGTTCATGTAATTTTATTTCAGTTGAAGACATGCAAGTATAAAGGCTGTTGATTTTTATTGACACACACACACAAAAAAGTTGAGAACAAGTGCATAATCAAGTTGTTTGCAATGATGCTGTGTCTCTTGTACCTGTGACCACAAGATCTTCTGTTGTCACGCAAGTAGAGGTCACGAAAACACGCCAATCCATGGTTACACTTAATTGAGGAAACTGCATTTACTTTTCCAGTATGTGAACAGCATGCTTGTGACTCTATGCCATTAAATTTGAATTTATTTTCATTGAATCGTTTAAGACTTGTCTGTGTGAGAAACTGTTTGGTGCATGCAAGTTTCTTTGTGACGTGTGACGACATGGGGGTTGGTGTCTTAATATTTTTTTTTCAAAAATAAAACAAAGGAATCGTTCAAATAATCTGCTTTTACATTATCTGACATAAATATAAAGTAACTGAAACATCAAACTTTTTTTTCCTTTAACTGGAGAACAGTTTATGTTGTCACATGTCCCAAATGACACACTCCAGAAGGACCAACAAACTTTCACTTATCTTAAAACCAAGACCAAATATAGCCTCAGCACTGGCAACACATTACAGCAGAGGGTTTAGATCAACCCATCAAGCATGTCAGGACTTCTTCAGATCATTTTAATTTTTAAAGGGTCTGAAATTCACCTTTTGACTTTGGCTCATATACTGATAGATTCAAATGAAGAGGTTTCAATTCACGTTAGAGAAGCAAGACAAATCAATCGCTGATTTGAAAAAAAAACAGACATAATGAAATTATGTCTTTATAAACACTTGTAGTATTATAGTTATTTTTAGTTGAAACATTAAAATCTTTGTTCTTATCAACATTTTTCGTTTACAAAAATTACATTATTAAGATTTTGGGTACCACATTTTGATAAAGACTAGTTAGTAGTACTAGAGGGAACATCAAAGCCTTTTTCTACTTGACAACAAACTTGTGGTCTGATGAAAAAGACAATGTTTTCACGGTCTTGGTCACCAATTATTGTGTCACCAATTATTACTGTCACCAGTTGAAAAACATTGCATGAATCTGATACAAAGGTCTGTTAGTCCACCAGCAAAATTCGCAAAACGATTATTTCAGCAGAATTTCAACTCACAGTCGTGACAGTGACTGGATCAGTGCTTTTATAGGCCCAGCTATTAATAATACTCAATCAAGAGAATATGTACACAATCCTGTCCCTGCCAAAATGGGGAGCACTTTTGACAGTGTAATTTGTTTTTTATAACAGGCTACTATCGCCAAAACCTGATAATTACAAATATCATGGGATAATTCGCTCCTCTGCAGATGCGCACATTCTTTCTGTTCCCAAGACACGCACTAAGACATATGGTGAACGATCTTTCTCTTTCTGCGCTCCCAAACAATGGAATTCTATCCCATCACACATCCGCAACATACCAACCACCCAGGCCTTCAAAAACGCACTCAAGACCCATCTTTTCAAACTGTATTATCCTGATTGACTCTTACCCTCCGACCGATGCCGGATGGGTGCCATCTATGGCTTGCCATGTAAATAGTCTGTAATCTGAGTATCTAATTATTTTTATATAATTATTATTTATTTTTGCATTACGCCATTAGTTTCTACATTAGGTTATTGATATTTTATTTCTGCAATAGTGAGGAGGCGGGTCTTGTCTTTTTTAAATCCGATCATTGGATTAATTAACCATTGTTAGATGTAACAAATTTTTTGTTATATTTTAAATTTGTATCGTGAATCTTTAATATGCCATTGTAATTTGTATTAATTTGTTTGTTTGTGTTAAGAGCGGAGAGCCCAGCCCTGAGCTGGGGTATCACGCTATATAAAGCCTACTAGTTTATTATTATTATTACAATTAATAAATTATAAAGGGATAATTACAAATATCTTTGAGTGATCATGTTTAATTTTCAATATTGGCTCTAGCAATCTGCCTATAAATAACCCAAACTTAAAAATTGTAATTATCACATAATAATTAAAATTTTTACTTGATAATTACAATTTTTACGTGATTATGCTTAATTCTTCATTTCTGGCTAAGGCAGCTTAATAGCGCCAAAACTTGCATTTACAGATATCAGTAATAATGGTAATTAAATTCACATGAATGACGACCTACTACAGTACTAGTACCAGCGCCAAAACTTGATAATTTACAAATATCATGGGTTAATTATAAATATCAATGACATATTTACAATTTACAATTACCAGGGCTTCCAATGGTCTGAGATAAAAAAGGCGGAAAATTACAGAGTGACGAGGTCACGAGCGCACGATCCGTAATTGATTTCGTTCGAGCACAAGACGCAAAACGCGTGTCCGACACGTGGAATCTTTCGGATATGTTGACTCAATTTTTAATCTTCTACCTCCACCTCCATCCAGTCCCATCTCCACTTGTTTTTGCAAGAAACATCGTCAAACTTTTGGCCGCGTTGAACAAAAATTCGACCCGCCATTTTTGCCTATTCGCAAACAGAACGATGATCCGTTTCCAGTCTTCGAAACCAGCCAATTACAGATCAACCAAACTGAGACTGTGTTACGGATATTTTGGAGCCCCTATGAAATTTTTACCTCGGCAGTTTTCTACGGCGGAACTTTAAAAATTTTCGGCTGAAATTTTTTTTAAATGGCGGAAATTCGCCGAACGGCGGAAGATTGGAAGCCCTGAATTACAATTGTCGTTTTTTGCGCATTTCCAGAGCTAGAGCTAAAACTGAAAATGAAACATGATCATGCGAAGATATAAATTTGTAATTTTTCAATGATATATTTCATTATTTGTAATTATCCTTTGATTATTGTAATTATTCCATATTTGTAATTATTAGGTTTTTGGCCTCAGGAAGGCATGGCAAATACAGATACTAATACAGATAATTATTAATTATCACTGTGGATTACCTATATCTATGTAAATTAAACAGAACATGTGTTCATGTATACTACAAAATTAAAACAATCTTTACTGACTTTAGTCAGAGCGCACATATCAAGTTCCAGAACCAATCATATTGACTGGAAAGTCTAGCAAGATTTTCTGGAAAGTGAAAATACATGTGAGAAAAGAAACATACAACCTACGTGGTCATAGTTTTAAATCAAGTCTAAATTATGCCGATTAATGTTTCAATCTGGCTGTGACATTAAAGAATTCTGATGTCAGTCAGTATGTAAAGAATCGGCATGACGCATTATCCAACTTAAGCTTATTAAATATTAATTACATAAGATAAGACAACTTTATTATTTCTTTCAAGAAATTACATTGTGGACTTTGTGGGTAAAAACTAAAAAATACATTCACTAGAACTCTGTAAAAAGAAAACACACTGCTAGTAATTCATTCTGATATGTTATCACAGTCATAAATAAAACAAAAAAGCACTGTCTACTGTAGCCTAGGCCTATAGTTTCCGTTGCCTACTACTACTAGTACTACCTACATGTACTTCAAACTTGACAATGTTGGCTCCTCAAATCTCTGACGTACTTGGAATTGATGGAAAAGGAGCATCTAAAACTGAGCAGACAAGATTTGTGAATCAAGATCCATGACTGCTTAAAACAGAAGGGCTTTGTTTTCTTGTAGCTGATTGCCAAGATATTGTTTGCTAGAGACCAGGATGTGTTCATCCTTTCTAACCAGAAGCCAGTTTCAGTTCAATAGCAGACGACCAAAAATTAAGCTGACAACCAGTTTCAAGTAATTCTTTAAAAAGACAAAATAAGAAAACATAATTCCATTGAGACAACTTGTTTTTGATCACCCAATGTCTTTTGACAAGACCATGCTCGTAATGGGGTCTATAATGTCGTATCACGGAAACTGGCACTGGCAGTGAGAATATGTCCATTGTCAAACAATCAACCCGTTGGTGAGAGCTAGCTATAGCTTACCTTTGAGCCACCTATCGTCTCATCTGGTAGACTACACGTTTCCATGTTTGTCTCCGACTCGGACATCATCTGGTACTTAAGAAGTGAAACCTTACAGAAATAAATTCAAGTCCTAAGTTGTGGTATCCACCCTGACGAGTTGTTCCCTTTTTCGGGGGACAGAAAATTCATGACGTCACAAAGTTAACGTCCAGGCGAGATAATAGTTTGAGAGACTGTAAATGTTTGCATTTAATATTGCTCATAGCGTTTATACTTCCAAGATACAATAATGGAATTTAATAACAAATTTGTTTTAAAAAGTCATTTGTTTGTTAGAATGTCCTTCAAACGAGAATTTCCTTTCGGGTTTGTTTTATCACTTCCGGAATCAACAATGATGGCTGCGTTCACAGATCTGCATGTGGCTTCCACCGACAAAAAAGAGATTGCAGAAATCTTCCAGACCGCAATCACATGTAAGATATACCTAAACGGAGAATAATCTAAATTTGTTACTCAATGTATTTTTATGTTTTGGAGTTACAAGATTTATTCAGATTGTTGGACACAAGCGCAGATCCTAAGACCGTAGTCATGATTGACCAGTGACAGTGTTTCATTTCATTTATTTCATTTAAGGTCTGTGATTTTAGACCATAAACACACACACACACACGCGCACACTTTGAACAATTAAATTATTAACAATGGAACAATTTAAACAAATGAAAACTATCATACAAATTCCTAGTCAGTTTCACAGAATTTATATCACAGTTCACTTAGTTTCTCACTTTCTTCAAAGTGCAGATCATACCAGATTTAAGCAATTTAGGATTCCAAAGAATCAATCTCGCCGCCTGAAAAATCAAATTAAATCGGCAAAACCGCCATATATAGCCATCAGAAACCACGACAACGCAAATCAAGGACAAAGCACATGTTGGTGTAATCAGTTCACTAACTTTAGTCATAGTCTCTGTCAAATGTCATTCTCAACATTAAACTCAACTGTATCATATACACACCAACTATTTAAGTAGTCTATTGTTGCATGTTGTCGTCACTGTCTTTTGTCAGAGAGCCCCATATAGTAGTCAGTGTCTATACACAACAACACACTTGAGGACATTTCTTTTAATTTTTTGTTAACGTGAGCGCTCAACAGTTTATGAACCTTAATAATCAACAAGTTGATTGCGGTCTCTCAAATAGAAGAAGGACAAAACAAGCCATGCCTCGAGTGAAGAAACCCAGAGCACAGAACTACAAAATAACCTCTTACATATTAGTTATTGTCGAGTACCACGGATAGATATTACAGGAACAAGAAGAAGGCACAGTAATAGGGCTGTCATTGATTCTATCTGAATCTGAAAAATTCTGGGAGAGAACAGCTGGTGCTTAAATGTCATCTGATAGATTCCAACCTTTAATAAAGTTTAAGACAGAGCAACTGTAGTGTAAAGTTGAAGATTTTCTGCAGCAGCATACCAGCATTTTAAACCATAACTTTCAGAGTAACACTCTATGACTAGTGTGCACTAAGGTTTTAAAAATATGTCTCAGTTGTATTAAACTTAAAAGTTGGGATCTATCGATTGCCATTAATCACCAGTTGCTCTCCTTTCACTTTATTTGAATCTGTAGTCTGATGTGCAGTGCATAGCTTCAAATATTTAGGAGCCATTGTATCAGACAATAGGTCCCAACAGGAAGTCCTCTCTAAATTCGCACAAACAACTGCTGCCATGGCGAAATTGAACCCAATTTGGAAAGACAGGACCATCAGTCTACATTCCAAGGTAAGACTGCTGCGCTCCCTTGTCATCTCCATCTTCCTATATGCTTGCAAAACATGGACCCTCACAGCAGATCTCCAACGAAGAATACAAAGCATGGAGATGAGGTGCTACAGAAGACTTCTGGGCATTTCCTAAACCCAGCACATCATCAATGATGAAGTCCGACAGACCATCACACAAGCCATTGGACAAAATGATGACCTGCCCACAATGGTGAAGAAATGGAAACTCCGATGGTATGGCCAAGTCACCAGATCATCAGGCCTCGCAAAGACCATCCTGCAAGGCACAGTGCAAGGAGGTAGAAGAAGAGGGAGACCGAAAAAGAGGTGGGAAGATAACATTCAAGAATGGACTGGCTTGACACTGAGTGAAGCCATCAGGGTTGCTGAGGACAGAGAAAGATGGAGTATGCTGGTTAAACGATCATCTATTGTGCCCCATTGACCTCAGAGTTACAGGATAGGATAGAATAGGTCTCACAGGAGAACCCAGAAGGGAAACAGTGGTTTAAGCAGATGAGGATGCTGTTGGGTTCTAGTTGTTGAAGGATATGGTGGCAGATTATTATGTTCTAGTATTTTACAAAGGGACAGAGTTCAGAGGCTGTGGGGCCGGGTAGCTCAGTTGGTAAGAGCGTCTTGCTAATAACCGAAAGGTCGCTGGTTCGAATCCCGGATTGGTCAACGTGTGATCATATTATTTTCCCCTTTACCAACAACTGGCCCGCTGGTGTCAGTATAAATCGGTCCAGTAGTCACCTATATGCGAAAGTGTCGTGTGACTATAATCTACAAACAACAGTTCAGAGGGATTGGGCAGTATTTTTCTAAAAATAAAAAGAATATATTAAAAACAATTATACTGTGCATGATTGGCCATTTCTAACTCAAATTTTAATATACTTACTGTTAGCATTCTGAATGATAGTAATGTCACATCGACATCTTCATAAGTCGTCTTTCTCAGCCCTGATATTATATCATCTTCCTCATCAATCAAGATGATCATTACATTATCTACCACTTCAGTCATCTTTCTCAACCTTACTGATGTTGAAGCTGAACAACTGCAGATAGAAGGGAAATTGATACAAGATGGCAAACCATTAACATATTTTTACACACCCACACTTAGCTGAATAAAAACATAGAATGATGGGGCCACTATCTAAACTATCTGCAGTCAAATAATTATTATAATCTGTTCAGCCAATTTTGATTTACAGCACAATATGTGTTAAAAAATGATGAATGTGACTTTGACCTTTGAGAAAAGTGCAAATATGAAGGCCATGATGTAAAATGCTTAGCAGTAGTTACAGTTTCTGCATTGTAAAAATAATCAAAATCAGTTCAGTTGTCCTTGAGATAAGGCAACAAATGTGTTTTTAAATGTTTTGGTAAAAGTGCTAATTCTGAGATCCAGACTGACCAACCATCCACCAGACTGAATGATTGGCCATGAGTTGAAGTACCTGTATACCAAAAATCAACAAAATCAATTCAGCTGTTTTTGAAATATAGTGCGACACAAGTATTTAGCTATAAAATTACTCCAATGATCTTGGCCTTTGCAGTAGAACAATATGATGGCACGGCAGGCCACTAACCTATGTTATCTATGAAGTTCCTCTCCGGTTAAGTGTGATCAAAATCCAGTCAGTGGTTCTTAAGATATGGTGAGCAATGGATTGACAGACCAACGTTTCACCAGATAATATCTGGAAATAACAATATGAATCATGGAATTAAATGGGGAGGATGTTGATGTAGATTGAACATGTTTCGTGTATTGCAATTATTCATGTAACCTTAGTGAGATTGTTTAACCAACCAACCAACACTTGAACGTACTGTCAGTAATGCTGACAAAACTTGCAATACAAGGTAATAATTACGGTATAAACTAAAATCTGTGCCTATTAAATTATCTGTCTGACTTAAATCCTCTGCACTAGGCTTTTGGGTTGTCTTTAATACATTCTGATCCGTGCAAATTATATTGTTACCTGCAAAAAATCAAACTGCTGCATATACCTATTATGTTATAGTGAGACTGAGATACAGCATTATTATTTCCAGGAACAATATATGTTGTCCTTATAGATTTAATCAGAATACAGAATCCTTTATTGTCCTCATAAATATATAAATATTCACAAGGAGATTATTGTGTGCAGTGTCCATTTACATATAAAAACAAATATATATATAAATTGTTCAAAAATACATATCGAATTGAATTATTAAAATATATTATTATAATACCATAACATTGAATAATACTAATAATACAATAATTATACTTTCGACTCGGGCAACGTCTCGGGGGTTTTCTCCGGGTACTCCGGTTTGCTCCCCCAGCAAAAATTTCAAAAATTCACAAATAATGTTAGGTAGGCAGGGTTTGGGCGCACCACTGGCTGCGACTACGCCTTCCCCTGGGGAGGCGGCCCAGAGTTTCCCGATTTAGGAATAATAAACTGCAGCAAAAAAACACAAAAAAAACAACAACAACATTTGTTATAAAACTGACATAAATATTGAAGTGCACAATTGTATTTTTCTTTTTTAAAATTTTTAATGTGTATTGCATTTTTTTTTTAGTGGGGTATGACTGGCTAGCAATAAGCACATTTTTGGCAGACTTGAAAGGGAAAGGCAAGAAGCAGCAACAAGTATGTATACTTTAGTGTTTTTTCATACATCGTCTTTTTAGAATACTTTTCCCCACTCTGTAAGGATTGTTTGAGTGGGAGCGAAGTATTCAGACAGCTGTTTTTACTCTAAAAAAGACAACAGCAGATTCTCTCTCTCTCTCTCTCTCTCTCTCTCTCTCTCTCTCTCTCTCTCTCTCTCTCTCTCTCTCTCTCTCTCTCTCTCTCTCTCTCTCTCTCTCTCTCTCTCTCTCTCTCTCTCTCTCTCTCTCTCTCTCTCTCTCTCTCTCTCTCTCTCTCTCTCTCTCTCTCTCTCTCTCTCTCTCTCTCTCTCTCTCTCTCTCTCTCTCTCTCTCTCTCTCTCTCTCTCTCTCTCTCTCTCTCTCTCTCTCTCTCTCGTGTTTCTATACATTTAACAGTTTATTAGCCAGTTTTGTGAATATTCTTTGGGGATATGTAGTGGTTTGTTGTTTGTGTTTATAACCCATGCACATGGAAATGAATTATTGTAAATAACACACTTCAGGTACATAAGTAATTTGAGTGAACCATTTCCCTGTACTTAAAACAGTTGATTTAGGCATTTATTTTTATATTTTAGTTTATTTAGTAACTAAATCATAAGTTACTATATTTAATATTTTAGTCTATTTTATAACTGATTCATAAGTTACAATTCTTTGCTTTGGCTTTCAGCTGCCATTGGAGCAACCAGAGGCTGTGTGCTTGAATGATAGATCGAAGGAGCTACTCAAGGTAGCGCTTATTTATTCTTTCATACTGTGTATCATTTGTAATTTGCCTTAAGATGAGAGTATAAACCTATGTCTATTCTGAGCAAGCATGCATTCCATTGCACAGAATTAAAGATCCTGATGCTCATGTCCTAGGTGGGTGAATGCTAACTACACAAATACACCCAGCAAGCACCTGACAAGCACTAGGTCCCTTCTCCCCATACCTGGTCGCCCAAGATGGTGCTCCATTGTCTGGGTATAAACTATGCACCCAAAGGTAGGAAGTGGGCGCTTCTTGAGTTAGAGCCTGTATTGGCAACTCTTTGAATAGTTCTTGAGCTGGGAAAGTGCTATGCAAGTACAATTAAATAAATAAATAATATATTGAATTATGTTTTATGTATGATAATCTTTGTCATTTGTTTCTAGTAGTCTCAATTGGGTGAATAAACGTTTTATAATATATATATATATATATATATACATATATTAATATTAGCAAATAACATTTATATTTAATAACATATTTCTTTTAGTTCTAACTTCAATGCTTTGTGATTGATGTTCCAACAGTTAGGTTATTGTTTAGTTGTAAGCTGTAAATAACTGTAAATTTTACATGATGCTTATGACCAGGTTGAAGGAAGAAAAGTACGGCAGATATCAAGGCTGACGGCATTGTTGGATGACACTACAAACACACACAAACTGGTAACAAACTTATCTATGTTAAGAGATAAAGCTAACATATCGCCACCCAGAAGTGATCCTGTCATTACTCACTATTATGTATCTATTGACTAACAGTAGTGTTATTTCTCGGCAACAATCTCGTTTATCTTAAACTGAACACAGTGGTCGAGTTATTTATGAGAGCTCGTAGTCAAAGGAGACATTTTACAGAAAGTGTACTGATGTCTTCTTGATCACTTTTTAAAATTTACATTCTTGGTTATGTTAAAAACCATATTTGCAGTGTTATAAGAGTGGCATAATTTAGTTACTTTGTTATACTAGAAAGGTTTAGAACTACAGGGAGCGCAATAACTGTCCAGCCATTAGGGTATCATTTAAAATTGTAAAATACTGAAAGAAATCAAGCTGACTGTATCAATGACCAGTTGAGTTTTGATAGGATTGGTTGGTTTAGTGCTGAGCCACTGCTAAACCATATGACCCACATGCTCCTTATGGAACTAAAATTAAGACATGTTTTGCAGGCAGTTAAAGGAAGTCATCAATCAATAAAAATAAAACATAACACTTGTGTCCTACACAATTGGCACTTCACATTCTTACTGGACATCTATATATCATTTTTCTTCTTGCTTATATTAATGTACAGATAACAGGTTAAAAGGTTAATAACATTAAAGGAAAAGAACATTCATGTTGTATTTTTAAATGTATATAAGATCATACAACTCAATTCTAATCACAGAGATAACTACACAAGCAAAGAAGGGAGGACTTATATTTTACAAACCTACATAACAGCTGTCATTGCACAAATTAGCACCACAAGTGATTAAATGATTAAAAGAAATAGTATAAATAAAGGCACTCTCTTTTTCTTACAAACACGCACACACCTACACCTCCCCACACACCGTCACAGATTGTTTATACTTATTCAGAAGTTCGATCGACTTTGGTACAAAGCTGCATTTGGTTCTAATAGTGGAAAATGTAGGCACTCGAAAACGCAAGCAGATGGTAAAAGTGTATAATGCTTTGCAAGGATGTGTGTGGTGTCTCTCGCAATCTCTTTAGCCTTTCGCATTGCACGGCACTAACACAACTCAATCAGACTCTTCTGTTTCTCTCCTATCACTTTCACGCACACTTTCACCACTCTGTCAAGCACATTCTTGTTCTTCACATTTAGACCTCCATACCAGCAGAAAAAGCCAAATGTTAAAACAGATTCGATAAAACATCTGTAAATGTGCACAAAACAGGCTGACTGACGCCTAAGTAACGTAGTTTCTGTAGGCAGGATAATCTTGACTGACATTTTTTGTGGATTACAGCAGTATTTGAATCAAAAGTGAGTTTGTTATCCAGTACAGTTCCAAGGCATTTATACTCACTCACACGCTCAACTTTAACACCATCAATCATCAGATCCGGAATGACAGCTGGTCCCTTACGGAAATCTATAAGCCTTTCTTTAGTCTTTTTAACATTTAGATCCAAGTAATTTACTTTGCACCAGGTGGTGAAACGGGCAACTTCCTGAAAGTAAACAGAATCAGAGTTTGAAAGGACTTGAAGGGCTGTATCGTCAGAGTATTTAATAAGAGGGTTGATTGATTTAGTAATATTTGACTGATTGCTTCATTGGTTTATTTTATTTATTTGTTACATTGAGAAATGGATTGCTGGTTTGTGATCTCTAACACTTTTATTGAATGTTAATTTTGTGTGTGTGGTTTTTTTCTTTTTTCGTTTGTTTTAGTGGACTTGATTGAATGATTGATTGGTGATGTTTTAGTGTACAATTAATTGGTGATATCATTGTTTACTCATTTGCAGACATCAGCTGAAATTCAGGCTTTTGACTTGTTGTCAGTACAGCCAACAAATGAGGCAGCTTTTAAGGTTTGCATTGGGATATTTCCTTTGTTGCTCCCCTCTAGTTTACACTATTATTTATTCATTTTGCAATAAAATAATATGTGCTACCTGTAAAATGTTAATGGAGAAAATATAAGAAGAAGGAAGTTAAAAAAAAAGGAAATGCAATGACATTCACAATGAGTGTAATAAATATAAACAGCTTTATATAAGAAACCAGTCAACATATATGAACATTACAATTTAATTGACGACACAACTCAATGCAGGGTTTTTAGCCAAGCTTTATTTCATTTTTCTTTTTAAAATGATTGTGTGGTTTTCAAATGGACAATGCAGATTGCGTGAACTTTCGTGACTTTAGAAATATAAAATGTATCAGGTCATTCAGTAATAAAAAGTAATTGATCGGCTACCTGTGAAACAGTTATATTACTATCTTGTTATTCACTTGCTCACTGTTTTATCAACAGCTTGCTTGCACAACTTTGGAAGTGGACGTCATTGTGCTGAACATGACAGAAAAACTACCGTTTTATCTCAAGAGACCGCTTGTGAATGCAGTAAGTATTGGGTTAAGACTTAGAAAACTTCCTCTGGGAGGCAGTCCCATACCGAGAACACAAATTATGTCCCTTGGACTGTGCAATTTCTCATGTTTGCCTAGGTGGTTTTGTGTGGCTGCAGGAGTTGTTGATATTGTTGTTATGTTTGAAACTGAATTGGTGAAAATAGCAAATTATTATGTATGTAGACGAAAAAAAGTGTATGTGTGGAAACGTCATTTTGTGCAGGCGATTGACCGAGGAATTCACTTTGAGATTCTCTACAGTCCAGCAGTCAGGGACAGTACATTCAGACAGAACACCATTTCCAATGCACTACAGCTCTATAATGCCAGTAAAGGAAAAGTATGTTCCATGCTTAGATTTGTTTTTCAACTGTTACTTTTACTGTATTCCCTTATTATTATTATTATAATTTTATTTTTCTTTTTTTTTTAAACTTTAGAATTAGTTACAGAACAAGCACACCTTTGCCTTTTGTGTGTTCTTTAAATATTTTATTTATTCATTCATTTATTTACAGTTTAGTTTTTGTTTCTTGTTTGTTTGTTTGTTTTTAAATTTAATCTGGTAATTGTGATATGGTAATTTTCTTTTTGTCAGTAATTCCCATTTTTAGTTGGACATTCTTTCTCCTTGGACATTCTTTCTCCTCTCTTTCCCCAGTGGGGGTGCCGGGGAAACAGTATATATAACATTCATTCTTTCTGCAAATTTAGCGCTTTAAATTGCCACTGTCGCTATCTTTCTCCTTTGTTCTTTCTCATTTCTACTCTGTTCTATCAATTTACTATACTATGTTCTTCTTTGCTAGACCAGTCATCTATCTTTTTTCTTGAATACTCTTCTGGGACAAAACTCTTAATTTGTGTGTGAGGTCTGTTGGATCAGCTTGGGAATATGGGATGTTTTCTGCCAGGTGGTCACTGGGGTTTCCTACACTGCTGAAACTTCCTTTACTGAAAGTAAACTTTCAGCCACCAGCTGTAAGCTATTTTTAGCCACTCCAGAAGGCCATGCAGTGCGAAACCCATGCACAGCCAGCATTTCGGATCTGGCTACAAGCAGTTCAGCCAGCGATAAGGGACAGCACAAGGGTTATTTTTAGCCATAGCCTAAATGTACCGCTTATGAACAGCCGTGCCTATGATGTTATTATTTGGTAATGTAGGCATTTTATATGTATGTGTTTTGTTGATATTTTATAATGATGTTTATATTCTTTTCTTTTTTTTGTAAATGGGGGTTCGATAAATTAGAGTATAGCCTCATGCAGCGTCCTCTGCGTGGGATGTCTTTATTGTAAAGTGACTGGCTGGTAGAGTGCCTTCAGTGTCACCTCTAGGGTTCTTGCGGCAGATCTTTTATGCGGATCAGGGGCGAGACCTCTTTCAGCGAAGTTGTGGTCTTGATTTTGTGGTCCTGATTCGGCTCTTTGCAGTTCGCTGGATCATGTAAGCAATTAATTACTAACTAACTAACTTTCTCCTCCCTTGCTCAAAATTCTATCAGAATTTAGGATAACGAATATGGTGAAAAGTTGCTGAACATTTCAAGATTTTTAAAAAATCATAAAAATTGTTTAATGTTTGTTTTTCAGAATATCATAATCAGCAGTGGATGTGAAAAGGTATGCTATTTATATTTACCCAAGGAAACTGTCAACTGTGGTTGCCCACAAGCAAGTTGGCTAAAGTCGACTGTACTGGATACTAGATACTATTATATACACTGTTGGTAATTCTTTATTAATAAAAGACTCGAAGATTGGCAATCTGTAACCAGCATAATGATCACATGTTACACCCATTTAACATACACCACGAGCATGTACTCAAACATGTGCTGTGGAAGTAGGGCGATCGGTATTTACTATTAGAAAATAAATAGAATTAATTTGTGTTTTCTGCTTTAGATTGTAGCCAAATCATTTATTATAATGTATTTATTTATTAGTTGTTTGTGTGTGTGTACACACACACGCCTGTATTTTGCGTGTTTATTTTTTAAATAGTCAGGAATCAGAATGAGCCACATGTTGGTCAGCCGATCGGGTCATCATTCACCCTGTCTCAAGAACTGCTGAACCGATTTTGACCAAACCTTTTAGGACCATTACCTAGGCTAATGGCCAGCTTCCCGTGCCATTGTATTTTCTTTACCTCAAAGGACAAAGTTTCTGGGGTTAAGTGTTTGCTAAACACGTTTTGCTCAATATCTAATAAATGGCTGGACTGATTTTAATGGTTTTTGATATACAAGTACTTAAACTTATGGCCAGTTCATTGCTCTGTCATTCTGAAATGGACGTTTCTGTAAAAAAATATGTTTTAATAATTATCTCAGAAAGAACACAACTAATTTTTATCATTTCTACTGTGGAAATACTTTAGCTACTGCTCAGCCTTTTTGTGTAATTCAGATTATCTCAAAATTGGCTGAACCAATTTTCATAATTTTTGCTTGGCGATAGTTCAAGGAAGGTTAAATTATTCCACATTTTAATTTTGCTTCTGTAGGAAAAGAGCTATGAAAATGAGAATTAAAAAAAAAATTCCAGTTGCGTGTCGCAGTGTCTGGGATACACTTGAATGGCTTGCCATCTTGTTTATTGTACATATCAACCAGCAGAAAGACAAAAAGATTATGTTGCAGTCATCCGTGTGAATGTGAATAAAATAGAAGCATTTGTTCTCTGTGCTCACAATATTCAAAGTGTTTATCTGCAACAGGTTTGGAGATATTGCAGTTTTAACGAAAGCTTCAACATTTATAGATTAGAAGAACAACGCTCCTATTACTCACATGCTCCCTATGGAAGTCGCTCAGACAGACAGCGGACAGACAGAGACCGACTGTTATGTGATATTTGGTGGTAGTACAGTTAAAGCTATTTCAGTTTGCTTGGCCCCAAAAGATTAATATGCCTTTTTTTTCTTCTTTCAGGCTATTGAACTGAGGGGACCATATGACATAACCAACTTGTATCCTTTCGCATATCAAAACTACCACTGTTATTTTTATTTTGTGTGTTTTTGTGGAGACGAAGGGGGTTTGGGGCTGGCAAGAGTTAGTGTGTGTTTGTGTTTGGTGAGAGAGTGAGCGAGTAATGCTTGTTTGGTGAGAGTGTGAGCGAGTAATGCTTCATCATTTTGTGGGTAAAATAAGTGCAGTGTATGAGTACACAATTAGTTTTTTTTAACTTATATTTTGCCTTGTGTATTGAAGCGTTAATTTTACTATTGTTAGTTTTCCTTGACAGCTACTCAGAGGTCTTTTGTTTGGACTGACATCGCCGCAGAGCAAAGATGCTGTCAGCAAAAACTGTCGAGCAGTTTTGAAACATGCAGGTAAACATCTGTTACAGATATTAAACTCATTATGATAATGTAATTTAACACTAGAAACACTAAAGAATTCCTCTCATTCAGGTCATGTAGTTTAGAAATAGAAACAGTAAGTTTTACTTGTTGTGTCTTGGTTAAGATCTTGTAACAAATATTGTTATCTTAATGAAAAGATCTGAAACACTAGAAGGGCAAACCCCATATGTCTCGTGCTAGTTATAGAACTTACAATATTCCACATGAAAATGAGTGCCCAGAAAAACAAACAAAATGGCGTCATCAAAATGCAAACGCTGACTTTGATCTTGCGGTGATCTTGTCCTTAAGATGACCTTGACCTCCAGATTCAAATGGACACTCATGTATTATCAAGTAGGGGCAGATTATGGAGGGATCCCAGGAAGCACTGAACTCCCCTCTCCCCATCTCTTCCACAAAAAGGGGGTGGGTGGGTAACGACAACAACAATGAAACACATTGATCAACCCTCCTCCCTCCACAAACCTCCAATGCCATTATGACGTACACTTACACCCTTTAAATTAATGTTTTATTGGCTTGAGTTTTTATGTTTTCAACAAGATTGCGTTAAACTGCCCTGTCCTCCCTTTTCTGGAACCCTTGTCCTCAGTTTTCACTTTGTCTCTGAAGATGTTGTTGCTATAACATTACAATCTATGTCTATGAAATCCTGTGAAATAGAGCCCGTTCCAGCAAGTGTTGTCTCTCAATGCATTCCACCTCTCCTCCCAGCTATCACAAACATCATCACCTCTTCTCTTTAGTCTGGCTGTGTTACACTCAATTCGATGATGGTGTGTTCTATCAGTATCTGATTCAGCCCCGATGCTTGAATTCCTGATAGTTGTGTAACTCAGATTCGTTTATTCACACAGCCTGTCCAAACAGCATACAAATCACAAAGTCGACGTATGAAGTTTTCCACTTTTATTCAGCACACATCAACAACTGCATACAATTCTCAATTCAACTCAACAACTTTCACAGCAACTTTCCAAATCACTATCAACAACTTTTTCTCTCTCAACAGCGACTCGGCTCACGATTAAATAACCTCTCTCTTTTCTGGAACGATTTGGTACGTGGTAGAAATGACGCACTGCCACCAATCGAACTAAAGATCGTCATCACTGACTTACGTCATTCACATTTTCTCTACTTCCGGGAACATTCACGACCTTCGATATCCATCCGGAAATTTCTATCAAGAGTAAACACGCATATCCAGAAGATTCTCAAATAATATCGACTAACGCAAATTATCAACGTTATACAAAGCCTCTCCTAACAACAATGCAAACTCAAATCAAAGGTAAATAAACGCCATTATTGAATACTTTGCAAAACGAAACGATTAGATCTATCATGCGCGCTTCCGACATACTTTCGTTCACGTTTCAACGTAACATAACCCCCCACTCAAGAAGAAATTTACCCAATTTCTTTCAACAACGTTGAAACGTAATGCACAAACAAAGTTCAGAATTAAAACTTATTTCAGACTGTCTGAACACTGTCAATGTTCTCAGCTCATTCACACAGAGTCAATGGTTTTCATCTTCAAATCTGTCTGGATATTGTCAATGTTCACAGTTTATCTACACGGTCAATGTTTTTTACTCACACACTCTGCTGAGGAAGTCCGCACCAACATTGTCTGATCCTTTGATAGATTCTACTCGCATGTTAAAGTTCTGCAAGTACATAGCCCATCTCATGATGCGACTGTTCACAAACTTGGCAGAGTTCAAGTAAGTTAGCGGCTTGTGATCAGTCTGTAGCACGAACTTCACTCCTTGAAGGTACAGTTCGAACTTCCGGATTCCCCATATGATGGCAAGGCACTCTTTCTCCATGGTCGAGTAATTTTTCTCAGCCCTGGACAGCTTCTTGCTGGCGTAACTGACCGGAAATAGTTTCCCTTCGTGTTCTTGCATCAGTATGGCGCCGATGCCTTCGTCCGCTGCGTCTGTCCTTAAGACGAATTCCTTGGAAGTATCGGGCAGTCGTAGCACCGGATCCTTCGAAAGGAGGTCGCGCACAGTCTGGTATGCCCTCTCCTGAGACGGTCCCCACTGCACTTGGTTTGGACAGCCTTTCCGCACCAGGTCCGACAAGGGTGCTGTGATGGCGGAGTAGTTTGGTACAAACTCCCTGTAGTATCCAGCCAACCCCAGGAAAGATCGCACCTGCTTCTTGGTTTGGGGACGTGGAGCGTTCAGAATCTTGGTGACGTTTTCTAGTAGAAGCCCCTTCTGTCCTTCTTTCAGCGAATGGCCGATAAAGTCTACGTTGTCAGTCCCCAGAATGCACTTACTGGGTCTCACGGTCAGGTTGGCTTCTGTGAGACGGTGAAACAGCTCCCTCAAGGTCTGCAGATGCTCTTCCCAGGTGCGAGTGTGGACTAGCAGGTCGTCCCAGTAACACACGACATTGTCCATCCCTTTGAGCATCTTCTTCATCCCTCTCTTCAGGGTAGCTCCGCTGTTGACCATGCCAAAGGGCATCCTTAGGCACTCGTACGTCCCATCAGGGGTTATAAAAGCAGTCTTTGGTATGTCCTGTTGACGCACGGGGACTTGCCAATAACCTTTGCTGAGGTCAATCTTTGAGAAGATTCTACTCCCCGATAATTGGCGGAAGAGGTCTGCTGCGGTAGGCATCGGCTCAGGGTCGAAGACGGTGATCTTATTAACCTTCCTGTAGTCGATGCATACTCTGTTGCTGCCGTCCTTCTTCTTCACGACCACGACAGGGGACGCGTAGGGGGAACTGGACTCCCTGATGATGCCCATCTTCAGCATCTCATCGATGTCTTTCTTCAAGGATTCACGGGCCTTGAAGGGGATCGGGAAGGGCTTGGATCGAACAGGGATATTCGAAGTGAGGTGGACTTCGTGTTCGACCAAAGTTGTAGAGCCAGGGACATCGCTGAAGTTGTGGGGAAACTCGCCCATAAGATCCTTGAGCTCCATCTTTTGACCTTCCGTCAAGCTTGGTCCTAGCTTAACATCATCGATGCCTTCTTTGCTGTGGAAGTCTCCAAGTTCCAACAGTTCCTCGCTATCAAAGCTGTTGTCGATCTCAGCTGCTGTTGCCACATGCACAGTCTCTGATGGCCTTTCCACGTACAGCTTGAGGAGGTTGGCGTGGTATATCTTGGAATGCTGGCCGACCTTCACCTTGTAGTCGTCGATCCCCACCACGGTCTCCACTTCGTACGGGCCTTTCCACTGCATCAGCAACTTATTGTGATCAGTAGGTAGCAGCACCAGCACTTTGTTGCCAGGTTTGAACTTCCTGCTCACGGCCCTACGATCGTAGTAGTGCTTTCCACAGTCTTGGGACTTCTTCAGGTTTTCTCTGGCTATCTCGAGAGTCTGCTCCAGTTTCTCCCGTAGCTCAAACACGTACTGGTAGCTGTTCTTCACCTCTGGGGTGTCTACTTCTTTCGTCCACAGTTCTTTCAGGATGTGCATCGGCCCTCGGATGGTTCTTCCGTACAGCAGCTCGAACGGAGAAAAGCCGGTGGACTCCTGCGGCACTTCTCTGTAGGCGAACAGTAAGGCGTTGATGTAACGATGCCATTGTCTGGGCTGCTCGCTGCACAGTTTCTTCAGGGTGGACTTCAACGTAGCATTGAACTTTTCGACAAGCCCGTTGCACATCGGATGGTAGGGTGTCGTAGTCAAATGCCGGATGCTCAGCAGTCTGTTCACCTCCTTCATGCAGTCGGAGACGAACTGCGTCCCGAGGTCTGTCAGGATCTCTTCAGGCACTCCAAGTCTACTGAACATGTCCACTAGCGCCTCTGCGACAGTTTCAGTGTCAATCTTCTTCAGAGGCACTGCTTCTGGGTACCGAGTCGCATAGTCCACTAAAGTCAGTACCCATCGATGACCTTCTTCACTCGGAGGTCTTATTTCGCCGATTAAGTCTAAGGCCACCTTCTTGAAAGGTCGGTCGATCAGAGGCATCCTCTGCATAGGCACTTTCGGGACCCTTCCTCGAGGTATGGTTTTCTGGCAAATGTCACATGATCGGCAGAAACGGCTGACGTCCGCATGAAGCCCTGGCCAGTAGAACACCGCCTGTATTTTGTCTGACGTCTTCTTGATGCCTAGGTGACCTCCCATGATTGAGTCATGCGCTACTTCCATCACCTGGCGCCTTAGGGGTAACGGTACCAAGACTTGACGTAGTGGTTTCCCTCCGTTGACCCTCGGGTGCTGGAAGATTCGATACAGGATCTTGGCCTTCACCTCAAAATAGACCGTACCACTGCCTTTGGTCACGTGGTCTTGGCGGTTCCTGTACTTGTTTAAAGTATTATCAGCTTCCTGGAGCTGGATCAGCTTATCTCTGTCCACGATGGCAGCTTTAGAGTTGTCGGCGACCTTCAGTGGCGTAGACGTCTTGTCTCTCTTGGCCTGGGCCCTGGTAGTAACAGCACCGACGATCTCTGGTCGGCAGGGCTGAGCCGGAGTAACCACATTGTCCCGTAGCAGCTCTGTAAGGTCTCCATCGGGAAACGGCAATGGATCCTCCTCCACAACTTCGACGTGTTGGGTTGAGGCAGGACTCCATTCTGGATCGGGGTCGTCGGGTCGTCTCGCGCCGTCGATATTCCCGATCATCAAATCATACAGCGGCTTCTTCAGGCAAACCGCTTCGACTTCGCCTATGTAGAAAGGGGTGTTGACATGAATCTTCGCAACTGGCGCTTTCAAACATTTGCTGTCGGCCATAAGTGTCCATTTTGAATCGCCAGTGAACTGTTCTTTAGCGATTAGGTCTTCTCTGACGATGACCCCACTGCAGCCAGAGTCTCTTAAAACAGTCACTTCATGATTTCCGACGCGTCCCTTGGAAACAGGCATGTTCTGTACGGTCACAGCTGCGTTGGCGACGACGGGGATGGATTTCCCATTGGCAAGGAGAAGTTGGCCATCGGTTATGCACTCTTGCACGTCCGCAGGGGTAGCTGCGCGCTCGGTCTCACTCGGAAGAATGACGCTCCCGCCGCACACTTGATGGTCAGATCTACTGGTTTGCCGTTGATTGGAGAACCGCCTCTGCCGGTTGCCCGCCGCTGAATTGTCCGTACTGCTCCGCTGTCCGCTACTTTTGTTTTGAGGACAGTTAGCCGCTCTGTGGTCTGTAGCGTTGCAGGTGAAACAGCCCCTTGAATGCCCTTCCCTGGGAGGAGGCGTGGAGTCTGTCTGTCTCTGGCTCGTCTGGCTTCCCTGGATCTGGTTCACATGGTTTCCAGTCTTTTGAAAATGTTTCGTCGCGCTGGGTGGCCCCAGGGTTTTCCCATGAGCGATGAGATATCTTTCAGCAGCCTCAGTCACATCTTTAAGCGTCTGCAGCTTTTGTTCTTCTAAGTGGGTCGCTAAGTCCTTGTGACAGGCATTGAGAAATTGTTCCTTCACGATCAGGTCATGGAGACTGTCGTAAGACTTCGTTTCGCCTGATAACTCCACCCACTTGTGTAGATATGACGACAGGCGCTCCACAAACTGCTTTGGCGTCTCGTCTGACTTAGGCCGGCATTCCCGGAAGCGTTTACGGTAGCCCTTCTCTGTAAAGTTGTAGCACTGCAACAGGGCCTCTTTCAAGACGTCGTAGTTTTTGGCGTCATCGTTCGACAGTCTGGTGTAAACTTCGAGAGCTTGCCCCGTCAGAAGTGCACTCAGTCGAATCGCCCAGTCTCGAGGTTGCCAATTAGAGCTTTCAGCGAACCTTTCGAATCTCGCCAGATAACTGTCAATCTGGTCCTTCCCGTCGACGAAAGCTGGCAATTTAGGAGCCGTATGGTCGTTGGTGACTTGTGGCGCATGCTGATTGTTTTGGATACGCGCCATTTCTAGCTGGAACTCAAGACGCTTCAGCTCGAATTCTCGTTCTTCACGGCGACGCTGCTCTTCTAATTCTCGTTCTTCACGGCGACGCTGCTCTTCTACTTCTAGACGCTTCTGTTCTAGTTCTATTTCTTTTTCTAGACGCTTCTCTTCCAATTCTCTTTCTTCGCGCCTTCGCTGTTCTTCTCTTTCTTCACGCAATATTCTCTCCTGGCATTTGACGTACTCCGTCAGCTGTTTGCCTTTTAGATTTAGTTCAACCCCTTTCTGCCAGAAGTCAGCCATCTTGATGCTTCTGGAAAGTTCTTTTCAAGAAAGTTCTTTTCTAGAAAGTTCTTGACTGTAGAGTTCTTTTTTTTTCTGGAAAGTTCTTGACTGTGCTGTACCTTTCTAGACTGTTCTAGAACAGCACGCTTTCTGCAGTAGCGCTGATGCTTGTCACTAGTCGCTTTCGCTGACGCAGGCCCCGCTGTCCTCGTCGTATGCGACGCTGCACCACGCTGGTGTTGATGTACACGCTCCTGTGCTGAAGTAGACGCGACGTCCGCTCGACGCTCGCTGTAATACTGGCGATGTAGCTCCGAGACTGTCCCTCGACGTAGTCTTACGGTAGCCACGTAATCCCGATCTGTTGTTCGCTCACGAAGCAACTCTTCAGCGACTACACGCCCTTGCAGTCAACCCGAACCTATCGGATGTAGTCCCAGTCGTTGGCCCCTCTCGACGCAACTTGATGGCGGCTACCCTCGATGACTGCCTCTCGTAACGTTGACTCGCTTGTTGTAGCAGTTGAACCCTTGGCTATGGCGTGAATCGCGGCTTGACCCCCAAAATGTTACACTCAATTCGATGATGGTGTGTTCTATCAGTATCTGATTCAGCCCCGATGCTTGAATTCCTGATAGTTGTGTAACTCAGATTCGTTTATTCACACAGCCTGTCCAAACAGCATACAAATCACAAAGTCGACGTATGAAGTTTTCCACTTTTATTCAGCACACATCAACAACTGCATACAATTCTCAATTCAACTCAACAACTTTCACAGCAACTTTCCAAATCACTATCAACAACTTTTTCTCTCTCAACAGCGACTCGGCTCACGATTAAATAACCTCTCTCTTTTCTGGAACGATTTGGTACGTGGTAGAAATGACGCACTGCCACCAATCGAACTAAAGATCGTCATCACTGACTTACGTCATTCACATTTTCTCTACTTCCGGGAACATTCACGACCTTCGATATCCATCCGGAAATTTCTATCAAGAGTAAACACGCATATCCAGAAGATTCTCAAATAATATCGACTAACGCAAATTATCAACGTTATACAAAGCCTCTCCTAACAACAATGCAAACTCAAATCAAAGGTAAATAAACGCCATTATTGAATACTTTGCAAAACGAAACGATTAGATCTATCATGCGCGCTTCCGACATACTTTCGTTCACGTTTCAACGTAACAGGCTGTGTTCCACTTTACTTTAAAACTGCCATCGTTTGACTCCTTCTAAAGAAGTCCAACCTGGATGCCAACGATCTCAAGAACTATAGCCCCGTTTCTAACCTCCAATTCATATTAAAACTCCTTGAAAAAATTGTCCTAGAACAGTTAAATGAACATCTTGCTTCCCACAGCCTTCTCTGCTCATTTCAATCTGCCTACCCTCTGATCATTCCACTGAAAATGCTCTCGTCCATATTATAAATGACCTCTTGCTTGCCACTGACTCTGGGAAACTTTTCATTCTCACTCTTCTCGATCTCTCTGCTGCCTTTGATACCAACGATCACTCTATCCTCATCCAACATCTTGAAAACACTTTTGGGACTTCCGGCTCTTCACTCAACTGGTTCTCTTCGTATCTTTCAGATAGGTTTCAGAAAATCTTGAACAGTGCCAATTCTTCTCCAGTTCTGCTTACATGTGGTGTTCTTCAAGGCTCTGTTCTTGGCCCAGTTCTTTTCACCCTTTATACTTATCCTCTGACATCATCAAAACTCACCACATCTATCACCACATCTATGCTGACCATAGCCAACTTCACGACAGTGGCTCTCTTGAAAATGTCCCACACCTTCTTCAAAGGACTTCTGTTTCATTGACATAAAAAACTGGATGACTGCCAACAAACGTCATTGCTGACAAGACCAAGGCCTACTCATTGGAACTAAACAAAAGCTTTCTTCTGCCTCTACTGATTCATAGCACAATATGGACATAGCACAATCCCCCATTGCTTCTTCTGTTACAAATCTTGGTGTCACCATTGACAAAACCTTTTGTTTTTGTAAATGGTGGTTCGATAAATTAGAGCACAGCTTCAGCGTCCCCTGCATTGGATGCCTTTATTGTAAAGTGACCAGCTCTAGAATGCCTTCAGTTACCATTAGTGTTGTTTCAGCAAATCTTTTATACAAATCAGGGGTGAGCTCTCTTTCCACCAAGTTGTGGTCCTGATTCAGTTCTTTGCAGTCTGCTGGACCCTATAAACAATGACTAACTAACGATCATCTGTGGTGCCCCGACGACTTTCGAGTTATAGGATAGGATAGGAACTAATTGATTAATTCTGCTTCCTTCCTACCTTTCAGACAGCATCCATCTGTACACACCATCACGCAACCTCCACTCAGATTCTGATCCTCTGACTCTTCGAGTCCCATTTCGCTGATACCTAAAATGTTCCTTCCATAGTAGTCCAGCTCGTGGGCCAGTTCTTCTAATTGTCCCTCCGCATTTAGGTTTCTATGACGATGTTGTCGAGTGAGCTGTTCTTTTCATCATATGGTGTGTCTTGGGCTTGAAAAAGAGGTGGGAAGGTAACATTTAATAATGGACTGGCATGACACTGAGCAAAGCCATGGGGGTTGCTGAGGACAGAGAAAGATTGGGGATACTGGTTAAACGATCATCTGTGGTGCCCCAAAGATAAGATAAGATAAGATAAGATAAGATTTATTAGCCATATGTCAAATCAATACAATTTGCACACTAGGAATTTGCCTTGGTCAGCGAGCATGCATACAGTATTGGCACATTCACACATCTATTCTTAACACACATCACATTGTAACATTAAAACCAAACATGTTTACATGAAATGTTAACAGTAAACATCAAAATTCATAGCCGGTATGCATGCACTGTAAAAGATCTAAGATAGTTTAGTCCGATGACTGTGCAACTGCAGTCATTCCATTTACACTTAGCACTCAACTCCAGTCATTTCATTTACATTTAGCACTCTTATTGCACTTGGAAAGAAGCTGCTATTCATTCTTTTTGTCCTTGCTTTAAGTGATCGAAGTCTTCTACCAGAGGGCAGGAGGTCAAACAGATGGTTACCCGGGTGCGAGGGGTCTTTGATTATGGCCTTGGCCTTGCGAATTATTCGCTCTTCAAAAAGTTTGTCTAATTTTGGGAGCTTACACCCCGTGATTCTGGCAGCAGTCTTGACTACCTTTTTCAACTCCTCCCTCTCCTCCTCAGTAGCACTGCCATACCAGTTCGTGAATGAAAATGTCAGTACACTTTCAATGATAGTTCTATAGAATTTAACAAGAATTGTGTCATTGATTCTGAATCTTTTAAGTTGCCTCAAGAAATATAAGCGCTTCTAGTTACAGGATAGGATAGGTGTTTTGGGCAAGAAAGACCTGGAGGGCCCAGTCGTCTCCAGGCTGTTAGCCAGAGCCGAAATCCACAAGTACAGTGTGGTTCGCCTTGGCCCCGAGTACGTAGTAGTTGAACCTATAGTAACGTGAAGTTCCTTCGCCCTGACCGGTGACTTCTCTGTAGAAGACTTTTGCCCAATGAATCCGTGATCACATCACTCCTGTTAGTCGCCTCTTATGGCCAGCCTGGACTGTCTGCTTGGAATCAACTCCCAGTTTCTCTCTGCAGCCAACCCTCAATCTCCTCCTTCAAACAGAACCTAAAAACTCATATCTTCTCGTCTTCTTTTGCTTCTTAACCATCTTCCACAACAATGAAATTAATGGTCTGTCCTGCATGGTCTCTACAAACCCACATCTGGCAGCATGTATATATTTTTTTGTTTTTAAAAATGATTTTGTGTGTGTGTGAATGCGTGAGAATTGCGCTTTGAACTCATTTTTTTAATAGAAAAAAGCACTATATAAATATCCTTATTATTATTATATTAGGATTTAGAAAAGCTTAGCATTGTTTTGGTAACCAGTTAGCCTATTGACCAGTGCTATGACTGACATAGATATTTTACTCTCTGATGACATAATATTATATCACCCTCTATGCTCTCTTCCATCCAGTTTTATTAGATTTTATCTCTTTGCATTCAGGATGGGTGAGGAATGACCGACAATGTTTAGGCTTGAATTAGCAAAATGCAAAATTGACTGTAGACCTAGTAATGATTACTCCCGTTTTTAGGAGCCAATAGAAGCGGAATTTGTAGTTGTTTTGATTTCAAAATACACACGTCTTTAAGCTTACCAGTATTTAATATAATTTATTTATTTACATTTTTTTTTATTAGGGTCTTCCGCAGACCAGCAGAAGCAGGGTCAGGTTAGGTTCAAACTCCGCCTGAACCATAACTATTTATATATATATATATATATATATATATATATATATATATATATATATATATATATATATATATATATATATATATATATATATATATATTATTTTTTTTTTAAGGGCAAACTAATGACTGTCCTATTTTACTGTCTAGTGAACAACAGAGATCGGCTGTAGCATTACGCAATGGTACATTGTTATTGAATATTATCACATAACAATTATGATCCACCCCTTTCCCCCACCTCATCAAGAGCATAATCCTGTCAAGTGAACTATAGTAAACGTATTATGCACACACAAAAAACAGTGCCCTTTGGTTGACCTTGATTTTGATGACCTTGACCTTTACAGTGCCTTGACCTTTACAGGACCTTGACCTTCACATGACCTTTGATGCATATGTATGATCAAATAACCCAGTGAGTGTTGATGCATATGATGTGTAAAATATAGAGCATATCACTGTAGAATGACATTTTAAAAATGTTTTTGTAAGGCCTAAAATGACCTTGACCTTGGAGATGAACGCAGATACATCATATATGTGAAAGATCAAGTGTGACCACTACCTGCAACAAGTTTTGACTTTTTATTTCTCATAGTTTAGGGTCAGGGTCACTTCAAAGAACCAGTATAAACTGACTTTTGGACAGCTCTAGTGACCTTGACCTTGGGCAAGGTTGACCAAATGTGCATAGCATAGTATGTGTGTCTCATTGATATTTATCATGCCTCAAACAATCCTTAGTTCAATATGAATAACTTAAGGGAAAAAAGTATAAATTTTGTTAAAAGTGGTCATTTTTTTACTAACATTTGTTGACCCTGTGACCTTGACCTTAAAGTAATTCATTCACTGATCTTTTTTTTTTAAAAGGTTTTATGGATACACCATTCTACCAAGTTTGGTTGTGATAAATGAAATACATTCCGAGTATTTAACCACTTAAGTTTTACACAGACAGATTGACAGCTGGACAGACAAAAAAAATTGTTTAATTATTAAATATAATTTTTGGAGAACTCGTTTTGCACGGATTTGCAAAAATCTTGATTTTTAGGGAGGGTGGGGGATGAGTGCATAGCTCACTTTGTGAGTGCATAGACTTGCATTGCTACACGAATGAGAGTCAAAAATAACTACTTATGTGCTGTCATTGTTGATTTCAGAGTCTCGGAAGATCACAAGATCAGTCGTGAGTGTGGTGAAATCTTCCCAGCTGTCACCTGGTGATCAGTGGATACTCACAGACAAGAATGTGGACGCATCCACACCAGAACCAGAAGAAAGCCCAGCAAAAAAGAAAAGGAAACTATGATGTATTGAATAAGAAATTTCAGATGTTACATGAAAATGGTTAGGCCATTGAATGATTGCAATATTTCAAGAGATGCAGACCAAATTGTATACAGATGTTGTTCTTGTCATTTTGTTGGAAGAATAAGTGTTTTATCTTCTTCTATCTGTATGTTGGTGCGTCACTGCATGTATATGGCGGTGTGCAGATGAGTAAAATTTTCAACTTGATGGTCTGTTTTGAATTAAAGTTGTATGACAAGAAATTGAATATAAATAAATGAGACAAACTAGACATATTTCTCTCAAGTTTAGTTGTTTTTTTTTAGTTTTATTTATTTATTTGTATTGCAACACTAATACAATTGTGCCAAGCCATGTCTTTTTATCTCCCTTTTACAATAATTTTTTGTGGTATCGTCGAGTGCCTGCCTAGCTTCTATAGAAATATTAAGTTCTTATTTTTCTACACACATTTTCAGACCAATATTATTCCTAATGCTAATTTTAAGCAGACGACTTAATAACTATTTGTTCTATTTCAAGAAGCCAAAATGTCAGGTTTAAGAAAAACTGCAAGTGCTAAAGTAGTGAAGTAATTTCAGTAAAAAACAATACAAACAACTTTTTTTCAACAATGTAATAAACAGTATTGCAAGCACCAAAGGGCTGTGCATGACAAACAACAGGAAAAAAACAACATATATAATAGTAAAGTTTTTTGTTGTTTTTTTTAAATCAAATATTAATTAACTTTTTGTTAAGAGTCACTGGTCTTAGACTAAACATTAACAACTCTTGATGGTTGCAAGTTTACATGAAACCTGTAAGAAAGCATATGCTGCTATGAAGGCGCTACTGTATAGAAAAGACACAACGGTCGAACATTGCTTAGTCATTCTTAATAAATAATGTTTTGATGCCAGAAGTGAACCAAAAAAAAAGTTTTTGAAGGCATTATCCCAGCAAGTCCAAGTTTTTGCACATGTCTGAAGCGAAAGAGATGCATTCTATGTCACGACAGATTTTGCAGGGAGCAGGCTGCACGCCATGGAATATGTATATAATGCTGAGGTATAACCAGATCATCAATATGCAGCCACCCAAGATCATCAGATTATTTCGAATTCTTGACCACCTGAAACAGCAAATGTCACTTTAGTTGTTTTAGTCCAGTTAAGGCAATTAAAAAATAAGGTGGGGGGATTCATGTCTTCCTTTACAATTACATCTTATCTTTGATTATGCAACTTGAAAGGTTTTTTTCATGCTATATTACTGAAGTAATGCGCTTGATTTGCGCTTTGAGTTCGTTTTTACTGAGAATCGTCTTGCTAAAAAGCCCAGAAGAAAAAACAAGGATACAGTTAGTGTCACCAAAGGTTTTATTTGCAATGATGAAAAACGTAACTGTAAAAACTTAGCCTAACGTAACATATCGTAGCGAAACCATAGTGTTGAAAAACTGAAGAAAAAACAAAACAAAGTTGTAGTGTAGATCTAGGCCTAAAAAGTTCTAGATGACGAAAAATCAACCATGACGTAAGTCGGTTATGATGTACTGTTCAGTGACGTAAACGAAATCTTAGAAAATATAACAAGACTTCCAAATAACTAAAGACACAATCTGAACTACATTTTCCTTAGAAAAACATTGTCTAAAATTATAAATAAACCCACTCAGTTACTCAACTTAAAAATTTAAAGAAGCACACTCACCTATTGCTTACTCTTTTACCCTTGTTAAATACGATTATTATCTTATATTAAATACAATTTTTATTTTATTTTTTAATTATTTACTATTATTGTTAATGCCAACACATAGCTTCCTTGTAAACTAAGGGCATATGCACATACATATCCACGATCTGGCGTTGAACATCTTTGAATAGATATGAAGTGGAATGATCAACATTGAATTGTGCCCTCAACGATGTGGAATGATTTTGAATAGAGGTATAGTCTGTGCACCCATGCATCACATTGCACGGACTTGAAAGATCCTGATGCTCATGTCTTGGAGTAGTGAGTGCCGGCTACATTTTTAAAAAAAAGCAAGCACTAGGTCCTGTCTCCCCCATCCTTGGTCATCCAAGACTGTGCTCAGTTGTCAAGGGAGTCCCAAGACGCGCTTAATGCAGCAAGGGGGTGCCTCTTGTGTCTGGAATGAGATTACTACATCAGCAAGCCCCTTGAGCAGCTCTTGAGCTGTAAATAGCCCTATATAAGAATAATACCATTAAAATAAACAAGATGGCAAGCTATTCAAATGTATTTACAGACACTCGTACACATAGCTGAAAAATAAGCATTTTCAACAGTGTTAATTTTCTTGGCAGTGTTGTGACAGCTTTATCACAACAAAGAAAAACATGGAATGATAGGCCACTATCTGAACTAACGGCACCCCAAAAATTATTCAAGTCACCTCAGCCAATTTTTAGATAAGGACAAAATGTGTTTAGAAAATGGTGAAGCAATGACCTTGACCTATGAGAAATTAAAAAATACGAATGATTTAACATGCTTGGCAGTAGTTAAAGTATCTACAAAGTTAAAATAATGAATTTCGATTCAGTTATTCTTCAAATAAGGCGAAAAGTGTGTTTTGAACAAAAAAGTGAGAGGCAGACTGATCGGCAATCGGACTGCTACTGAAGGATGGCCATGATTTGAAGTACCTGTATACCACAAGTCATCAAAATCGCTTCAGATGTATTTTGAGATACTGAGCAAAACATGTTTAGCAACATCTAGATGCAAGTGAACTTGACCTTTGCGGTAGGGCAAATATGATGGCGTGCGAGGCAGGCCATTAACCTAGGTAATATTTATATGAATTTTGGTCTAAACGTGTTCAGTGGTTTTTCAAATATGGCTTCCAACGGAAAGACAGGCTGACAGTCCGACATTTAGCTCATTGTGATTAATCCCAACTATTTCAAAGTTTTTTCACGTACGTCTGGAAAAACAAAAACAATAGAATGTACATGCACATGCGGAAAACAAAACATGTATCAACTTTAAAGAGACTGTTCATCGTTATTTGGCCCCTTGGTTGTTTATGATTGTGTAATTTAGGCTTTAGTATCCGTTTGGTGGAATGGAAAGCGAAATATCAGCAAAACGGCACATTTTCTTACAATTAATGATTGTGTTCCCTCCAAAGGCTTGGAAAAGCAGAGCAGCTTGTTTCCTAGTCTGTGTTTCGTCCTGCCATTCCATCAAATGGATACTCAGTTAAGCTTCAGTCTTGAATACACATATCTTGTTTTAAAAAAAAAACCAGTAAGTCTTTCGTGACATTCGATTATGAATAGGGCCATGTAGAGCAACATCCGGAAAAATATAAAATAAATGTACAATTTGCAAACATCAGAAAGATGTAACAAAAAATTCTGACGTTAAAACAAATTAAATTCACATTTACATCATACAAACAAGGGAGAAAAACATGTTGATTGCAGTTTTGATGGTGCTCAACACCTAACACTGACCTATCAAATGTGAGATAGGGCATGAATATGAGGGCGCTGATAGTACCACAGATGAAACCAGTGATGGTGCCAAAGAAGCTGACCCAAGGGAAAAAGCCCATAAAGAGTAAGAGCACCAGCCAGACGATCAGCTTTTGAAGCTCAGCGCTTGGGTCACTCAGAACATTCCAGGCCTGTGAAAGCTCCACGACCGCTTCCCCAATGATCCCTGCCAGCCCACAAGTGCTACCCTCCGTAGGTACGGCTGGTTGGATGATAGCGTGTACCTGTCAATTTGCGACAAATGAATGTGCCAGATCTACAAAGTTTTGCCTGTTTTTAAAACACGTGGCCAAAAAAAACCCAGTCTTCTTGTAAAGTAATTAATTTGTATTTGTGGAATCCTTAAGTTAAATTGTACAGCTACAAAAATCAACATCACCAAGTCGGCAAGATCACCATCAGAGTTGAAGGAGTCACCATCACTATCAATACCACCATCACTATACCATAACATCATTTTGACCACCATCATTAGTATTTATTAACATCATTACGGTTAGTAATATCCTCGCCATTATACCGACCAGTTGACCAGCAACACTGGAGGCTAGGTAGGTGGCGGCCATACGGAACCACCCTACACTCATCTCTAAAGGCTTCAGTAACAGCAGCTCTAAGGCCAGCAGAGGCACGATGTGCACGACGCCCATAGTGTGCGAGAGGGAGAACAAGGCCCGATACCACTGGATTTTGTTAGTTTCAGAGGCGAGCCATGGTCTGTATTCGTCTGGCTCTACCTGAAATAGACTGTTCCCGATGGTGCAGATGGACTTCAGGCACAGTACCTGCAATACGATAAACCCATTTGATGCTCATTTTAACAAGGAATCAAATGTAAGTTCTAAGGGAAAACGGCATACTTCAGCTGTCAGTTCATACTGGGTTGACAGACTGTTGATCGACATTAAATTTAATTCCCATGGTTCAGAAAAATATACCTCAAAACGTGTGTCCCATTGTGCAGCAGTTTTTCTTCTGAAAATCACCTGCAAGGTTGCTTTCTTGATGAACATATCTTAAACGACAGTCTGAGGACAAGCTTTCAATATTTGCAAAGACTTCATGTTAGCGACAAGCTCAAGACCTAAAAACGTGACCAGAGACTCAGTTGATTGCAGAAGGAGAAAATCTGTAGATATGGCCTTAAAGCATCTGCACACTTGTCAACGACTGCTTCGGGATTCAAAGCCTTTTAAGGTGTACAAAATGGGGTATTCAACGATGAACGTTGCGGGGTCATAACGTTGTGGAAGAGTGTTTAAGGGAAATAAAACGCTCTTGTGTTTGCTGACAACTTATACTATATTTCAAAATTGAGGAAAGTGTTCATCGCTGATCCACGCCTGATAGTTGATAAGCTTACGTGTAACTTTATAATCACCTGTGCGCAGTGCTTTTCCTTTTTACGTGGTATTTCTCCGTCAATGAATTTGCAGTGTTCTGTGGACATCATCTGACAGGTAGACTTATGATCTGTGCAGCACGGGACCACTGTCTCGGAGTAGTCAGTCTCGTTTATGTCCGGGTCAACACTAGGAGTTTCATCCCAAAATGAGCAGGGCGGGGTCACCCAAACGCCTGCACCTATACAATTTATTTACGTCACATATCTTAATCGGATAAATGTATTCCAGAATACGACTTATATATAATACTATATATATACCTGTATTTAAAAAAAAATAATTAGAAAGGCTGAATCGATTTTAATGATTTTTGTATACAGGTATTTCAACTCATGTTTTATCATTCAGAGGCAATCCTTTGCTAAGCCACTCAGTTGGTTGTTCAAACTTAATTTAGTTTTCAGTTCAAAACACTTTTTGCATTAAAAAAAATAATTCAACAGTTTTAAAATTTTTAACTATAATTTTTTTTTCATTTATTATTTAAATATTTGTTTACTTTTTTTTGGGGGGTGGGTGGGTGGGTGGGGGTGGTGGTAGGGAGGGGGCGTGCAGAGGGGAAAAGGAAAGGAGGGGAGTTCTATGCAGACCCTTTCTGATGCTCAGCCTGTTTTATTATTCATATTTGTACATGAAACATATTCTGTGCACAGGGCCATCACTCGATTTAGATTTGGCAGTGCCAATGGTTTACAGTGGTTCTTCTATAGAGCACAGGTACAACTTTTATTAGTTTTTCCATACAGACAACAATTATATGATACCTGTCTTCAATACACCTGATGCCTTTCTCAGCGCTATAAAGGATCCAGTGCAAACATCTCTACGATAACTCAATCGGGTAATCTGTCGACTATGGAAGTGATAGTAGCGTTAGTATCCTACTACTGACCATTAGTGAACCTCTTGCACTCGTCTCTAGTAGTGGTACCCATGGTGTTGATAGGGGGCCTGACGTAGCAGCAGCCATAGGTAGAGTTGTCGTAGACGAAGTACTCGTCTATCCGTGCCTTGGTGTTGCGGTTGTGGCGCATGCACAGTCCAAACGTTGCTCCTGCAGCTGCACAAAGAGGTCACAGGCAGTAGCCTATCTATGCATTATCAATATAATCTTCGAAGCATAATCACCTCAATCATCGATTCATCATCGCCATAATTGTCATCATCATCATCATCATCTTCATCATCATCATCATCATCTGCAGCTGTCACCACCAGTATAACCCATCACCATAATTATCACTATGATCACCAAATTCCACCATCGTCAAAGTCGCCGCAGAACAATTGCAGGAAAACCTAGATTTTATTATTTATTTGTATTTATTTATATTTTTATATGCTTACTTAGGGGGGGGGGAAATCTTTGACATGGTGTATGGGGAAACCAGAAGGGTAAAGCTCATAAGACTCAAATGCTCCTTATAGAACTTGCAATATTTAACATGAAAACGACTGCCAGGAAAAAAACAAACGGAAAGGGTGGTATTAAAACGCAAATACCGATTTTGATTTTTCAATGCTCTTGACCTTGAGATGACCTTGACCTCCGGCTCCAAATACTCTCATGTACGATCAAATAAACTACAGCCAAAGTTGTATTATGCACAGAAAACGTGACCTTGGGATGACTATGACCTTCAGTGACCTTGAGATTATCTCGACTTTTACGTGAGTTATGATGCTCCTGTGTGATCAAATAAGCCAATGCTGTTGCATACTATGGATCAAATGTAGAGCAATTCCAATGTACGGTGACATTACCAATTTTTATGATGTTTTTGAAAGGTCTAAAATGACCTTTACCTTCGAGATGAAATCAAAAAGGAACATAATTATAAGAAAGATCAATCTATTATCTCTAAATATAAATTTGAACTTTATATCTTACTTCTCTCATAGTTTAGGGTCACGATAACTTCAAAGTACCAATACGAACAGACTTTGGACAGCTCCAGTGACCTGGACCTTGGAATGAGGCTATGTGTGTGTTACACTCAGTTCGATGATGGTGTTTTTCTTTATCAGTATTTGATTCAGCCCCGATGCTGAAGTCCTGATAAGGTGTAACTCAGATTCGTTTATTCACACAGCCTGCTCAATCAGCATACAAGTCACAAAGTCGACGTATGAAGTTTTCCACTTTTATTCAGCATACATCAACAACTGCATACAATTCTCAACTCAACTCAACCACTTTCACAGCAACTCTCAAATTTACTTTCCAACTTCACTATCAACAACAATAACTCTCTTCACAACACACAAAGCATCGAATATATAATTTTTTTCTATCCTTCGAGATGAAGACAGTTTGTTCTAGAAATGACGCATTACAACTAACCAATCAGAATTAAAGATCGTCATCACTGACTTACGTCATTCATCTCTCCACACATACCCCGAACCTTCTCTTTCTTCGACAATCGTCCCGAAACTTCGATCGATAGTAAACAAGGAGATCCAGAGTATTCTCCGGCAATATCGACCAACGAAAATTATCCACGTTATACAAAGCCTCTCCTAACAACAATGCAAACTCAAATCAAAGGTAAATAAACTCCATTATTGAATACTTTGCAAATCGAAACGATTAGATCTATCGTGCGCGCTTCCGACATACTTTCGTTCGCGTTTCAACGTAACAGTGTGTCTCATAATATCTATTATTCATCGTATTAAAGAATAATATATTCAATATTAATAACTAATTTTGTTTAAAATTTTAATTAACAAAAACATTAAAATAATTCTTTAAAAAAATTTATTAGTCCCCTATTGTGGGATCTAAGCGCACTGGATGGGCGGGTATGAGGAGGAGACACACACACACAAACGAAAGAAAACTCTTGCACACACACACTCTCTCACACACACACACACACACACACACACCCACACTTATTGACCATGTAACTTGACCTTGAAGTGAAGTCATTTGTTCACTGATCATTATCAAGGTCTCATGGATATACATCACTTTGCCAAGTTTGGTTGTGATAGTTGACATATAGGTTCCCACTTGCAAGTTTTGCTCAGACGGACAGCGGGTGGACAGACGGACAAAATAAAATTAACTAGAAGGGCAAAGCTCATATTACTCACATGCTCCTTATGGAACTCGCAATATTTAACATGAAAATGAATGCCCAGAAAAAGCAAAATGAAATGGTGGCAATAAAATGCAAAGTAATAGCAACTTTGATCTTTCTATGCTCTTGACCTTGAGATGACATTGATCCCCCGGCTCCAGACACAATCATGCACGGTCAAATAAAGTACAGCAAAAGTTGTATTATCAAATTATGCCCCCAAATACTGTGACCTTCGGATGACATTGACCTTCAGTGACCTTGACCTTGGGATGACCTTGACCCTCACGTGATCTCTCATGCATGTCTGATCAAATAACGTAATGTTGTTGCTTACTATGGCTTAATTTTGTAGGCTATGTTTTTGCAAGGCCTAAATTAACATTGACCTCCAAGGTCAACGCAAAAACTAAAAATATAAGAAAGATCAATCTAATATTTCTAAATATAACCACTTTATATCTCTCCTAGTTTATGGTCAAGGTCACTTCAAAGTACTTATACAAACCGACTTTGGACAGCTTCAGTGACTTTGACCTTGGAGTGAGGTTGACCAAATTCGCATAGAATGTGTCTCATTGATATATCTCATGAATCCAATAATAATAAGTTCCATATTAATAACCTAGGGAAAAAAGTGAAATTTTGTCAAAATTTTCTTTCTTTTTTTTTTAAATTTTATTTTTACTAACGTTTGATACCCTTGACCTTGAAGTGAAGTAATTCATTCACTGATCATTTATGAGGTCTCGTGTGTATATACCATCATAACCAAGTTTGGTTGTGAAAGATGAAATAAACTGTGAGTACTTAGCCACTTTAAAATTTTTGCACAGACGGCGTACAGACAGACGACGGACGGACAGTTTTGTTCGATATCATGTTGGACTCTTTAGGGCTCATCTCACACAAATTTGAGAAAATCTTGGAACATTTTTTGGGAAGAGGGTTATGGATAAGCATGTTAGTCAAAATTTAAAATAATATTAACAATGTCATTTTTGGATTATTAATGACTTCTCACACAATTGTGCAAAATCTGCAAAAAAATTGGGGTGAGGTGGGGTGGGATGGGAAAGGTGAGGAGGAAGGGAGGGTGATGGGGTGGGATTACATTGACTCCCATTGCTGAACACCTGTAAGTCAAGCAAGAGTTACGTACGCAGATAATGTCGGATATGAGGACCGAGCCAAGGGTTGGGAATGCTATACTTGTGGAATGTTTCCAGGCCTAGGAAAGTTGGGATGTTCTGACCCACCACTGTCTCACTCAGCATGCCGGCTGGCGCAAACCCATTGATTGCTAACATGGTCGTTAACACCAATATTTGCGACTGGTGGACAGAATAGTTCGCAAAACATTAACTAGAAACCTGTACAGTGCAAACTATGAATAATTATGTGAATCTTAGTAGCGAAGTTGATAAGCGGCTGGTTTCCTATGCCAAAAATCGCGTGTTCGTCCATGCACCACGTGACTAACGTACGAGACTTTTTAGGTCACTGAGGGTTTTCTCCGGGTACTCCAGTTTCCCCTCCCCCTTCAATATTGATACTGGAAACAGTCAATAACAGATTTTAAAAAATTAAGAAGACAAACAAGAAGAGTTATCTTCCGCTTTCAGTAATTGCGATCTCTTCATTTCGCGGCTCTTGAGTTCGAACGAAGAAAAGGCGCGTGATAGTAGCCTGTATTATTTATTATTATTACCCCCGTTGGGGTGTCGGGCTTTTCAATATAATTAGTATCTCCACTTTGTGAAAAGGTAGTGCCATAAATTATCATTGTTTCTGTCATTCTCATTTGTTCTTTCTCGTTCCTAATCTGTTCTATCAATCTACAATCTTCTTCGCTAGACCAGTCACCTACCTTTTTTCTTGAAAACTCTCCCAAAACTCCTTGTTTGTGTATGGGGTCTGTTGGGTCAGCTTGGGGATTTTGGACGCTTTCTGCCAAATTGTCACTAGGGATTTCTAGGTATTATTATTTAGCAATGTTGGCATTTAATCCTTGTGTTTTTTTTTGTGTGTTTTTTTGGTCTCCTTAGAGGATGGCTGTCGAAAACGGGTTCGAGAAGACGAGCGAAGCTGACGAGATAGCTCACGAACTAACCCAGACAGGTATCCTGGAGCAGTCTCGTGCACACATGCGAACGAAATTGACAGGATCTTATGGTCAATACGGTGTTGTTGTTTTTTTAACAGAGAGCCAGTGCAGAGAGTCAAATACGGGTGTAATGTGAACCCTGGGCTTTGTGCGTGTGGCATCATGGCGCCCATGTTTTGGATCTTTTGTAGTTTGTCCAACAGAATGGTAGGGAGACCCCAAAAATTGCTGTTACAATAGTCCACTCTGGACATGACAGATGCTAGGGCGACTGTATTTGTGGCTGCTAGGGTCAGCCTCGGACGCAATTTCCCGAGAATCCTAAGCTGAAGATATCATTTTCGAACTAATTTTATGTGCATGGACATTGTCAACTCAGAGTCGAGAATGAGACCCAAATTCCGGACTAAGTCACTGAAGGAAATAGTAGCCTCTCATACCTGTATGCTGTTGATGCCTATCTTTTGACTGTTCTTCTCAGAGCCTAACAGCAACGCCTCTATTTTGTAGTCATTTAATTTTAGGCGATTTTGTACCATCCAAGACTTCACGGCTGCAAATCAAGACTCCAGTTTTTTAATGGTCTCTTTTGCAATCACGGGATTAGGTGAGAAACGTTTTGCCAATTGTGTGTTCTCTGCTCTAATACTCGACCTAACTGTGAAGTGTAGATAGAGAAGAGAAGTGGACCTAACACCGATCCCTGTGGGACACCACAAGTTAGTGCTGCCGCACTTGAAGAAGAGGAGCCAACAATAACTCTGAGAACGATCCTTCAGGTTCGATGAAAGCCACTGCAGCGCAGTTCCATCAATATAGTATCCCCACTTTCTGGAAATTTAATGCTTTAAATTCCCACTGCCGCTATCTTTCTCATATGTTCTTTCTCATTCCAACTCTGTTCAATCAATATACTATACTATCTTCTTCTTCGCTAGACCAGTCATCTACCTTTTTTCCGGTACCTATAAAGGTCGAAAAGACAACTAAAGACAACTAAAGACGGCTAAAGACAACTAAAGACGGCTAAAGACACCTATGTATAGACAACTAAAGACAACTAAAAGTTGTCTTTAGTTGTCTTTTCGCCCTTTATAGGTACCCCTAAAGACAACTAAAGACAACTAAAGACAACTAAAGACTACTAAAGACAACTAAAGACAACTAAAGACAACTAAAGACAACTAAAGACAACTAAAGACAACTAAAAAACTAAAGACAGCTAAAGACAACTAAAGACAGCTAAAGACAACTAAAGACAACTAAAGACCGGTACCTATAAAGGGCGAAAAGACAACTAAAGACAACTAAAGGAAGTGGTGGTTCACCCGTCCCCTATACGCTTAATGTGTCCGAAAACGTAAATTTACTTAAAAAAAAAAAAAAAAAAAAGACCTAAAGACGGCTAAAGACAACTAAAGACGGCTAACGGCTAAAGACAACTAAAGACGGCTAAAGACACCTATGTATAGACAACTAAAGACAACTAACCCTAACCCTATAAACAACAATAGCCTCAGTTTCGAATCGGGCATTGCATTTTCATTAAATCCGACTACACAATCACCCAGAACAGCTTTCACTTTGTATCTAAATCAATTATCTTATATAATATACTTGAAAAATATTATTGTTATTTTTTTTTTAATCCGTTGTACTTTCTACGCGGCAACAAATTTCTGCCATAGCCAATGTCTTTTAAAGATGGCAGGTGTTTTTGGGCTCTTTAAGTTGTTTGTAGCCTTGTATACCCTCCCTTGTATTTATGATCTTGATTAAAACTGACATAAGCACATTAGAAACTGAATAACAAGTTAAGTTGGGGCAGTTTATTTATAAAAAAAAATAATTTTCCACATCGGTGCACTGAAACTGTGCAAAAGAACCTGCAAAGGTCACTGAATCTTTGATGTCAGAGTGGGGTCAAATTCACACCGATATCGCTGATTTTGTCAACGAAATAGGTAGACAGTGTACTGTAGCCTATCTGCAACAGATTGTTCATTACTGCTCTTAGCGACTTTACAGTTTTGCTCAAATAGACATACGTCGGATGGACAATCTCTTTTTAAATAAATATAATTTTTAGACTATTTAAAACTCATCTCAAACAGATGTGCAAAAATCTAGAATTGTTTATTTAATTTAATTAATTTATTTATTTATTGCTGAACGCATGCGAGTCACAATATATTCATAGTGACGATGATGGTCATTTACATGGCGCCAACACTCTAGGCCATCACAGCATGTTCGGGGCCTTTAGTGCAAGACAAGGTGCTGAGAAGCTGCAGTCATGATATTCTTCTTTTTAATGACTTATGAGGTAGAGAGACACAGACACAGTGATGTTACATATAGAGTGAGATATGGAATGATTGCCTTGGTCTTCTATTTTACACATACTTGCAACATTCTTAGTATTTGCAATCCGTCTCTTTGGCACCGAAATAAATCACCAGCTACTCAGTCTGCTTATCGTAATTGGAGCAAGACACACCAGCAAAGAATTAATCAGCATCGACTAAGAAGTCATAAAATCAGTGTATAAGGGGCCGGGTAGCTCAGTTGGTAAGAGCGTCTTGCTAGTAACCGAAAGGTCGCTGGTTCGAATCCCGGATTGGTCAACGTGTGATCATATTATTTTCCCCTTTACCAACAACTGGCCCGCTGGTGTCAGTATAAATCGGTCCAGTAGTCACCTATATGCGAAAGTGTCGTGTGACTATAATCTACAAACAACAACAACAACAACAACAACAACAACAAAAAGTCATAAAATGTTATTGAAAAGTTTGCATCGTTTCCTAACCTGTCATTTACTTCTGCTAACTTTATTCATGTTGACAATGTGTCATTGGTTTTCAATGATATTGCTGAAATGACATTTTTATCTAACACTATGTAGCAGTAAACATGTAGACTCTAGTAACTAGGTGTCTTGATGACTTTAATATGATCCAAAATGTCAAAGATCCTGTAGGAAAACTCACGAACATTAGGAAGTAGGTGAAGATAGGTTTGAATTCGGGGAGCATGCCGATGCAGTGCCTGAGGTCCGTCAGACTTGCATCGGTACTCGTCATTATCACCGACTTTGCTTCCTTCCAGAGACGCCGTTTCTCGTATGTCGGATCAGCGTAATAATCTGTTTGGTAAGTATTGTATAGCGCAAGTTAAAGAGTTAAATGTCTGTGGTAAATAAATGTTTCTTCGACCTCTGACAGGAGAACATAATTTCTGCCATTGGTGTACGCGTTGTTGCATCCATTGTAATACATCAGATTAACCTTTTGCACAAGAAATTAACGACATGATAGGTAAATGTATCCCCATCTCCTCAAGAAACACTAGGTGGCGCAGTAGTGTAATGGTTTGGGAACACGCTAGCAATGTTTTATGTTAAAAGCAACGTCGGGCGGGGTTAGTACTTGGATGAGTGACCACACTTGGAAGCCAACCACCAAACGACACACACACACAAAAAAAAGAATGAAACAAGCGCACGACACACCCCAACCCACCCAGCTGTGAATGGGGGCCTGGATCTGTTTTAGAACCGGGGAATGTAAAGCAGCGAGGAAGAGGAGCTAAGCACCGCCCTCATAAAGCTGGCCTAGTGAAAAGAGAGGTTCCAAACGCTGCTCTCCCCAACGACCGAAAGGTTAGGGGAACATCTTTAGCTTTCAAGAAAACCATACAAAACATTCAACACAAAACCCATGTGTCGGAACCTATACAGCTATCTCAATCCATGCCTACCTTTTGCCAACTCCACCAAACGTTGCAGCTCCCTCTGTTTGTGTAAATAGTTTCTGATGACATTGGTTTTCGCTTTTCGAAGCTGGTGCAACCGTTCCTTGGCTTCGATCTAAAAATAAAATTTAAAAACAATAATAAATCTTGTAACACTGGTGAACTAGATCTCTTGAAAGGTAGGTCCTCCCTTATCTCCGAAAATTCGCGCTAAGGAAATGATAAATGTGTCAGATTAAGATTACCCCCCGCTTCCCTGGCTCCCAACATTTGCCCTTCATCATACTTCTAATTTAAGATGTATTTTTATGTTGGATGATTTCTGATACTTTTGACAAGAAATCAACTTAGGCTACGATTGTAACACGTTTGTCACGCAAGCAAAGTTTCTACGCTGTCCATGTTTTGTTTGTTTGCTTGTTTAGTTTTAATAAATAAAACACTGGTCCACTTCTTACATCCAGACCAGTGCATTTTTTCACTTTTATAATTTAATGTAATTTCTATCATTTTTAATGTAATTTTTTAATCATTAAATTATGTCATCAATTTCTAAAACACTTGAAACACCCGCTCTCACCATCGTCAGAATGTTGTAGTGCCTGTAAGCTTCCTCTCCCCAAAGTAACGAAGGTTGGTTCTCCTCCTGAAAGCACACTTTCTTGATTTCTATTTCCACCTAGGAAGAATTTATAACAAAATGGACCCAAAACATTTTGTTCAGTTAATCGTCAGGAATCCAGAAAGCATGCGAGCGATTTTCCGTAACCTTTTAATCGCAGGTGAAAGAGGCGTTCTATTTTCCCATCAACTCCCCCTCAAATACAGAGCTCTATGAATAATGTGGCTGTCGAATTGCTACATTTGACAAAACCATATCTATATAATCCCTTGTCCTCACTGAGCATCTGAGTCCAAAATGGTTGTTATGAAGCCATAGTGATAGTCGCATTACAGGAATTTGATCCTGAGTGCGATCCCTTGCAGTTGTAATATCAGAACAGTTGATGACAAAGATGTTGTAACTTAGCTTGGAGATAAACAGATAGTATTGAACCAAACCTGATGTTAATTTACGAGCTCTCGAAGGGAATGTTCGCAGTTATTAAATTAACATCCTTGAGACTTTCACTCCCGATAATATCAAGCTGAACTCGCTATAAAGAATGTAACTTAGCCCACTTTGACATCTGACCGGTGTCAGGGGACCGCTAAGTAACCACGCGAATCAGATAAATCTTCTGATAAATCTAACCTGCACCTTTCCCTTGACACTCGAAGTTGAGACGTAACAGATAGTGTCCCAGAGGCAGGACAAGAGATCAAAGACGTCCGAGAAAAGATTCACATATTCACGAAAACCAGATGATTGGTCGGAGATGACGCAGATTCAGCTATATCCTCCTTACATCCTGGGATAAACGCGCAGTCACACACGAAGCGTAGGACCACGAGGGTCAAGGATCAGACTGAAGTGAAAAACACTCAGCCATCACCAACCGAGTGATAGACTAGAGACAGTGTCGCAAGAGGACCAGTTTAACCCAGCACTACGACTTCTCGCCTTAAATAGTTCAGCCGGCCAGCCTTTGTAAATTAAAGTCGTTGTACAGAAGACGACGCAAGTCAATTGTGGACTAAGCATGCGTACGCTAACGCTGGCTCAGTTAGGCAGTGATTGCATTCAGCTGACGTATGGCCAGAGACACCCGCCAGAGGGACCCTCTTGTAGTCTAGATTTCGCGGGCTTAGGCTGAGCACAAGCTAGGTAGGGTCATTTTTTGGCTAAACTGCATGCAAGAAAGAGCAACACTCTGATAGATCTCTGTAACCGAAGACTAAAGCAGGGACGGGGGAAATTCAATTCAACCTAGTTAGCCACAGCCTGACATTGTCAAAAAGGTAAATGATCTATCTTTTGTTTCACCGCGTTTTATTGATATTATTGCTGTATTATGTTTGTGAAGTTTTGCCATGTGTAGAATTGTGAACCCAGTGTTGCAGAAATTCGTCTCATATTTCGCAGATGAGCACTAGCCCTGAGCTACGATAGCCCAACAGTCTGCCAACCAGGAGAAGACACCACCACAACACCGTTCATCTACAAGAGAGTTAAGTCAATTGAAACTGTGCACCAAAACTGCTCTAGAAGGACATCAATAGTCCACTCTTCTAGAAAACTGAACAGTTGGACAGAAAGCACTATTAACCCAATGATGAGACAGTAGCTGCATAGACCTATCAAGGAGCGAACTATTCGAAGTGAATTTGGACATTTAAGTTCGTATAGTGATTAGAAGATTTTGTATAGAGTAGAGGAAATAAATGTGTGATATTTACTGTTAACAAGTGGCTGGACTACCTATGTTTCATAGCCGTGTGAGAGCTAGTGTGTTAGTGAATCTTTTACCATTTTCTCCCTATCTCTGGAACCTCATCCTAACACAGACCGAGCTAAACTTATAAATGTATTAAGATTAGTCACCGGGCGATTAACTAGCCGATCCCCACAGATGAAAGACGAGTGGGTAATAGCATTCCATTGTGCAGAGCCCAGCAACAATAGACCCACCGTCACAGACAGTTTCACGGTTCCCAGAGACTAGAAGTAAGTTAACACTAGTAGTTTCTTTTGCTTGTATGTTTAAATATTATATTGATTGCCATATATTATTAGGTTCATGTTATATATATTTACAGAAACCGATTATTGTTTCTGACATGTTATGCATATTACTCGAATTTGATTCAGATATCGTAGTGTGCTTATGGGAAACTCGGCATGTGTCTGATGCTGTAGACTCCATGCAGAGGGCACAACATACCAATATATCTTAACAGAATATTGTAGCCAGAGTTCTGATTTTCCAGCTCAGCTCTGGGACGGTTTGTGGAGTCAACGCCCGAACGCTTGCTCCCGTGGAAAGAAGATCAACTAGAATCTACCTCACCACGTCCGGCCCGTAGCTACCAGACTCGCCCGATCATCCTGAGAGTGACCAGACTCCCTCAGAGTGACCACAGATTCAAGCACTCACATTGAAACCGATAGCTAAGTCTCCTCCCAACTGCAACTGATGTCAAACACTACTCAGAACAATATTAGACCAACAACCGTACTAACTTTGTAGCACATGATGAAGAAGTCTTGCTAAAGAACTTCCCCAGCACATTGGAATTGGACAGTTTATAATTATTAATTACATTTAATTAAAGTCATGTTAGAATTTGTGTTGAAGATATAAAAGTTGAAATCACAAACATATAACTGATGTCATTCTATTTGTATTGTTGTGTGTCCATTAGCTCTTCTTCTCTTGAGACCAATTAAACTAGCCGCTTGACTAGCAAAAATAATTTCTTAAATGAGCCATTAATACTTTGAAACCCGAGAACAAATATAAATGTTTATGTGACCCAAGCACCGTGATTTAGTCTCTCACATGGCTTAGGAATCTTGGTAAAGAACGACGGATAGAGATAACTAAACGCCTCATCTATCTACAGATCTTAATCCCCTTGTAAGATTATAGTATCTTCTGCAGTCTATCATCACAACACTGAACCCCTAAGCTAAGACCCCCCCCCCCCCCCCCCAAAAAAAAAAAAAAAAAAAAAAAAAGAAAAAGAAAAAAAAAGTCTGTTTACGGTATCCCAACCGACCCTAATTTTTTGGCCCGACTCTAAACTTTTTTTTGAGATCGCCTGGAAAAAAAGAAGAAAAAAGGCATAAAAAAATCGCACCCAAGGTCAAAAAGCTTTAGAAAAAAAAGGGGGAGGGTGAGAGCCTACCTATCGCCCCTATTATTTCCTATGTTACCGTAAACAGACTTTTATTTATTTATTTATTTTATTTTATTTATTAATTAATTTTTTTGATTTTTTTAATTTTTTTTTTTGGAGGGGAGGGGGATTGGTGGAAATAGGGCGGGAGAGGGGGGTGGGGGTTCCTGAGCATCTTCTTCGGTCTAACCGCTTCCATCTTTTCAGTTTATCTACAATCCAGCCTCTTGACTGACTGATTGAGAGAGAGAGAGAGAGAGAGAGAGAGAGAGAGAGAGAGAGAGAGAGAGAGAGAGAGAGAGAGAGAGAGAGAGAGAGAGAGAGAGAGAGAGAGAGAGAGAGAGAGATGACGTACATTTGAGTCGATGGTGATGACGTAACGACCTTCAACATCACAGCGATGACTAAAGCTGACATCATGTTGAGACACACGTCGTAGAGGCTCTATCCTTTCATCACGATGTCGCAGGTCAGGGGCGGACCTGCATTTCCATTTTTGGCACAGCTTTGTTGCAGAGAGGCTGGGTACGACCAGCGAGTCTTCTTCTCCTTCCCCGCTGGTGTTAGGGACGTTGCTGTTAATATTGTGAAACACTATGCCGTCATGTGACGAATCATCACTGCTCGCCCGTATGCCCGAGTCCGTTTCATATTTCCTGCTCCGTTTCTTCAACAACGTCCCGTCTCGATCTTTGTAAGTGTTGGGGACACAGTTTGGCTGTGTGTCTCCATTCAGACTCAGCGCTGGAGTGTCGGATGCTCTTCCAACCCAAGCCATATGCCCAACAGCTGTTGCTTCGTTCAGCTCGAGTCTGGAGTCGGATGACATATCTGCAATACAATCGGCTGGAAGATCTGATTCTAAGTCTGAAAGTGAGAAAGGGCTACATCTGGTGTCTGAGTGAGGTCGACGTGAACTGTTTCCTGTTTCACAAAACAAGACATCGCCGTGGCCCCAATCCTGACGTTGTACTTCTGTATCCCTAGCTTTTTGTTTTACAGGTATGGAGGAGCATGTCGGTTTTGATGAACCCCCTTCCAATACCTTCCCTTTTCTAGTACAAGGGGGCAGTTTTCTGTAGTTCCGACAAGTCTCGATATTAGCGTCCTTAGGAATATCGCCACCACCAGGGGTATCGACATCATTTTCTCTAGTAGACTCCTCAAGATAGACCTTCTTAAGACTGTCTAAGATTTTCTTCAACTTTTCCCACTCCGACATGGTCAATGGTTTTCCAGTGGTAAGCTCAAATGCAAGGTCCTCTTTGTCCAGGCCCTCGGCGGACATCAAGGATTTGAAAGCTTCGTTGTCATCAGGCAGGTCCCATTCACCACTCGCAAAGTCTGCCAGGTCTTCACCAAGTCCGCAAGCTTTCAATTCAGACAAAGTTTCAGCAACAATGTTGGCTCGTTTCTTTGTTTCCCTTTCCAACAAACTAGCTTCTCCCCACTGGTTCTGTGGAAGGAGGCGAATCCAGTTAAACAGGCGGCTGGAAAGGATGTCTTTCAGCCTTTGCCCTGCACTCTTCATGTTGGATATAGGCACTGCTTCTTCTCCTTTTCCTTCGTGGACCTCGGTTTCCACATAGCTGTCATTGGCAGAAAGTTTGCCATTATAATGTTGTTCGATCATATCTAGTTTTGTGTGGTGACAGAGACTGCTCTTGTCTTTAGTGTTGTGTGTACTCTCATTTTCGTTAACAGCGCGATTGCCAGTGTTTGCCGATATACCACTCCAATCAACTGTTTGAGATTCTCAAAACGGTGGAAAACATGTCACAAAATGCCACAAAATCCGAGAAGGCTGGTAGCTTTTTGTTGTTGTATTTTTTGGTTTGTGTTTTTTTCCCCCTACAGTAATTTCAGTGTGCACTCTTCATTTTCTCTGTCCGTGGGTTTCAAGACAGTCGCATCAAACCAGTATATGTTTGAACACCTAATTTATTTTCCGACCAAGCGTACAACTGTCTTCTTGCACTTTTCAAGCAATGCCTGAGTCCCTTTGTCCTTTGTGACCCACTGCATTGAAGCACTGAAGTAGTGAAACTCATCTAATCAAATTCTGTGAGATTCAAAGGACCAATGTGCAGTCTTTATAAAACCCTGCTTTTGAACAGATTTCTGAATGTAACTCAATGGATTCTCCGTCTGAAGAGGTAGTATTATTGGATCCATTGTTTGCAAGGGATTTCGTATCTCCCGCAGCTGACGGTCTTTGATGACTTTGAAATGTTCTCATCAGATTTTTGTTATCATTCCTCAGCCTGTTAGCAATCCTAAGTGGAAAAAAGGAAACAAGAAGGGCAAAGCCCATATGACTCCCATGCTCCTTATGGAACTGGCAATATTTAACATGAAAATGAGTGCCCAGAAAAAAAATGAGACTGTGGCATTACAATGAACAGTAAAACCGACTTTGATCTTTTTAAGCTCTTGACCTTGAGATGACCTTGAGCTCCAAATACACCCATGTATTATCAAATAAAGTACATCAAAAGTTTATAATGCCAAAAAGGTGACCTTCAGATTACTTTGACTTTCAGTAACCTTGACCTTCGCGTGACCTTGACTTTCACGTGATCTCTCATGCATATCTGATCAAATAATCCAATTTTGTTGCACACTATGGTTTAAATAAACAGCCATTCCGCTGTACGATGACCTAATTTGTTTTTTTTTAAAATGTTTTTGCAAGGCCTAAAATGACCTTGACCTTCAAGATCAAAATACAATAAGTTTGGACTTAATATCTTTTTAAGGCAACCCCTCCAACCCCCACCCACCTACCCACCCACCCACCCACCCACCCAAAAAAAGACGTTTTTTTTTTCTAATCCTTTTCCACCTTGGGGCGATTGCGTTGGTTTTACAATTTTTTTTTTCCAGACGATCCAAAAAAAAAGTTTAGGATCAGGCCAAAAAATTTGGGTGTGTCGTGATACAATAAACATACTTTTTTAAAAAGAGGGAGGGGGGAGGGTTGGGGGTTTAGGGGGTAGGGCCTAATAGTTTAGGATCAAGGTCACTTCAAAGTACTTATACTAACCAAATTTAGACAGCTCCAGTGACCTTTACTTTGGAGTGAGGTTGTATAGTATATGTGTCTCATTGATATTTATCATGCCTCAAAGAATCGTAAATTCAATATTATTTACCTAGGGAAAAAAGTAAAATTTTGTGAAAAGTTCTAATTTCTAAAAAAGAACACCCCACTAGTCACAGGGAGCTAAAGCCTATCGAAAAATCAACAGTGACATTCGAAAAGGCATGCGCACAGCAAAGGAACACTAGATAGAAGATCAATGCCAGGAAATAGAGAACTGTCTGAACAAGAACAACAGCAAGAAGGCCTACCAGACTGTGAAGCAGCTGACAAGTGTTAAACAGCCCAAAGTCTCCACAATCCAAAGAAAGTCTGGCATATGCCTTACAGAAGAACAAGAAGTCTTGAATAGATGGACATATTACAGCTCTGACCTTTACAATCACACACCAAATGGAGACCCGTTAGGTCTAGCATATGCCCAGAACAGAGAATAAGAAGAAAACCTCCCAATTTTCCGAGAAGTTGTTGCAGCATTGCAATCGCTAAAGAAGGGGAAGTCAGCGGGAGTGGACAACATACCCGCAGAATTGCTTCAAGCCGGAGGAGAAGCGATGATTGACGCCCTCGTTGGTTAGTTATTCATTGCTTACAGGGTCCAGCAGACTGCAAAGAGCCGAATCAGGACCACAAAATCAAGACCACAACTTCGCTGAAAGAGGACTTACCCCTAATCCGCATAAAAGATCTGCCGAAACAACACTAGTGGTAACACTGAAGGCAAACCACCAACTGGTCACTTTACAATAAAGACATCCCACGCAGGGAACGTTGAGGCTACATTCTAATTTATCGAACCCCCGTTTACAAAAACAAAATAGAATACAAACATCACTATAAAATATAAACAAAACATATACATATAATTTATAAAATGCCTACATTGCCAAATACTAACATCATAGGAAGCCCCAGTGACCATTTGGCAGAAAGCGTCCAGTATTCCTAAGGAGTAAGCTGATCCAAAAGACCTCACACAAACGAGGAGTTTTCTCCCAGAAGAGTTTTCAAGAAAAAAGGTAGGTGACTGGTCTAGCGAAGAAGAAGAAAGTATAGTAGATTGATAGAACAGAGTAGGAATGAGAAAGAACAAAGGATAAAGACAGCGACAGTGGGAATTTAAAGCACTAAATTGCCAGAAAGTGGGGATCCTATTTATACTGAAACTCCCGGCACTCCCACGTTTTTTATGTCTATATCAAGATCTGGCAGAGTGCGGAGTGCCCTGCACCGTGGACCAGGTTGCTTGTCATCACTCTTCCCAAAAAGGATAACCTTCCGGAGTGTGAAAACTACTGCACCATCAGCCTCATCAGCCATTTCAGCAAAGTCCTCCTGAAAATAATACTCAACAGGTTGAAACCCCAAGCTAAATAAACCATAGTTGATGAACAAGCAGGATTCAGTGCAGGGCGAAGTACCACTGAGCAGATTTTCGACCTACAGCAAAAACAAAATCTGTATCATGTGTTTGTAGACTTCAAGTCAGCGTTTGACCGAGTCTGACATGCAGCTCTGTGGGCAACCATGAGAGTGTACAACATCAGCCATAACATTATGGAAGTCATCAAAAGCCTGTATGACAAGGCTTACAGTGCAGTCCTACACAACAGCGCCATCGGAAACTGGTTCAGAACAACAATCGGCGTGCATCAAGGATGCCTACTCTCTCAAACACTCTTAAAAATTTGCCTAGAGCCCTTCATGTCAGATGCCCTTGCAGATAGCAAAGGCACAGTCAGCATTGGGCATAGAGCAATCTCCAACCTTCGTTTTGCGGTTAACATTAATGGATTGGCTGGAGAGGAACAAGAACTTGAATAGCTGGTATAGAGGCTTGACACCAGAACCAGAGACTTTGGAATGGAAATAAGTGCGGAGAAGACCAAAATGATGACCAACAATACCAATGGCATCAACACGGATTTCAAAGTCCATGGTCATTTCCTCAACACAGTGCATAGCTTCAAATATCTAGGAGCTATTGTATCAGACAATGGGTCCCGACTGGAAGTCCTCTCCAGGATCGTACAATCATCTGGTGCCCTGACAAGGTTGAAGCCCATTTGGAAAGACAGGACCATCAGTCTACACTCCAAGGTAAGGCTGCTGCGCTCTCTTGTCATCTCCATCTTCCTATACGCTTGCGAAACAGACCTACAACGAAGAATATAAAGCATGGAGATGAGGTGCTACAAAAGACTTCTGGGCATTGGTTATAACCATCACATCACCAACGACGAAGTCTGACAGACCATCACACAAGCCATTAGACAATACGATAATATGCTCACAATGGTGGGAGGACAACATTCGAGAATAGACTGACTTGATACCGAGCGAAGCCCTGAGGGTTGCTGAGGATAGAGAAAGATGGAGTACGCTGGTTAAATTAAACGATCAGCTATGGTGACCTAATGATTTTCGAGTTACGGGATAAAATAGGTTAGGTCATTTTCTGACAAACATTTTTTAACCCTGTGACCTTGAAGTGAAGTCATTCATTCACTGGTCATTTATGAGGTCTCATGGGTATACCATCTTACCAAGTTTGCTTGTGATAGTTAAAATAGGTTATGAGTACTTACTACTTAGCCACTTCCAGCGGACGGCGTTCAGGCAGACGGACGGTCTTTTTTTCTATGTCATTTTTGGGACTAATTAGGACTCGTCTAGCTCGCACAGATGTGCAACAATCTGGAACATTATTTTGGGGGGTGAGTACATAGACTCACACTGCTATGCAAGTGCGTCAAAAATCCACAGAACGAGCACAAATGTGAGGAAACGACGAAATGTGTTTTGCTGCTATTTTGTGTGGGAGAAAATCTGATCAGAACTGGCTTGATGCAGGAGTTTATTATTATTGTTTTTATTGCTTTTTTTGTGATGATGATGGTGGTGATGAAGATGATGATGATGATGATGATGATGATGATGAAAAATAATCTACTTTCCCCCACGATTAACGCCTAACGATAAATAAAAAAACTTTCCACTGAGCAATAAATAAAAGCACGAACACGCGTTAATAACATTTGGACTAAGGCTACATGGCTGAGTCAGAGAGTAGGATATCAATTCAAACAAACAGTTGAAAAATAGCAAAAACAGCAGATCTAATGCTTTTATGCATTCTGCTGAGGCCAGATCTTAAAATGTGCAAAGAACGATACCTTCAACTCTCCCTACAAATTATCGCCAAAATTAGGGTCCTTTATAGTAGATCATAATTCCTTCGTAACAATTGAAAATCAAGAAAATTCTTCTTCGACTGATTACGGTTTCATCTTTCAAAGGGAGGTCACTTTATTTTGGCGTTCAGAAAAAGTCGCTTCCCTTCTCTCTCTCTCTCTCTCTCTCTCTCTCTCTCTCTCTCTCTCTCTCTCTCTCTCTCTCTCTAAGACAGAGACAGATAGAATACGGAATCATTTATTGTCCTCACAAACACCTGCAAGGAAATTCTTGGTGCAGTGTCCACCTGCATATAAAATCTCAAAGCAATGAAATTGTAACATCAACACAAAACTGAAAATAAAAATAATGATGATGATGATGATATCGATCTATAGTGATTAAGATTCGTCGGCAATAATACTACCACACACACACACAAACACACACACACACACACACATACATACACACATACACATTCACATACATATATTCACATACACATACATAATCCATTCATATACATACATACAGACCCATACATATACACACATTAATATATAAATATATGCATGACATGGCACTCAAAGTTGACAATTTAATTATATGAAAGAGGATGCACGGCTCGCCGCCACCTTTATACTCAAAGTTCTCTCTCTCTCTCTCTCTCTCTCTCTCTCTCTCTCTCTCTCTCTCTCTCTCTCTCTCTCTCTCTCGCGGAACCCTCTAGTTCTTCTTCTTGTTTTTCGTGTCCTTCTTCTGATTGTAGCGTTACATTATGATGATTTTCTGTCCTAAAGTTATTTTTTAATACTAATTGCTATAGTTAGTAGCCCCAAGAGCAAAGTGTAAAAAAGCACACCTCTTTTACCCTTGTTAATTTTTAAAAAAAATCTTCTTCTTCTTCTTCTTCTTCTTCTTCTTCTTCTTCTTCTTCTTCTTCTTCTTCTTCTTCTTCTTCTAATGGGGGTGGATGGGCTGGATTTTTCGTTCCTTCCTTTTTAAAAAATTTCTTCTTCTTCTTCTTCTTAATTAATTAATTAATTAATTTTTTTTTAATACGCGAATTACCGCTGTAAGTAGAAAATCTACCGAACGTTCAATAAAATTAAAGTGATGCTGAACCATTATTCCATTCCTCCCCCCCCCCCCACACACACACTAGATTGATCTAGTATGATCATATGAGAGTTTATTAATCTACCTTTCTGTAGTAATTGATTGATTGATTGTTGCTTTAGGTCCAGCGGACTCTTCCGAGCCCAATCAGGACCGGACAACCCCCAATCCGCATAAAAGATCTGCCGAAACAACCCTAGTGGGAAAATTGAATGCCCTCCACCGGCCAGTCACTTCACAACAAAGACATCCCACGCAGGGGACGGCTGAGGCTTTACCCCAACTACTCGAACCTCCGGTTACAAAAACAAAATAGAATACAAACATCATTATAAATCATCAACAAAACACATACATATAAAATGCCTATAGTGCTAAATAATAACATCATAGGAAGCCCTAGTGACCACCCGGCAGAAAGCGTCCAACACTCCCAAGCTGATCCAACAGACCCCATACACCTACAAGGAGTTTTGTCCAGGAAGAGTTTTCAAGAAAAAAGGTAGGTCATTGATCTAGCGAAGAAGAAGATAGTATAGCAGAGTGATAGGACAGATCAGGAATGGGAAAGAGCAAATGAGGAAGACAGCGACAGTGGGAATTTAAAGCACTAAATTTCCAGAAAGTGGGGATACTATTTATACTGAAACCCCCGGCACTCCAACGGGGGTACTGTTGCCGCAGTGAATCAGTCATGCCTACAAAGGCAAGACAGGTTTTCAACTGGGGCTTTCACTTTTCCCTTTATAGGTTAGAACAATCTACAGTGGCAAGAGTGCTCATGACCCCAAGGGGTTTCTGTAGTAAAAGATCTTCAATAAACACATAAAACAAGTTTGCACCTTGTATCTTACCGTTGTAGAAAAATGCAACGGATACATACGAAGGCTGTAATGCTTTTTGGGTGTGATACAATACAACTATTGGGCTTCTTAGCGTTGGTCGGAGATTGTAGCTTATGCAGTCTGTGATATACATAATCTAAACTAGTACGGCATGTGTCAAACTGTGCGTGCCTGTTAGTGTCCACTATCGCCCCTTTGCAATGCAACTAAATCCTATACTGATTATAACTGAACTCGACGTTTCGACTGAAATTCCGCAAATTTTCGAGTCAGACACCAAACCCCCGGGTAATTATTTAAGCAAATAATCTGTTCGCATTTCAGGATTCGGACTAACTTTAAAGTGCTTAATGCCTCCTTCGTCCCCCCTCCCCCCATTTCTATCTCTCTTCCCTCCTCACACACACACATTAGTGCTACCTTTTATCACTGTAGATCAATGCCTACCCCCAGAGCTTATCTGGCATTATAGCCAGGAAGCATTATTGAACGCCGACGAGACGAAGTTCTAAAGGCCACCGGAGAACACATGACACTTAGTCCTCTAGTTCTGACGGTTACAAATATTTAGGCTTATATAATTCTATATAGCCGCAGTAGTCATCGACTTAAATGCTATTTCTCCCAAACGCCATTCTATAACGTAAGGACACGGTAGTTATCTAGTTCTGGTAGTTTCAAAATACATGATTGTATGATGTATTGGCATATATAATATAATGTAGCTGCGTGCAGTATTCTTCGACTTAAATGCTATTTCTATCAAACCTAGCACTGAACCTACAATAGTAGCATGGATAGAAGTGGTCTGTAGGACTCCATTCATTGAACCAATCCCGTTAATGTCACACATCGACATTAGACAGCCCCACTGACATTTATTTATTCATTTATTTTAACATAAACATTTCCCCTCATGGGTCTCTTTGAATTCCACAAAATAAAACAACAACAACAGAAACAATAATAATAATAATAATAATAATAATAATAATAATAATAATAATAATAATAATAATAATAATAATAATAATAATAATATAAAATAAATAATAATAATAATAATATAAAATAAATAATAATAATAATAATAATAATAATAATAATAATAATAATAATAATAATAATAATAACAATAATAATAATAATAATAATAATAATAATAATAATAATAATAATAATAATAATAATAATAATAATAATCAATGTGCGAACCCAATTTGAAACCGATCAGCTATATCGAAATTAGTGTTTTGAACATGACAAAATATAAATTAAAAAAATAATATACCCAGCAAACTCTGTTAATGAATACAGCTATTTTGTATTATTTATACAATATATTATATTAATATCTTAATTGTATTTTGTCTTGCAGCCTTTCCAATACACATTTGCCTTAACCTATTTGACATTAATAGCCTATTCTTTGGTGTTGTTAAAAAAGCTGCCATACAAGCTTTTATTCATGTATTAATCTTTTTCTTTTATTTATATTTTGTTCATGCGAAAGGTCGATGGAGAGAAAACTAATTATCATTCATTCATTCATTCATTCACTTATAGGAAAGGTCGATGGAAAGACACTTGCAAACCGTCTTAATTGTTGTGGAGAAAATTTGCAGTACGCCTTAATTATCGTGACCTAATGACATTTTAATGATGTTCCGCCCTCCCACGATACGCTCCGTGACATTTGCTGCTGGCTATTGCCTCACGCAAACCTCCATTCCACGCAGAACTCCCATTCATATCCACATCGATCTCATACACCATTAAGGGCCTAGATGACGACACAATGACATCACGATCACATGACATGACGTCAAGGCAGCATCGGTCTGTTGTTGACCTTGTTGGTTTCACACGATTGAGTGAAAAGAGTAGAAACAGAAAGGACGAACACGCACGCGCGCGCGCTTCCGGATCCCAAACCATGCGGGCACATGCATAATGCACCCGCGCGCACACACGCACACACACATAAGCACACACACACACGCTTTCGCGCGCACTCACGCATTCGCTTTCTGTCTCTCTCTCTCCCCCCTCTCTCCCTCTCTCTCTCTCTCTCTCTCTCTCTCTCTCTCTCTCTCTCTCTCTCCAACTGGGTCTGTTTGTCTAGGAAAAAACATTATATACCATGCAAAATCACAAGCAGTATATTAGAGCTTGGATGCACGGGAAGGAGTTTGCAGGGCAGCAGAATGCTTCAGCAACCTGCTCAGTTCTAAATGGAGATGAAGTTGATGGGGAAGAGTTAACAACTACGTTGTTTTCAAGCAGCCTGGAGAAGAATTTCTGAACAGAGAAAGGGAGAGAGGAGGGTGTGCGGAAGGAGGTGTTTAGGGTGGGTAAATGGTTGGTCTGCGCGACTTGGTCATGTGCTAGTATTTCCACACACACACACACACATACGCACACACACAATTGCGTTATTACAGTAATGTTCAGCTCTTCGTTTTAACAAACAAACGTACCAGATACACAACATTTGTACCCTCGCGTGCATATACATATAATCACACACACACGCACCCACACACACACATACACACACACACACACACACACACACAAGTGCACAGAACACCAAGACTGGGTTTTACTAAGAATCGGAAAGTGATTTTTTGACGGAAAGAACGCAAACTTTTTCTAGAAATGTAAGAATCTAAAGCAAAATTGGCTCTTTCCGTCTCAAAAGTTGACCTAGTTCGTCTCCTAGAGGCGACGAAATAGGTCGAACACACAAACACACACACATACATCCCTTGCTAGTAAATAGTGTGCGTCATTTTAGTTAGTAATTAGTGGTTGTCTGTCTTTCAAAGTTGCATTATCAACCTCCTCTCTCTCTCTATCTCTCTCTCTCTCTCTCTCTCTCGCTATTTCGCATCAGGCCTTGCAAAGACTATCCTGCAAGGCACGGTGCAAGGAGGCAGAAGAAGAGGGAGACATAAAAAGAGGTGGTAGGACAACATTCAAGAATGGACTGGTTTGACACTGAGCGACGCCATGAGGTTTGCTGAGGACAGAGAAAGATGTAGTACGCTGGTTAAACGATCATCTGCGGTGCCCCAACGACTTTCGAGTTACGGGATAGGATAGGGTCTCCACTTGTCCGAAATTAAGATCGTGTTAATGTGATTATTTAATAAGGATGGAACAAAAATCGTTTTATATCTTGTGCGAAAGGAGAGAGAGGGAGAGAAAGGTAGAGAGGAGGAGTGAGGTGAGGGGAGAAGGGGGTCAGTTAAGAAGATTGTGAAATTGCTTTTTGCCATACTGGGTCGTGGATATTAAAAAAATCCACGTGAAACTGTTTGTGTCTTATTATGCTATTACAAATCAAACCGCCATCCACTATACAAGTACGAGTAGCCTTTTCGATGGCCCCAGCGTTTACGCACCAACCTGATTCAGATTCAAGAAAATGGAGTTTAGAAATATGTGGTTGGACGGCTACACACTGTTTAGAACAAATCTGTTTCACGTGTACTTTAATCGGCGTCTTTCTTGGATTGTACTTTTGTACCACACTTACTCGCTCGCAACCGAGGTCTAGTCCGTGCACGCATGCATTCCAATGTACGCATTTTAAAGATTTCGACGCTCATATCCAAGACGGCTGAGTTCTTGCTATACAAATAAGCACTAGGTCCCTTCTCCCCTGTTCCCGGTGGCCCAGGATTGTGCTCAGTGGTCTAATCGTCAAACGAGGCGCCTAAGCAAGCAAGTGGACTTCTCCAGTCTCTTAAGTTAGATCCTGTATCGGCCAGCGCCTTGTGGGGCCGGGTAGCTCAGTTGGTAAGAGCGTCTTGCTAGTAACCGAAAGTTCGCTGGTTCGAATCCCGGATTGGTCAACGTGTGATCATATTATTTTCCCCTTTCCCAACAACTGGCCCGCCGCTGGTGTCAGTATAAATCGGTCCAGTAGTCACCTATATGCGAAAGTGTCGTGTGACTATAATCTACAAAACAACAAACAACCAGCGCCTTGAGTAGCACTTGGGCTGGAAAAGCAATACATAAGAACGATTATTAAGTAACATGCACAGAACATTTTTAAGTCAAGACCAACCCTATGTCACCCAAGACGCTTAGCTGCGCCAGGACCATGCACTGGCTCGACCGAATACTATGAGCAGTTCATCTCAAACGATGATATGTTTGTTCATCGTGTCTTAAAACTGCTGCCCTGCTTTCGCTGAGAAGGCAACCCGATTTTTCTCCCGAACGAGTGACGACCATTATCAAAAACCATAAAGTCACAAAAACCTTGATGATCATTCTGATAACACCGTACCGTTGCAACGTTCACGGGGAAATTCGACTTGTTCCATCCATCTACAGGATGTGCTCCGTGGTCTAACTGCGTCGCGAAAATAAAAACGTGTTTGATCCGATTTAAAAAAAAAAGATAGAAGGAGACTAATAAAATGGTTTTTGAACGGAATTGTTTGGCGGAGACAGAAACGGACGTTACGCCATGAATGCATAGTAGAAGCCAGGAAGCAGGTTTTAATTTGATAATATCAGCGATATTTGTATTAGCATGAGCTAGCAATTGGTATAACGTGAGGTGTGTAACTTTCTGTACATAATAAAACTGAGGTTTCATTACTTAATACAATGTCAGTAAAAATACAGGTTTAAAATTCTATTGTAAGATTAAGCATCAGATGTATTCTTTCACTTGAAAGTTTAATGGTACCAAGACGTCCCTGAGCAGCTCTTTGGGTATCAAAAGTGCGCCGGGTAAGACAAACCGTTTTTCTAAACGGAGTTTCGATTTTCGCTGGGTGGATCCACAGTAAATGCATAATTATGAAGAAGGAGTACCTATTACTCTGTGTTAAATTAATTACACGGTCTAACGTAAGACACAGCGTGACATCGCCTTAAAAATGAGTGCATGCTCTACTTTTGTGCTATTCTCGGATATCTCAATATTATTCTGGTAATATTACGTCAGTGGTGCACTGAGCCTCCTCTGCCTTCTCCTAGTCATCTAACAAAAAACGTGTGCTCTGGGATGACCGTAATAATATAAGTTTGACTTACAAATAAAATCACCAACATAATACTGTACGAGATAAGACAAGCTGTTACAACATTAATTTAATTATACATAACAATGCAGAATATGATGTAGACATGTTTACAAACATTCACTTTAGATGCGGTAAAGCACGGGCCGGGTGAGGGAAGAGCGGGGGTGGCGGGTGGAGCTGGGAGTGAGGGGAGGGTGGGCAGAAGAAAAGACCTTCGTAAAGACTAACTATTATTATCCGCCATAGCAGAAGAAGAACTGGAGAGAAAAGGAAGAAGATGGGGGTGGGTAGGAATAAGAAGATGTTCCGATGTTCGTAAGTCTAAGCGTATGAAAGCTAGCGTGGACGAACGCGTTGCGCTGTAAGACTATCATCGTCGTCGTCGTCGTCGTCGTCGTCATCATCATCATCATCATCATCATCATCATCATCATCATCATCATCATCATCATCATCATCATCATCATCATCTACAAACGATAAAGAAGTCGAGAAGCCCACCCACGCATGCAGCTTGACTGACGGATATTTTCTTTTTATTCCTACCGCCCATGTGAAACTGGGAAGTGTTCCCGTGGTAATGGAAAGGCCCCCATGACAGCTGTCACTTCGTGGTGTTGTACTTGTTGCACGCCGGATGTTGACATTTCCATTGCGGCAACGGATATACCACTTTCCGGCAGCAATGGGGGTAAAGAGAGAGAGAGAAAGAGAGAGAGAGAGAGAGAGAGAGAGAGAGAGAGAGAGAGAGAGAGAGAAATTCATGTTTAATTTTGGACGGTTACGATTTTGGGTTTTAGGGGTAAGACGTGGATGGAGACTTAATTTTTTAAAACTCAAAAAGCAAACAACACAAAATTAGCATTGTTTTTATTCGACACTTCATCGCTGATAATTATTGCTAACAATAATAGGCAACATGCATACAGTTCTGCATTTGTCGTTATTATTTTGCTTATGACTATAGGTCTAATGTTCTGCGTTGCTCAGTGTGTGCAAGTCATGTTGAATAATATGCTGCCGGTCTCCGCTACGCAGTGTGATGCTGTCGTGTAAGCAACATTGTTTTGAAAACGTTTCAAACGCATTTAAATTATTCTGTAAAACTGTCAAGCTAAACTATTTAAAGTAACACTTTTATCCAGAAAATCTGCAGCTGTGGTTAAACGCGATTCTTTGTTCAAACAAACGGCTACTCGTCTGTAACATCAAAAGCCTGGGGAACGGAAGCAACCCACCGGAAATCTGTGGTCAGTTTCCGCTGCCAATGACCCAAATGACCTTCAAACTGATCAAGATTGCTGTGGGGGAAGGGACGGATTATTTAGCGTGGGTCTCTAATGTTACATTTGCTTTGGGGCTTAAATGCGCTTGACTTTGATAGCCTTGGTGTGAGTTAAGGCAGGTGCTGTTTACATGTATGCAGGAAATGATATAAATGGTTACGGTCAAATAATGACAGAGTACATAGCTTTTTGCAACGGTTTAATTGATGGAGTTCATTGATAAACGAAGAAAGGATGAGAGGTGGGATGCAGTAATGATTGGAGGCCAAAAAGGAGAGCTGTAAAGAAAAGGTTCTTATAGAGAGGTTGTTGGATCATATAAGAAATGATTAAGGGCAGTGTGCCTAATATCCGACATTAAAATATAGCGCACATATTCTCCTAGAAAATACATTTAAAGGCGTTGATTTTTTTGGGTGGGGAGGGTGGGGGGATGGGTGGGGAGGGTGGGGGGGATGGGTGGGGGTTTGCAACCTTGAAACGTGTGTTTCCCGTCGTTAAAATCTATTTGAGGTCGAAATCATAATGCCAACGACTTCTAAAGTGTCTAATTCACGCCAATAAATGACTATTTGCTTACAATTCGTACTTTGTTTTGGAGGGAAGGGGGTAGGGTGTAAGGCGGTGTGGTGGAGGGGTGCTTAACAGATCAAAGCAGCGATGCGTGACAAACATGCTACAAGGCGGTTGTAATAAATTAACCAAGCGGGAGTATTTAATGCGTGTGGCACTGACACGTAATGATATTAAGATGAAGCCGACGACGACAATGATGATGATGATGATGATGATGATGATGATGATGATGATGATGATGATGATGATGATGATGATGATGATGATGATGATGATTATTGTCCAGACAAACACATACACAAAATTAATTACAGGAGTCAAAAATCGAGAATAAGAACAAGAAAAAAGAAATAAATAAAATTTAAAAAACAACAACAACATAGTTAGACTATACTGTAAGCTTATACTTACAGTTGGTTTGGAGTGTGTGAATGTGATCGTAGAATAAAGCTATCACTTTAAAATCGTACATCCTGCAAACTGTCTTGTAAGTCTACTAAACAGCTCTAAAACAAGAGCCTCATGCTCCTATCCTATCCTATCCTGTCCCGTAACCCGAAGGTCGTAGGGGCACCACAGATGATCGTTTAACCAGCATACTCCATCTTTCTCTGTCCTCAGCAGCCCTGATGGCTTCGCTCAGTGTCAAACCAGTCCATTCTCGAATGTTGTCCTCCCACCTCTTTTTCGGTCTCCCTCTTCTTCTACCTCCTTGCACTGTGCCTTGCAGAATAGTCTTTGCAAGGCCTGATGATCTGGTGACGTGGCCATACCACCGAAGTTTCCGTTTCTTCACCACTGTTAGCAGGTCATCGTGTTGTCCAATGGCTTGTGTGATGGTCTGTCGGACTTCGTCGTTGGTGATGTGTTGGGTATAGGAAATGCCCAGAAGTCTTCTGTAGCACCTCATCTCCATGCTTTGTATTCTTCGTTGGAGATCTGCTGTGAGGGTCCATGCTTCGCAAGCATATAGGAAGATGGAGATGACAAGGGAGCGCAGCAGTCTTACTTTGGAATGTAGACTGATGGTCCTGTCTTTCCAAATGGGCTTCAACCTTGTCAGGGCAGCAGTTGTTTGTGCGATCCTGGAGAGGACTTCCTGTCGGGACCCATTGTCTGATACAATGGCTCCTAAATATTTGAAGCTATGCACTGTGTCGAGGGATTGGCCTTGGACTTTGATGTCCGTATTGATGCCATTGGTGTTGTTGGTCATCATTTTGGTCTTCTCTGCACTTATTTCCATTCCATAGGCTTTGGAGGTGGTGTCAAGCCTCTGTACCAGCTGTTCAAGTTCTTGTTCCTCTCCAGCCAATCCATCAATGTCATCTGCAAAACGAAGATTGGAGATTGCTCTACCCCCTATGCTGACTGTGCCTTCATGGTCTGCAAGAGCATCCGACATGATGCGCTCTAGGAAGATGTTGAAGAGTGTTGGAGAGAGTAGGCATCCTTGACGCACACCGATTGTTGTTCTGAACCAATTCCCGATGGCTCTGTTGTGGAGGACTGCACTGGTAGCCTTGTCATACAGGCTTTTGATGACTTCAATAATTTTAGGGCTGATGTTGTACACTTTCATTGTTGCCCATAGAGCTGCATGCCAGACTCGGTCAAACGCCTTCTTGAAGTCTATGAACACATGATATAGATGTTGTTGGTGCTGTAGGTATTTCTCACAGATTATTCTGAGGTTGAAAATCTGCTCAGTGGTACTTCGCCCTGCCCTGAATCCTGCTTGTTCTTCAGCTATGATTTGTTCAGCTTGGGGTTTCAACCTGTTGAGTATTATTTTCAGGAGGACCTTGCTGGGATGGCTGATGAGGCTGATGGTCCGGTAATTTCCACACTCCTGAAGGTTACCTTTTTTGGGAAGAGTGATGACAAGCGACTGGGTCCATGGTATAGGCCACTCCCCACTCTGCCAGATCTTGTTACAGATAATGGTGAGGGCATCAATCATCGCTTCTCCTCCTGCTTGTAGCAGTTCCGCGGGTATGTTGTCCACTCCCGCTGACTTCCCTTTCTTTAGCGCTTGCACTGCTGCCTCAACTTCTTCCCGGAGAATTGGGAGGATTTCTTCTTCTTCTCTGTTCTCGGGACATGCTAGAACTGATGGGTCTCCATTTGGTGTATGGTTGTAAAGGTCAGAGCAGTACTCTGTCCATCTGTCCAAGACTTCTTGTTCTTCTGTAAGGCATATGCCAGACTTGCTTTGGATAGTGGAGACTTTGGGCTGTTTGACACTTGTCAGCCGCTTCACAGTCTGGTAGGCCTTCTTGCTGTTGTTCTTGTTCAGACTGTTCTCTATTTCCTGGCATTGATCTTCTATCCAGTTCTCCTTTGCTGTGAGCATGCCTTTTCGGATGTCATTGTTGATTTTTCGGTAGACATCAGCTCCCTGTGAGGTTTTCTTTTTCTTTTTCATCTCTCTTCGTTTATCACACAGATCCAAAAGTTCAGGTGTGATCCACAGCTTCTTCTTTGGTCGGTGCTTGCCAAGGATCTCAGTGGCGACATCTGTCACAGCTGAGTTGAAGGTGGTGGTCATGGTGTTGACATCTACTTCACCAGCCCCCAAAATGAGCAGTGGTGCAAATTTCCCTCCAATTGTGGCCTGAAATAGTTCTGCCACCTCCGGGTCTTGCAGTTTGTCCAGGTCGAACTTCAGTCTAGTGCACTTTGCTGTATTTACTCTCTTCAAGTGGAGCCGGAAAGACATCATCACGAGATCGTGGTCACTTCCGATGTCTGCTCCTGGAAAAGTACGTGTCCTGCCAATGTTGATGCTTGATCTGAAGCGTTTCTTGACCATGATGTAGTCTATTTGGTTGTGATGCTCCCCGCCAGGACTGTGCCATGTCCATCGTCTGGAGTTTTTGTGGAGACCAAGCGTGTTTGCCAGTACCAGGTTGTTGTATCTGGCAAACTCCAAGAGTCTCAGACCCCTGTCATTTGTCTCGTTGTTGCAGTAGGGTCCACATGTGTCTCCCCAGTTGTGGTGCGCATCTTGGCCAACCTTGGCATTCCAGTCGCCTTGCACTCTGACTATGTCCTTCTTCGGCACTTGGTCAAGGACCGCCTGTAGATTTTCATAAAAATCCTCCACTTCGCTGTCGTCATAGTCTGATGTTGGGGCGTAGGCCTGGATGATGGTGATGTTGAAAGGGGCTGCTCTCAGGCGGATGGTAATGAGTCTACTGGAGACTGGGCGGCAACCCATGACAGTGGCTAGAATGTTCTTGTGGACCAAGAATCCAACGCCGTGTTCGTGCCTGTCATCCCTACCGCTGAAATAGAGCTTGTGGCCTTTGTCGGTCGTTGTTTCACCTAGGCCTTTCCAGCGCAGTTCGCTGATACCTAGAACATTCCATCGATAGTGGTCCAACTCGTGGGCCAGTTCTTCTAATTTTCCTTCCGCAGTTAGGGTCCTGACATTCCAGGTTCCTATGACGATGTTGTTTCTCGTGCGGATCTTGCTAAATTGTCCATCAGTAGCATACTTAACACCTCCGTCCTGGTGGCCAACGGAAGGCGCGGTCCTTGTGCCGTGTGACGACCCGGGCGACGACCGATCCGGTATGGAATTAGTGGGTTGTGTCATCATGTAGTGTGTCTTGGGCAAAAAAGACCTGGCGGTGCCCAATCCTCTCCAGGCTGTTGGCCACAGCCGAAATCCACGAATACAGTGTGGCTCGCCTTGGCCCTGAGCACATGGTCGTTGAACCTGTAGTAACGTGAGGTTCCTCCGCCCTGGCCGGTGACTTCTGTGTAGAAGACTTTCGCCCAGTGATGCCGTGCTAACATCACCCCTGTTAGTCGCCTCTTACGACACGCCGGGAAACGTTGGGTCTATTCTATTTAATGCCCGAACCCACAGAGCATTAGTAAATAACGAAACAAAAAACAGTTCAAAGATAAGTGCAACGTTGTAACTAAACATTTATTTGTATTAACTTTTTTGGGGGTTGAGAGGGGTTGGAAAAGGGGAGGAGGTTGGGGGGTAGGATGCAATGACTTCAAGCAGACAATCCAGCAGTCTCAACTATATAGGAGCTACTACATCTCACTAACCAAACAACAACACCAAAAAGTTGAGTAGAACAAGTAGTAGGAGGAAAAGGAAATATAAATGAGAATATGAAGAAGTAGAATAAGACTGAAGTTTAACGTTTACAACCACTATGTCTGGGATAACCATCCCATGGAAGAAGGGCTAGGAATCTAATCAACACTGAACCACCTGAGCAATCATACCGGACAATGAAAAATGGCTACTTGTATCTTTTATCTTAACCACCACTGTATTCAAGTATGGGTCAGTTTTGCCAGGAGAACGATCTGCCAATAAGCTATGGCAGTGGGACACAAAGAAGAAGAAGAAGACAATCACCAGCTATGAGTTTTGAAGATATATCTCTTAGATATTTGGCAAGTTTTTTTTTGTAACATCACTGGCTTCAATTTCAAGTAAAAATAGTTTCATTTGACAAGACATAAATTTTTTAACTCTTTCCCTGCCAGGCATGTTTCCACGTTAGTGCCAGACATTTCTCTGGCACCGGAAAGAAAGTTCAGTACCTTAGGCATTTAGCTACTGTTCTTTCAATAATAGTTGTTAAATAGACATATTTCATATCAAATTAAAGGTAAAAGAGTGAAGAATAAGAAAAAAAAAACACAAAAATGTTAATTTGATTATGTTATTGAAATATGTGTTTTGAAAGCATGTTGATCTTTTTGAAATGATAAAATAAAATAAAAATATTTCTACATACCACAGTGATAAAAAAAAAAAATTCACAGGAAATTGAATAACGCGGAAGGAAGAGTGTTTACTGGGGTGGCCTCGTGGCGCAGTGGATAAGTCGCCGGTCTCCTATGCCGAAGGTCGCGGGTTCGATTCCCGCAAGGGGCGAACGTATGTGACTTAGGTACGAGACTATTGAGGTCACCGAGGGTTTTCTCCGGGCACTCCGGTTTCCTCCCTCCCTGCAATAATGGTATAGGACGCAGTCAATATACAAATTTCAAAAATTAAAAATCGAGTTTCTTTCCGTCTTCCAATAGCGATCTCCCTGCCTTTACACCACCTGTTTGAGTGATTGGTGTGTATTTTTTGTGTGTGAGGGTGGATGAGACAGGTGAGCGTGTATGTTGGTATAGATCGCCGCGCTTTGAGCCTGATTGATTTGGGGAAAGGCGCGTATATAGCATCCTGTATTATTATTTATTATTATTATTATGTAGATGGTTCTGGAAGATGTGAACCCCTTTAAAACCTCTTACACAAGCTGCGCAGGAGTAGGCATTTTGTAACACCTTTTTTCCTCCAAGAAAAATTGTGATTGAAGTTAAAAACTACGGACGTCATAAAAAATTCAATAAAGCGTAATCGTATGGAAAGACAGCGGATGGGCCTAAGGAAATGGGCTTACGTTACATAAAGGGAGACAAATGCGAATGACGTTGATACGTTGAGAGATCGGAAGCTTTGGATTGAGGTTACCTATTACCTTTGATTATCACATTTAGCTTTTTTTTTTTGATTGATTGATTTATTGTTGCTTTAGGTCCAGCGGACTCTTCCGAGCCAAATCAGGACCGGACAACCCCCGATCCGCATAAAAGATCTGCCGAAACAACCCTAGTGGGAAAATTGAATGCCCTCCACCGGCCAGTCACTTTACAATAAAGACATCCCACGCGGGGGACGGCTGAGGGTTGACCTCAACTACGCGAACACCCCGGTTACAAAAACAAAATAGAATACAACCATCATTATAAATCATCAACTAAACACATACATATAAAATGCCTATAGTGCGAAATAATACAATCATAGGAAGCCCTAGTGACCACCCGGCAGAAAGCGTCCAACACTCCCAAGCTGATCCAACAGACCTCATACACAAACAAGGAGTCTTGTCCAGGAAGAGTTTTCAAGAAAAAAGGTAGGTCATTGATCTAGCGAAGAAGAAGAAAGTATAGCAGAGTGATAGGACAGATCAGGAATGGGAAAGAGCAAATGATGAAGACAGCGACAGTGGGAATTTAAAGCACTAAATTTCCAGAAAGTGGGGATACTATTTATACTGAAACCCCCGGCACTCCAACGGGGGGAACTGTTGCCGCAGTGAATTAGTCATGCCTACAAAGGCAAGACAGGTTTTCAACTGGGGCTTTCACTGTTCCCTTTATAGGTTAGAACAATCTACAGTGACAAGATATCACATTTAGCTTAGCTAATAACACGAATTTTCGATAATACTAATGGTATTTGGGCGTCTTCTTTTATTCGTGTATTCTGCTTTCATTATTCAGGTTACTGTATTTAAATCCGTAGTCTGAGATGGTAAAATACTCAATGCAGACTGATGGGAATCTGTCAGAGTTCTAAAGTGAAGCATATTAGTCTCCCCAAAGACAGCGAATATATTGTGCGCGTGCGTGTGTGTATCTGTGTGTATGTGTGTGTACATGTTTACACGGCGTTGTTTTCACAAATACCTGAAAATCTACCACGTTCTGTAGACGGCCCTCTTTACGTTGACGTCAAAAGAGAGTTCCGTTCGAATTAGGGTTAACGTTAGAACACTTAAAAGCACTTAAAAACAGGGACAACAGGTCAAAACAACGTATGTGCCGTTTCATGCGAGTCATAACAATGGCGTCTTCGCAAGAATGCGTGTTTGTGTGTGTGTGTGTGTGTGTGTGTGTGTGTGTGTGTACGTGTGTGGGCGCGTGCATGCGTCTGTGTGCGCGTGCACATGCGTTACTTTTTGTAATCCCTTCCGTCAGCAGCGGAGACGCACAAGCCATTGAACCCAGCTTGCTAACAACGGGTGGTTTTGCAACAGCAGAGAAAAGAGCGTTTACATGTACCACCAATCTTTATTTTAAAAAAGACAGAGAAAAAAGTTAAAGTTGAATGACACGGCAAAACTCGTCCAATAGCGCAGCGATTGCGTCAATACGGGTTTCGCCTACGGCTGATCATCCAGGCAAAGCCCTGGTGGTTTGCTATGGCGTTGCTCTTCACACACTAAAAGAACGGAAATCTTAGAAGTCTCTATGTTCTGGATGGATCTCGAAATTCGAAGTGGCTTCTTTTGAAAATGGAGGAGGAAACGGTTGCAAGATGTCTAAAAGAGAATAAAGCGTCATTAGTCACGGAATGATTGTGAGACTGCTTCTGAATATAGCGCTCGTCCATCAAGGACGAAGATTTTTATCTCAGCTGCTTATTCGATTAGTCCCATGATTGGTGTTGGTGCCTAATTTTCAGATGACGAAAAGAAGAAAAAGGAGAAAGACGGTGTGATGTTGGTGTTGTTGTTGTTGTTTGTAGATTACAGTCACACGACACTTTCGCATATAGGTGACTACTGGACCGATTTATACTGACACCAGCGGGCCAGTTGTTGGTAAAGGGGAAAATAATATGATCACACGTTGACCAATCCGGGATTCGAACCAGCGACCTTTCGGTTACTAGCAAGACGCTCTTACCAACTGAGCTACCCGGCCCCACCTGATGTTGGTGGTCATGGTGTTCTTATATATACTGCGATTTTGAGTGATGCTGGGAATGGTAGGGGATAGGATGATGATGATGATGATGATGATGATGATGATGATGATAATGATGATGATGATGATGATGATGATCATGATCATGATGATCATGATGATCATGATGAGGATGATCATGATCATGATAATGATCATGAAAAAAGTTTACTTACCGTTACATTAAATACTTTTATTAACCTTAGCAATTTTAACTTGTTCACTCAAAACTACAATCAACACACTTTTCAGTGTTTGCATGTTTACAATAACCTCAACAATACTGCTTTGCAAAGTGAGGATGAGTTTTCGTGCAAGACGGCAATTTCAGAAACCAAGGAACACTGTTCTCATACAGTTTATAGGCAGATGCTGCTGATAATGTTTTTTTTGTGGGTTTTTTTCCCCAAGATTATGCTTACAATGTACGCCCTCGCAGACTTAAAGTTCTGAATGGTACAGTTAAGAGTGAGGGCGATTTTCGTGCAATTTCAGGAACGAATAATGTTCTCATACCGTTTTGAGGCTGGGAGCAAAGGCAACTATGAAATGTATATATAGTTCAACAGTAGGCTTTCGTGGTACTCCAACGCAAACTTAAATGTATGTGTGGCATGGTTCAAGAGCGAATTATAAATTAAAACAAATATTCACACTTTTCTGCTATCCTATGCACCAACGGGAATCCCCTCTATGAAACATACTTCCGGTTTTTTTCTCAGCGTGTTTTAGTGAGTTATTTCCAAATATTCAAGACTAAATAACATGTGTCACTGGCCACCTGTATCGTACCCTCACATATTTTTATTTTTTTTCTGCAGTTTATTATCCCTTTCTATCGCCAGTGGCGCGCCTAAACCCTACCTACCTAACATTATTTGTGAATTTTTGAAAAATATTCGGAAAAACATAACGCCCAGATGCTGGCTCGAACCCACACCTGTCAGGCACCATTGGTTTCTGGCTTGTGGACAAGGCAAGTTAGTCCCGCCTTAGCCCACTTGGCCACAACGCTCGCCTAACATATAGTCAGTTACTTCGTGTTTTGTGAAGGTTGCGACAGCGAAGCTATGGAAAACTACAAGAGTCTTCAGGTCTTTTTTCACTTTCTGTCGATGATCGACGCACCTCCGAAGTCGCCACAAATACAGGCCTCTACGATTGTTTTTTGCATCCTTTCACTGAGCATGTACTTTCTCCACCGTTTTTATACTTATCCCACTCGTTTTCTGGCTCTAACAATCGTCGTTTTCGGCAATTTGCCATATTTAAAAGTCACGCATCAAGCTTTGATAAAAGCCAAACAAGCTAGACCGGAACTTGGTTTCATGCTAACCTCGTTTTAATTTATAATGGCGATACCCACGAGTTTTTATGAGAGGTGCCGGAAAGTTGTGAATAGGTCCTTATCTATAAGCTCAACGAAAATAAAAATTGAGGGTGGAGAGTTTTCGTCTTCTTCTACCGGTTGGCAACCACGGTAAGATTGTAAATGAAATCATTGACCTTGCGTTACTTGGTTTATTTCTGGCATTGAATTGATTAAACGGTTGGTCTATTTTGGGACCCCCTGTCACAAGAGGTTAGTTTGAACACTGCAGTGGGGCTTCAAGCCTCTAAAAGACACCTTACTGGCAGCTGTAATCATATCAGCGTCTACTTCACCCTATAGCGCAGGCACTGTATTGTTGCGAAAGCCCAGTGGAGAGCATCGACTGTGCATCGACTTTCGACTCCTGAATGCCGTAACGCAGTTTCAGCCAGAACCAATCCCGGACCCGACCGATCTATTTGCCAAGCGACAGGCACTTCTCTCGCATCGACCTCAGCAAAGGGTACTATCAAATACCCGTACAACCGCATGTCCGAAAGTACCTAGCGTTTAGCACCATTGAGGGACATTTTGAGTTCAACGTACTTCCCTTCGGGTTACACAACGCACCTAGCATTTTTAACGCGATGATGCGGAAACTCCTGGCACCCCTGAGCAGCGAGCACCTACACTCGTTTATGGACGACATCCTCACAGCAACACTTACGTGGAAGAACATGTCGCACTCCTACGACGACTACTCGCCCGCCTTAAAGACACCGGATTGACGGCAAGACCAACCAAGTACCAGATTGGGTTCACAGAATTGGAATTTCTGGGACACACCATCAGGCAAGGAAGCCTGCGGCCGTGAGAAAAGACCGTGAAACGCCTGATCGACGCTCCAAGGCCCAAGACCAAAAAGAAAGTGCAGTCGTTTCTGGGGCTCTGCGGTTTCTACCAGAAATTCATCCCCAACTACAACAGCATCGCCGTGCCACTGACCAGTGGGACCCGGAGAACCGCCCCGGACAATGTCGTTTGAACCGCCCAATGCGAGACAGCATTCCAAACCCTCAAATAGAAAAAATGACATCGGCGCCAGTACTCCATCTACCAGATTTGACGCAGCCCTTCGTTCTTCGCACCGACGCCAGTGACTTAGGCCTCGGAGCAGTACTGCTACAGCGCGACCCAAAGAATCCAGAGACGCTATTTCCTGTCGCGTACGCCAGCAGAAAACTGAGACCAGCCGAGACACACGTCGGAGAAAGAATGTCTTGGACTGGTCTGGGCCATACAGAAATTCCAATTCTACCTGTATGGGACCCACTTCACAGTTCAGGTGGACCATCAACCGCTATCGTTCCTGGCGGGCCTCCAAGTCCTTGAACTCTCGCCTGATGCGATGGGCACTCACCATTCAGGCATACTCCTTTCAAGTCGAGTACATCCTCGGCAAAGAGAACCACGGAGCCGACTACCTAAGTCGTCATCTCGTGGAGGACACAGCAGCTGTCGCCCATCCAACCCAACTAAGGGCCACAGCACCAGAATTTGTCCCGGTCCAGTAACCCCTTGCCACTCGTATCCTTAGCTACCTGTCATAGCATTGCAGCTCAGGTAGAGCAACTTTATTAGTTTGTAAATAGGACCCTAGGATAGTGCAGTGTAAAACTAGGCTCTGTAGTAGAAAAAGGTCGAATCCAGTAGACATCGCCTTTTTTCAGTTGAGGGAGCCTGTCACAAGAGGCTAGTTTGGACACTGCATTGGGGCGTCAAGCCTCTAAAAGTGTATCCTTCTTTGGCCTTTGTTCCTCACACAGACCGCCCCCCCTCCCCCCAATATAAATGTATTACGATTAGTCATAGGGCGATCTAACTAGCCGATCTCCGCCGACGAACGACTCGTGGGTAATAGCATTCCATTATGCTGAGCCCACCAACAATAGAACCCACCGACACATCCCTTCTCATCACCATCATCAGTGTGTAAACATCTTTATTGATACCGTTGCTGTACTTGTAATCATTGTCGTCGTTAGTTCAACTTTGCATCACCGCCATCATCATCATCATCATCATCATCATCATCATCATCATCATCATCATCATCATCATCATCATCATCATCATCATCATCTAATTCAATCCAATGTCCACTCACATAGCGCCAAGCTCCATGTTGAAGTCAACGCAATTCTTTTTCAAAAGGCTAGCCACAAGCGGCACAGCTTCAGAGGTGTGTGCTCTTCAAAGAATGGTAGCCGTTACGCATCTCGGGGACAACTCGTGACAACGCTGTTGAAATGCGACGAATGAAAACAGAACACTCCTCTTTTTAGGATTAACGGGACATGTGTCTCCATTCATCAACGTGTAAATGAGAAAACAAGACTGCCTATAAAGTGAAACTGATGTTAAGATCAACATTGTGCAAAAAAAAAAAAAAAAAATTACAAAATGTCTCATTTACCTTGCGAGATGACTATTTGCTTTTATATAATTTTTGAGAAAATTAAATCTAAACTTTGTATCCGAGCGTTAATAAAGAAATAGCAGTAAATTGTTTATCTTCCTTAGAGTAGAGGCACAGGCTTCCAACTGATTTAACGAAGCGGTGCGTGACGAACGTGCTCCAAGGCGTTGTTGTGAATCAACCAAGCGGGAGTATTATGTGCCTGTAATATTGAATGACGCGTAATGACTGTATCAAGAAACCAAGCTCTTTGCTAGAATAGCGAGGTGACCTTATCAAGGAGTCGAATGTCTTTTTTAAGCTCCTCACATGCTTATTTGAGAGCTTTCACCTCAGTAATGTGACCCAACAAGCTCTTCTATAATCAAACTATCTAGTACAAAAGTCTGAAGAAAAAAAGACATCCAATCTACTTTTAAGTAATAGCTGTCTCATTGCATATTTTTAACAACTTGAAACAATCTCTTAGGTTTGTTGCCCGTTTCATTCATTATTATTTTGATACTCACACATGAGGTTTGTGAAAGGTCATTGACCAGGCCAGCAGAGAACAACAGTAAGGATTATAGTCTTCTTTCTCGCTTGTGTCATCACGTGGATATTTTTAAAAAAAAATGTTAACAACGTTCATTATACCTTGGAGTTGTCTCTGAAGCGGGTCTATTAAAACAGACTCGAAGCGACTTATTTTTTTCTACTTCCCATCCGAACTCCGAAGGACTCATCTCATTTGAATTATGCATGGGATATATGTTTATAGTGTTGTTTTTGTAAGTCTGGATATACTTTGAAATAGTTGGGGGGGGGGGGGGAGGAGGGGAGGAATTAGAACGAGCCAAACATCGGTCTGTCAGCCTGTCTGTCCGTCCATCCGTCTGTCTTTCTGTGGGTCGGTCCGTTTGAAGGCATATCTCAAGAACCATGAAGCGTATTTTGACTAAACTTCATAGACACAAATAGGTTAGTGCTCCACCATTTTTCAAAATGCGTTTGGCCTTGTATCAAAAAGTTGGCTGAACCGATTTTTATAATTTGTTGGTTTGCAGATAGTTCAGATAGAGCAGTGTCATATCATTTCATGTTTTCTGTTTGCTTCGTTAGCCGAGTCGCAACAACGCCTTAATAATTAACACTGTTGAAATTGCTCATTTTTCGGCTAGGTGTGTCTGGAAATATATTTGAATGGTTTGCCACCCTCTTTGTAGTTGATTTCATTCATTTTTATTTTGCAACGGTTCCTTGCTCTCCAACCTCCGAAGTCATTAATGGACAGAATCAAAGTTCAAACTTTTCCTTTCCTTTCTGTTTCTTAATGTTGTCACTCCACGACCTCCTGTCCGTTTCAGGTTGACTACTCAAAAGTGTCAGGAGATCTGGTCACCTTTCACTTCTCAAAATAATGCTCTTCCTGTGACTCTGTGGCCGTTGACTAAACACAGAATATCCCAGATCACCAGGGGTGGAGGAGGTTGGTTACTACGGTCCTCAGAGCTCGGCTTTAGCATTCCGCACAACGACCGGGGATTTGACAACCTTTCAATGAGGATACAAGAGGATGAACCACGAACAGTGGAAGGGTGTGGAAGAGAAACACAACAAACAAACAAAAAATAATCTAAATGCGGGCATCTGAACACATGTCCCCATTGAAGTGTCTGATGATCGCTGCTCATAGTCTGATCGATGATTGGTGTATTTTGGCTATTGCGACCGTGTCATATGTCTTTTGAAAGCCTCTTCTCATGTAAGAAACATTGTTTGATTAAGTCGGAGGCGCATTTTTTCAAAATTAAAATAGCAACAACAACAACTAAAGATAGATTGGGTTTCAGCGCGCCACAAGCTGCGACTACACTTTTCCCAGGGGAGTCAGCCCAGAATTTCCCGATAAAAAGTGACAATAAAGTATCCAAAATGAAAAAATCAACAACAATTTGTTAACCAAGAAAAATTGACCCTTGAAAAACGTTGGTGGATCCCCGGCCCGATCCTATCCTATCCTATCCTATCCTATCCTATCCAATCCCATAACTCGGAGGTCGTAGGGGCACCACAGATGATCGTTTAACCAGCGTACTCCATCTTTCCCTGTCCTCAGCAACCCTGATTGTTTCGCTCAGTGTCAAACCAGTCCATTCTCGAAAGTTGCCCTCCCACCTCTTTTTCGGTCTCCCTCTTCTTCTACCTCCTTGCACTGTGCCTTTCAGGATGGTCTTTGCAAGACCTGATGATCTGGTGACGTGGCCATACCATCGGAGTTTCCGTTTTTTTTTACAACTGTGAGCAGGTCATAGTGCTGTCCAATGGCTTGTGTGATGGTCTATCGGACTTCGTCGTTGGTGATGTGCTGGGTATAGGAAACGCCCAGAAGTCTTCTGTAACACCTCATCTCCATGCTTTGTATTCTTCGTTGGAGATCTGCTGTGAGGGTTCATGTTTCGCAAGCATATAGGAAGATGGAGATGACAAGGGAGCGCAGCAGTCTTACCTTGGTCATGTAGATTGATAGTCCTGTCTGTCCAAATTGGCTTCAACCTCGCCAGGGCAGCAGTTGTTTGTGCGATCCTGGAGAGGACTTCCTGTCTGGACCCATCGTCTGATACAATGGTTCCTAAATATTTGAAGCTATGCACTGTGTTGAGGGATTGGCCTTGGACTTTGATGTCCGTGTTTGATATCCCCGATAGTGAACATATGTGTTGCAGCATGAGAAAACCAGGCTAAAGTGTCAAAATATGAAAAATTACTTATTTATTTATTAACAAAGTACTAAAAATAATCTTCAAAATGCAAAAAACCAAATTGTTTTATCTTTATTGGTTGAGGTTTTATGATTTTTTTAAATATTTTATTTTATCGGGGGCTAATTTCCAGAAATTGCCTTCAAAGTTTTAAATTGTAAAATGATCATTACTTCACAACTAGAATTTTCCCATGCATGTATTTGGTATCAAAACAATCAGGAAGATGGCAGCAATATGGCAGTGTTGAGATAAGATGAGAAAATTCACATTATACACCATCCACACAATACTGAACATAAACAAATTAAAACAGTACGCACAATTTTATTCTGTACCCATCCATAATGCATAGTGTTTTTAAACATATTAGAAATAAAACAAGTGTTTAGCAAGTCTATAATAACTCAAACACATAATAATATATCAAGAACATGGCCTGAATCAATCATTTTTCTAAAATAAACCCTATCATAATGCCCCCCCCCCCCTCCCCTCTTAAATCCCTCGTCCGTCAAGTAATCTTTTGTTTAATTGCAAGCAGCTACATCAGCTCAGTTCAAATAGTCAAACAAAGATTACAAACCTAAAACAAAAGTTTCATTAGGTAGTTTTCAGTCCTAATAATCAAGCTTTAATAATTCCCCGATTCTCCACTCCCTTCCGCACGTCGAATAAATCTGTCGCGTCACAGGTGTAAATCAAAATAACATGTAATTTTGCTCTATAAAGTTTAAATAAACACAAATATCAAAGCAAATACTAATTACTAGTAATTTGGTAAATAGTCCTCATGTTCATTTCCTAAAACAGACAAACCAACAATAATAAATACTGAGAACATAGTCAACTTGTCATGCTAGTAATATTGAATGCAGGACAGACTACTTACTTTTTCAACCCTTCCCACCCCACCCCCACCCAACAAAATATACTACTGAAATATTTTCCACACTCCTACTGTAATTCTTTCACTGATATCGCCTTTTCAACCTTTACCTAAATCTATGCAAGTAGAATGACGGATTATTAAAGACACGCCTATAGCGAAGAGGCCTACGAAACATGAATCATTGAATGAAAACAAACGGTATCGTTTAATAACGGGATCAAGCTTCTGCTCGTCAGAATCATAATCCTCATCACAGTTCCCATCGGCACCATCATAAAAATAGTCCGAAAGCAGGTCTTGGAGCTCTTCAGAAGCAAAACAGGGTCGATTCAAGGCCCTAGCTACTCTAGCAGACGACACATCTACTGACGCTGGAGACGAAGCCATCACTTCCGGTTTCCAAAAAGAATCGGTCACTTACTTTGACAAATTGTTTGTAACAAATGCAACATAAATATTGCAAGAAAACACTTGAAATAGGTGTAAGATGAGTTTATCCACATTAAAAAAATTCACTTTGAACTAAAAATCGTCGAAAATCTATAGGAAACACTTCCGTTTTTCACGACCCGGCAAGAGACGCATTTGAACACAACTTGTGTCACAAGCAAGCTTCAGAACAAGGAATTTCATGAAAAATTCATATGCCACACACTTTTATGTACCAAAAAGTAGTACCAATAGGGACTTTTCACTCCCCAGACGTTATATATCAATCCACATTGGGGATTTCCCTTCATAGTCGGACAAGAAAAGTTGGGGTATCGGAAGTCAATTAGTGCCATTGTTTTAGCAAGGTGTGATCAACACCCTTATCAAAATCAACAAAATAAACAATGTTTTAGTAATTTTTGAACAAAACCCGTTTGGGATATTAAAGAAAAGTCTTAAATAAAGACAAAGAAGCAACAATCTTAAAATTGATGGGGTAGCCTATTTTTAGTGTTCTACGGCTGTAGCAGCGAATCAATCCTGGCGTCTTTAGCCGGGTTTTGTCATGCGGCGACACATATATGATACGTACTACTGCGCTACCTGTCCGCTATCGAGGATCCACAAAATTCTTGCGGAGGGTTGATTCTTCTTTGTTAATGCGCCTGCGATTAAGTACATAAATGTGATTGTATAATTATGCGGGTGTATATGTTTGTGAAAGTCTAAAATCATTTTATAAATGAAAAGACTTTTAAATGAAGGAAAGAAAGAATCTGAAACTGATCTCTTCCCACACAATGAGTCACAGCAGACACAGCCAAGTCTCTCTCTCTTTCTCTCTTTCTCTCTCTCTCTCTCTCTCTCTCTCTCTCTCTCTCTCTCTCTCTCTCTCTCTCCATTCCTTCTCCCCCCCTTCTCTCTCTCATACGTAGAAACAATGTACCGTACATTTATACTTCCTTAATGAGCCGGCGGTACATTTTGATTCCAAGTACGAAAGTAGATCTCTTATAAACTGTTATTGAAAGTGTACAATCTGTCACAAATGACCGTAGACTAAATTCGTACTTGTAGGTTTTCAATATTGTACACGTAGTCAGTCTGTGATACTTTGTGCTTCTCTGCTTGCACCGGGGTAAGCTCTTTCTAGTCTTTTCCTTAACACCCCCTCATGTCTACAATCAGGACGGTGTCAGCGTTATTTAAGGACGGTGATCTCACACACACACACACACACACCCACACACACACACACACACAAACACACACACACACACACACACACACACACACACACACACACACACACACACACCTACTGGGATATGTTTGTTGTCAACTTGTCAGACGTTACTTACCGAGATTCAACAACAACAACTCTGCCACCCGACACGCGTGAAATCAAGAATGCAAAGAGAAAAAGAAGATGACAGGCAAATTAATCCGAAAACTCATGTGCGTGTGAACAAATGACATATACTGGTGTATAATTAGTATACCAACTCTAGACACATTAATACCAATATAGATTGTATTTATTTCAGACGCAGAAGGCCAAAGTTCCAACAAAACGCGTATATCCATAACCAGAATCACATGATTTATTATATTAACCGCTGAGCTCCACATCAGTAGACTATATATTGCTATCAGGTAAGTTAAGTTGGTATCAAATTACTTTTTGCTGTATCAGGTTAGTTATGTTGGTATCAAATGACTTTTGGCGGTATCACAATATATGGCAGCAGTTGCAGTAGAAGTAGCAGCAGTAGCAGTAGAAGTAGTAGTAGCAGTAGTAATAGTGGTAATAGTGGTAATGTTCAAAATTGGCAGCACGAACAGACCAGTGTTTCATGGCGTTACACAATGCACACACTTGCTGCAAGCGTACATCTTGGAGCATAATTATCCTGACTTCAGCAACTATTTTGTGCATGTTGGATCTCGGTATCCAGCGCCTTAACCAGTTCTGTGAGCTGGTAAGTGCGCTAACAACGAATAATCTAATAAAGCACCCGTCTCCCATTTTGTTGTGGGGCTGCTGAACGTCTTAGTTAAGTTGTGGGTATTTAGAGCGAACTTTTTTTCAAATAGTATAATAGGCCTATAACATCGATCTCTCCGATGGCCATGCTTCTAAGACTCCTACAACAGCTCTTGTTTTTCTTTCATTTTCGTGTTCACAAAGCTTTGGGCACATATAGCAGCTAGTAAATTGTGAAATCTTCTTTTCATCTCTAGTGTGATTGGGCTAAGTACACAAGCACCTTTTGGTGTGTGAAGACCACTATTAAGATAATCAAGTACTGTACACTACTTGTGACTGTGTGTATAATGTAAGTCCAGACAAAACATTTACAATTTAGAATGAAATCCTAAATGAACATTGCATGAAGTTTAATGTCTACACCCACCATTGGCAACATGTCAGGACTGGAATAACTATCTCAGGGAAGAAAAGGTAGGGACCTAAATCAACACTGAACCATCAGAGCAATCATACTGGCAAGATGGACAGTGGAAATTAAAACTTTCATCTTGTCCCACAACGAGATTCGAACCTTTGTCATCGGTGTACCAGTCAAACGCTCTACCACTGCGGGAACCCATAAAATCCTGTGTCGTGTCTGAAGAGTACACAATATGGCGATATTACTTATGTTACTTGTCATAATTATTTTTCCTTTCTTTTTTTATTTTGCTACAGCTCTCGCTGTATATGATTTTATAGTAGTTAACATCAGTTTGACTTTTATTGTCATAGTATACTGCTGCTTGAATTGATTCATGATGATAATATTGGACTAATAAAATAGATAGGTTACATGTTATATACCCATTCTTTTTAGTTTACCAAAGTACTACTGACCATATTATTTCCTTCCTGTACCTTGAGGAAGAGTTTTTAAATAGACTTGAAAGCTTGGTTTTTATGTGGAGTTGTTTTGTTTTTATTTTCTCTCTCCATTTTGTACACACACTACTATTAACTAAAATTTTTGATCGTGCTAAAAAGGATGGGTTAAAACTAAACTAATAAACTTTACACACACAAAAATCAGTAATGTAATTTAATTCACTAACGGCATGTCATGAACTAAATTTGTGATTTCATTAAAACGATTTCCTATAGATTAGATTACTTTTTTTTTTTACACGTTTCACAATTGTTTTAAATGTTGACACTCTCTTTTCCAAACTGCATTGTGTGGCCTTAACTTAACACGCCCTCTGCTTCCCCGCTTTCATCTTCTTTCATCTCTGTCATCTTCTACCGTTGTTCTTCTCCCACCTCCCTTCCGTGTCTCGTGCCTGTTTTCGTTTGTATTCCCTTCCTCCTTCTTCCTAAGTGTTTGTATTACATTTTCTCCTTCCAATTGTATGTCGTACTTTCCTGCAGAAATATTGATTGATAGATTGAAATGTATTTATTTTATTTATTTTTTTTCCAGCATTAACATTATTAATTAATTAATTAATTAATTCTTACTAAGAGCCTCTGGGTATATTCAAATAACAGCTTTTGACACAAGTCATTCATAATTTCGAGAGGAAACAAAAAGAATGAACAAGAGGGCAAGCCTTTCAAATATACTTCCAGACACTCACACATATAGCGGTCAAAATCGACATTCTCAAAAGTGTTCATTTTCTAAACGGCGTTGCGACTCGGCTTTATCCTAGCGAAGTAAACGCAAAAAAACAGGGAATTATATGCCACTATTTGAAACTATCTGCAAGCCAAATAATATCCAAATCGGATCAGTCAATGTTTAGATACAGCGCAAAACGTGTTTGGAAAATGGTGAAGCACAAAGACCTTGACCAATGAGAAAATACAAATACGAATAATTTAGCATGCGTAGAAGTAGTTCAAGTAGTCTATCTGCAAAGTAAACTTCATTGATTCATTAAGTCTCCTCTCTGAAAATCCTTATCGGGAAGAGAGGGGACTATAAACTCATACACATACATACATTGATTCATTTATTATTGAGACAGCTTGAGACAGCTCAAGAGGCTCGGACTTAACCAGACAATACTCGCGCATTTCTATCGCGCCGTGATTGAGAGTATCCTGTGCTTCAGTATCACAGTCTGGTTTGGAGGCGCCACTTCGGGCGAGAAGTTTCAACTCGAAAGAATTGTGAAACGCGCGGCAAAAATCATAGGTTGCGATTTATTATCCCTCGCGTCCTTATACAGCACGCGTTTGGCAAGAAGGGCCAGCAACATTACTGGCGACCCATCCCATCCAGCCAACCATCTGTTCGAGCTCCTCCCGTCAGGCAAACGCTTCAGAGCACTAAAAGTTAGAACAAGCCGGTTTAGACGCAGCTTCTTCCCCGAGGCTGCCCTCTCAGTACCAGTGTCCTCAGTTATCCACATAGCATGAGCTAGGTGTTATACTTAAACGCCAACTTATTAGTTGCGATAATGTGTTAGAGGTGCAATTGTGATTCTTTAATGTATTTTATTTTATTACGTTTTAATTTAGATACCCATGTGGGTATGCGTGAGTATGCGTGTGCGTGTGGGGGTTGCGAGTGAGCGTGTGCCTGTGCTTTACTCCTTAAAATAACTTCCTCTATTAGAGTATTTTAATGTTTTAATGTCCAGTGGAAGGTTGTTTGTTGTTGTAGAAGGACTGAATGTTTTACCGCATCACCAAAACAAAATCCTATGTATTTTGAATTCATTGGGTAATAAAGTGTCTTGACTTGACTTGACTTGACTTGACTTGGATTGAGACAAGGCAAACAGTGTGTGTTGAACAAAAAAGTGAAATTCGGAGCGACGGACCGACAGACAACTGGACTGCTACTGAAGGATGGCCCATGATTTGAAGTACCTGTATACCAAAACTCAACAAAATCGCTTTAGCCGTTTTTGAGATATCGAACGAAACATGATTGACTCCAGTGACGTTGGTGAAGGTAGAGCAACTATGAGGGCACGGGAGGCATGCCATTAACCTAGGTAATGTTCCGATGAAGTTTGCTCAAAATCTGTTCAGTTCTTCTTGAAACATGGTTTCCAACGGACCGACCGATCCACAGACCAACAATTTTGCTTTTTCAGAGTATGTCCAGATAAGTCTGGAAATAATAATAAAAAACAACAACAAAACGACAACAGCAACAAAACAAGGCTATCCCTATCAAGTTTCAATTACCACAAGCTCGACAACACCATAGACGTCAGATGATAAACATAACAGTCCTTCCTAATTATATCTAATTTCTTCCTGTTGTTTTTCTTCCTCCTTCTCGTTGTAGTTCTCGTTGTTGTTGTTGTTGCTGCTGCTGCTGTTGTTGTTGTTTTTGGTGTTGTTGTCGTCGTTATTTTTTTCTTGTTCTTCTTCTAAGTCTACTAACTTTCCTCTGCAACAGGCTCAAAGAGAAGCGTGCCACTAGTGGCGTAGTATTATTATTACATCATCATCATCATCATCATCATCATCATCATCATCATCATCATCATCATCATCATCATCATCATCATCATCATCATCGTCATCATCATCTTCGTCATCGTCATCATTTTAATCACAACTACTAGCACAATTATCCTCCTCATCATCAACATAATCATCATCATCATCATCATCACCATCACCACCACCACAACTACTACCATCATCATCATCATTTCCCTCCCACCCACATTTATCTTCCACTCTCCCCTGTATGTTCGCTCTATAATATCATCAATGTCTTCCTGTTTTTGCACCTCGTTCGACTGAACTGGCCATACTTGGCACTTCCGGCTGAGTATTCTTTCCACCTCCACCTCCTCCACCCACGCACGACCTGTCTCAGCCTCCCTTGTTCTGTTGCTGTAGCAACAGGTTGCACTTCCTCTTTCTTCTGCTTTTTCTTCCGTTCTTTCCTTTCGTATGCGAATGAATGAATGAACGAAGCTTTATAATTTAGCACATAAATGTTTCCAGCCATCTTCTGGCCACAAATCGATTACTCTTCCGTAGGAATCTCACTTCGATCTTGAACAATCTGAATGCGCATTCCCAACATGGTCAACAGGTAATAGTAGACTACTGCCGTGCGGTGACAACAAGAACTAACCGAAATCCAGCAGACGCCAATTCAGAGAATATTGACATTGCATCTTTTTTCTGTGATTTGATGACATGTTTGTCGCAGTGGGTCGCAACTAATAACACCTGCCATTCTAGAATTCACACACATTGAAGATGGGTCTCGTTGTGTCCTCTGTGATGATGTCAAACACACAGCAAGGTGGTAGCCTCGCCCAGTACCTTTACACGTGGAGAGGCCAGCGTATGCCTCTACTAGTCTCAGCTACGCAGGGTGGATTAACACATCTCATTTTTGGCATTAAGTCCAATTTGTCTGTTTCGTCATCATATATGAGAGTCAGTCTGTTTTTCTGTTTGTCTGAAACAGATTGCGTGCCATGCCGCGCCATAACCTCTACGCTTTGCGTGCCATATAACCTCTACGCTTTGCGTGCCATAACCTCTACGCTTTCGCGCCATTTAGGTTTCTTTACAAAGACCAAGATGTAATAACGAATGTAACATTACAAATCAAACTCAGCATAAAATTTTACACTAAATGCAGTCTCATTTTTTTGAAATAGACTTAAATATATTTACTATTATTTAATAAATAGGCTTCAAATTTTGAAGCGCAAAAACACAAAACCACTGGTTTCCTTTAATTTAAACAAACAATAACAACCAACAACACGTAGTTCAAACAAGATGGCGAGCTATTCAAGTGTAGACTATGTATTTCCAGCCAGAAATTCACACACGTAGCCAAAAAATAAGCTTAAACATTTTACAAAAGTGTTAATTTCTTGGCGGTATTGTGAATCGGCTTTATCCTAAAGAAACAAAATTAAAACATGGAATGGTGGGCTATTATCTGAACTATCTGCCATGCAAGTAAAAAAAATTATCTAGATCGGTTCAGTCATTTTTGATCTACATCCCAAAACGTGTTAGAAAATGATGAAGAACAGCAACCTAAACCTTTGAAAACCGCACATTTTAATATGAATGATCTAAAATACTTTCCACTATGAAACACTCGCATAGTAAAAATAAATAAAAAGAGTCGGTTCAGTTATATTTGATAAGGCCCCCAAAAAATGTATTTTGAACAAACAAAACGTGAAAGTCGGAGGGATGGACAGGCGACCTGACTGCTACTTTAGAGTTTTTAGAGTTTTATTTCAAGACACATGATTTTAACGATCTATACAACGAAAGGCTATACGCCCAGGGGGTAGCCAAAATGATTGACTATGAGGTGAAATACCTGTAATCCAAAATTCAAGCAAATTTGTTCAGGCGTTTTTGAAATGTACAGCAACATGTGTTTTGCAACAAATTGACTCCACCGACCTTCACCTTTGTGGTAGAGCAATTATGATGGCACAGGAGGCTGGTAACTAAGCCAGGTATTGTTCCTACGAAGTTTGGTCACAACCCGTTCAGTGTTCTTGAGATATGGCGTGCAGTTTACGGACAAAGAGACCGACTGACGTTTGGCTCGTTCAGATTCCCGACTATTTCACAGTATGTCCAGATACCATCTTGAAATGCAAAAACGAATATGTTTATTACAAAGCAAAGTCTGACAGAGAACTATAAATCAGTTTATTATCAAATAAACAGAATTAAATTAATAGCCTACATTGAAGTCTATGCCCAAATAAAAAGAACTCTCTCGAATGTATTTACTAACAAAACACAGTCTGACAAGAGCACTATACTTTAGTGTCTGCTGGCGATGCGGTCTCGATTATCGATCCGCGAGAAAAGTGCTGTGCAGGTGTATAGGAGAATGAGTCACCGTGCTATTCTGGACCTGATCCTGTGGTCCCAGCCGAATGTGTAGGCGGTATTCGATGTCATTGACCGGAAAACCTGAAGCTTTCCATCTTGCTGCTGCTGTAGCTGCTTCCAACCCACCAGCGGTAGTACACTCGTACTTGGAATATTACATGAATTTTATAGAGGGAGGACAATTAAAAAGTGACAAGAGTGAGGGGGTTAAGGAGGGGAAAAAATGAGGAGGAGGAAGAAGGAGGAGGAGAACAGGAAAGCGAAGAAGAAGAAGAAGAAGGAACGTCTTTTAGAAAGGAGAGCAATTGCGCAGTTTAAAGGTGAAAGAAGCCGTAGGGCGACAGAAGGAGGAAGAACAAGAAAAGTGGAGAGAAGATGACGATTGCAAAAATAGAGAGAAAACGACCGAAGAGCGAGAGAAGGAAAAGATGGAACAATAACTTCATGGGCAAGAGAAGGAAAAGATGCATGGAACAATAACTTCATGGGCGAGAGAAGGAAAAGTTGGAACAATAACTTCATGGGCGAGAGAAGGAAAAGATGGAACAATAACTTCATGGGCGAGAGAAGGAAAAGATGGAACAATAACTTCATGGGCGAGAGAAGGAAAAGTTGGAACAATAACTTCATGGGCGAGAGAAGGAAAAGTTGGAACAATAACTTCATGGGCGAGAGAAGGAAAAAATGGAACAATAACTTCATGGGCGAGAGAAGGAAAAGATGGAACAATAACTTCATGAGCGAGAGAAGGAAAAGTTGGAAAAATAACTTCATGGGCGAGAGAAGGAAAAGTTGGAACAATAACTTCATGGGCGAGAGAAGGAAAAGATGGAACAATAACTTTATGGGCGAGAGAAGGAAAAGTTGGAACAATAACTTCATGGGCGAGAGAAGGAAAAGATGGAACAATAACTTCATGGGCGAGAGAAGGAAAAGATGGAACAGTAACTTCATGGGCGAGAGAAGGAAAAGATGGAACAATAACTTCATGGGCGAGAGAAGAAAGAGGTAGATAACCTTTTTCAAAGTTGTGATGCACGCACTTAAACAAAATATCTACGATTAAAAAAGAATAAAAAGTTTAAAATTATCAAAGAAAAGCAACAACACCACCAACAATAATAGCAACATTGAAAATGAGACAGAATATATGAATTAATTAACTAATGAACAAGAAAAATAAAATGTATAATGAATGGGAAACAAGCGAAAGAAAAGAAAGACGTCATCTCCATCTTCCTATATGCTTGCGAAACATGGACCCTCACAGCAGATGTCCAACGAAGAATACAAAGCATGGAGATGAGGTGCTACAGAAGACTTCTGGGCATTTCCTATACCCAGCAAATCACCAACGACGAAGTCCGACAGACCATCACACAAGCCATTGGACAATACTATGACCTGCTCACAGTGGTGAAAAAACGGAAACTCCGATGGTATGACCACGTCACCAGGTCTTGCAAAGACCATCCTGCAAGGCACAGTGCAAGGAGGTAGAAGAAGAGGGAGACAGAAAAAGAGGTGGGAGGACAACATTCGAGAATGGACTGGTTTGACACTGAGCGAAACAATCAGGGTTGCTGAGGACAGGGAAAGATATGAGTAGGTTGGTTAAACGATCATCTATGGTGCCCCTATGACCTCCGAGTTATGGGATAGGATAGGATAGGATAGGATAGTTTGCTTTTAATAATGTGTATATATGTGTACGTGTGTGAGTATGCAGACATGGACTTTCGCCAACGCCAAAAAGCTGGCGGAGAGGTTCATCAGCATCAGTTGGTGCACGTGCAAGTGAGCCTCCTGCCGTAAGAATGGTGGCAGCTGTACCTGCTGCTTGCCCTAGTGATGAGGCTTGATGCTGCAAGTCAAGTCAGATTCCAGGTCGCACACACACACACACACGCACACGCACACGCACACACATACACATCATTATTTTGCGTAACATTAAGTTCGATAATTTATAGATAAAATTTGATCTTGCAAGTACAAGTAGCAGATCCTTGGAAAAGATAAAATGGTGTCAAATTTCGACAACAATTCTGCAGGAGCCAGTAAATTCCGTAAAGTCAAATCCGTTTGAGCTCTTTTAAGGAAAGGCGCGTGTACATTATTTAGTGTTACATGCGGCTGTTACAAGGATGAGTTTTGCAGTTGCCAACATTAAATAAATAAATAAATACTGCATATTCACGAAACATTTTACATCCTAATTAGATCTGGTTACAATTCAAAGAGACGCTGTAAATAATACCTGCGTGACTTGACATTGATTGTAGCTTTTCCCTTCTGTTTTTTAATTTTTTGTTGGGGGTGGAGTATGGGTATGGGTGTGCGTGGGGAGGGGGGGGGGGGAGGAGTTTATGAAAAGATTTCCTGAGATAGAGACAGGGAGAGAGACAGACAGAGATGGCGACAGGGAGAGAGACAGAGAGAGAGAGAGAGAGAGAGAGAGAGGGGGGGTAGGGTGGGAGGAGGGGCGTAAGTTTGGAAATACAATAAAAACCAGGTCCTCTAGGTCCTTTCATATAGTGGTGGATTCTAGTTTGAAGGGTCAGATAAATGTCATGTCAGGAACTGACGTACAAGGTGACAACCTAGCATAATATACCTAATTACTGATGAACAGATAAGTGGAAATCATAATAGCTGCCTTTGACACGACTAGTCAAAATAGTATTTTCGCATACTGCATTCAAATGTATCTGATTTTGTGGAGCTGCCTGTAGCAACGCTGAAAACGATGCTTGAGACATCCCGTTTAGATGATTGTCAAAATTGCCAAGAAAGCAAGCAACGATATTGCTTAACAAAGGTTTGATATGCAGATTAATGTCTTCAATAACATTTATGTGCGTATGTTTGGAAAACAAACGTGTTTCAAATCGCATTTCTTTCTGCGAGCTTTTGTGGACGATTAGCTAGATAAAACAGGCGATTAAATATTGTAAATAAATACGTGTACCTATAAACAGTTGACAGAAACTGATGTGCAAGACCGTTCGCAAACATGGCACAATCTGGAGTATTATCACATGATCAAAGTTCGCGGGCTTTGCCGACTGTTTCTTAATTTTGTTTGTTTCTGTTATCAAATAAATTAGCAGTTCTATTGACTGGTCCACAGTGTGTACCTGCAAGGTTTGTTTAATCTGTAGAACATCAAGGTAATCTTATAAATTGCACAATTTGTTTTGAAGTGAGTGCAGAAATTATTACAAACTACAGCAATAACAATAACAACAAATAGGCCCTATCTTTAATAATAGTTTGTTGCCATTCTCTCTCACCAATCTTTTCCATATAGGCCTTTAGGTTATATTACGTATCAGTAGGACTACTCTATTGCTTATGTTATTCATATATATATGAGAGAGAGAGAGAGAGAGAGAGAGAGAGAGAGAGAGAGAGAGAGAGAGAGAGAGAGAGAGAGAGAGCTAGTTCTACTATAATTTGATAAATTTGTGATATGACCTTTATTGTATGACATCAGTTCGAATGCCCAGGCAGATTGTCTTTCTTTTGACATAAAAATAGTTTCATACTGCTAATCAGATAGCAGTAGCCTACCAAGTAGCCTAATTATTATCGAAGTGGGCGTCCATTCATAAGCGCTAGGATAATGAATGTGCCAGTCCATGTTATTGGCATTTACAGGTAATTGCTTTTTGGGATGTCGGCGGGTTGTCCTAGAGGACGATGGCGATGCCACAGGTACTGATGATTATGACGATTATCGTGATGACGACGTTGATGATAAAGACGTTGACGATGATGACAAAGATGATGATGATGATGACGATGATAAAGATGCAAACAGTGACGACGATAATGTCCACGAGGGAGAGAAAGAGGATGATTTTATAATAAACTTAGTAATCTCACAAGATTGTATTGATGAATAGTAGCATAGAGGTAATATGAAATCACGGATGCGGGGTTTGTAGGAGTTCACAGAAAAGTAGGAAAAGCAGTCTGCAAGTCCATTGCTTTGATGAGCATTTCCTGTTAAGTACTAAACTAACACACTTTGCCTGAATTTTATCTCAAGGATCACTGGCCATTGTTTTGTATTTTTATCACCACGTTCCCAATACATTAGTTGGCTGGGAGAAGATGAGGGCATAGAGAAGGTACCTATATATTTCGAATAATATCAAACTTCCATATAAATTCTTCATATTTTAAAAGTTATTATAAATTATTTTGTCTTATCCTAAAATTTTCTTCAAATTTAATCCAAAATTTCTTATATGGCTTCACTATTTTATTGTACAACTTTAACCGTATGTGTTATGTGTGTGTGTAGAGTATGAGAGGGAGGAAGAGGTCCAAGAGTGAGTGGTGGACGATATAAAATGTGGCCATTTTCACTGTCCATTTTAGCAGTATGATTGCTTTGGTGGTTCAGTGTTGATTCAGGTCCCTACCCCTCTTTCCCTGGGATGGTTATCCCCGTCTGCCATATCGCCAAAGGTGGGTGTAGAGGTTAAACCTCAATGTTCATTCAAGAGTGAGTGGATAGTGCAGGGTAAGGTGAGAGATGTAAGTCAGTAACAGTGAAAGTATTTACATGAATGTTTTTACCAACATCTCAGTATGTTCCAGGTGCTTTGTAAATATGTCACTTGGCGAAATAAAGTCTGTTATCTGTTATTACTGAGGAATGACTAATTTTATTCATGTTTCACATGACCACTTGTATAATGAAACAGTTGAAGACGCAAATAAAGATTAGTGATTCAGTGTTTTCTACACCAGCAAGTCAGGTGATAGATGAGTAACGGTCAAGAGGTCACAACCGTTGCCTCAGGCTTACGTCATTTTGTGTATTGTTTTATATCTTTCAAACAAGACTGGTTATTTAATCAATAGTCATGTAGGTGTGTGTACGTTTACAGAAGAATACATTTCAAGGTTTTCCTGCCCGCGATTTACTAGTGTGTTGTGAATCAACTCGTGAGCTTCAGTCACAATTTTTATTGTATTTATCTTTGTCAACTTTTTTGGTTTGTTTTAGAGTCTTCCTCATTGAAATTATAAGAAGAAAAAAAAAAAAACCCGTCCATTAAAAATAAATAAACACATAAATAAATTAAAGAAACGAGCTACTCGATAGCCAATGAATGCTTTTGCCAATCGCACGCTTAAATTAACATTATCAGCTAGCAAAAAGGGACGAATTGAAATGCTGTAGAATAATTAATAAATGTTTCAAATATATGGTTGAATATTACAAATACGGTGTACATTTGTGCAATATTTAGCTTTGATTCTATGCTTTGATTACATTCAACAATATGCTTGTCCACTATGACTCATGTATAAGTTGTACAGAGGGAGACAGCTTGTCTGGTCGCGGTTACTGAAGCAAGGGGGTGTTTATGTACGAATCAACCCATAAAAGATTAAATCATGTTTTTGTTCATGTTTTTCTTTAAAACAACTTACTTCATCCCCTAGTTATGTAGGTGTAGGTTGTACAGAAGGAGGCCTTTCTAAGCTTGCTTGAAGACTTGCAACATTTATGAATCATAAATTCTTGGGGTATCGCGCCTTTACAGAAATATTCATTAGTATTCCGAGCAGGTTCGTCCTTCATTTGACGATTACTTGTATAAAGTAAACTAGGTTGTGGTTGTGGTGCATCTGTAGAGATGAGAGTTTGTTCAATCAATATTAATTCATTTCTAAACGTGGGCATACTTGTAGTAGGTATGGTGTATACATAATTAATTTGTAATGGAACTAGATATAATTGGTAACTAACGGAGTATATGAATGAATATCTCTCTATTATTATATATCTCTCTCTCTCTCTATACATATATATATATATATATATATATATATATATATATATATATATATATATATATATATATATATATATATATATATATATATATATATATATGTATATGAGAAAGTTGAGAGAGATTTTCAGAATAATCATAATTGAAGAAGTCTGTCATAGTTTAATTATAATTATTTAATTAAGCCTCCTGTTGCCATTAATGCTGATGATGATGCTGTCTCCGCCACTACTGACGATGATGAAGACGACGACAACGACGACGATGATGATGAGGAGGAGGACTCGACGATGATGATGATGATGCTGATGATGACGAAGATGACCTTGACGACGACGACAACGATGATGATGATGATGATGATGATGATGATGATGATGATGATGATGATGATGACAACAACGATGGCGACGATAACATGGAAGCAGAAGGGTGTTTGCAGTCACTCCCTCCCTCATGGACGCTGATATAAAAGAGCAATATATTTCATTACTGTCAATGACATATTCATTCGAACGCTACCACACAACATCAAGACAATAAAAGCGAGACGCACAATACAGCACGTTCGTTTTAAACCCTAGGATTAAACTGAAAATAAACAACCCACTGGCAGGGGCATTCAACCAGAACCAGGATCCTTTTAAGGGAATTACTCCTCAGTGACACAATCCCTACAGCATACGTCAGTAAGAGCAACCAACCAACACAAATATGCTCGCGCGCACATGAGCGCACACACACAAACACCACCACAACCACCCTTGATACACACACGCACACACATACAAACAGTACTACAAAAACATACACTCTCATACACCGCACGCATGGACGAAGGCAGGCAGGCATGCATGCTAAAACACACACACTCACACACATACCCACGCACACACGCATACACACATACATTAGCCCACGTAAAGTGACATGATTTCCCCCAACAAATAATTTGTTTATTCATGGTTTGTGTTAAAGGATGACAGCAATTGCCTATTAAAATACACCCTAATCTCTAACAGAGGAAGAAGAAGAAGAAGAAGAAGAAGACGCAGTGAAGATGAATTATTTATGGTATTTTTTCTGTTCGATAAAGAGCACTATACTAGACCTTTAGTATGAGCAAAAAAAATTCAAAATAAAATTTGAGTTACATTTCGTCTCTTAATCTCGATCTCCCAGCCTTTACATCACTCGTTTGAGTGATAAATATATGTGTGCTACGTATGTAAGAGTGTGTAAATGCGAACTTTTATGTTAGTACAGATCGCCGCACTTTGAGCCTTATAAGCAATTTTGGGAAATAAAGAAATGCGTGTATATAATATAGCATTCATTATTATTATTATTATTATTTTTATTATTATTATTATTATTATTATTATTATTATTATTATTATTATTATTATTATTATTATTATTGTTGTTGTTGTTGTTATTATTATTATTATTATTTTTTTTTTTGTATGAGTGTGTGCGCGCGCGCGTGTGTGTATGTGTGTGTGTTTGAGAGAAAGAGACACACACACACACAAAGACAAAGATAGAGACAGAGGAAAGGAGAGGGAGGGAGTACGTGAGATCAATGCATGAAACATTCTTCACTGTCAATGCGTAATAAAACCGTAGATTTCATTGTCCGTTGTAGCAGAATTAATGTTACCTCACTGGTACAGTTGCAAACATTCAGAAAGCAGTTACGGTAAAAACTTCATTTTGAGCACTGAATAGTCAGTTATTGTACTGACAGAAATCAATTCAATTCAATTCAATTCAAGATTTAGTCGCCAAGTGACATACATACAGTTATAGTATACATGACATAAAGAATGCTTTAGATCAGCGGCAGGCATGCACAAGATACATAACAAACAAATAAAGCATAGCTCTAGTACGACCTATGTAACCACCATTATACTAGACAGCAGACCCACACCTGACTAGAACACTTATGTAGAACATAGAAATACAGACATCAACAAACACAACCGAATTACAGATAACAAAACAGGTGCATGATTTTTAATGTACATCATCAGACACATCAAATATACAGATGACTAAAATAGATTCACACGCAGAAGCACCCTCCCGCAATTCATGACTAATATGACTATACAAGTGCACGCAATAAGGAGCAGCCTAAATAATCCTTATAATTGATTTAAGTGTCTGATAGACCACAGGAAGAAGCCATTCAGTGAGCGTGTGGTTTTGCTGGGGAGGGAACGGAATCTACGGCCTGAGGGGAGCATCTGGAAGAGCACGTGGGCGGGGTGGGACTCATCATGGATAATATGTTTGGCTCTGCGTGTGACACGTTGCGCGTGTAAAGCCTCGATGGACGGGAGGGCCCCACCAACGCATCTTGAAGCCTGGCGCACAACACGGTCTAAACGCTCTTTATCTTGGATGTTTGCGTTGGAATACCAAACAATGAAAGCCAATAACACTTGAATGAATGTATGTGGATGGGGAGAAAGACCTTCGGCCTTGCCAGTTTTGTAATTTGACTTTCAGATGGCGTGAGGCGGCGCACCCCGAATGGCTAAGCAATTCTTGTATTACTTGTGTTGCGTTGTTTAATACAGAATATCCTAGCATATTGAGGCAGGCGACAACAAGGTTTGGTTTGGAGACAGGCTCAGATTATTATTTTGTATTGCCTTATTTCTGGTCTGTTCTTGTATGCGGGAGTGTGGTCGTCATTGATAGTTAGGCCTAGAGTTACTCTACACAGATGTCATAGGTTTTGAAAGTCGCCCTTTATTCCTAATAATAATCCTAGATGCTATACGCGCCTTAGTTCTAAATCAGACTCAAAGTGCGGCGATCTGCAACCAATCTGACAGTTAATAACTAATAAACTAATAAGAATAAAATATTGTTAAGTAAGGAAGAGAAGTTATTTTGCCCTAACCGTAAGTTTAGGTGGTGATTAATAAACTGCATAGTGTGACCAGTGTTACGCTTTCCCACACCGTTCATTTACTTAATTACAAGCCAAGTCACTATCAGTCACCGGGTTCTTCATCGTCAACTATCACTGGTCACTAATTACTTTCTGCCTATACTGTAGTTCTATAGCTTGACCACTTAGAATGGGAGTTAGTGTTGTTGTTTTTTTCCTAAGCATCCTGAGTATTAGAGACTGTTGAGGTATAAGCTTGCCTCAATGCCTGATACCCAGTGTACGTGCAAAAGAATCAACATTTAACATAAATTGAATGATACGGAATTAATCATAATAAATAATAATAATAATACTGGATGCTATATACGCGCCTTTCCCCAAATCAATCAGGCTCAAAAAGCGGCGATCTGTACCAACATACAGGCTCACCTGTCTCATCCATCCTCACACACACACACACACACACACACACACACACCCACACACACACCCACACACACACACACACACACACACACACACACACACACACACACACAACAAATACACTTCCACCACTCGAACAGGTGGTATAAAGGCAGGGAGATCGCTATTGGAAGACGGAAAGAAAATCGAATGTTAATTTTTTAAATGTTTATATTGACTGCGTCCAGTACCATTATATACATATTACATTATATTACCTTTATATACATTTCAAGTATCATCGCTTTCATCTGCATAGCGTTGAGCATCGAGCTGTCCCTTGCATATAGATGAACTTATTTTTCTCTCAAACTTCCACAGCTTTGAAACATCGTTCATGGTTGTTCATCATTGATTGCGGCCCATTTCCTACCCACTGAAAGACCTTGTATGATGGTAGTGGTGTAGCATGTATCGAAGTGAATGAACGACTTGGGAAAGTGTAACACTGGTCACACTACACAGTTTATAAACCAATTCAATGCCCGATCACGGTGTTTAAAATTTGCTTTTTTGTTTTTAGTTTATTTTTTGTTGGCTTGTTGTTGTTGTTATTGTAAACAGCACCATTCTGCACATCAACCTCTGTTCTGTAGCTTGAAAACACATTGTGGGGAGTTTGCAAACAACACTGCTTGTATATGCCTGTCTGTCTTAATTCGATCCGCTCATGATATGGAACAAAAATACATATATGATTGAAAAAATGTGTGCCTGTCTGTCTGTGTGTTTTTGTGTCTGTGAACTTGTCCTCCATTGAAATTCACAGTTTACCTCTCTGTGACGGTAGGTTCTATTGTTGCTGGGCTCTGCACAATGGAATGCTATTACTTACTCGTCGTTCGTCGGCGGGGATCGGCTAGTTAGATCGCCCTATGACTAATTTAAATACTTTTATATTTTTGGGCCGGTCTGTGTGAGGATGTGGTTACAGAGATAGGGAGAAAAGTGTAAAAGATTCACTGACACACTAGCTCTCGCACGGCTTTGAATCATAGGAAGTCCAGCCACTTGTTAACAGTAAATATCACACAGTTTTTTTTCTACTCTATACCTAATTATCTAAGCACTACATTAACTTAAATGTCCAAAATTTAATATATCTAGGATTAACTTAACAGTCCAAAAGTCACTTCGAGCAGTTCGGAGAATGGGTAGATCTTACCTATTCTGCTACTGTTCTCGATACACTGTGCCATCCCTGGTCTTTGTTCTTGTTTTGCCTAATTTTCTTTTTCCCGGAAGAGTGGACCACCGTACACAGTCCCTATAAATCGGTGTTCATGCACTTTTTCTACGGCACTTAACTGTAACGTCGAGGTGTTGTGCTGCTTTCTCTTCGTCTCGTTTGTTGACTACTGAGCTATTGGAGCTCAGTGCTCGCTGCTCAGTTGCAGGCCGCGTGTCCTGGATAACTCTCAATGGGGTCTGTCTCCTGCCGCGGACCAAGCCTGCTCGTCTGCAAAACATAAAACAAGTTTCTGCAACGTCTTGCTTACAAAGGGAGTGCAGAGCGTCTCACTGTTGGCAGAAACAGCCCTCAGCGAGATCGCCTCCACTTAAACAGATAAGAGACGAGCAATCTTCTAAGTCCGTGGTCCACTGGAATCTCCAACATAATTCCTACATATATACATCATGGTTAAAATAAACACAGGGAGAAGTAATTAATAATATACACCTTCTAGCCACTGGTCTGCAATAATACCAATGTGAGAAAGAACAGTGGGTCAGTAGGGGCTACCTCGTGGTGTCGAAAACCGGTCGCATGGGTCAGCCACGTGGTCAAACAAAGTTTTACCAACATTCACAATTATAAAACATGGCAAGACTTCACAAACATAATCCAATAATAATATCAATAAATCTCGTGAAACAAAAGATCCATCATTTACCTTTTTGACAATGTCAGGTTATGGCTATACTGTGTTGAATGGATTTCACCCGTCACCTGCATAGTCTTCTGAGAGAGAACTTTTCAGCGCGTCTGTCCCTCTCGGGTGTGGTTTAAACAAAGACTGACCTTAACCATGTGGCCAGCTAAAGTCCGCGATATCCCATAAGCCTTAGCGCCCTCGCGGGGGCTGACGGATCAGTTGGATTATGTTACGGCATACCTAGCGAAAATTTTCCCTACACATGCTTAGAAGCAACATAACTTTTGTCGTCTGCTAGGCATCGAATTTCAGTTACAAAGGCCAAAGAAGAATTAACTTTTAGAGGCGTGAAGTCTTACTGCAGTGTCCAAACTAGCCTCTTGTGACACTCTCTGTCACAGTCGGTCTCTGAGCTCTGGCCCTGTTCTCAGCCATTTTCCCCCCCTATTCGCATGCTGGCTCAGCGATCCAAGCTCCGCCCCTCCGGACAGTCCCACGCGATCCTGGACTGGACCCGGTGATGAGTAAGTCAGTCTGCTCCTACATGCCCTGCCGAACACACCGCTTTCCGAGGACACGTCTGCACCACGTTGCGACCACTGAGCCTCGCCAATATTCTCGTGTTTCACCCGTTCCTTGGTCCAGGTAAGAGTAGTGACTTATTTCATATCATTTAGCATTCCCATCACCCGTCGATTTCCCTACATGTTCGTATGTCTTGTAGATATTTACGTCCATGTCTGTGGTTTGTCTTGATGTATTGCTTATGATATATGTTTTGCTTCATCGATCCATTGTTTGTAGTCTAATTGTTGCACTTGCCATGCTTGTATTTATACCTGTATTTCCCCCTGCCTAGATCCTTGTATAAATCCCCCATGCCCTGTTGCCCTATTATTTAGACTAAAATCCCCATTGCTTATAATCCCCCTGCATCCTGTAATTACACCCTTTGGTTCTCCCCTGATCCTATTGTATAAATATCCACCCCTGCTGTCCATCACCCCTTCTCAGGCGCCGAACCTCGTATACTTTAGCGGCCGCCAGTAAATTCTCCCAAACCCCTGTAGCCATTGTTGTTACAAATAGACCGTTGGAAGACGCCGGTCAGTCTTGACCCGGCGTCCCACAATTCAAAATCTGACTGGCATGCGCACCGAATGGCGCAGCATCCAGAGCGTGTGTGCACCTCTGATGCTGAGAATGATCATTTGCAGAACGGGTCTTTGTGAGGGCTGTAGCAAGACTCCACGCCGCGTGCAGCCCTATCTTTTGGCTGTCACTGATGACGCGTGACGCAAGACCACCGGCCAGTACACATGCCCGGTTCCGACCCAGCTAACTGTTGCACCATCAACGCGACCTAGTGACCTGCATTGGTCCACCCACGCGAAGCCACTGACCAGTTACTCAACCGCCATCCAGCCACCTGAGGCAACCACCGCCTACGCACCTAGCAGTTAAGTGCGCACCTTGCTCACACCACAACTCGGCGTGTATCTGAATACCCACGCTAAAATCATCCAGCCACCCATTGCCACCTGATGATGTTGGTCTATATTCGCCCCAGTGACACTTAAGTAGTTAACCCAGAATCCCTCCCAGATACCCTGGACGATATCAGACTTTTGCTAGTGATCCAGTTTTAACCCAGCCTACTGTTTGACCTACACCCAGATAATAAATTATTGTATATTATACTCTTAGACCAGTCTTCCCTTGTTGAGCCCTTCACTAGTTAAGTCTGTACATCTCTCGTCTGTCTTTAACCTACCTACCCTTCTTTAGTATCCCCAGCGTTATTCACTTGAAAGTCACCGCACGTTGGCCTATTCAAGGGAGGCAACACGGCGCGAGTGGATAATTGCTAACCCTCATTCCCCCAACCCCCTATATTCGTGACACTCTCATCGTCATCAAATTTGGCACGAACATGCGTCCGTTCTGGCTCTGCTTCTTTTCTTTCAACTGTTCCAAAAATACCTTCATTTTACAAGTTAAAATTTCAACCGACACGCTCCAAATAATCGCCGCTAAATGACTTCATTTTCCTGCACGAGTTATGTCCCCTAAAAGAATTTTTTTTTAAAAACATACCGAATACCGTACTGTCTATCGTCTGTCCCATTGCCGTAGCTCATATGGTAGAGCGTTTGCCTGGTACACCGATGACCCAGGTTCGAATGCCGTGACGGACTAGATAACAATGGCAATTTTCACTTTCCAATTTAGCAATATGATTGCTCTGGTGGTTCAGTGTTGATTTATGTCCCTACCCCTTGTTCCCAATGATGGGTGTAAACATTAAACTTCTATGTTCTGCCGTCTGTTGTGAGAAGGCGTTTGGGAGAGGAGTGTTTATCGCATGTAGTCAGAGGTGTGCCAGTGAGATGGGGTGGTCAGTACGTAGGAGAGTTTGCAAACATCGACACTCAATTGATCATCAATTAGGCCTGGCCTACGTTCTATATAGTCTAGCAATCATGCTACCAGTATCTATGAATTTAAATTGCATGCAGCATTAATTCTGACCATCAATATGTTGATTTGCCTGGTTTTAGGTTCTATAGCTTCATCACACATTGTGGGATGAGAGGGGTGGGTGGGTGGGTGGGTGGGAGGGTTTGCAAACAGTAATACTTTCACCGTATCTACCTGGCGTTCAAGTTACCTAGGTTCGTCATTCGGTGTATATGTGTGTGTGTATGTTTGTAAGCAGCATCCCTCTGAACAATAACGACAGCCAGCCCGAAGTTTCACAGCTTTAACAATCAGTGTGCGCGGAGAGGTAGTGCGGTGGGATGTTTGTTTGTTTGTAGATTATAGTCACACGACACTTTCGCATATAGGTGACTACTGGACCGATTTATACTGACACCAGCGGGCCAGTTGTTGGTAAAGGGGAAAATAATATGATCACACGTTGACCAATCCGGGTTTCGAACCAGCGACCTTTCGGTTACTAGCAAGACGCTCTTACCAACTGAGCTACCCGCTCCCTCTAAGGTGGGATGTCCGATGGCCTTAGGTTTTATAGCTTCACTAAATGTGTGGAGAGAGAGAGAGAGAGAGAGAGAGAGAGAGAGAGAGAGAGATGGAGAGAGAGAGAGAGATTGATTGATTGATTGATTTATTGTTGCTTTAGGTCCAGCGGACTCTTCCGAGCCAAATCAGGACCGGACAACCCCCGATCCGCATAAAAGATCTGCTGAAACAACCCTAGTGGGAAAATTGAATGCCCTCCACCGGCCAGTCACTTTACAATAAAGACATCCCACGCAGGGGACGGCTGAGGGTTTACCTCAACTACGCGAACCCCCGGTTACAAAAACAAAATAGAATACAAACATCATTATAAATTATCAACAAAACACATACATATAAAATGCCTACATTGCTAAATACTAACATCATAGGAAGCCCTAGTGACCACCCAGCAGAAAGCGTTCAACACTCCCAAGCTGATCCAACAGACCTCATACACAAACAAGGAGTCTTGTCCAGGAAGAGTTTTCAAGAAAAAAGGTAGGTCATTGATCTAGCGAAGAAGAAGATAGTATAGCAGAGTGATAGGACAGAGCAGGAATGGGAAAGAGTAAATGAGGAAGATAGCAACAGTGGGAATTTAAAGCACTAAATTTCCATAAAGTGGGGATACTGTTTATACTGAAACCCCCGGCACTCCAACGGGGGTACTGTTGCCGCAGTGAATCTGTCATGCCTACAAAGGCAAGACAGGTTTTCAACTGTGGCTTTCACTTTTCCCTTTATAGGTTAGAACAATCTACAGTGACAAGATTGCTCATGACCCCAAGGGGTAGGGAGAGAGAGAGAGAGAGAGAGAGAGAGAGAGAGAGAGAGAGAGAGAGAGAGAGAGAGAGAGAGAGAGAGAGAGAGAGAGAGAGAGAGAGAGAGAGATCGGTGGGTGGGCATTATCAAGATCGTCATGCCTTTGCGTAGCAGAGACGGCAGAGGCTTACGTCACATCTCCACCGTCTCCGCATGCTATGCACTGTGGAGCATCACTCAACAAGGGCTCAGCAATATTTTTTTGCAAACCCGCATTACATGAACAATCACCCTACGCAGTTTGCACTGTAAGTAGTAGTAGTAGTAGTAGTAGTAGTAGTAGTAGTAGTAGTAGTAGTAGTAGTAGTAGTAGTAGTAGTAATAATAATAATAATAATAATAACAATAATAATAATAATAATAATAATAATAATAATAATAATAATAATAATAATAATAATAATAATAATGACTTTTTTTTAATGTGAAATGAGAGCAACAACTGGTATTTAAATGTTATCCGATTTAATATAATAATTATAATCATTATATAATAATCAGAGTATTATATAATTACATCTGCTTTTAAGTCCCTACAACCCCCGTTGGGGTGCCGGGGGGTTCAGTATAAATAGTATCCCCACTTTCTGGAAATTTAGTGCTTTAAATTCCCACTGTCGCTGTCTTTCTCATTTGCTCTTTCTCATTCCTGCTCTGTTCTATCAATCTGCTACACTATCTACTATCAGTCACATATCTTTTTTCTTGAAAACTTTTCCGGGACAAAACTCCTCATTTGTGTATGAGGTCTGTTGTATCAGCTTGGGAATATTGGACGCTTTCTGCCAGGTGGTCACTAGGGCTTCCTATGATGTTATTATTTAGCAATGTAGGCATTTTATATGTATCTGTTTTGTTGATAATTTATAATGATGTATGTATTCTATTTTGTTTTTGTAAACGGTGGTTCGATAAATTAGAGTACAGCCTCAGCGTCCCTTGCGTGGGATGTCTTTATTGTAAAGTGGCTGGCTGGTGGAGAGCTTTCAGTTTTACCACTAGGGTTGTTTCAGCAGATCTTTTATGCGGATCGGGGTTTGTCCGGTCCTGATTTGACTCGGAAAAGTCCACTGGACCTAAAGCAATAATCATGTAATGTAATGTAATGTAAGTCCCTACAGTTTGGAATTCTTTTCCCGTAACTCTGCACTCTGTCAAATCACCTTTTTCCTTTCGCTTTGGACTGAAAACACACATTTTCAAAAGTATCTTCTCTTAAATCTTCATGCCGAACTTTTCTCCGGCAAAGACTTAAAACACAATCATAGTCGTTGTGTTTGCGTTTGTGTGTGTATATATGCGTGGGTGTGTGCGCGTGTGTTTGTGTGTTCAAATTTGTTATTTCATGATTTGCTTTCGCGTTATTTATTTATGTACTTATATATATATATATATATATTGCTATGAGCTCTAGTCAGAAAGGGCGCTGTGCAAATTATTATTATTATTATTATTATTATTATTATTATTATTATTATTATTATTATTAAACTTTTCCTAATCACAGATCAGTTCAAAAAATGGGTCTAATTCAGCGTGTCTGGCACAGTTTCCGGTGTTTAACTACAATCTGTCCATTTGTGTAATCAGCAAAAAAAGCAAGAGCTATTATTACTAACTAGCAATTTACCCGCACCTGAATATGTGGCTGGAAACAACATTTTAAAAGATACAAGTAGTTTCACACACACACACACACACACACACACACACACACACACACACACATTTTTGTAAAAACGACATTCTGATGACTGTTGTGAAAAAAACAGGGATTATTTTGACACACTTTTCATTTTCGTGACATTATTTTGACATTTCCAAATTTTTGAACCTATCCCTAACCCTAACCCTAACCCTAACCCCTAACCCAAACCCTAACCCTAACCCTAACCCTAACCCTTAACCTAACCCTAGGCCTAAAACAGCTCTAACTCTGCAGGGAACTATTTTGACGTCAAAATAGGGCGCCCTTCCAAAAAAGTCAAAAGAAACCATGTGGAGTTCCATGAGTGTGTCACTGTAACGTCGTTTCTACATGCCCACACCTACACACACACACACACACACACACCCACACATACACACACACTTCACAAAGGTAGACGATGGACCTGTCATAGTCCCAGCGGGAACATCGCAACCAGATTGACTACATCATGGTCAAGAAACACTTCAGATCAAGCGTCAACATTGGCAGGACACGCACTTTTTCAGGAGCAGACATCGGGAGTGACCACGATCTCGTGATGGTGTCCTTCCGACTCCGCTTGAAGAGAGTAAACACATCAAAATGCACCAGACTGAAGTTCGAAGTGGCAGAAATATTCCAAGGCACAATTGGAGGGAAATTTGCACCACTGCTCATTTTGGGAGCTGGTGAAGTAGATGTCAACACCATGACCGCCACCTTCAACTCAGCTGTGACAGATGCCGCCACTGAGATCCTTGGCAAGCACCGCCCAAAAAAGAAACCGTGAACCACACCTGAACTTTTAGACCTGTGTGACAAAAGAAGAGAGATAAAAAACAGAGAGCTGATGACTACTGAAATCCGAAAAGGCATGCACACTGCAAAGCAGAACTGGGTATAAGAGCAGTGCCAGGAAATAGAGAAGTCTGAACAAGAACAATAGCAAAGCGGTCTACAAGACTGACAAGTGTTAAACAGCCCAAGGTCTCCACGATCCAAAGCAAGTCTGGCATATGCCTTACAGAAGAACAATAAGTCTTAGATAGATGGATAGATTACTGCTCTGACATTTACAACCACACACACCAAACGAAGACACATCAGTTCTAGCATGTCCAGAGAACATAGAAGAAAAATAAATCCTCCCAATTCTCCGAAAAGAAGTTGAAGCAGCAGTGCAATCGCTGAAGAAGGGGAAGCCGGTAGGAGTGGACAACATACCCGCAGAATTGCTTCAAAGAGGAGAAACAATGATTGACGCCTTCACCACTATCTGTAATAAGATCTGGCAGAGTAGCCCACACCATGGACCCAGTCGCTTATCATCACACTTCCCAAAAAAGGGGGAAAAATTACCGCACGATCAGCCTCATCAGCCATCCAAGCAAAGTCCTCAATGAAAATAATACTCAACAGGTTGAAACCCCAAGCTAAACAAATCATAGCTAAAGAACAAGCAGGATTCAGGACAGGGCGAAGTACCGCTGAGCAGAGTTTCAACCACAGAATAATCTGCGAGAAATACCTACAGCACCAACATCTATATCATGTGTTTGTATACATCAAGAAAGCGTTTGACCGAGTCTGGCATGCAGCTCTGTGGGCAACCATGAGAGTGTACAACATCAGCCCTAACATTATTGAAGTCATCAAAAGCCTGTATGACAAGACTACCAGAGCAGTCCTCCACAACACCGCCATCGGGAACTGCATGGTTCGGGACAACAATGCGTCAAGAATGACTACTCTCTCCTACACTCTTCATCATCTTCCTGGCGCGCATCATGCCAGATGCCATTGCAGACCACGAAGGCACAGACAGCATAGTGGATGGAACACGTGTGTCAAACTCTAGGCCCGCGGGCCACATCAGACCTGGCGTATCCACCCCAAAAGAGAATTTCAGGCAAAAATATTTTTCAATGGCCCTGTGATATAAAGTGCAAATCAAATTCTCTAATTAGCAACCTTGCCGAACGATAGGCTACCTCAGAGCGTTCTCGCTGTGATCAGAATAAGTGAAAATAAAAGTTGTGCAGTGAGTGGATGTTCGTCGTGACAGTAACCTAGCAACGTTCAGTTATTATTATTGAATGTTATTGAATGATAACTGTAGACTGTTTATCCTGTTCAGCCTTCAACCTTATGTGTGATTCGAGTTTTGACCCGCTGAGCGGTCGAGTTTAACACCCCTGGGGTACAGCAATCTCCAACCTCCGTTTTGTGGATGACATTGATTGATGGATTGGCTGGAGAGGAACAAGAACAAGTGGTAGAGCTTTCAGTTTCTTCTCCGTTCAGACCTGGAACTCGCTACCTCGGTCCGTCCGTCACAGTCCTTCACTAGCGTCTTTTAAAACGAACTTGAAGACGCATCTTTTTAGAGAGGCCTTTTCTTAGGCGCCATGAGTGAGTGTTGTTAGTTATTTTTGGTGTTGAGATGTATATGTGGTTGCGTGTTATTGACCAATGTACGCATGTTGTGTTTACATTTGTTTGTGTAAAGCGCTTTGTGATTTTGGAAAGCGCTGTATAAATTGCCTATTATTATTATTATTATTATTATTATTATTATTATTATTATTATTATTATTATTATTATTATTATTATTATTATTAAGAATTTGAGCAGCTGTTACACAGGTTTGACACCATCTCCAGAGCCTTAAGAATGGAAATAAGTTCAGAAAAGACCATAATGATGACCAACAACCCCAGTGGCAGTATCAGTATCAGTATAAGTATCAGTACAACTTACGTTAATGTGATGAATAAAAATTGATACAACAACAAGTGGCATCAACACGGACATCAAAGTCCAAGGCCAATCCCTCAGCACGGACGGTGCATTGCTTCAAATATTTAGGAGCAATTGCATCAGACAATGAGTCCCAAAAGGAAGTCCTGTCCAGGATTGCAGAAACAACTGCTGCCCTGACAAGGTTGAAGCCAATTTGTAAAGACAGGACCATCAGTATACACTCCAAGGTAAGGCTGCTGCGCTCCCTTGTCATCTCCATCTTCCTATATGCTTGCGGCACATGGACACTCACAGCAGATCTCCAACGAAGAATACAAAGCATGGAGATGAGGTGCTACAGAAGACTTCTGGATATTTCCTATACCCAACACATCACCAACGACGAAGTCCGACAGACCATCACACAAGCCATTGGAAAACACGATGACATGCTCACAGTGGTAAAGAAATGGAAACTCCGATGGTTTGGCCACGTCACCAGAACATCAGGCCTTGCAAAGACCATCCTGCAAGGCACGGCGAAAGAAGACAGAAAAAGATGGAGACATAAAAGAGGTGGGAGGACCACAATCATTCGAGAATGGACTAGCATGACACTGAGCGAAGACATGAGGGTTGCTGAGGACCTAGAAAGATGGAGTACCCTGGTTAAACGATCATCTGTGGTGCCCCAACGGCTTTCGAGTTATGGATAGAATAGGATAGGATAGGATGAGAGAGAGAGAGAGAGAGAGAGAGAGAGATTACACTATGTAACAAATTTTCACTTTTGTTCTGTTCCTGGGTTGAAAGTGTGTTTTCCTAACCCGTTAGGTCTAGAACAGAAAGGAAATCGCTGTTATTCCAGAAAATCTTTGCTTCTGTGACCGGGACAATGAAATTTGGAAAATCGCGTGTGTTCGATAAAATTTTCGATTTGCTTTCAATGCCGAGCTTCCTCCCTGAACTGCTAGAGTTGTCCACATGTTTCTACAATTCTCCCGAACACTCTAGAACGTTCAAGAGACTTCCAGAACTTTCAAGAAACTCTCAGAACTTTCTGGAACGTTCTTGAACGTTCCAAAAGTAGCTGTACAAGTATAAAAGCACAGGTGTCTCGAACCAAGATTCCAATTCGCGTTATTGCAGACTGAATGGATAACGATTCGTAGTTGAAGAGAAGTTGTTAATTGATATTTTGGCATCAAGAGGTTGTTTGAATCCAGCCGATCTTCAGGAGACAGCAGCAAGTCAGATAGCGAAGCAGATACTGGAGATATGGACTACGATTCCGCAGATGAAGCTGGGGATAGAAAGCCGTACTTCCCTAACCAGAAAGACGTGAACGATTTAATTAGGGACATCGGGCTTACGAAATCGAATGCTGAGCTTTTGATATCCAGGCTCAAACAGTGGAACTTAGTTGATGATAGCGTACAAGTCACGGATCAGAGGAAGCGGCATCAAAGATTCTCCAACTTCTTCAGTCAGCGTGATGGGCTGTGCTTCTGCAACGATCTATTCCAGGCTATAGGTATCGCATGTAATCCTATTGAATGGCGCCTATTCATGGACAATTCATCCCGGAGCCTCAAAGCCGTGTTGCTTCACAATGGAAACAACTACCCCTCTCTCCCGATGGCCCACTCTGTGCATCTCAAAGAGGACTACACCAGTGTCAAAATGTTGCTGAGTGCATTAAAGTATGACGACTACGGATGGGAGGTCATCGGTGACTTCAAAATGATATCATTCCTCATGGGTCTTCAAGGAGGTTTTACGAAATTTCCTTGTTTCCTCTGTCTCTGGGACAGCCGTGACACTAAGGCGCATTATTGCACAAAGGACTGGCCACAACGGACCGAGTTTTCTGTTGGGAAGAGCAATGTTTGTTTGTTTGTTTGTAGATTATAGTCACACGACACTTTCGCATATAGGTGACTACTGGACCGATTTATACTGACACCAGCGGGCCAGTTGTTGGTAAAGGGGAAAATAATATGATCACACGTTGACCAATCCGGGATTCGAACCAGCGACCTTTCGGTTACTAGCAAGACGCTCTTACCAACTGAGCTACCCGGCCCTCAAGAGCAATGTGAAGTGGGCGCCACTGATAGAACCTCATAAAGTGCTTATGCCACCGCTGCACATCAAGTTAGGCCCCATTAAGCAATTTGTCACTGCTCTTGACAAGGAGTCAGCAGCATTTCAATACCTCCAAGATCTTTTTCCAAAGCTGTCCGAGGCTAAGGTCAGGGCTGGTATATTTGTCGGACCACAGATCGAGAAGATCATAGAATGTGAGGATTTCGCAAAGCTGTTGAACAGGACGGAGAGAGCGGCTTGGAGCAGTTTCGTTGCAGTTGTTCGGGGCTTCCTAGGTAATCACAAAGCTGAAAACTATGTGGAGTTGGTGCAGACTCTCATAAAGAATTACGCCACAATGGGATGCAGAATGTCTCTGAAAGTCCATATCCTTGATTCGCATCTCGACAAATTCAAGAAGAACATGGGCGCTTACTCGGAGGAGCAAGGCGAGCGCTTTCATCAAGATATATTGAACTTTGAACGTCGTTACCAAGGACAGTATAACGAAAACATGATAGGGGGGGGGGGGGGGGGCTACTTCGAGAGAGCGATTCACACTACAATCGTAAATCTAGAAATTCTACACATTTCTGAACCTTGTGGAGTAGTTTCCGACTGTGTTTGTCTATTCCTTGTGCAATTTTTGTTTTTACCTGATCATAATGACGAAAATAAAAATAAAAATCGTTATATTTTCACAAAAAAAACGAGTTTTCTTCGTGCTGTTGTCGTGTAAGCAAAGTTTGTGCTTAATGAAGTCATTTTTTCACGTACTTTAGACATAAGCAATTGAAATATAACACTTAGAAGCCAGGAACAAGAATTGTGTTACATAGTGTTATTATTATTATTATTATTATTATTATTATTATTATTATTATTATTATTATTATTATTATTATTATTATTATTGAGGATTTTTATAGCGCACTTATCTCGCCGTACTAGACCAGACTCTAGGCGCTGGCCGATACAGGATCTAACTCAAACCGCCCGAGACGCCCACCCGCAGCCTTTGGGCGCATGGTCTGACGCCCGGACAACTGAGCACTATCCTGGCCAGCCAGGGATGGGGGAGAAGGACCTAGTGCATGCTGGGTGTGTTCTTGTTACCGGCACTCACCCGTCTAGGACATGAGCGTCAGGATCTTTACAGTCCGTTATGATGGAATGTATGCGACACACAGACTAGACCTCGGTTTATACTCTCATCCGAAGGAATAGGAAACAGGAGTAAAGTGTCTTTCCCAGGGACACAACACAATGGCCCGGACAGGGCTCGAACCCGGGACCTTCATATCCGCAAGCCAAAGCTCTACCATTAGACCACCGTGCCTCCACCGTATCTCTCACACTGCGTAGCAGAGACGGCCGAGACTGAAGTGGCATGATGATAGGCGACGTAAGACTGCCGTCTCTGCTAAGCAGTGTGCCCTCTCTCTCTCTCTCTCTCTCTCTCTCTCTCTCTCTCTCTCTCACACACACACACACACACACACCTACTCACACATACACACTCTTGGTGCTATATGCACCCCACATTGCCATTGTCGGACACGTTCATATGCTTTATAGCATTGAAAATACGCAATAATTGTACACATAGCTTGCCTGCTTTGTTGCTGCTGCTATTATAGTTGATTTGGCAAGTGACAATCCGTCGTCTGCTACAATCGCCTTGATCAGTAGTACACAATTTGCAGAGGTTGTATTTCCTTGAATGATATTTAGCAACTTTTAACTAGATTTTTTGGAAATGGTAGGTTTAATAGAACATTCTAGAGTGGCAACACACTATGGTAGCTGTTGAAAAGACTTCGACAGAGAAATCTCGCTTTGAACTGAAGGTGTTTTCAAAGAGATCATGCAAAATATGTACTGCAAAAAGAAACTGTACACTGAAATCTGTCTTTGTGCAAAGTTTGAAGTAAACTGATGCAGCATTTTAAAAGATACAACACACGCACATAAACCTCACAAAGTTATCCAATCATAAACATAGATATATAGACACTTTCTGTGCAATGTGTAGGAGTATTTATTGACGTAATTTAAAGAAAACAACGAATTGTATCGTTCCCATTCGTTCTTTCTTTCACTCTTTCCCATTTTCTTTCTTTCTTGCTCTCTTTCGTTTTTTCTTTGTTCTTTTCTCCGCCTGCCTCTCTGTCTGTTTGCCAGTCTGTCCCTGTCTCTCTCTTCTCTTTCTTGTTTTCTATTTTCCTCATAGGGAGAACGGGCTTTGAATACACAGAGATGTCCATTTTCATGTTATCAGTGGGCAAAGGCTTGACCTTTTCGTGGAACGGACATCCACGAGGCCTAAACCGTTTGGTACAATCCTACATTTCTGTGAGAAGGATGGTAACAATAAAGCCCCGTCTGTTCACTCCTTCTGTATAATCTGTCTGGTTGTTTGAAAACACTCTAGCCGGATATCGATGCAGTCCTTCCTAGATTTCATAAGAAGCAACAACTCCAAATTAAGAACAATAACAACCTAGTATTGCAGAAACGCAATATGAAGTAATCACATGGGAAAAACATCAAAACAACCACAGAAAAAAACAAAGATTAATAATAACACACAACAAAATAATTATCGACTCAGGAAATTCAATATCTTCAGTAACAAATGAGCCACGCATGCTGGTAACTCGTAATGATATGGTTAAACAGACCACTCCTCCCCCCCCAGTGGGTGGCCCAGTAGTGTAGTGGTTTGGGGACACACGCTAGCAATGTTATATGTTAAGCAACGTCGGGAAGTGTTAGTACTTGGATGGCTGATCATGTTTGGAAGACAACCACCAAATGACACAAAAAAATGTGAGACAAGCGCACGATCCACCCCATTGCAGTTGTCGCTAGAGGCTAGTTCTAACCCAGCACTAAAGCTTCATGCCTACACGTTCAGTCTGCTTTGACCTATGTAAGTTAAGTCGCTGACTAGCAGACGAGCGAAGTAGGTGGTTCTACACATGTGGAGGCTACAGTTACACTAAGATAAGCCGTGACCTCATCCAGCTGACCAATCACCTGCATCCCCCACTACGTGGCGTTACTATTCTCGTAGTCTCACATGAAAGCGGACCCCAGCGGGAGGAGAGCTAGTCTTAGTCCGAACATCATCGTAGCAAGACGCACGTTGATAGATCTCTCTAGCGGAAGACTCGGCAGGGGACGGATGAAAAGCATTCATCGACAGTATAGCCAGAGCCTGACATTGTCAAGAAGGTAAATGATCAATCTTTTGTTTCATCGCCATTCATTGATATGATTATTGGATTATGTTTGGGAAGTTTTGCCATGTTTTAGAATTGTGATTGTTAGTAAAACTTTGCTGACCACGTGGCGGACACGCGACCGGTTTCGGCACCACGAGGTAGCACCCACTGTCCAACTGTTGTTTTTCCTATTTGTATTATTGCAGACCAGTGGCAGTACCGGAGAATGTGTATATTGTTTATTACTTCTACATGTGTGTAGCTAGCCATGATATATGTATATCTAGCCATGATATGAATTATGTTGAAGATTCCAGTGGACCTCGGACTTAGAAAACTGTTAGTCTCTTAACTATATAAGTGGAGATGATCTCACTGAGGGCTATTTCTGCCAACAGTGAGACGCTCTGCATACAACCTGTGTAAACAAGGAGTTGCAGAAAATCGTCTCATATCTTGCAGACGAGCAGGCATCTTGGTCCACGGCTGGGAACAAACTCCACAGAGAGGCAACCCTGACACGTGGCCTGCAACCTTGAGCAGCGAGGGCATTGGGCTCCACTAACTCCGTAGGCAACTACCAAGAAGAAGAGACAACAACACCGCACATCGACTAGAATGTTAAGTCCTCCGAAACCGTGCCCAAACACTGATCTACGATAGTCTACTCGTTCAGAAAACCGAATAATAGGACAGAAAGAACTCATAGCCCAATGATGAGACAGTAACAAATATCGAGAACAGTAGCTGCATAGACCCATCAAGGAGCGAACTACTCCAAGTGAAATTTGGACATTTAAGTTAGTGTAGAGATTATAAGATTTTGTATAGAATAGAAATCTGTTCAGTGGTACTTCGCCCTGCCATGAATCCTGCTTGTTCTTCAGCTATGATTTGTTCAGCTTGTGGTTTCAACCTGTTGAGTATTATTTTCAGGAGGACTTTGCTGGGATGGCTGATGAGGCTGATGGTGCGGTTTTTCACACTCCTGAAGGTTACCTTTTTTGGGAAGAGTGATGACAAGCGACTGGGTCCATGGTGTAGGCCATTCCCCACTCTGCCAGATCTTGTTACAGATAATGGTGAGAGCATCAGTCATCGCTTCTCCTCCTGCTTGTAGCAGTTCCGCTGGTATGTTGTCCACTCCCGCTGACTTCCCTTTCTTCAGCGATTGCACTGCTGCCTCAACTTCTTCCCGGAGAATTGGGAGGATTTCTTCTTCTTCTTTGCTCTCGGGACATGCTAGAACTGATGGGTCTCCATTTGGTGTATGGTTGTAAAGGTCAGAGCAGTACTCTGTCCATCTGTCCAAGACTTCTTGTTCTTCTGTAAGGCATATGCCAGACTTGCTTTGGATAGTGGAGACTTTGGGCTGTTTAACACTTGTCAGCCGCTTCACAGTCTGGTAGACCTTCTTGCTGTTGTTCTTGTTCAGATTGTTCTCTATTTCCTGGCATTGATCTTCTATCCAGTTCTCCTTTGCTGTGCGCATGCCTTTTCGGATGTCACTGTTGATTTTTCGGTAGACATCAGCTCCCTGTGAGGTGTTCTTTTTCTTTTTTAACTCTCTTCGTTTATCACACAGATCCAAAAGTTCAGGTGTGATCCACGGCTTCTTCTTTGGTCGATGCTTGCCAAGGATCTCAGTGGCGGCATCTGTTACAGCTGAATTGAAGGTATTGGTCATGGTGTTGACATCTACTTCGCCTGCCCCCAAAATAAGCAGTGGTGCAAATTTCCCTCCAATTGTGGCCTGAAATATTTTTGCCACCTCCGGGTCTTGCAGTTTGTCCAGGTCGAACTTCAGCCTAGTGCACTTTGCTGTATTTACTCTCTTCAAAATAATGGAGCCGGAAAGACATCATCACGAGATCGTGGTCACTTCCAATGTCTGCTCCTGGAAAAGTGCGTGTCCTGCCAATGTTGATGCTTGATCTGAAGCGTTTCTTGACCATGATGTAGTCGATCTGGTTGTGATGTTCCCCGCCGGGACTGTGCCATGTCCATCGTCTGGATTTTTTGTGGAGACCAAGCGTGTTTGCCAGTACCAGATTGTTGTATCTGGCAAACTCCAATAGCCTCAGACCCCTGTCATTTGTCTCGTTGTTGCAGTGGGGTCCACATGTGTCTCCCCAGTTGTGGTGCGCATCTTGGCCAACCTTGGCATTCCAGTCGCCTTGCACTATGACTATGTCCTTCTTCGGCACTTGGTCAAGGACCGCCTGTATATTTTCATAAAAATCCTCCACTTCGCTGTCTTCATAGTCTGATGTTGGGGCATAGGCCTGGATGATGGTAATGTTGAAAGGGGTTGCTCTCAGACGGATGGTAATGAGTCTACTGGAGACTGGGCGGCAACCCATGACAGTGGCTAGAATGTTCTTGTGGACCAAGAATCCAACGCCGTGTTCGTGCCTGTCATCTCTACCGCTGAAATAGAGCTTGTGGCCTTTGTCAGTCGTTGTTTCACCTAGGCCTTTCCAGCGCAGTTCGCTGATACCTAGAACGTTCCATCGATAGTGGTCCAGCTCGTGGGCCAGTTCTTCTAATTTTCCTTCCGCAGTTAGGGTCCTGACATTCCAGGTTCCTATGACGATGTTGTTTCTCGTGCGGATCTTGCTAATTTGTACCACTGAACAGATTTTCAACCTCAGAATAATCTGTGAGAAATACCTACAGCACCAACAACATCTATATCATGTGTTCATAGACTTCAAGAAGGCATTTGACCGAGTCTGGCATGCAGCTCTATGGGCAACCATGAAAGTGTACAACATCAGCCCTAAAATTATAGAAGTCATCAAAAGCCTGTATGACAAAGCTACCAGTGCAGTCCTCCATAACAGCGTCATCGGGAACTGGTTCAGAACAACAATCGGTGTGCGTCAAGGATGCCTACTCTCTCCAACACTCTTCAACATCTTCCTAGAGCGCATCATGTCAGATGCTCTTGCAGATCACGAAGGCACAGTCAGCATAGGGGGCAGAGCAATCTCCAATCTTCGTTTTGCGGATGATATTGATGGATTGGCTGGAGAGGAACAAGAACTTGAACAGCTTGTACAGAGGCTTGACACCACCTCCAGAGCTTATGGAATGGAAATAAGTGCAGAGAAGACCAAAATGATGACCAACAACACCAATGGCATCAACACGGACATCAAAGTACAAGGCCAATCCCTCAACACAGTGCACAGCTTCAAATATTTAGGAGCCATTGTGTCAGACAATGGGTCTCGACAGGAAGTCCTCTCCAGGATCGCACAAACAACTGCTGCCCTGACAAGGTTGAAGCCCATTTGGAAAGACAGAACCATCAGTCTACATTCCAAAGTAAGACTGCTGCGCTCTCTGGTCATCTCCATCTTCCTATATGCTTGCGAAGCATGGACCCTCACAGCAGATCTCCAACGAAGAATACAAAGCATGGAGATGAGGTGCTACAGAAGACTTCTGTGCATTTCCTATACCCAACACATCACCATCGACGAAGTCCGACAGACCATCACACAAGCCATTGGACAACACGATGACCTGCTC